>OZ010794.1:257809024-259060370 GCA_963932465.1 Maratus speciosus | reverse complement strand
ATGCAGACAGTTTTCAAATCGAAGAATTATTTTAAGAGATATTTAATGCTAAAGTTGGACAAAATTGTTCCACTAAAAAAGTTTTATTGGAGCAAAAACTATACATGAGAATTTAATCAATTTTAGATCATTTTATACGTTATAAGTTCCCGGTGTGCAGATTGTATTTATTTTTCTTATTTGACTCATTTCTTGAGGTTTTATTTCAATTTTAAATTCAAATTTTCAGCATTTCGAGAGATATTTTTTACAAATTTTAGAAAATGTCATTAATTTAAACTGTTGCCAGTTGTATAAACAGCGCAAACAATAATGTTTACTTCAAATTAAAAGTTTATTTACACATGACTATTACAAACAGAAAAAAAGCTTTAAAATTAGAATTAAATGATTACATGTTAAAAGCAGGAAAATTACATCTTAAGAACCATAGGCACAAATGTCATATACGTCATATACATATTGGTGCAATTTTTTTTCGACGCCAATTTGGCGAAAACATCAATAGCATAAACAACAACATCCGGGTTATCATATCAAGCAAAATAACAACACTTTAGCACCAGTTAAGTACCCATTGCGTATATGAAACTGGCGTCAGAAAAAAATTGCGTCAATGACATCTGTGTTGAACCATATTTACACAAAATCTTAAAATAAGAGAAACAAAATCTTAAAATTAAAAAAAATCATTATTATGCGTTAAAACTTGTAGTTTGAGGAAATTACGTCATATTTAAAATGGCAAAAAATATAACAAAACAATTTAAATTGAAAAATATATTTGCGCGAGATATTTTGAGATAATCTTTTCAACTATTATCATAAATTCAAAGACAGCGCAAATAATATTTCCGTCTAACAACAAAAGTATTTTTACGTGAATATTAATAAGAGAAATAAAACTTTGGTGTAAATTACGTCAGATTTGAAACGATACATTTAAAATGAATTATTTCAAAGAACTTATCTTATAGCGCTGTTAAAAAATACCGGGAAACAATGACACTGTTTACTTAATTAATTTTACATTAGCTTATTTTCAAATGTTTAACTAATTTTTTTAATTAAATATGAAAACAGCCATTGTATTTCTTAACAGCAGCAGATTTGGCCTTAAAAATCCCCAATCCAAGGAAAACGAATGGAAACCCATTTACAGAGAAATCGCTACTGTTTTTTTGTTTTGTTTTTAATTTTAATTCAATATTTTTAAAGCCGATCAAATTAGCGTACTTTTTGGATTTTGGTGTGCCTGAACGGGGGTTGACGAGCGTAGCTCGTATGGGGCAGAGCCCCCTAGTACAATATAACTATTCAGATGATATGCGGAAAAATATAAATAGATGGCTCGCATTAATAATTAACTCATTGAAAAATAGCCACTAGCGTCAAATACTCGCAAAGCTTGGCGACATTTAGCGAAGTGTCACCAAACTTGGTAATATATCATGTCAATTCTCAAATTTGGGGACAAAAATGTTTTCTTTATTATGACATCATAATGATGCATATGTATTATGTATTATACACATACTTATAATATGTATGATGCAAATGTATTACGTATTATATGCATAAAGTTCATAACATCACTAAAGCGCACTTAACAGAATAGTGTTCCATAAATAGTACGGATATTTGCCAGATTGACCAGAGTGCTATTGAGATTGATTCCGACATTTATAACAGACCGGGAGGCGTCTGCACACACCATCACCTCATCGAGTTTATACCTGAAATTTTAGGATTAGTTAAAACTAGATTAACATATTAAAATGCAACTGGCCTGTTAAGTCATATCTTGGTAGAAACTACCTGAAGACCTAATTTTAGTGGTTGACTGATAGGTTTACTATTGTATTTTCCTGCATCCAAAAGTATGGAAACATGGAGGAATGGGTGCAGGAAAACACAATGGAAAATTCATCAATTAACTGGTAAAATCGGGTGTGTAGATGGATTCCACAAACATATGGCTTGCAGACGAGTTACATTTCAATACGCTAATCGATTTTTAACTAATCCTAAAATTTCAGCCGTCAACTCGATGGGGTGATGATCTGTGCAGACGCCTCCCGGTCTTTAATAAAATTTGTTTTAAGGATGTAAAAGATATTAAGATGGACAGATAAACTGAAAGATTTGCCTTATTAAGAATTTTGTAAAAGCATATAAAAATTCATTCAGCTTGAAATCGTGTAACACCTTTATAACTCAGGTTAATTTTCTGTAATCGGGTTTTGGCGACTAACATATCTTATCTATAACTATAATCTTTCTTTTGCAGGTTTAAAATTAACAATAAATTAACAGTAAGTAGGCTAATAATACAATATAATAACGTTAGCAGCGGACTTCGGACGCCGCATCTGTCGCACATCGTTAAAGACAGTTTATTAGTTACACATTTCATTTAATTAAAAGGAGATTTTTAAATTTTCATATGGAATTAGGATATTTTTCCACTATAGGGAACTTGGCATTTTAAAAAAATCTTGGCGCAATTCGGACTTCAGAAACTAAGATATGTTGCCAAATGATATAAACAACTACGAAAACAAATCTGATGAAGTTTTATGCTACTTACATATGTATTTATATACATGTAAACATTTTATTTATACATGTATAAAATATTGTTTTTTTATATACAAATTATTTATGTTCGTATATAAAAATAAATAAACGGGTTCCTTAGATTAAATAAATTGTATACATATGGAAAAAATTGCTTGTGTATATGACACAGTAAATAGGTTGCCAGAAAATACGTTATTATCAAATTTATTTTCTCGTCAAGGCTATTTTCTCTATTTTGCCAAGGCTACTATATCGCAAACGTACCAAATTGCGGTTATATTTTGTTAAATGTTTTATTGTTTTAATATCGTAAATATATCATAACCTATACTGGTTAAAAAATTTTATGTATATTCATTTTTTCTATTTAACAAACATCTTTGGAAAAGCGTATACAGTATAAAATGTTATTCTGCTTGAAATCACGTGACTCCCTTCAAAACTCTGTAATTGAGTTTTGGCAACCAACATTGGCACAATTGAATGTGTTAAGGAACTGTTTACGGCCAAATCAACACCCCCTGTTTGAAGGGTTTAGAGGAGGAAATTCTGTGTTTTCAGATTTTTCTGGTTAATTGTGCTACAAACCCAACTTGCTTGTGAAATTTCAAGATTCTACGACTTTTAGAAGTACATTAGTTATTTGATGATGCGAAGTGAGTCAGTGACAAAAAAGCGCTTTTTCGGAATTTAATATTTCGAAAACTACTAAATATAGAAACATGAAATCGTGGAACCTTAGTTCAGTTTGATCATACGAATATGTGTATAAAAGAAAAATTTCTATATCTCTCCCTAAAATGACGTTATGAAGGGGTGAAAAGTATGCCAAAATGGTTCAGGAAAAGGTAGCTTACGGCTTGTGCGAACTTGGCGGACGCACTGCCGTGCTCCCAGATTAGTTAGTGCCGAGGGGGGGGGGGGGGATCCCCCTCTGCTGTAACCTTTCTGAAGACTTCCTACGAATTCATTTCATTGCAATTAATAGTAAAAATAAAAAATTTCAGTTGAGTGTAATCATATCAAATGGTAAGTGATATATATTAGTAAATTAAAATGTTGATAGTTAGAAAAAACACAATTTTGTATGGAGCGTACATAACTTTGTTACTGGCCAGTGGTTAAAAAAAACTGGCCAGTGAAAAAAATCACTGTACTGGCCAGTGGCCAGTGGGTAAAAATGTTAATTTTGACCTATAGTTGGTGTATAAAAAAGGTATTTAAAATTTATATTATATATAAACATAATTCATGATAAAAGTAAAATGGAAAAAGATTATTTTAAATAAACTCAATTTGGCCAGGTACTGGATAACAATAAAAATTTTCAATCAGATATCCAACGATCCAGCCACAGTATGTTTCAAAATCTCACTTTTTTTTTCTTTTAAGAAATTCATATTGTTTTTTTATTAGCTAATATTATATGTTTTTCTGACCTCATTTTAAAATTTTGCATTAACAATTATTTTTATGATTAATTCAATTTCAGCACCAATGTTATAATTATATCATTTTAAATCATCAGCATCAACCAATTAGTTCAGTAATAGTAAATTATTTTCTTAAGAACTTGCAAGTGAATACAAGAGAATATTAAGTACATTTATATTCCCCTATTTCTTTAGCAGAGCATATTCGAACACTAAACATCCTCATTTCTTCTTATTGCTTTACCTCGTAAAAGCAAGTTTTGTCTTGTGAAAACAGAAAACTTGTTCTAGTTAGTTTTCACTAATATAGCAAATTAGTAATATTAGCTCAGTAATAGTACATTACTTTAGTGAAAAAAACTGAAAAAATTTTTAGAACAATGTTCTATTTAGTATCTTTACCTTCCCTAACTTCATTTTGTCCATTGCCTTGAATTGTGAAAAAAAGTTTTGTGTTGTGACAACTGAAAACTTATTCTTGCTTCCAAATAACATAGCAAAAAGAGGTTTCCTTCTTTGAAGTCATTCTCTCACTTATACGTTTTTAACTGTGTAAATATTATATGAATAATTATAGTAGTTCACATGTTTGTTCTTGTATAGGTTTAGAAATACAATTTGCAATAAACATTTTTTTTTTTTTTTTTTTTTACTTTCATAAATTAATACACTGCATTTTGCAAGATTAAACTATTGGCTTAATATAATAATCTGGAAATTTTAATAATGCAGTAGAACCCCACTGATCCAAAATTCCAGTTAATCCAAACTGATTTTAGTTTCGAAAATTATACTTGAACACATTAAAAAAAATAATTAAAAAAATCCTTAATAATGTAAAAGTTGAACATATGTACATGAATATAAAATGAAAACGTGCACTGTAGACCTACTCGTAGAAGCCATCTTAAAAAAATCTCGAGTATCTGTTTGTTTGCCAGTCACTATAAAATTCTGTTTTAAAATGCAAAAAGTATTTAATTCTGATGATAAAAATTAATTTTTCCTTTCACAGTTTGATTTTGCAAATTATAGTTCAATAAAACAGCTTACTTCGCTCACTCAACGTATGTCATATCATCAATTTTAATAATAATTTTTTCTCTCAACAGTTTCATTTACTAATTGCTCTAGATCAAAAGCTTGTAGATCTATGGGAACTAATTTAGTATCTTGTTGTAAAAAATTGACTAGATTACAAGAAAAATAGTTTAGTGTTTGTCGGTAAGAATGTTTATCAGGCAGAGCAAATTAAAGATGTTCTAGAAGCCAAAGATAGAAAAGCCGCCGTACAGAAATGTTTTTTCTTCACTGCTCGTCGATGTGGTGATTGAGCTATTTATAGATTTGCGATTTTGAACCGTTTGTAATGGGTTGTTACGTAATTCCTCTTTAAAAAGTTCCATTGGATATACACTGGGAGAGATTAAACAGGAATATAAAAAAAAAAAATCTGAAAGTCATGCCAGATTATCCAGCATGCTGGACCTTAGGATGATGGATTACAGGATATTTACTATCCTACTGAGTACTTATAACTTACATTTTTTATAGCACACATCTCTTTCTTTTATCAAAATTTCAGGTAATCCAAACTGGCACCGGTTCCAATTAGTTCAGATTAGTGGGGTTCTACTGTAACTTCAATGAACAATAAAAGTGTAATATGGCATTATAATTTTAGGCTGCATAATCATAATATTTAACTACTACCAATTATTGTTAGGTTACAGTAGATTCACTGGATATCTGTTGCATTCATATATAAAATATAATTCAAATATAAAAGAATAGGAATTTTTCAATATTAAAAAGATTAACCAAGAAATACAAAGTCAATTATAAATTTCTAAAATAAAGAAATCATGCAGGTGATGATATTGAAACTTAAATACTAACTAATGTAAGAACTTTAATCATTGTATCAATATGCCACCGTCTGGATGGTGCATACCTAAAATGAAGTAAAAAGGCTAAAGTAAACATAATATCTTCATACAATGAAAACTATTTTAATAAAGATTAATAAATAAAATTTTACAGTAAAATCCTATTATACTACCATATTTTTCCGTGTATCCCATGCTCTTATCTCTTGTGTAACAAAACATTCCTGATTTTGAATACATTTTGTATTCATTTTGGAAAGAAAAGTTCAGATGAAAAAGAAATGAAAAACATTTCTAACATATTTTATTCTTTTAAATCTTACAATTTATACTAGCATTGCACACTATTCACAATACATTGCTTGATAGTTTTGTGAATTTAAATACAAACTGCATATTCCAAACACATATACACGATGCACAGCCTAATTTTTAACTAAACTTTGAAAAAAATCGTGCAACATACATAAAAAAATATGGTACATACATTTTCACATTATGAAATGACAGATTAAAAAAAAACTATTAAGTATTTTTAAAAAAATGAACTTAGAACTATGAATAAATAATTTACCTCTTATTTTAACTAACAATTATATATTGCAAGACTGCTTGAAATAATGCTAGATGTTTTTAATACAATTAATTTATAATAAAACAAAATGTACTTTAACAAAAATTCTTTAAATGAAAGCATAGTTAAATCTTGTTTTAAAGTGATTCTGCTATAGAGCCACTTATGTGTCACATCTCAAGATTTCTTGCTATTTTCGAAACAATTGATTTTACTTTCCTAATAGGATCATCTCTCATATAAGATTATATTTGTATAGTACTAGGTGATCCTATAACGAAGTTTTTAGTACACATATTTCTGAAATGTGAACAAGTGTTTTTGACACATTTATGAAATAAAGGTTAAATGCATAGTAGCTAATCTAAAATAAATGAAATAGTATAACTGCACTGTAAAGTTTGGGATGTAAATAATTACTTTTGAAAAGGAAATATCATCAAATGTAAAGCGACATTAAATTAAATAAATGCAGCATTTTTCCTTTCCAGATTAATAAAATTGAACATACACATTTTACAATAAACTTGAGTTCACAGTGAAACTTATGTAAATGGAACCTTTCTATCAAAAAATCCTGCCTTAGATGAAAAAAAAAAAAAATATATATATATAAGGTCTCAGGGGGAGGGGGGGGGGGGGGGGAGAGAGAGAGAGAAAGAAAAAATATAATGCAATCATAACAGATGGGGTACATTATAAGATAAATAACCTGTCTAAAATGAAATTTTTTCCCAGCATTTTGTGACTCCTGCTTAGCAGGTTTTACAGTATTTGTTTTGTGACACCACATGAAGAAATCATAAGATCTCTTTTAAGGTTAAACTGAAAGAGGGGAAGAAAAGAACTCATAAGAAGGGGTTCCAAAGTTGAAAACATAGAATCTGGTGACCCTTTGTTATTGATGGAATACAGCTAATAGATAAACATATGAAAGCCATAAAGTGCAATGGACAAAGAATTTTAAGAAAACAAGCCTCAAAGTTTACACTTCATTTATGCTTATATTTATAAATTGGATAAATTTTTCTTTTCTGAGCAGCTCCATGATGCAGTCGGTAGCATGCTCTGGTGACCCTTTGTTATTGATGGAATACAGTCAATAGATAAATATATGAAAGCCATAAAGTGCAATGGACAAAGAGTTTTAAGAAAACAAGCCTCAAAGTTTACACTTCATTTACGCTTATATTGATAATTGGATAAATTTTTCTTTTCTGAGCAGTTCCATGGTGCAGTCGGTAGCATGCTGGACTTCTGAACTTAAAACCTTTTCTTGAGTGCAAGTTAGATTCTGAAAAAACTACAGGTTCCACACTATTGAGTAAGTTTTACACTCTGGTATAAAAGACTCCTATTTTTCTCAGCAACATTTAAATATGGAATAGAAAATTAAAGTATACATACTTTTTTATCTAACAGCTTTAAAAGAGTATAATATTTTAATTTGCTTTTTTCCATTACCCTAGTATTTAAAAATATTATAAGCTTTAAAAAGTTGCAACTTGAATTTTGAGTGCATGACTCTATTGAACAGCATACTTAAGTTTTATGTACTGTATTTTAATCTTTTTTCTGAAAAAATATGTGAGTTTATTCATGAAAAAACTGTAAACATCTGTAAATAGAAGGAAAATTTTGTCACATAAACAAATACAAAATGCTTTTTTTTTTTACTTTCTGTTAAAACTATAAAAATGCAAAACTTTATATTTAAAGCTCCTTCTCCATGTAAATAAATAAATAAATGCACAAAAACATGTGTTTTTATTATTATTATTATTTGCCTCAAACTTAAATAATTATGGGTACTACTTAGTTATCCCGTCGACCAATTTTGCGAAATTATATAAATCGCCAGATCACTCGCCAAATTATACAAATTGACATAATTTTTATTTTAAATAACGAAAGAACAAATAAATTAGTATAACATTAATAAAAATACAAATAAAACGTCGAAATAAAAATCACTTGATGACGTAAACACGTGCAACTTACTCAAAGTCAAATGAATGTGACATTTACGATCAACGGGATAACTAAGTAGTACCTAATTATGTATATATTTTTAATTGTGATTCGAAAATAATTTATCATTATTTTGTCTGGAGATAATAACATAGAGGATTGAACTCACACCAACAAAAAATCTGAACTTGTGTAACTTGGTGCACTACTGACAGAGCTATGAAGCCGCTCAGAAGCAAGGGGAATTTATCTGATTATATATGTAAGTGTAACTGAAGCACAAACTTTCGGGCTTATTTTCCTGAGAGGCCATCACATTTTATGGTTTTTATAAGTATATCTACTGACTATATTCTATCGAAACACAAAGGGTCACAGTATTCTTTGTTTCCGATCTCGGTAGTTTCCCTTTTCAGTAGTATAAAGATTCATAAAATCTTCATGTCATATTTTCAAAATCAATTTTTAAACATTGATTGAATTGTGCTGATCTAAAGTAAAATTTATACAGCCACATAAGGTAATAACCACAAGTATGTCATGCATACCTAAAATTATTGCTTAACAAATGACTAAAATGGGGCTTTTTTATGGGGAGCTATAGTGCAAGAGAGAAAATAATTTAACGACGACAACAAAATTTTCAAAAATTTTCTGGCAACCTTTACTTAAATTTTAATACCTCACTAGATAACTATATCATTATGAAAATAACTAATTGTGTATCAGATGGCCAAGCCTTTTTTTCAATATTTACACCATCTAATACATGCACTGAGAAGTAATTTATTTAATAGATATATATAAATAAGCCACATAAAAATACATGAATTGCAATGTCTTAAGGAAAGATATTTGAACCAGTTTGCCAGGCAAACATCTTCCTTTAAAACCGCTTATACTACATCTCTTTTTTTTTTTCAACTTAAAGTTGCATTTTATGATAATTTTCACAGACTCTTTGAGAAGGTAAAATACTTTTATCCATAAAAAAGTTATAGCATCTTTTCTGTAACGGTAAAAGCAGTAAATAAAATGTATACTGACAATTTAGAGACAAAAAAAAAAAAAATAATAATAACTTAGCAGAGAGAAATTTAGTGAGCTAAAGAGAAGCAAATTATGTGCATATTACAATTTTTTATAGTTGTCATTTAATTTTCATGACATTTTACAATATTTGGCAAGAAATTGCATTTTCTAAAGACTGGTTTATGCCAAGGTCCCCTATAAAAAAAAAAGAAATACCCAGTAATTATTTAACACACAGGCAATTAGACTATAAAAAATTAGATTACTTACAATTCAGTAGAAATAAATAAATTAGAAGAACATTGTGACTTAAATTCGGGATCAGCTTTTTCAAGAAACAGAAGAAGTTCCTTTGTCATAGCTTTTATATTATTGATGTTCACTAGAGCAAAACATAACTCCAAGGCCCTCCTGAAATAAATGAATAACATATACTTCTAATAGTTTTTTTTTTTTTTTTTCATTTTCAGGTGAAAAATATTCAATGTGATTCTAGCCCCTCATTTTTTCACATATTCAAATATATTACTCCTTTTCAGTGTTTCTCATAAGGAACAAAGCAGTAAAAAATTAACTGCACTATTTAAATAAAAGCAATAAATAAATGTATTTGTAGTTTTATTTAATTAAAAAAATTGTCGTATCTGTATCAGCTAACATTTAGAGGACATAACATCTAAACATCTATTAATCTATTATTATTTTTAAAAAATTCTGATTTTTTAATATCGTCGGTTGCATCATGCTTTCAGATATATTGCACTTTTTTATTGTCTCAGACAAGCACAATATAACAAGGGGCTAGTGTACTAATTTATGAAACTTATAAAGCTATATGATAATTTTACATAAACTAAAGGGCTTTGTAACCCTATGACCCTAAGAGCTATGCTACAAACCTAGTACAGACACTGCAGGTTCTAAAATCATGCTAATTTGCTCTGTTTTACAAAGATTACCCAATTATGGAAGATTGAATGATATCATGACCAGTGTCAATCTTCAGTAATCAGGTTGCCATATATTTTCCTTTGACTGAAGGATTTTTCTTTTTGAAAGGCTGTATCCACTTCAGTCATGATAGGTGACAGCTGTTTTTGACATTGATTAACTAACTGATTTATCCATCACAAACTTGAAAAAATGCTTGTATCAAACAGATAAGTTAAAATTCTCGCAGTGCCACAGACTTTTATAATAATAAAGATAAGTTTTCTTATAGAGGCTATCAGAAAAGTATTTTAAATATATTATGGAAGATTAAATGATATCATGATCAGTGTCAATATTCAGTAATCAGGTTGCCATATATTTTCCTTTGACTGAAGGATTTTTTTTTTTTTTTTTTTGAAAGGCCGTATCCACCTCAGTCATGATAGGTGACAGCTGTTTTTGACATTGATTAATTGACTGATTTATCCATCACAAACTTGAAAAAATGCTTGTATCAAACAGATAAGTTAAAATTTTCGCAGTGCCACAGACTTTTATAATAATAAAGATAAGCTTTCTTACAGAGGCTATCAGAAAAGCATTTTAAATATAATCTTTTAAATATGATGTAATTTTCCTCTATAATAAAGATAAGTTTTCCTATAGAGGCTATCAGAAAATTGTTTTAAATATAATTTTTTTAAATATGATGTAATTTTTCCCATTTAACGCCTTTTGCATGCAAAATTTAATTATTTTACAGTTTGCTTCCTCTTTAAATTATTTATAATTATTATATATTATTATACATTTTTCAATTGAAAAGCGTTCGGAAATATTATTATTCGCAATTAAATGCTTTTTGCAAGTAAAAATTTAATTATGTTAAAGTTTTCTTCCTTTTTCAATATTTACATTGAATACATTTTTCCAATTGAAAAATGTTTGGATTTATTATTATTTTGGAATTTTTTTTTTAATCTGGAAACAGTAGGTTAAAAAAATGACATTTCAAAATATGAAATAAAATCCTATTAAGATAGTGAAATTTTGAATAAAACATTTGCAAAAAAAACTCAAAAAATCAGACAAATTTTAAAAAAATTATCAGACACTTCACACCCCAATCTAGTCACATATATGCCTGCAAAAAATGGTTAAATTACTATGCATAGTTTTTGATCCTATAAAACCTACAACTAAACTTTCTTGACTGAATTCAACATTAAACAGTGCTTAAAAAATAATTTTTTAATTTAAAAACTGTCCATTTTAGCATGTTTATCATGCATTTCTCTACTATAAACTATCATTTTCCAAGCTTTTATATGCAATAGTTTTTTTAAACATAAGCCAAGAAAGAGCCAGGGTCGCAACAAATTCAATTCTGGCAGCAGCAGCATTAGTTACTTTTTTTTTTTTTTTTTTAAATAGAGAGATACACAGAAGAATTGTGACATAATAATATCAGTTGCATTTTTCATATAAACTCAAGAAAATAAAAGCACCTTTTTTTTGGTGTTCTCAGTAGTTTATTATACATTTTATACAATTTACATGGCATTTTTCAATTTTTACATCGAAAAAATATATATAATAATAATGATAATGACACAGAAACTTAACAAATTCAAACCCGTGAAAACAAAACATGTCTATAACAGAATCCTGCATTAAATCAGGAAAAATAATATAACACAATTGTAACAGATGGTATACCTCCTCAAACAGAATTCCTCTTAAAATAGAAACTTGTAACAGACAATTCTACAGGGATGGAGAGGCTTTTTTATTCAACATATTCTCAGTTCTTATTTGCTTGATACATTTTGTTCAAAATCTTAATTCGCTTAATGAATTCAGCAGAAGTGGGAGAAAAATCAATTGCAATATTTGACCGAGACTGACTTTGGCAAAGGATTAAGCAAGTTAAATTATGAATAAAAGTAACATGTTGCAATGCTTAGCATATATTTAAGGGAGACCAAACTGGCCGCCTAAGGCAGCTAGTAATAATAATATAATTTTTTGTAAAAATTAAAAAATTGTCCGATTTCTAGATAAAGTTTAAAATTTTTAAACCCTTGTTTGTTTGTTTCAGAACTATCATTACTGAGCAGTCAGAACAGAGATTATGAATAATTTTCTTCGTCTAAGCTTCCTGATGATCAGATTCATTTTATTTTGATAGAATCAATTGTTTAAAGTTTGTCTAATCGAATGGTGATTTCTATTTGAAAATAAACTGTCATTTGTGGAGGTAAGAATTATGATCGTTTAAGTGGTTAAAGTACACGTTGTGAAGTTCTTTTAATAAGTTACTATTGATTGTTAAAGAAATAATAAAACTGGAGAGTTCTTACTTGAAATGTAGACAATGAAGAGGCAATTTGATGAAAACAAATATTCTTTATTTCTTACGTTAGTAGCAGTAGAAGGTTAAGAAAATACTTGCTTCTGGTCACCATTTTAAAATAGAAGAACTAATCTTTTAAGAAGAAAAATAGCAGCCAACACGGAATAAATCCATGGGATTTCTTTTAATGAGAACAGCACAACTTTAAAGGATTAAACTTTGAGAAAGAACATATCCACTTAACAAAAATATGACCCATAGTACGGCAAACTTTTTCGGTCAAAAAAAGCGGCACGGCATTCGAACGGCCGGCCAGCGGGCTGGCGCTCCGCTAAAAACTACGTTAAAAGACTACATCTTTTGCAGACAACATCAAACCAAATTCTGAATTGAAAATTAACGAGTTTTAGTTTTTAAATGATGAATACGGGGTTGACAAAGTAATTAAAAGGCAGAATTTAAATTGATTAGCTAAATTAACATTTACGAGAAATTAATGAAAATCGAATTACAAGCTGCAGAATTAAAAAAAGTTTCACTGATTGGAAAACGAAACAAAACGATTCTCCTGTCAGCGATCGGCGTCAAAAGAGGGCGGAGCATAATTTCAATGACGTCATCATAATCAAATTGGCTCCGACGAAACGAGAGCTCCAAGATATGCTCCTAAAATAGCGGAGTGCGCATGCGCAAGCTGCCGATTCGCTCCCAACGCAGATATGAATATCGGCGGTGAAAAATGAACTTGCTTTACGGTGAGAGATAAACGCGTCAACATCGCGACGTAAAGATTGGGTTCAAATGGATATCGATGCAAAAAAATAGCTGAAAGGAAATAAAATTAAACCAAATTTAAATACTGTGAGAAGTATTCTCACATTACCTCCCTTCACCGAGAAAATTTTGTAAGACCAGGAGATGTAAAAGGCAAAATTGATCAAAAACCTTTTACAGAAAATGGGATGACAAAATTTTGAACTGCCAAAGCAAAAAAAATCATTAAAGTCGAACAATAAAATTTAAAGTTAAGGTGATGGAAAAAAAATTTGGTGATTTAACAGTTGAAAAAAAATTGGTGCTAGAAAAAAAATTGGTGCTAACAGTTGAAATAAATTGGTGACCAAAAGTAAGAGAGAGAAAAAGAATATACATTGCATAAAGTACATTCATAATCCAAAAAGTATACAATACATCAAGTATACAATAAAAATGCCAAAAATACAGTAACATTGGCAAAACCTTCTATTTGATCTCATAAAATTATCATCCTAAAAATGTTAACATATTCTGGGTTAACAAAATTGAGATCATTGACTAGTCATAACAAATTTTGCTATATTGGTACCAAATAAAAACAGAATTAACTTCTGATAAAAGTTGCAAATGCAAAAGCAACAAAAAAGTAAAGAAAAAATATTTTGTAATTTGACTTTTACAACATGCCTAGGACTTTTTAATTTTAGAATTATATCTAAAAAAAATAAAGAGTTTTCTTTATTACTCTTAACATGAAAGGAAATGAAATGGCCATATATAAATAAACGTTTATAAAACATAATGATATCATTTTAGTGTATCAAACTTAGTATTTAATTTAAACTAAAACAGACAACCAATTGTATGTGATACCAATTGTGTAATTGAGTCATGCACTACTCAATCACCCAAACAAGGTATCCCATAAAAACAAGTTGCTATTTCAATCAAAAGACATGTCATAATTAAGTGTCATAAATCCCATCTTAGACACAATTTCTTTAAACTTTATACTTTACTAAATAAAAATTTCAATGTATTAGTCATAAGAATTCTTAATATATATATATATGAGACTCAAAAGATTAGGTAAATATACATATACCATGGTTTTTCTTTAAAATGTGAGAGACTGGTGATCACCAAAAAAATTTAAGTACTTCCATATAGAATGAAAGAAAAAAATGACAAAATCAGGAGTTTATAAAACTAAAATACCATGTACCAGGAATATAATTTTTAAATAATCATTTAAATATAATATAGAAATAAAATTATTACAATTCAATGTTAAGCTCACAATGATGATAATGACAAAGATAAATCATCAGCAACACCGTAAACAAACAAAAAAAAATTATATATATATATATGTAAATATTGAAGTCCACAACCATGTCGATGACCATCATGCCCTAGCCACCAGCATATCTATGAACAAAAATAAACACATATATGAACTCCTATGTAAAATTTTAGGTGGCTTGGATCTCCTAACAAGGCTCCTAACATCTTAAGTAAAAGAAAATTTTAATTATAAACACTGTGTAACTGCAGGTGTGTAAGGGCAATGTTTTTGGATTCAAAATGATGTTCATTGAGTCCAGAACCATATGGAACAAGGCTATTAAAGATTAACTAATGTCACTGAAAGTTTAGTAACACAGCATGAAGTGGTACACTGGTACTAGCATTGCTTCCTAAGGTTGTATACAAGCACTCACATAGATAATTGCATACACTAAAACAGATGCTGTCGAAAAAAAACTGGAACATTCACTTAATCATCAAAATTAGATGATTTTTGCATGATGACATTAGAACATTTTAACATGACGAGAGACTTTGTAGAAAGTGAGAATGCATTGCATTCTCTTTGAAGCACTTAACTGACGACATCGTACTCATTACTGCAGAGCAATCATACTTCTGCGACACATACATGAATCACTTTTGCAGAGTTAACAAGGACGAGAAGTCGGTGGTGCACTTATGATGAAATGTAGTATGATAGGACATAATCGGTATTTGAGGTCAAGAAGCACTTTAAAAAAAAAAAAAAAAAATTTCACTAGATGATTTATAGAAAAAAATTCTATATATATATAAATGCGCTGGTAAAAATTTCCATCTAGACTTGTGCTTTTCTGTAATCTTCTCATATTATTTGTAGGTATGAAGAGAAGACATTAATAAATTTCACTTTCTTCATAAAACATTGAAAACTTCAAAATGAAGATCATTTTTACTATTAAATTCTTCATAAAACGAAAAATCTTCAAAATGAACGAATCCTTTTTTTTTATACTAAAGTAATGAGGCAAATGGCAAAATAAAAACTTAGAGGCTTTGGGTATGAAATAAAATTAAAGTAAAAGGCACTATGCACATAAGAAATAAATAAATATGGGGAACTTTTCAAAATAACTTGATCTTGCATAAACACTGTAACAAATATTCACAAACTTGTTATATTAATTGAGAATTTACATTTGATTATCAATGAGCAAAAATTTTGCAATGTGAGGATGAATTGCTACACACAAGCAAAAATTAACTCTGAATACTTTTAATTGCACCTGCTAGAATATTTGGAGAAAATGCAGCATAATAAAATAAAGTTGATGAAGGTAAAATATATCAGTAATTTTCAGGTAATATAAATTTAAACTTCCTTGTTTTGAGAAGACTTAGAATAAAGATATGGTGTGAGTAACTGAGTTCTAGCAGCAGACAAGTCAACAATTTCACTTGATGAGGATATTTACTCTCACATGAGAAACGTTAACTGACACACTATCATAATCAGTAATGAAAATTATTTATTTTTTAAGAGAACAAAGTAGTAAACACTATTTGTAACTTCACAAACCGAAGAACTCTAATGAAGTGGTTTCATAAATGGATATTTGCCTATAAATGAACAACATCTTCACCAGGCATCTTATGGCTGGATACGAAACATACACAACAACATTAAACTATTATAGATGTAGGAAACTTTTGAAAAGGTAGGTAGGTAATTTTATAATTTTTAGCTTCCATGATAACATGTGCAACAACAAAGAAGAGACCAGAAGAAATGGATGTCACACAAAACCACTGACCACCTTCATCAGGTAAGCAACAGATGAATGGAAGAGAAGTCTGAAGAATGTCATTACAGGTAATTAAAAAATTTTCTAGCAGCATATACAGGAACAGTCATCATCAAATATGGCAAAAAGCACATCACTTAAGAACTATTGATAGTTAATATATATAAAAGTAATCTTCACTATTGGCAAGGAAAAAATATTTTTCTTATGGTAAATGGAATTTTTAAGTAGAACTGTTACAGGATTGAAGAAGCCCCATTTCATTTTAAATGAAAAAAAATTAATGTTGCTCTTTTTATTTTTATAAAGCAACATGAGAATAAGGTATGATGATGTCGATGTGGATATGTCATGCATAGACTTATAAATTTGTGAAAGAATTGAATTTGCCAAAGAGAATTGAAGCAATGAAAATTTTGAATATTTTCAATTTGTTAGCTGAGAGTTCTATAACAACATCAACAGGTAAATTTAAAAACAGGAACAGTTCTTTAAATATTAGAGATGAAATCAGACTAGTCCACAAAACAACATGCTAACTACACATACAGCATATTTCCCAAATCATCTAAGGAGCAAGTCTACGAACTTTTCAAAGGGGATAACTGTTTATAAATTTTCACATTATATTTTTGTTATTCAGAGAAGCAGGCAATACTTCAAAAATAATCATACAGGATAATTACTACTATAAATTACTTGAAGAATACCAAACTTCAGTTGGAGAAAATAGGCATAATTGATGAGATGACAACAACTTTAAGTGAAGAACAAAATTTCTCAGCAACAAGAATAAAAAATAATACTTCAACAAAATTTCAATCATTTTTAAAAAATATATATATATTGAAATTCAAATTTATAATTCATTTAAAGTGCCATTAATAAGTAGAAAATTAAAAAAAAATAACCCAAAAGCCATGCCTCCTAAAATATCACATTTTGTTCTTGAGAACAATTTTTGCCAAACTTCAAATTCATTGCAATTATTTGAGAACATAAATTCATTTATACAAATATTTCAATAATTATTCTTCAAAATTATTTTTAATTCCAAAATTTTCAACCAATTAAAAAAATGTAACTGCCTCAGAATTCTATTCTTAAAAACAGAATATTGCCATTATTTGCAACATAAAATTCATTTTCAATATTGTAATTATATAAATTCATTTCTTGATTTGAATAATAATATATTCTACAAAATATAGTAAAATTTAAATATGAATTCTTTAGAATATTGTAAAAAAAAAAATGCAACTATTTAACAAAAAAAATGGCATAACTCAAGAATTTTTTCAGAATGAGATCATCAAATATTTTACAATATTTTCATAAATTATATCCAATAAACCTTGAATTAAAGAAACCATTTTATTTTGAACTAATGAGAACAATTCCTCAAAAAATTTTACTTGACTTTCTTGAATAACGATCTTAATTTTCTTCAAAAATTAGAACAAGTTTCATGAAAATGTAGCTTCTATTAAAATATTTTAACCAAAACTCTCATAATTCCTAAAAAAAGAACAAAAAGTTCTAAAAAAATTATCTTCAAGAACCATTATTTTTTTTTTTTTAAATTGCAATAATCCCAAAGCAACCACTGTTGCAATTCGAAAGGTACTACGGCGCCAAATGTGGTGGTAAGAATTATGATCGTTTAAGTGGTTAAAGTACACGTTGTGAAGTTCTTTTAATAAGTTACTATTGATTGTTAAAGAAATAATAAAACTGGAGAGTTCTTACTTGAAATGTAGACAATGAAGAGGCAATTTGATGAAAACAAATATTCTTTATTTCTTACGTTAGTAGCAGTAGAAGGTTAAGAAAATACTTGCTTCTGGTCACCATTTTAAAATAGAACTAATCTTTTAAGAAGAAAAATAGCAGCCAACACGGAATAAATCCATGGGATTTCTTTTAATGAGAACAGCACAACTTTAAAGGATTAAACTTTGAGAAAGAACATATCCACTTAACAAAAATATGACCCATAGTACGGCAAACTTTTTCGGTCAAAAAAAGCGGCACGGCATTCGAACGGCCGGCCAGCAGGCTGGCGCTCCGCTAAAAACTACGTTAAAAGACTACATCTTTTGCAGACAACATCAAACCAAATTCTGAATTGAAAATTAACGAGTTTTAGTTTTTAAATGATGAATACGGGGTTGACAAAGTAATTAAAAGGCAGAATTTAAATTGATTAGCTAAATTAACATTTACGAGAAATTAATGAAAATCGAATTACAAGCTGCAGAATTTAAAAAAGTTTCACTGATTGGAAAACGAAACAAAACGATTCTCCTGTCAGCGATCGGCGTCAAAAGAGGGCGGAGCATAATTTCAATGACGTCATCATAATCAAGTTGGCTCCGACGAAACGAGAGCTCCAAGATATGCTCCTAAAATAGCGGAGTGCGCATGCGCAAGCTGCCGATTCGCTCCCAACGCAGATATGAATATCGGCGGTGAAAAATGAACTTGCTTTACGGTGAGAGATAAACGCGTCAACATCGCGACGTAAAGATTGGGTTCAAATGGATATTGATGCAAAAAAATAGCTGAAAGGAAATAAAATTAAACCAAATTTAAATACTGTGAGAAGTATTCTCACATCATTTTTTTTTAAACTAAAACTTGCAAAAAATGTTTTTAATTAATGGGCGTTATATCACCATTCACCCTTAAGTAATTCTTTGTAAAAACATACAACAACCTATTCTGCTCCCTAAAAAAAAAAAAAAAAGGGTCAGGATATTTTTTATTTAAGAGCAAAATATTAAAAGATAAAGAACTTAAAAAAACAATCAAAACCTTTGCTGTCATATAACCATTTTTAGCTGCTAAAGGGACATGTACAAACTCGAGAATCTATGGTGCTTCTGCTGTCAAATTATTAATAGGTGGAAAGGTATTTTAAATATGCCTTTTTCTTTTGTGCTATGTAAAAAAGAAAAAAAAATTATACAGAATTTATATGACTAAAGTTCTGATTTTTTCCACCCCTATTATTACTTGGTAGTCACTTTAAAGTGCAAATTTTACATAAAAATTATGCTTGTTCACCTCTTACTATTTTATCTAAAAAACTGGATCCATGATGTGTCATTTAAAACAATTGGCTTATAATTTGTACTCACTCTACCACTTATATATGGACCTGCTGTATTTTTATAGATAGTTTTTGCATTTTCTATGCAATGAAAAAAAATCCTAGTTCAGGATTCTTTATAACCACATACCAAATTTTTTCATCAAATATTTTACATGAGCATGAAGTTCCAACTAAAAAACAAATTTAGTGAATTGAAAATAACAAACCAAAATTACTCAAAAATGTTTTATTAAGATTTAAAAAATGTGGATAACATACAGTAGTACGTGTGTTTATACAAATATATTAATGAAATTTTTTTTTTAGTAATAAGCGTGTTTATACAAATATATTAATGAATTTTTTTTTTTTTTTTTTAAGTGATTTCTGCTGTTAGATCTTGGATGAAAAATAATAACTATCAGGTTCATATTAACTCAATTTTAACGGAATTCTGACAAATACTTTCTATTTGAAAATAATGACTTGCAGGCATAGATGGATAGAAAAATTGTTAAAATAGCAAACGCCAGTTCCTTTAAATAGCTCTGAAATTAAATCCCAAGTTGCTATAGATTTGCCACCAGATTTTGACTATTGTGTATCTTTCCTTTTTGATAGTGTTCAATTTTTTTTTTTTTTTTTGATAAATGTTTGAGACCATATATAATGTAATTACAATTTAATAAGATGCAAATAAAATTATTCAATTTTCAATTAATTGAATTTAGACTAGAGCAGTTCATCTAAGCTGTGTATTTTGTATAATTTCACTGTATCATGATACAGAGGCACAAGCAATGTTCCAAATTATTCTTTCGCATGCAAGTTATGGCATGTGTGCCATAGGTTATCCGCTAATGCCCTAGTTGATAGTTTTGAAAGAAATGGTATCATTAAGTTTTTCTCTAAAATACAGTTGAGAAAAAAATAATAGAAGGAAGAAATAAGAAACAGCTGTAGAAAAAATTCCTTTTAGATTTGTTTGCAGTAGACTTTGAAAGTTGATCAATAATAAGAATCAATTATAAGCATGCCCACTCGAAACCAACGCACATATAAATACAAGTGCTTACATAAAGCATAAAGAAAACTATCACTACACATAAAAGTACAATAATCTGATCTATTGTGAAATAAAAGTAAAATTAAAAAATGTTTTTATTTTTAACAAAATTTTTAAATTACTGATTTGAGTTTTTTTATAATTATAAAAATGCAAAAAAATTTGACGTGAATAAAATATCATAAATTTAGATTTTAAATTTGTATAGCTAACAATATCATCAATAGACAAATGAAAATTACATAAGAGATTGTGACAGCAGTTTAAAGTGAAAACTTTTTTAGCCTAAAACACACAAACATGAGTTTTTACAAGGAAAGCATCTGATCTTTCAGTACACAAAAAGTTAATCTTAAAAAATCTAAGGGGGAGGGGATGTTAGATTTTTATGGCAAAGTTCTTAATTTGAATATATTATTGAAATAAGTTACTATTTCAAAATATTTTATATAATTAAATGTGTAATAACAAAAACATACTTTCTTATAGATACATCAGGATCTTTAAGACATTCCACTATAGTACTTCGGTGGCGTTGAACAGCATTGTAATCAGCTTGAACAGTGCACAACAATGTATTTAAAGCAACATACCTGGAAATACAATAACTGAATAAATAGATACAAAGGCCATAAAAAAAATCTAACATATTGCAAATCTAACATATTGCAGACTGTCACCTGGAAAAATCTGAAAAAATTTAAAATGTTGCCTGTCTAAAAGAGATGAAGAAGAAACCTGATCTAGACAAATTTTTTCTCCTTGAAATGGAGGGTGGGCATAAAGGAAAATAATTAGTGATCTAGCCTGATTCACAGAATGGTTTAATATTAAACATATCAGAGACCTACATTTTCCTACTGAATTATAATTTACTACACACATTTGTAACACATAAATTCAGTATAATAAAAGTTTTTTTTAAACCATTACATTGCAGTATAAATTAAATGTTTTAATATATAAATATATATTTTTTTACTGATGTTAAGATATCAAGAAGGAAGATAATACACAGTTTTTTTAAACTGTTTCTCTGTTAAACTGTTTTCTCTGTTAAAATCAATCAAGATAAATATAAATTGCAATAATCTTTTTTGCATTATTGAAATATCACATATCACATATCCGCCATATGATGCACTCAGATGTATAAAGTTTTGAGCTTTGTGTAGATTTTGCAATTTTAGGGTATTCTTGATGCATATTGTGCACTACTCCATCCCCTTGCTTCTTTACAAAGAAATCACCAGGAGATTTTTAGCAAATAATAATAAAGAACATTTAAAAGCATAACAGTTAGTACTTTCATACAATTCAATAACAAACGTTATTAAGTTAAAAAATCAAAATGCATTCAGTTTTCTGCAAATAAATAGCATATTTTTTAATGTAGAAATTTCAATTTTTATGATCAAGTGTTTCTCTTAATTGTTAATCTGCCAATTTTGTAACTAGTGTCTGTAAATTTTGATCAATTTTCTTGTAGTAAAAGTGAGCATTTTATGATGGAATATAACATATTTCTATTTTTAAATTGATAACCTTGGGGGGGGGGGGGGGGGGGAATTTGATAACGGTAGATTGATTCTTTTGCTATTTCACAATACTCTAATAAGCCACAATTCTCCCCCTCCCCAGAAATAGTACTTGTTTACTGTCTTGTTGTCTATTTACACTAAACAAAATCTGCTGCCAAACAATGTGATTTAATGCCAATACTGGATAAGCATGAGAACCTCTCATAGTTGTTAACTGTGGCACTGCATGTCACACATGATGTACACATTCCACTTTTATTTATTTTGTGGATAAGTCAACTTAGTTTTTGTAATGAAGCTTATAAGTTAATTGCTATTTACCTGATTTTCTCTAGCAATAAAAATAATTTTTAAAAATGATAAAGATTTCAGACCTTCTGTGTACAGAACAGGATATTCAAGATTACTGGATTCTGACATTTAAAAAAAGTATACATTAATGAGCACAATATGAGACTTTGCCTACAAACAGGCAAACAGTGTTGAGGTGATAATTGCGAAAAACTATGATAAGCAAATACTTCATAAAGAAGGGACATTTTTTATGATTCCTGTGAAAAACTACAACAAGCAAGTACTTAATAAGAAAGGAACATGTTTTTATAGTTCCAAAATTACATTTGTTTTGCACTAAAGTTTAGTTACAGCTTGTATAAAAAAAATAATAGTAATAATAATAATACCTTTTAAATGATGAAAAGAACAACTGAGTTTGAACAACAAGATAGTGATTGATTGCATATATATATATATATATATATACCATATGGGCTGTTTAATAGCCTCTGCTTATTAACCAGAAGATCCTTTAATTGCCTTCGAGGAGGACTTAAAGGAATCTACTGGAAGTGGAGACTTATGTCCAATTCGCACCTTCCACCGGTGTGGCCCTTGTGTTGTGCATGGGGAATGAATGCGGATGGGCTTCCTCCAACCCGCTTGGCCAGCGTGGAGGAATTTGGCCACCAACCCCCCTTATTTTACCATGAATTCACAAATCAAATCACGGCCCTTAATTCCCGGCAGTCTGCATGTTCCTGGTTACAGCAGCGATCAGAAAGACATGAAGACAGAGGGTGCTAAGAATCACCGGGCTCGGCTTGGCTGCCATAAGTTGATGACCTTGGCTATGTATAATGGACGATCCCTATCTTTGGAAAATCGTTTACAGGAACTTGAAGAAGAATTGGAAAGAATCAACTGGAACATCCTAGGATTATGTGAAGTAAGAAGAAAAGGAGAAGAGAAGAGAAATCTTGCCAGCGGACATGTATTATACTACAGAGGCACAGAAGATGGAAGAACAAGCGGTGTAGGATTTCTGATTCATAAAAGGTGGAAGAATCACATCGTAGAATATGATAGTGCATCGGATAGAGTTGCAAGGTTAGTAATACAGGTGTCCAGAAGATACGAGCTGCAAATTACAGAAGTTTATGCACCAACAGTAAGCTATACTGATGAAGAAGTTGGGGATTTTTATGAAGTAGCAGCTTCAATGCATCAAAAGGGAAAATGCTACATAAAATTAATAATGGGAGACTGGAACGCTAGAATTGGGGAAAAAGAGAAAGGTAAGTTATCAGTAGGAAATCATAGATATGGGCTGCGTATTGAAAGAGGAAACAGATTGATTGAGTTAGCAGAATGTGAACAGTTGTATATCATGAATTCATTTTTGGTGAATTCATTTTTCAAGAAAAAGCCACAAAGAAAATGGACATGGCGTAGTGCATATGGCTCAAGAAGTGAAATCGACTACATCTTAATAAACAGAAAGCATCTTGTTCAGGATTGCAGCGTTCTCAATACCTTCAATACAGGAAGCGATCACAGGTTGGTTAGATGCAAACTGCTGTTAAATACTAAAGTGGAAAGAATGGAGCTTTTGCAACACTCAAAGAAATCAATCGATATAATAACTCTCCAAAAACATAAAGAAGAATTCCATTTGGAACTTAAAAACCATTTCCAAGTATTTCAATCAACTTTAGAAGAAGAGCAAGATGTTACATTAGTGAACAAGAAACTAACCAATACTCTACAAGATGTTGCAAAGAAGATAGCCGGCGATGCACAAGTAAAGCAGACAAAGAAAATAACAGAAGAAATAAGAAGATTGCTGATAAAACACAGAGAATTTAAAATGAACAAACACGATCCTAAATCAAGAGTTGAATATGCTGAATTATGTAAAATGGTAAGAAAAAGTGTTATAGAAGATATCAGAAAATTTAACTGTGATCTTGTCAAGAAAGTTCTAGAAGATAACAAAAGTTTAAAATCACCTAGGCTCAAACTATGTGTTAGAAGAAAAGGTACTTTTGCACTAAAGAGGGGAGATGGAACAATCACCAAAATCAATAAAGAAATAGTACACATTGTCGAAAAATTCTATAGCGATCTATATAAATGTGAAGATCAAACGGAAATCAACCTACATGATCCACGAGAAAACTTAACAGAAACCGAAGCGATAATCCCAGTGATGACAGACGGAGTTTTACAAGCCATTAGATTTATGAAAAAAGGTAAATGGCCTGGCAAAGATGAAATTACAATCGACCTTATCAAAGAAGCAGGAGAAGAATTTGCAAAAATGCTATCCTTATTGTTCTCCAAATGTCTCGAGAAGTCAGATGTACCAGAAGATTGGAATAATGCTGTGATGGTGCTACTTTACAAGAAAGGAGAGAAGGAAAACATTAAAAACTACCGTCCGATTAGCTTACTATCAGGGATTTATAAAATTTTCACCAAAGTTTTAACGACAAGACTTGAATCAGCTCTGCACTCAGCTCAACCTAGAGAACAAGTAGGATTCAGAAGTGGATTCAGCACAATGGATCATATTCATATTCAAATGGTAAGGGAACTCATAGAAAAACATAAGGAATATAATTTACCTCTCTGCCTTGCCTATATTGATTATGAAAAAGCATTTGATTCGGTCTACACATCAGCAGTAGTAGAATCTCTGGAGGACATTGGTATAGATAAACCTTACATCAATATCATAAAGAAGATTTACAAGAAAGCAACAGCAACCATCCGCTTGTACAAAGAAAAGCAAAGATCAAGCTTAGAGGAGGGATAAAACAAGGAGACACCACTTCGCCTAAGCTTTTTACTGCTGTCTTAGAAAATATTTTCAAGAAGCTGGATTGGGAAAACAAAGGGATTAGAATAAATGGGGAATATTTAAGTCATCTCAGATTCGCTGACGACATTCTAATTTTCAGTAACAGTCCTGAAGAATTGGAAAATATGCTAAAAGATTTGGCAGAAGCTAGCATTAATGTGAGATTAAAAATAAACTTGGAAAAGACTAAGGTGATGTTCAATTCATTTGCATCAAAAAAGAAAATCGTCTGTAACAACACTGAAATCAAAGACGTGCAAAGTTATGTGTACCTTGGGCAGGAAATATCATTGGATAATAGTATCATGAATGAAATCAATAGAAGAATAAGAAATGAATGGAGTGCTTTTGGGAAGAGCAATATTATTCTGAAGAGTAACATGCCTGTTTGTTTGAAAAGAAAGGTATTTAACCAATGTGTTTTGCCTGTGCTAACTTATGGAGCAGAAACATGGACACTAACAAAACAGATGGTACAAAGATTACAAACAACACAGAGAAGTATGGAAAGATGTATGCTAGGTATAACTAGAAGAGACAGAAAAAGAAGAACCTGGATAAGAAGTCAGAGGAAAGATTTTGACATCATTGAAAGAATTAAACGGCTAAAATGGAAATGGGCTGGCACATTGCAAGAAGACAAGACAACAGATGGAGCACACCCTTCAGTGGTATCCCAGAGATGTAAAACGGCCAAGAAGACGACCTCAAGTAAGATGGAGTGATGAAATCAGAAAAGTAGCCGGTGTAAATTAGATGACTAAAGCGCTAGACAGGAAACATTGGAAAAATCTGGGGGAGACCTACATCCAGCAGTGGATTAAAAAAGGTTATTGATGATGATGACGATATACCATATAAAAGCTTTACAAATTGATTTATTTCACAAATTCATAGAAGTTACATGAAATCAAGGAACGATATTATGAATATGTTCTTATATCACACTTATCATTGACAACAGGAAAATGTTGGTGAGAAAATAAGCAAGTACCACAAAAATATTCTGGCTTATCAAAGGGTTTCTTTCTTTTTCTCTTTTACTTTTAAGAAGAGTACAAAAGTTAATTTTTCAAATCAATTACAGATAACAATCATTAATGCAAAATAACTAAATTTCTGACTTCATTTGGCATCAGGAAATTTTTGAAATAATAAGCTTGATAAAAAATAAACTATTTGGATAACTGAAGCTTTACATTTTATGTTAACGATATTTTCATATTTAAAAAATTCTATAACAGTCGTTTTATAAGTGATGATTAGCAAAGGCAAAAATAATCAAACAGTATATGCATTAAATGATATTATTTAATAATGATAATGAAATTTTCATCTTTTATTTTAACCTAACATTAAGATAGCCAGCTCTGGTATGCTATCCTTCAGGTAATGCTAAATGACAGTTATACAAGAAATCAATCTGTTTTCAATTTTACAATAATTTTTTGTTGCTTTTCATTGTTATGATAGTCAAGACTGCTTTACAACACTAACTCATACTGAAGAAATCCATTTGTCTTTGCACACTGCAGCATATAGCAAATTCGGCATATATATCATATAAGAACTACAAAATACTTCTTTAAAAAATTATACGATGAGGTTGATGAATGATGTTGCAAATAGTACAACCAGCAAAATTGCAAAAATAGTCTGAAAATTAAATATGAGTGTATAAATATCCATAAATGTTTCGGCACAATTTTGTTATTTTTACTTGTATTTTAGAACTTTTATACAACTTTTCTGATATTTTGATGAATGTTTAAGGTCCTTTTTTGGAAGGGAGGGAGGTGTAGAAAAGGTTCCATAAAATTAGAATTTGGATCCTTCTTCATTGAAGGATTCCCTTGCAATAAATAATATAGTAAACAATGTTAGTCTGGTTACAAAACTTTCTCTTATAACAGGAAAATAACCAATAATAAACTATTTTTTGTAGAATTCTAGATCACTATATACCCAAAATTTACATTATCATATATTCTAAAGTTAAGGGTTATTTTATATATATTCAGCTGTTCCTTTTCAAACTAAGCATACAGAAAGGAATTAAAAATGACAGTTCATAAAAATAAATATTCATATACTTCACTATAAGCAACTTAATGTATAACAAAAATTACCTAATATTTTTGTCTGTATTTAATAAAAATCTTCCTAAAATGTTAACACCCAGGACCTGAGAAAAAATATTAATAAGTAAAATGTATGCTCATTCTTATAATGCAATATATCTGAGATAAAACGATTAAAAGACATAATGTACTTACTCTTAGGCCACTTTCGGATTTGATATCCATTATAGATAAAACTGCTTCATATAATATTGCATTTCCAACATTTTTGCTGGACTCTGTATTAGTCGCAACCTTTAAAAAATGTGAAAATAAATAATTTTAATTAAAGTAACACTTAAATGTATACTTTTCTGCATATTTAAAGTTACCAATTTCTATTAAGAGGCAACAGTTGCAAAATCAGATGAAAAACAGCTGATAATGAAGTACGATTTTCTTGGGAACAAGTGAAGCAATATCAATATATTCTTTTAAAATAAATTTTGCAGTAGCTAAACTAGTAATCATTCAAAAATAAATAAAAATAGAAAATGCAATGGTTACACGAGTTCATAAACAACAAATTTTAGGTTTTTTAAAATTAACATTATTAAAAAGAAACAGTTTTCACAAAAACAAGTTGATTAAAATACAGCTTATTATAATACAAATATACATATAGAATAACCCCTCAATATAGTGAGCTACTTGGGAAATAAGAAAAAAGTGTGATATAACGAGGGAGACAAGAAGAGCATTTAAAAATGAAAAACAAAGAGGCCTAAATTAAGTTATGGGGTTTTTGATTTAATACTAGCTCAAAAAAGCTCAATACAAAAGAGAAGGTAAAACACTATAAAAATACAAAACTGTACATATACAGCATACATTTTTACTTACATTTTGTATTTTCTGAAAATAAGAATCCAGTGGGTTATTTTTTTTTATTATTGTTATCTGCTTGCCACTGGAAATTAGAGAATGAAAATGATCTAATTGCATTTCAGTTATATGCTTAAATTCCAATGTTTCAAAAGTTTTATATGCTTTTTCGAAAAACTGAACAGCTTCGGTCATAAGAGCTACTAAATCCTCATCAGATATTTCCCCCCTCTTCATCGCTCTTTTCTTGGGCCATAAAACTATTATCTCCTTGAGCTGCAGAAATAATTTCTGTGTTCACTTAGTGTATAGCCACACGATCATCACCAAGATGTACTTTAAAAAACACTCCATTCTGTTTTGAATTAAAAAGCTACTCCCACATGATTTAGTACAGAGAGATTAATTTGGTTTGACATAAGTTGTTTATGTCCTAGGATCATATAGATGCATATCTCTCAACTTGTTTACAATCAAATACAAGTTTGCAAAAGGCTATCATTGATGAATTTTAATATTTAAAAAAACAATTCTTTAATTTTACATTCATGAAAGCAATATATGTGATGTTAATTTATTCCAATTTTAATAGAACAAAAAATTTTAAAAATTTCCAAAATTATTGATGTATAGTTTCATTCCTTAGCATTTTCTCAATGAATGAAAATTATTCTAAGAGAATAAAATACTCATCTACGTGAATAATGGCGAATCTGATTGCATGTGGGTTTCTGTGAGAATACTTCTCACAGTATTTAAATTTGGTTTATTTTTATTTCCTTTCAGCTATTTTTTTGCATCGATGTCTATTTAAACTCAATCTTTACGCCGCGATGTTGACGCTTTTATCTCTCGCCGTAAAGCAAGTTCATTTTTCACCGCCGATATTCATATCTGCGTTGGGAGCGGATCGGCAGCTAGCGCATGCGCACTCCGTTATTTTGGGAGCACATTTCTGGAGCTCTCGTATCGATGGAGACAGCTTGCATTATGATGACGTCATTGAAATTATACTCCGCCCTCTTTTGACGCCGATCGCTGACAGGAGAATCGTTTTGTTTCGTTTTCCAATCAGTGAAACTTTTTTTAATTCTGCAGCTTGTAATTCGATTTTCATTAATTTCCCGTAAATGTTAATTTAGCTAATCAATTTAAATTCTGCCTTTTAATTACTTTGTCAACCCCGTATTCATCATTTAAAAACTAAAACTCGTTAATTTTTAATTCAGAATTTGGTTTGATGTTGTCTGAAAAAGATGTAGTCTTTTAACGTAGATTTAGTGGAGCGCCAGCCCGCTGGCCGGCCGTTCGAATGTCGTGCCGCTTTTTTTTGGCCGAATGAGTTTGATATTTTATTTAAGTGGATGTTTTTTTTTTTCTCAAAGTTTAATGCTTTAAAGTTGTGCTGCTCTCGTTAAAAGGAATCCCATGGATTTATTCCATGTTGGCTGCTATTGTTCTTCTTAAAAGATTAGTTCTTCTATTTTAAAATGGTGACCAGAAGCAAGTATTTTCTTAACCTTCTACTGCTACTAACGACCGAAATAAAGAATATTATTTGTTTTCATCAAATTGCCTCTTCACTGTCTACATTTCAAGTAAGAACTCTCCAGTTTTATTATTTCTTTAACGATCAATAGTAATTTATTAAAAGACCTTCGCTATTTGTTCTAACCACTTAAACGATCATTTATTACCGCCACATTTGGCGCCGTAGTACCTTTCGAATTGCAACAGTGGTTGCTTTGGGATTATTGCAATTAAAAAAAAAATACTGATTCTTGAAGATAATTTTTTTTAGAACTTTTTGTTCTTTTTTTAAGAATTATGAGAGTTTTGGTTGAAATATTTTAATAGAAGCTACATTTTCATGAAACTTGTTCTAATTTTTGAAGAAAATTAAGATCGTTATTCAAGAAAGTCAAGTAAAATTTTTTTTGAGTAATTGTTCTCAGTAGTTCAAAAGAAAATGGTTAATTTAATTCAAGATTTATTGGATATAATTTATGAAAATATTGTAAAATATTTGATGTTCTCATTCTGAAAAATTCTTGAGTTATGCCATTTTTATGTTAAATAGTTGCATTTTTTTTCTTACAATATTCTAAACAATTCATATTTAAATTTTACTATATTTTGTAGAATATGTTATTATTCAAATCAAGAAATGAATTTATATAATTACAATATTGAAAATGAATTTTATGTTGTTGCAAATAATAGAAATATTCTGTTTTTAAGAATAGAATTCTGAGGCAGTTACATATTTTTTTAATTGATTGAAAGTTTTGGAATTGAAAATAATTTTGAAGAATAATTATTGAAATTGAAACATTTTTACAAATGAATTTATGTTCTCAAATAATGTCAATGAATTTGAAGTTTGGCAAAAATTGTTCTCAAGAACATAATGTGATATTTTAGGAGGCATGGCTTTTGGGTTATTTTTTTTTATTTTCTACTTATTAATGGCACTTTAAATGAATTATAAATTTGAATTTCAATATATATATTTTTTAAAAAATGATTGAAATTTTATTGAAGTATTATTTTTAATTGTTGCTGAGAAATTTTGTTCTTCACTTAAAGTTGTTCTCATCTCATTATGCCTATTTTCTCCAACTGAAGTTTGGTATTCTTCAAGTAATTTATAGTAGTAATTATCCTGTATGATTATTTTGAGGTATTGCCTGCTTCTCTGAGTAACAAAAATATAATATGAAAATTTATAAACAGTTATCCCCTTTGAAAAGTTCTTAGACTTGCTCCTTAGATGATTTGTGAAATATGCTGTATGCGTAGTTAGCATGTTGTCTTGTGGACTAGTCTGATTTCATCTCTAATATTTAAAGAAATGTTTCTAATATTTAAAGAACTGTTCCTTTTTTTAAATTTACCTATTGATGTTATAGAACTCTCAGCTAACAAATTGAAAATATTCAAAATTTTCATTGCTTCAATTCTCTCTGGCAAATTCAATTCTTTCACAAATTTATAAGTCTATGCATGACATATCCACATCGACATCATCATACCTTATTCTCATGTTGTTTTATAAAAATAAAAAGAGCAACATTAATTTTTTTTTAAATGAAATGGGGCTTCTTCAATCCTGTAACAGTTCTTCTTAAAAATTCCATTCACCATAAGAAAAATATTTTTTCCTTGCCAATAGTGAAGATTACTTTTATATACTTATTAACTATCAATAGCTCGTAAGTTATGTGCTTTTTGCCATATTTAATTATGACTGTTCCTGTATATGCTGCTAGAAAATTTTTTAATTACCTGTAATGACATTCTTCAGACTTTTCTTCCATTCATTTGTTGCTTACCTGATGAAGGTGGTCAGTGGTTTTGTGTGACATCCATTTCTTCTGGTCTCTTCTCTGTTGTTGCACGTGTTATCATGGAAGCTAAAAATTATAACATTACCTACCTACTTCTTCAAAAGTTTCCTACATCTACAATAGTTTAATTTTTTGTGTGTATGCTTCGTATTCAGCCATAAGATGCCTGGTGAAGATGTTGTTCATTTATAGGCAAATATCCATTTATGAAACCACTTCATTAGAGTTCTTCGGTTTGTGAAGCTACAAATAGTGTTTACTACTTTGTTCTTTTAAAAATAAATAAATAAATAACTTTCATTACTGATTATGATAGTGTGTCAGTTAACGTTTCTCATGTGAGAGTAAATATCCTCATCAAGTGAAATTGTTGACTTGTATGCTGCTAGAACTCAGTTACTCACACCATATCATTATTCTAAGTCTTCTCAAACAAGTACGTTTGTAATACCTGAAAATTACTGATATATTTTACCTTCGACAACTTTATTTTATTATGCTGCATTTTCTCCAAATATTCTAGCAGGTGCAATTAAAAATTATTCAGAGTTAATTTTTGCTTGTGTGTAGTAATTCATCCTCACATTGCAAAATTTTTGCTCATTGATAATCAAGTGTAAATTCTTAACCATATAAGAAGTTTGTGAATATTTGTTACAGTGTTTATGCAAGATCAAGTTATTTTGAAAAGTTCCCATATTTATTTATTTATTATGTGCATAGTGCCTTTTACTTTAACCCTATTTCATACCCAAAGCCTCTAAGTCTTTATTTTGCCATTTGCCTCATTGAGTTAAAAAAAAAAAAAAAAAAGATTCGTTCATTTTGAAGATCTTTCGTTTTATGAAGAATTTAATAGTAAAAATGATCTTCATTTTGAAGTTTTCAATGTTTTATGAAGAAAGTGAAATTTATTAATGTCTTCTCTTCATACCTACAAATAATACGAGAAGATTACAGAAAAGCACAAGTCTAGATGGAAATTTTTACCAGCGCATTTATATATATATAGAATGTTTTTCTATAAATCATCTAGTGAAATTTTTTTTTTAAAAAAAGTGCTTCTTGACCTCAAATCCTGATTATGTCCTATCATACTACATTTCATCATAAGTGCACCACCGACTTCTCGTCCTTGTTAATCTCTGCAAAAGTGATTCATGTATGTGTCGCAGAAGTATGATTGCTCTGCAGTAATGAGTACGATGTCGTCAGTTAAGTGCTTCAAAGAGAATGCAATGCATTCTCACTTTCTACAAAGTGTCTCGTCATGTTAAAATGTTCTAATGTCATCATGCAAAGATCATCTATTTTGATGATTATTATGTGAATGTTCCAGTTTTTTTTTTCGACAGCACTATACCAGTGTACCACCTCATGTTGTGTTACTAAACATTCAGTGACATCTATTTATCTCAAATAGCCTTGTTCCATATGGCTCTGGACTCAATGAACATCATTTTGATTCCAAAAACATTGCCCTTACACACCTGCAGTTACACAGTGTTTATAATTAAAATTTTCTTTTACTTAAGATGTTAGGAGCCTTGTTAGGAGATCCAAGCCACCTAAAATTTTACGTAGGAGTTCATATATGTGTTTATTTTTGTTCATAGATATGCTGGTGGCTAGGGCATGATGGTCATCGACATGGTTGTGGACTTCAATATTTACATATATATAATTTTTTTTTTGTTTGTTTACAGTGTTGCTGATGATTTCATCTTCGTCATTATCATCATTGTGAGCTTAACATTGAATTGTAATAATTTTATTTCTATATTATATTTTAAATGATTATTTTAAAATTATATTCCTGGTACATGGTATTTTAGTTTTATAAACTCATGATTTTGTCAATTTTTTTCTTTCATTCTATATGGAAGTACTTAATTTTTTTTTGGTGATCACCAGTCTCTCATATTTTGAAGAAAAACCATGGTATATGTATATTTATCTAATCTTTTGAGTCTCATATATATATATTAAGAATTCTTACGACTAATACATTGAAATTTTTATTTAGTAAAGTATAAAGTTTAAAGAAATTGTGTCTAAGATGGGATTTATGACACTTAATTATGACATGTCTTTTAATTGAAATAGCAACTTGTTTTTATGGGATACCTTGTTTGGGTGATTGGGTAGTGCACGACTCAATTACACAATTGGTATCACATACAATTGGTTGTCTGTTTTATTTTAAATGAAATACTAAAGTTTGATACACTAAAAGGATATCATTATGTTTTATGAAAGTTTATTTATATATGGCCATTTCATTTCCTTTCATGTTAAGAGTAATAGAAAACTCTTTATTTTTTTAGATATAATTCTAAAATTAAAAAGTCCTAGGCATGTTGTAAAAGTCAAATTACAAAATATTTTTTCTTGACTTTTTTGTTGCTTTTGTATTTGCAACTTATATCAGAAGTTAATTCTGTTTTTATTTGGTACCAAGATAGCAAAATTTGTTTTGACTAGTCAATGATCTCAATTTTGTTAACTCAGAATATGTTAACATTTTTAGGATAATTTTATGAGATCAAATAGAAGGTTTTGCCAATGTTACTGTATTTTTGGCATTTTTATTGTATACTTGATGTATTGTATACTTTTTGGATTATGAATGTACTTTATGCAATGTATATTCTTTTTCTCTCTCTTACTTTTGGTCACCAATTTATTTCAACTGTTAGCACCAATTTTTTTTCTAGCACCAATTTTTTTTCAACTGTTAAATCACCAAATTTTTTTTCCATCACCTTAACTTTAAATTTTATTGTTCGACTTTAATGATTTTTTTTCGCTTTGGCAGTTCAAAATTTTGTCATCCCATTTTCTGTAAAAGGTTTTTGATCAATTTTGCCTTTTACATCTCCTGGTCTTACAAAATTTTCTCGGTGAAGGGAGGTAATGTGAGAATACTTCTCACAGTATTTAAATTTGGTTTATTTTTATTTCCTTTCAGCTATTTTTTTGCATCGATGTCTATTTAAACTCAATCTTTACGCCGCGATGTTGACGCTTTTATCTCTCGCCGTAAAGCAAGTTCATTTTTCACCGCCGATATTCATATCTGCGTTGGGAGCGGATCGGCAGCTAGCGCATGCGCACTCCGTTATTTTGGGAGCACATTTCTGGAGCTCTCGTATCGATGGAGACAGCTTGCATTATGATGACGTCATTGAAATTATACTCCGCCCTCTTTTGACGCCGATCGCTGACAGGAGAATCGTTTTGTTTCGTTTTCCAATCAGTGAAACTTTTTTTAATTCTGCAGCTTGTAATTCGATTTTCATTAATTTCCCGTAAATGTTAATTTAGCTAATCAATTTAAATTCTGCCTTTTAATTACTTTGTCAACCCCGTATTCATCATTTAAAAACTAAAACTCGTTAATTTTTAATTCAGAATTTGGTTTGATGTTGTCTGAAAAAGATGTAGTCTTTTAACGTAGATTTAGTGGAGCGCCAGCCCGCTGGCCGGCCGTTCGAATGTCGTGCCGCTTTTTTTTGGCCGAATGAGTTTGATATTTTATTTAAGTGGATGTTTTTTTTTTTCTCAAAGTTTAATGCTTTAAAGTTGTGCTGCTCTCGTTAAAAGGAATCCCATGGATTTATTCCATGTTGGCTGCTATTGTTCTTCTTAAAAGATTAGTTCTTCTATTTTAAAATGGTGACCAGAAGCAAGTATTTTCTTAACCTTCTACTGCTACTAACGACCGAAATAAAGAATATTATTTGTTTTCATCAAATTGCCTCTTCACTGTCTACATTTCAAGTAAGAACTCTCCAGTTTTATTATTTCTTTAACGATCAATAGTAATTTATTAAAAGACCTTCGCTATTTGTTCTAACCACTTAAACGATCACATTAATTACCGCCACAATTTCTTAACTTCTGTATACAGTAAACTCTGTTTAAGGCGGAATCGATCGGGACTGAGAAAATTTTCCGTGGTAGACAATATTCCGGCTTATGCAAAAAAGCTCCCCCCCAGCAGCATGAATTAATGTAATTTTCTATGGGTTCGCCGGGACTTGAAAAAATTTTCCGTGGTAGACAGATTTCCGGCTTATACAGAGTCCGCCTTAGACAGAATTCACTGTATATCTACTTAAAAAAAAAAAAAAAAAAAAATGTTGTGATATTATGCAACATATTCAATTGATAATCATTTGCATAAAATAGTATTTTCAAATTTATGATGTAGCTGAGGATCTTTATGAGATTAATAGATAAAAAATTTTGAATTTCTGGTGTAACCTGTAAAACTCTGTTTATAGCCATTTGTCTATACTAATAAAAGGAAGATGTTTATGTGTTTGTGTATCTGTGCACAATGAGTAGAGAAATCTGTTGCACATGCAGTTCTGCACATTTGGTCCCAGGTAGGCAAAGATAAGTTCGAACACACCTGATGCTCATATTTTGGATTTCTTTATTAGATTTTTTGTTGAATGGAATTATTCACATGTTTCCCCTTATTTTCTAAGTTTGCTGGCAACTATGACTCACTCATAGAAGGAATCCAAATTCAATTTTTTTGTCCAATATAATAAATTTTGTCCTCTTTCAATAAAAATTATTTGGAATTTGTAAAGCAATTTTTGAAAGTTGAGAAGAAACTCCCCAGAAAAAATTGGTCAGTTAGAATTTTGTTGTTGTGGTTTTTATGCAAAAAGATCATTATAAAAAAACTACACACATCTTTCAAACTGAACGAGTTATGTTGAACTAAAAATTAATCACTTTGAATTGAGACATTATCTCAAATTAGAGACTTAAATCTGTGAGGTATTGCGAGAGAGAGGAAACAGAAATGGTAATGATCATGCACCTGATCTGAAACAAACGATAATTGATGCTTCCAGCAATATTGGTGGTAAAGAATTCTAAAATAGTATGTATAGAAGCATTATTAAAAGAGCTTAGCTATGTATCAGAATTGAGTAGAAAGTATTTTGTGAATGCTTTGTGAATAGTTTTCTTTGAATCACGTTTCTGTGATTTTAATCTATATTTGTCTCTTTACATGATATCTGCATGTGTACTATTTTATTTAGATACATTTGAGATGCAATTTTCTCACACTTGTGAGCATATTTTCTATCTAAAGAAAGTTGTCATCAATTTGTATATGGTCTGTACTTTTACTGGTGGAATAGCACATTAAATGGTACAAAAAAGTGGTAATTCATCTTTTATTATAATTCAGCTAATTTTAAAGATGCAGGTTAAGCAGCTTTTTGTGTAATGATCTTGTTGCAATAAAAGATTTTTTTTTTTAGATTAATCCATTTTGTGTATGGGATCCCATTAAAATTTCATAACTGTAATATTTAAAAATTATTAGCAAAATTATTTCATTAAGAATTTTATTTTTTACTTTATTTGGAACATTTTTGCAACTTACATTGTTTATGTATTGCCAATAGGTAAAAAATTAATACCTGTTTCAACCTTTTGAGTACATACCGTATATGAGGTGTATAATAAATCAACACCTATTTTAACTTTCATTCTGAGCACTATATATGTAAATTTAACACGTGTTTGACCATAGAAACTTAAGAACACTTATTACCATTGCAAATGATCGCCTTAGAATTCAACATAAGCAATAGTATTATTCTCAGTACACTTCTGTAAATGTTTTGGTACATTATCCACAGCCTTTAAGAAATCATTGTGAACTGCATTCAAAACATCAGTTATGCCTGTTATCAAATCCCCACACATGAAAAATTACCTCATCAGTTCATAAAACATTACCAAACAGTTTAGGATTACCTTCTTCCTATCCTAATATTTCTGAAAAATTTATACCACAATTGAAATCCTTGGAAAAGAGTTGGGTATAAATGTATCAAAATATTTACAGAAGTGTGCTGACACGTTGGTTCTTATCTTGAATTTTAAGAGAGTTCATTTACAATGGTAATAAGTGTCCTTAAGCTTCCACAGTCAAATACAACTTAAATTTAAATACCTACTTTTCAGGATGCAAGTTAAAATAGGTATTGACTTATTAGAAATCCTGTAGCAGAGATAGAGAGATCAGTTGTTCAAATATTGTACACATAAGCAACAAATACATCCATCGAAATAATATAGAGGGAAAAGAAAGAGAGGAGAGGAACAGAATATTGTTCAAGAAATAAAACAAAAAAGAAAACCTATTTTCATATTTTAGTATAAACAATCAAGTTTAATTAAAAACCAAGCTGTAAAACTTTCACTTTATATAGTTCTACTGTAACATTATTACATAATAAAAATTACAAAACATGTTTACTTGAGCAAGGATATCATTCATGGCTTCACTTGCTTCTGGATCGTTTTTGCCTAATAATCTTAAAAGTCGCAAGATTTTAACCTGAAATTAAATAAATTAAAATACATAAATATGAATATTTCTAACAGATCAAAACACTGTGCATTTGTTCAGCAAAAGAGAGGGTAAGATTAGAGGTCAAAACTCTTCCAAAAATGCTTAAAAACTCTTAAGATGCAAACAAATCCTAATGTGCTAAGAGGAATATATAACATGCAAAACAAAACTACATGAAAGCAAAAGACAGAAAAAAATTTGCTTACATATAAAATAAGAAAATTTAATTTTTCTTAAAAGTAACTGACAATTTTTCATATATTGTTATAAAGATCATAGATACCTAAATTTTACGCTGCTGATTTATATCAGTTAATGCATAAATTTGCGTGTAGTAGGTGAATATATTACTCTACAAAGGTTCCTACCATGGGGTGTGTGCCCCACTGGTAAATTCATTTTTTAGGGGAGGGGGACATTCCAAATTTGTATAAGTAATTTTTTTACTTAATTTAGAAAAATAATGTTATAGACTAAAATAAAAGCAATAAGTACAAAATTGAAAAAAAAAAATTATTTTTATTGAATTTTCAAAAAATTAGCAATCAAAAATTGAAAATAGAATATATACTAGAATTATTATATGAAAAATCATTTAAGTATTTTTAGACATCAAATATTCTTTATTTAAAAAGTTCTATAATTCCTTTGGTTATGATTGCATTTTATAATTTTTCAGCTTGTTTATTTTTGACTATTTATTGAATAAGAGTAGTGTTTTCATTTGTTCTGCTATACTACTGTGATCAAAAAGTACCCAGAATACTTCTTTTAAGATACATCAATAGTAAGTATCATCTGCAAACCTACTTATCAAACATTTTAAAGACTTCTATAAATATCTGTCAATAGTCAGGAATTTATTTGATTTTATCATTTAAAAATAATATTTTTAATGATAAGAATTTTCCTCTGTTGATTTTCTGCAAATGTTACCGAGCATGTTATACCTATATGAGCATGTTATGCATATATTGCGAATGTTATTGAGCAAAGAACATGCATTAAATTTTGTTTTCACAATGAAATTTCTGCTACAAAGGCATTTAAAATGTTGCAAAAATCTTTTAAAGACAACTGTTTATCAAAAACAACAGTATTTGATTGGGATAAAAAGTTTAATGATGGTAGAGAATCCGTCATAGATGATCTGAGATCTGGTAGAGCATCAACTTCGATTAATGATCAAGATATCGATAAGGAAAGAGAATTGGTGCTTGGTGATTGCCGTTTGACATTAAAAGACGTTATTGAACAAGTTTGTATATCATTTGGTTCCCATCATGCAATTTTTAAAGATAATTTAGGGTTGCGATTCATTGCTTAACAAGTTGTTCCAAGAACTTTTAATTTGTTCCAAAAACAACAACATGCTCAAGTGGACCAAGAGATGCTTTCTCAAGGCGATTCCTTTCTAAAACGCACTATTACCAGTGATGAAACTTGAATATATGTTTTTCCTACAGAAACAACTCAACAATCAAGTGAATGACACTTGAAAGGGGAAGCAAGACCGAAAAGACCACATCAAAATCGCTCAAAAATCAAGATAATGTTGACTGTTTTCTTTGATTACCATGCTATTGTGCATTACGGATTCCTACAGACCTGCCAACCTTTGAAAATGAGAAATAGTAACACACAAAATTCAAATTAATCTAGAGGTTGGTTGGTTGGTTTTTTGCTGTTTATTTACGCTGCAAATTGGGTTAACTCTGATTGCTTTCGGTTCGGACCGAGTTTAGATTCCTGCAGATTGGGTTAACCTGATTTTTCAAAAGTCAGTTCTGTATTTTCTTTCAGATTAAAAATTATATGTATCATAATAATAAACATAGATTTTTGTTTGTGTGTGATGTTTCCCTGAAGAGAACATGGAGCTAGGGTGATTCTGAGTAAAAAAAAAAAAAAAGAAACGAAAAAAAAATCAGAAATTCACAAAAATTTTTTGCGAAAGGTTACAGCAGTGGGAGGAGTATTTCTACACGGGCTAATTATGCATTTTTTCCAAGGCTCTTTCATGGAAATTCCCGTTTTTCCGCGATGCTTTGGCGAAATTAGTATTTTTTCTTGATCCTTTGATGAAATTCATATTTTTTCAGCGATCTTTTGGCCAAATTTGCATTTTTTCAGCGATCTTTGATGCAATTGGGATTTTTTTTTTTGTGATCCTTTGAGGAAATTTTTATTTTTTCCCTGCGATCCTTTGACAAAATTTCCATTCTTTTGGTGATTCTTTAACAAAATTCGCATTTTGCTTGCGATCCTTAGACAAAATTTGTGATTTTTTGCGATCCTTTGAAACAATGTGTTTTTTTCACAATCCTCTGACGAAATTCACATTTTTCCAGCGATTCTTTGACAAGATTCGTATTTTTTCTACAATCTTTTGACGATATTTGCTTTTTTTGCGATTCTTTGAAGAAATTTGCCTTTTTTTCATGATCCTTTGACAAAATTTGTGTTTTTTTTTTTAATCCTTTGACAAACTTCAATTTCTTTTTTTTTTTTTTTTTTTTTTTTTTTTTTGGCGATCCTTCAACCAAACTTCAGTTTCTTTTTTTTGCGATTCTTTCATGAAATTTGTGCTTTTTTGTGATCCTTTGATGAAATTTGCATTTTTCTGCGATCCTTTGACAAAATTGACATTCTTTTCTCTGGACGATTGACAAAGTTGATTTTTTTCAGTGGGTGTGTTTTCTGCAGAAAATCGTAGTTTTTAACTCCAGATCATAGAAACAACAATTTTATTGTAGCAACTGGCAGGTCTGGATTCCTACCAAATAGCCAGGCAGTCAATAAAAATTATTATTTGGCTGGCGAGAAAATTCATGGATTTTGAACCACGATAATGTGTCTTCTGACAGCTTAATTATTATTCGTGAGTTTTTAATCAAATATTCAACAAATACGTTTGCATAAGCTTCAAGCACCTGATATGGCACCATATAATTTTTTCTTATTTCTATGGTTGAAATTACCTCTTTGAGGTCATTGATTTGAGTCTATTAATTTGATAAAAGAAAAATGTCTATGAACTCTGAAGGGGTTTCACAAAATCACTTTAAGGCATATTTTGCTGATTGGAAATAATGTTGGCAGAAATGAATTCTAATTGGAGGAGTTACTTTAATGTAGATGCAATATTTTGACCAATGAACTGACATCTTTGTTTTATGCCACCATTTCAGTTATTTTTTAATCACAATACTATGTCACATAAAGAAACTTTTATATGTGATACTACTTAAGGGTGTATCTTAAACTGTCTTGAACATATTTAATATAAAAAATACAGGAAATAGCTAGAAAATATATGAATAGCTGAATTATGTTTTAATTAATTCAAAATAAATATCTTTTAATATAATAATTTCTTCTTAGTCCTTTAATTTGTTCAACGCTCTTTCAAATGCATTAATTTTCGAAGTGATCATTTAGCAATAACATAAAATGGAGGGCACGACCCACTTTCAAAATTAGTAGCTCAAATAGTAAATTTCTTATGGATCTAATGCAGGTCTCATACACAGTAAATAAATATCAGGTTGTAACGAAAGTTTCCCGCCACAGCTAATATCGTCTTTTCAAACAGTTCATGTTGACGTGTTTGCTCATATTTTGTCAAACGATTTTTAGCATTCGAAAGAAAGAGACTTGCTTTATAAGACTGTGTTGTGAAATTTGTAAAAAAATATCGTTATCATTAAGTACAAGGTGTCTGAAATGGAACTATCACGCTACGAGATTAGGACAAGCATTTGCTTCCAGTTCTGTTGCAAAAAGTCGGCTACAGAATGTCACCGAATTATGTGTACAGCTTTAGGTACTACTGTTGTATCATATGACACAGTGAAAGTTTGGTACCGAAAGTTAAAACATACGGACTATGACTTTCAAGAAGCAGAGCGCTCTGGCCGGCCTACTGATGTTGATGAGGCCCGCCTGCGAGAACTTGTGGAAGAATATCAGTATTCAACCACTCAAGAGGAGGTTACCACTAAGGAGTTAGACGTTAGTGCCATGTCCATTAGTCGCGCTATGCACCGTATAAACTTGTACAAGTTCAATCGCTGGGTGACACATGAGCTTCAAGCAAATAAGGGCAGACGTGTTCAGGCCTGCACTAATCTGCTCGAATATCAACGCAAAGACAAAATTCTGCACCGGATCGTCACTTGTGACGAAAAGTGGATTTACTTCAACAACACAATCTGAAAAGGGGGTTGGTCTGTGCCCGGCGAACTGGTTGGCAGCATCGCAAAGCTCAATTTGACTAACAAAAAGATAATGCTTTGTATCTGGTAGGATTGCCGTGGTATTATCTAAAAAGAGTATCTGGAAAAAGGTAACACCATGGACAGTAAGGTGTACAGCAAGATGCTAGCCCGTGTTGACGCTGCTATCAAGGCAAAACGACAAAATGAGTTCCGGCGCAAGAAGGTAATGTTTCATCAATATAATGCTTGATCACATGTGTCTGCATTTACAGATTTGACTCTGTATGGACTCGAATGGGATCTTTTGCCACACGCACCATATAGCCCTGACATCTCTTCTTCTGACTTCTACCTTCTTTCACACCTGCAGCTACATCTTGCTGGTGCTATCTTTAATTCTGCATGGGATGTCCGAAATGAGGTTGATCTGTTTTTGGACTTGCGGCCCCCAAGTTTCTGGGCCGAAGGCTTCGAAAAACTACAAAAACGTTGGCAAAAAACAATAGATTCGGCTGCTGATTACTATCCACACTAAAGGTACCACTTTCATGCTTTTTTTCTAATTTTATAAAGAACTTTTTTGGCAGAAAACTTTTGTTACAACCTAATATATATCACGACATATACATTAAATTTTAAAATCAGACTATACACATGAGTTATGATGATAAAGAAATGTTTTTTGTTCTTGTGTAAAATCCTAGTTGAGTTATTTATAATAATATCTTAGTGCACCCAAAATCATTTCTCTGGTTTTTATCAAGTAATTAAAATCCATAAAATGTATAAACATTAAATTTAATGCCAAATGTGACAGCCTTTTCAAGAAATGTTGTGAAGATAAAAATGTAGACTACACAACAGTTTTGTTTTACATAAAGGTAAGTCAACAAGAAACAACAAAACTCTTTATGGCATATAGACAAATTTGTATGGTGTTTTACAGAGTTATTATGTTAAAAAGATATTTGTGCAGAAAAATTACCTGTTTGAAAAGCTAAAAAAATGTGAAAAAACTTGTTATTGTTAAAGTTCTTTTAGATTCCTTCGATATGAAATTTATCCTTCTTTTAAATACTAAGAAATATGTGATATGGAGTGTGGGGGAGAGTGCATCATCATTTTAGTGATGCTTCGGCGGGGCGAGGCCAATAAAATATTAGGAAACACTACTCTAAATACTGAAAAAAAAAATAAAAAATAAAAACCATTCTAGTGTTGCTTAATTTTTAATTGTGGAATACAAAGGAAATTCGTTGTTTTCACCCTTAAACAAAATACCTTTTCATTAAAAGTACTTCACATACAATTCATAAGTTATTGTTTAATTCATAATAAGTATGAATTAAATTTGTGAAAATTTTCAACTTCTGTTTTCTGATGAATTTACCTTTCAGATGCCTTGAATAAGATTCAAATAGTTTTGAAAAATGTATGTTTGTGTGTTACAAAAATTTGGTGTCTGCTCCAATTCAGAACTAATGCACGAAATTCAATAAAATTTCGTATTTAGTTAGATCTTGACATAAATTTATGCTGATTTTAGCATACATCCTAACAAGTGGCAGTGTTATGATATGTTTTCTATCATTTCCGTGATTTTAAATGCACAAAATTTAATATGCAAGAGCTTATTATGAAAAATTGCACTGATTCAGCTTTGCCATTCATCATTTAACAGTAGGTGTTGCTTATCATACATTTTGCTATGACATTATAGCTTTATTTAACTTTCTATTGGGTAGAAATGCAGTCAGTTTTGCATCTGAGTTTATTAAGGATTGTATCCTAGAAATCCGCACAAACTTTGAAGTCATGCAAAATACCAAAGGAATACAAATCAGGTAAAACCTGTCCGTGAAGTGTTGCATTATCGTATATAAGGGCATGTTCGTTAGCCAGAAGTTCATTAAGTAATCTGTGTTTTCTGAGAATGCAGTCGAAAGAGGAGTGTCTGCGTACGCGTGTGTACAAGTTTTATGAAGGCAATATTCATCATGCGAACAAGTTCATTCTGAACCGATTTTTTGCCAAAAATATCCCTGAACAAACTATGTACGATGTTCTATAAGGTTACTAGAAGCGACTTCCGGCAAAAAGACAACCGGGATCGGGTAGGAAAGCCCAAAACCAAAGTTGAAGTAGTTGAAACGACTGTCTGGCAAAAAAGACCCACTATCAATCCATCCTACTGCTGCCAAATTCAGTGTTTCACCCGGCCACCTACGTAAGACAATCACCAAGAAACTTAGCATCAAATATCACACAAGAAAAGGTTGGTTGGTTGGTTGTATTTATGACGGCCAATTATCTGCACGAGGGATATAGGCCCAGGGGGAGTGCCCTTCGTGGGGGTCTTTCTAAGGGAACCTAACCCGTATTAACGCTTGGAAATCCAAGGTTCGAAGAAAACCACGAAAACTCCGAACGATTAGGCCGACGGGCGCGATTGGGATCGAACCCTGCACCTCCCGTCTACCACAAGAAAAGGATCATACCAAAATGAGCAGAAAAGCAAATGGCTGCTGTCAATATGAAGTGTGGTCACTTGTTCAGAAAATTCTCTGATCGAGCATTCATCTTGGATGAAAAATCATATTTCATCCTCACTCACCCCACTTTTAACAATAATGGTGGTTACTACACGTCTGACATCTCCACAACACAACCTATCATCAAATTTACTACTAAAGTGAAATTTGAAGATGAGATCCTAGATTGGATCGCGATGGGTCCGAAAGGCTTGAGTCATCTGTTCATCCAAAAGTTTGGGTTTGCTGTTAATGGGCAACGACATTTGAACAAGTGCATTATTTGTAGCCTCATCCCTACATCTGAGCAATTATAATGGTGGTAATTAGTTCTTGCCTGACTTGGTCAGCAGTCATTAGTGCAAAATCGTTCTCAACCACTTCCGCCATCTCTTTCTTAGAGAAGTCCGACAAGCTGCTAATGTTCCCGAAATTCAACATATTGAACACTTCTGAGAGTATCTTAAGTCCAAAATGTATGCTAATGGCTAGAAAACAGATAACATCCAGAAATTGATCAATTGAATCAAGTAATGTCTCAAAATTATGAATCTAAATTTTATACAATATCTAGCAAGTACCTCCAAAAGTATAATCGATAATGTCCGACGGAACAGTTTAATTGAAACCCAATAACAGTTTAATAGAGTAACATGGTTATTAAAGTTACCTTATAGTGATCATTTGTTTTCTTTGTCTCTTTTTTTATAGCTTTTCAGTCAAGGAAAGTTTGTGCGGATTTCTAGGAAACAGTCCTTAACTAAAATTATAAATGTTGATCCAATTTTGAATTTGATTACTCAACAGGATGCTTTTATTTTGTGCATTTTTTTTTAAATTATCATTATTCACTGATCACTAACTATGCTATTTACTAATTTCATGTTATATTAAAATAAATGCACCATATTTTATATCCATAATCATTGGTATGTAACTGCAAATTACAAAATCCCTGCCGGCTCGGGCCTACAGGCGGAGGTAGATTTCGAAGTTAAGTACTAAATGCACCAAAAAAAAAAAAAAAATTAAATCAACATTAGAGATAAACCCAGTTCCTTCACTAAGAATGAGCTCTTGGGAGCTAAACATTTTGTGAAAATTCTAATATACACGAATACACACACGCATGTATATGGAATAGGGTTAAAAATGGCTAAAACAAATTCAGAAAACCTCAAAGTATTAAAATATGTTAATATTTCCATAGTCGGGCTTTTATAAGGTTTTAATACGTTTCTTCAAACTCACATGACGTTACATATTCACCTGCTGAGGTACATTATATTTCCAATATGACGTCATATATATATATATTTTAATTCGTCAAACTATTTATTTCATTTTGAGTTTTCATTCTGAAATCTTGCTCAAGAAAACTTATGACGTAATATTCAATTTGTTTTCAATTTGTCAAACTATTTAATTTATTTTTTCACGTGAAATATCTTGCAATAGAAAAGCAATTGTGGTGAGAATTTTATTGTTTTTTTTAATTGTTGGCAACTGCTATAATGAAAAATATTTATTTTTTCCTGTCATTGTTATGTAAGAGATGGTTTTATCAGAATCTTGTTAAGACAGTATTCAAAATTTTTAACCCTCCCCATTTCCATTCCCTTGGGCCGATTTTGCTCATTTTCAATCCCCGCCGAGATATTAGCCATCTCAAAGTTGTTGGCGAGTTTGAAGACGATCCGCGCATAATTGCGACTTTTATCGTGCGGACAAAATTTAGTACATACATACATACATATATATATATAAACTTTTTAGGTGGGGGTGGTTTTGGGTTCCTGGGGTCATATAATGAAAAGTTATGAAGGAATTTTGCAAAAGTCGCACCATGGTAACGACTGCAATAGGTAGTATTTCTTACGAAATCTACCTAAATGATGTAGTAGAGTTTTGTGTTGATCACAGCATAACAGCTTTTAAAGTTATAAATATCCAAGGAGAATGAAAATCTAACATATTTTATCTTTTAAAAAAAAATCCTCTTTAAACTACATTATAATAAATACAACTGATGAATTAAAAAATAATAAATCTTGTTAGCTAGAACTCAGCTTGTGCAGCCACAAACTAAAATTGTTAATACAGACAAAAATAATTAATACAATAATTAAAAAATCATATAATTGTTTAAAATAAATAATATAAATAAAAAATACAATTGAAAATAATAAGAAGAAAAACAGATTATTAAAATATAATTCTAAAATATTTACCTGTAAAAATGGATCACTAACTCCACAAACATCATGTTCGGGAGAATAACCAGCCATAATTAAATTTTTAAGAATACGGACTAGATTTGAGACCAGCTGAAAAGAAAATGAATTAATAACTTTATAGCTGGTTAATATATCATAAATACAAAACAATGCAGGTTTTAAATTTTAATCATACAAGAGATTGTTATTCATAAATATTTCAATTGGTGAGCTACGTTAGTTAAATATTAAATTAAATTTTTATACATCAAGAATTTTACCTTCTTAAAATGCCGTAATGCATCAGGACTCTTTTCACACATTTCTGTGATTAAGATTACAGCTGTAATCAGAACACCTAAAAATTGAATAAATAAATACAATTTTATGGAAGGAAAAAGCTAGATGTAAAAATTGTGATTTTTTAATGCTACAAAACTGCTTGAAAAAAGCAGATAATTTTTAAAGCAGTAATTTTATAGCTCATGTCATCAGGAAAAGCAAAATGTACTTCCTAAAGTAGAATTCAGCATTTCTACATTTTGAGAAGTGCACAGAGCATGAAAATTTTACTTGATGATCTGAGATCTAAAATAACTGTGCTAAAGACTAGACACTTTTTTCAAATACTTGTAAACACTTGTAAATAAAGTCCTATTTAAAACTTTTTTTTTTTTTTAACAAAATTGAAATAAAAATTCACAACATTAATTACAAAATGATACAAAGATATGTTTAATCATGCTAACTGAATTCAAACTTCGCGTGAAGTTCACTCTATTAAGTCATCAGCAGGGTCTGACAAAAGTTGAAAATTCTTAGGCACCAGGAAAAATTCTTAGGAGCCAGCTTAAAGAATCATTTTTCTGACATTAACGCATTCACTGCAAAATGAAACACTGGCTACTCATAATTGTATTCGACTATTTTTGAGTGATATGTGTCATTTTGCAGTGAACAAGTTAACTATTGAATAAAAAAAATCAAACTGAGCAAAAATTTTAAGATAATACCACTTTTACATTGTAAAAATTAAATAGAAACAAACTATGAAATTAAACATTAAAACAATAGACAAATTAGTATCCGTACCTTTAATTTCTAACAAGAAATTATATACATAAATAAACAATGCCTCTGAGATTTTGATTTGAAATACCATTTGTCCGTTTGTCATTTTTGTGAGATATATCTGATAACTGCACATTTTGATACATTCCACTTAATGAAACATCATTTAAATTATTTTTTTCATTTTCTGCTGGAGTATTTTTAAGGTTTTCTAATCTAAACAGTGCTCTTTCAACATGCACTTTAGTTTGGCGTAGCAAAAACTGATTTCTGAAAAAATAGGGAGAGTTGTTGCACCGGTATGGTGTGTTTCTTTCCACTGCAAATAATCACACTATTAAAAATAAATATTTTCACACATGGAATTTTTCGGTTAAAGGAAAAAAAAATAATAATAAGTACGTAAAAAAGTTAGTCGCCAAGAAGAATTTTTTAGTCGATCTGGTGCTCGGGGTTTTTCGGACCCTGGCCATCAGTGATAAGTATGCAAATCATCTTTAAACAGAAAAGTAAAAACTTTAATTGTCAGGGATTTGCATTCATGAATAATAAATACATACCAAGAAAAATTAACAAAGAACTATTTCCAGAAGACAGTTGTAATTTTGTAAATTTAATCTTTGGATTTTTTTTTTCTTTCTAAGTACTTTACAACTATATACATATGTATATTTTTCCATCCTTTATGCATTTTCATGTTTTCAGACATTCTCTTGATAGATGTGCTGAAAAATTCAATTAGTGTGCAAAACTCAGAATGGGTGAATTTGTCAGACAAAGACAAGTAAGTGGTACCAAATTGGTTTAAAAACTGGGGGGGGTGGGGGGGGGGAGAAATTAAAATCAAATTTTGTATCCTGAAATGAAGAAAAAAAATGTGCAATTGATAAGACTGGTTGGCATCGAAATCCTTCCTGTAAAAATAGTGCTTGATACTTATATATTTCAGTTTACTAAATCAAAATATGGCAGGGAAATTACTATGCCACATCCCAATTTTTAGGTGAGGTGGCTTGTTTAAAACTTAGGTAATTTATATTTTACTAAAACATAAATCATAAGTAGAAGTTGCATAAACAAAAATATGTATTTGCTAATATGTCAATAACTTATAAATAAATGTATAATATTAAACTAACAAACATACAGTGAAAAAAAGAATTAAAATATATTAGTAGATACTACTGGACACGACAGAGGGAGTGAGACCAAAAGAATAATGCGCATGAGAAACATCAACAAAATATATTTTTATGATATACAGTGTAACCTCTGAATAACTATTACCAATGGGACTGGTGAAAAGTGACTGTTATTCAGAGGTTTCTTTTAAAAAAATCATAATTACATAAATTTAAATAGAAATACACAATCATTTTAATTAATCCTCGTTGTTTTAATACATTAAAAAAATCAGTGATTTGCAGTTGCTTTTTTTCTGGAAATGTCTTTTTCCAAAGAAATAATAGTATGAGTTGTTTTGCTGTACAACTCATCATCATAATGATTTAATGCAAAATTTTTTATTTTACGAAAGTTCATAAAAAATTTAGTATATGTGTTAACACATGAAATTTTAGGTGATTCTATAATCTCTTCAGGGGCGGTGCCAGAACTTGCCCGACAGGGGGCCGAATTCATAATATATATTAGAGGTCTCTACGAGCCTGGGCCTGTCCCGAAGCCCGAGCTCGGTAAAAGTTTCTTTCATTAAACTCGGTCCGGGCTTAATTTTATCTGAAAACTCGGTACAGGCTCGGACTAAATTTTAGCTTTTGAAAAATTGGTCCGGGCCTGAACTTCATTCTTCACGGGACACGTCTGGGTCTTACATTTTTTCTGTAGCTTCGGGCCGGACCGGGACTGTATTTATACTAGACATTTACCGAAAATTTGGTTTCGTTTTCGGTCCAAAATCAGAGTCTCATTGAAAACGAATTTTTGGCGAAAATGCTGTTAAAAATTCGGCCGGACCGAAATTTCACCAAAACTATCTGTCTTCCAAAAGTCTCATTTCTTTTCTTCGGAAATTTTTAACATTACTTATTGATTTGAGCTGTATCGATTTAAATGACACATTCTTTATTTAGTGCTATATGGACTTCACTGTTTATAATTATTAGTCGTGACTGACTGAAGACAAGAGTCCAAATTATAAAGCAAGAAATTCATGTATGATTAAACTTTGAAGGCGCTTTTCACGTGCTCATTAAAAACAGCGGACTTTACAATAATTGAAAATTTTTAGTTTAAAACCGTAGAAGTGTTTCGAACACTCTTTGAGAAAGTTCTGCTATAATAGCTGACTATTTACAAAGATCATTTTAAAAGATAAATAAATCGTATACCTAAAACATTTTTAATGAGATGAAATTCGTATCATTAGAAAATCATTCCGTGTTGCTGATGAATTAATTACATTTTATTTTATATGGAAATAAAAAGTTTCGGTAAGAGGCACAGAGAGCCAACTTAGGCCACACGTATATAAGTCCATGTATAATTAATTAATAATTATGTAAATTTATGTATGTATTAATTACATAAGAAAATTGGACGTTTTCGTTTTCGGCCGAAAATAGGAAGATTACCGAAATTCGGCTTCAGTTTCGGTCTTAAAAACAGAAAAACGTTAAAGGAAAACTTGTAAAATAGCTTAGAATGTAAAAGTTAATTATTTCAATATCAGCTCAATCATAAAACAAAGTCATGTTGATGTTTAAAAAAAAATCTTTAAATTCATGCTTATTTCGAAACAGCCAAAGTTTAGAGGTCTGCACAGGCCGGGCTCGGTCCTATTTTCATTCTTGGCACTCGCACCGGGTCGGGCCTAGTCACTGCTCATTTCAGGCCGGGCTCGGGACTTACTTTTTCTGAAGGATCGGGCCGGGCCTAACTTTTTTTTCTTCGTACCGAGACGGGGCAGGTTTCATTCTTCCTAGGTCTTCATAAATCGATATTTTTCAGTCCCAGTCACGATCCAGCCCGTATGAAAATCATTGTCTAGGCATGGTCTGGTCCGTGAAAAAATCCGTAAAATTTGGCCCGGCCCAAAAATTATACATATTTTTAAATCGAGATTATTCTACAATTAAACATTAAAATTTATTCGTTTTAAAGAATAGTAGATTTCTAGGCAATAATATTAAAATACAATAAAACGTGTGGAAAAGAACCAGCCTATGACGGAATCCTGTCTTATACAGAAAACTTTATTGATCCATGAAAAATGAATATAATACGTGAGAAAAGAATATAATCCTCCTGCTAAGAAGGGAACTTGTTTATAACGCATTTTTTCTACTTTCCTATGAGATTCCGTCTTAGAAGATTTTATTGTATAGCATTTTTCAGATTTTAAAGTCTCCAATACATAATTTTTTGATTAACGATATTAATTATAGCTGAAACATTTACATACAAATAGAGATTCATTTAAAAAATGTATATCGCACCCTATGGCGCTTCTTCAAATATGAAGATTATAAATATGAAAAAAAATAAGCTAAAATAAGTATTTTTGGTCAGAACTCGTCCTTTTAACAAAATGACATAAAAATCTATGTTTTGTAGATATTCAGTTGGTCTGGATTGGACTCGGGCCGAAGTTTTAACTTTTATACCGAGCCAGGCCGAACTTTTCTTTCTATGAGTTGGACCGGGAAATTTCTGCCCGTACAGACCTCTACAAAGTATAACTAAGTTATTAATTAAAATTGTTCAGTCTAACAATGCAATCAAGTTTAAATTATCAAGTAAGTCGGTATTCTGTGTACACGAATTTATTTTTTTGGGGTAGAATCGGGTTACCTGACCCGATGCAAGATTTTAGTTCTTACTATAGATACATTTTCCCGCAGTTTACAATGAAGTTATGTATGTATATAATTATTTTCTCATTTAAACCTTTCATTTATCTTCTGTATATTAAAATGAGATTTATCCATATTATTATAAAATGAGAGTCTACTGTATATTGAAATTAATGAACAAAGAAAAAATTTTTAGTTTGATACTAAGTTAGCTTGAATACTTATACAAAACTCTTTTTGTTTACTCATTCATTTATAAAAATGCTTACCTTAAGCTTTTTAATAAAATCGAAGTCAGGCAGATGAATTTCACGTCCTGTCTCTTCTTAAAATCTTACTATTTCTTATAGGCGTCTAAGTTTACGGCCAATCGAATAAACATTAAACAGGAGTGCACATGAGTTTTAGACAAAATGTATAAGGTTTTCGGTAACATCCGGCCTTTGTAACAACAGACTTAAACCGACATGTGGTTAAATTCTCAAATTTTCTCATCGCAGACTAAGGAATAAAATTTTAATTTAGATTAAACTCGTAAAAATTGGACGTAATTTGGGTATGGTGAAAATTCGGGACATTCCATGTAAATCGGGACACCTGGCAACACTACTTGTAAGTTTCAAAACTCAACCTCAAACACATCCAAACCCGAAACCGAACCCAACCACAACGAAAAAAATTATCCTCAATCCGAGCCGTAGGTTGGGTCAGGCCGGGTCGAGTGTACGTAAAATCAGCAATTTGAATCGATGAAGGACTCTAATTTGAGATATAATTCTGGACACTTTTTTGAAAAATCAGCTTAAACAAAACCGAAGCGTAAGAATCAAACTCATCCCAAAACCGAAAAAATTATAGCCAAGCCAATCCGACTTTCAAAGAAAAAAATCAGCGGCCAGCTTATCCGTGGTGTCGACTTTTTATAAAATAACCAAAGATACCAATAACTTTTTCATAAATAACCAATAACTTTTTAAAAAACCAACCCGCACCCGACTCGGGTCGTGTGCAGGAAAATTCGGGTTACCCGATCCGATGCAGGACTCTTCACTAAAGTCAACAAATTTTCCCCGACGACGTTTAAATTTCACCGCGACAGGGGGGGGGGGGGGGGCATGTGCCGCCCTGGACCCCCCTCTGGCCCCGCCCTTGAATCTCTTCCATATCCCCTTCTGCATCACTTTTCTCTTCCGCTTTCCTATCGTCCACCATTTGCTGTATGAATCAAATATAGCAGTAACTGCCAAATCTTTGTCCAGACACACAAACTTACTGGCGTTCGTGCTAGTTATGCTTGCTGTTCTAAGATTATCTAAATTTTCCCCATCATTATTGTCTTCATTTTCTATGTCTAGTTTTGGAAAAGGATTAAGTGATCAAGAGATTAATATTTTGTTGACATATTAAGTAAACTTTGTTTGATCTGCTTCAGATTTTGGTTTGCAAATAAAAATGATATTGTACCAGAAACTGTTAAAAAAAATTTTCTTGTGACTTTTGAGCGGCTGTTGTTCAGAATTAATTATTTAGAGGTTCGTACTAATGTTAATGCTATGGAATATGTTTGGTTCCATCAACATGTGGACAGTATTCGGAGGACGTCGTTGTTTAGAGGTGACCGTTCAAGGAGGTTTCACTGTTACTGTATTTTATTGATTTGTAATCCAAGATAGTGATTGTCTTTTTCAGGTTTTCATGTTCATCTAGTATTCTAAATTTATGTATCAATCCTTCATTATTTGTTAATAATAAAAAAAATGTCTCTTGGAAAAATGGTACATATTGGAACAATTTGTATGCCATATTTAGATTTAGGATTGTCAGATCTATACAGTTTAGATTTTTTTTTTTTTTTTTTTTTTTTCAGGAAGGCAAAATTATTATTTTTTTGCTGACCAGTGTACTTGAAAAATTTATGCAAAACAAACAAACATACAGCTAGAAATAAATGAACAACAAAGTATTACCATGATTTTTTTCTGAAAGCAGAGATCTAGTAGCAGGAATGAACATTTCCATTAATTCTGGAACTTTTTTAATCATGCGAAATGCACAAAGGGCAGCCTAAAAAATATTATGTAATAATTTAAAATACATAGCAGTAATTTAAATCACAGTAGACTTATGATTATTAGACAGTTGTAGGACCAGAGATATGTCAGAAAATTGAAATCATTGGATAACTGGTAGAACATTTTGAGATGCCTTTTTCAATTGTACAAACATTAAAATTACTATAAATAAAGTAAATACTGCAATAAAAAAGAAAAATAAATAACACAACTTTTAAAAAAAAAACATAAAAGGAAAAAAAATGCCATTGTGTACTTTTTATTTTTTAACATCAGTAAAAATCAGAAAATTTCAAGGAAAGGAATCAGTGACACATTGTTTTGTTTTGTTTTTCCAATTTAATTGTGGTTGTTTGAAGCAAGATTTAAAATTCTAATATAAAAGCACTTGTGTTTCATTTGCTTCCTCCTGATTTTTAAAACATGTTTGTAGATAAAGAGAATTATACATAAAACACAAGAGTGTTTGTTGGTGTTGGTGAGAACTCTTCTATATTTTTTAGATTTTTTCATCTATTTTAAATTATTATTGAGGAAAAATTCTGAATTATTTACAAAATGTGCAATGTGTTTAAATAATAGTAAGAACAGTTCTTTCATTATTTATTAGCAATTTTACTACACTTAAAGATTTGCCTAAGAATGCATTGCTATGCCTAAGAAGTAGGATAACAATTTATAAATTACACAAGAAGTTGTAGTTAGTCATTATCATACAAACTGATAAATTGTGTCTTGAGAATCAAGAAAGGAACAAACTGTTGCGTTATTCACAACTGAAGCAGAATATATGGCCTTATCAGAGGCTACTAAAGATACTAATGCATCTTAGATGGTTCTTAAATCAACTTTCTTCTAGAACAGTATCTTCATCCACTGGATTACTGTATGACAACCAGTCTGCTCAAAAATTAGTACAGAAGCCAGTTTACTATTCAAGCACAATTCACATTGATATTCATCATCATTTTGGGTCAGGGTTTACAGATTTTAGCCAGGCCAAAAAAAAAAAAAAAATGGCTAGTTGTTTTTTTTTTTTTTTTTTTTTTTGGTTTAACCACTTAAAAAACAGCTTTATTTGAAAAAAAGCTGGGTTTTATTTTTTTAAAAAGATGGTGTACAGTTAATTGATATTTAATTTAGATTTTTTTTTTTTTTTAATACACTTGCAAATATTTTCTACTAAAAAATTATAAATTTCTATTAAATTTTTCAAATAAATAAGTCTTTATAACTGCGAGAAGGCAATTGTGAAGGCATTATGTCTGAAAAAAATATATATATATATAAATATTCAGAAGACTACATTAAATTAAACTCCAAAGTGGTGGTTTGAAATTCTATATTAAATAGCTCCACATATTTAAATTAAACATATTTAACACATTTAATTAAACAATGACAAAATGTCACACATCAAAATAGAAACATTCTTACATACTGCTATTTACTTTTAAAACTGATTAAAACTAAATAGCTTGTATGTATTTAGTAAATGAAATTATCTGGTACAATAGTTGAAAACACAATTATAAGTAATCAATATTCTAATCTATACTAATATTATAAAGAGGTAAAAATTGTTTATTTGTAGGAGGTAAGCTCTGGAACTACCGAACCGATTCCAAAAGTAATGGTATCAAAATGATGGTGTTAGTCCAACTTAGAACATAGGCCGCATCTTATGTCCGTGCCACTGGCCAAAAGTGGGTGCAGGAGCAAAAAACGTTCTAAAAATGCAATTTTTGTGTTATGGAAAGGCCTAGAATCATGAAATTTGGAATGGTAGTTACTTATAAGATATAACTGATATCTAAGAACGTTTTCAAAACAATTCGAAATTTAAAAGGAGTGAAAATGCACAAAAAACCTTCGAAATGGTGGATTCTGCACAATCTCAGGAAATACCAAACCGATTTAAAAAATAATGGTGTCAAAATGATGGTGACAACCCTTGCTTTAAGCCCTTGCTTTAAGATAGGCTATATTTTATTTCGGTGCCACTACCCCAAAGGGGGTGCAGGAGCAAAAAACATTCTAAATTACGGTTTTTCCATTACTGATGGGCCTAGAAATATGAAAATTGAAATATTAGTTATTAGATATAAAGGATTTCTAAGAACAGTTCTTAAAAATTCGAAATTTAAAAGGGGTGAACATGCACGAAAAGCGTTCTAAAAAACGTTCTAACTGGGTGGTTTCTACACAATCTCAGGAAATACCAAACCGATTTTAAAAATAATGGTGTAAAAATGACGGTGACAACACTTGCTCTAACATAGGCTATGTTTTATGTCGGTGCCACTACCCCAAAGGGGGTGCAGGAGAAAAAAACGTTCTAATTACGATTTTTGCATTACTGGAGGGCGTAGAAATATGAATTTTTGAAATATTAGTTACTTATTAGATATAAAGGATTTCTAAGAACAGTTCTTAAAAAAATCAAAATTTAAAAGAGGTGAAAATGCACAAAAAGCGTTCTAAAAAACGTTCTAAATGGTGGTTTCTACACAATCTCAGGAAATACTAAACGGATTTAAAAAATAACGGTGTCAAAATTATGCTGACAACCCTTGCTCCAAGATAGGTTATATTTCATGTCGGTACCACTACCCAAAGGGGGTACAGGAGCAAAAAACGTTCTAAAAATGCAATTTTTGCGTTACTGAAGGGTCTAGAAATATGAAATTTGACATATTAGTTACTTATTAGGTATAAAGGATTTCCAAGAACTGTTCTTAAAAAAATTCGAAATTTAAAAGGGGTGATAATGCGTGAAGAGCGTTCTAAAAAACATTCTAAATCAGGGTTCGTACACATTTCTTTAAATAAAAATCAAGTACTTTTAAGGACTTTCAAGGACCAAAACCAAAAAAATTTAAGGACCTTTCAAATTAAATAAACTAATAAATTATAACATGCATTTTTAATAAAGGGTTTCTTTCATTTTTGTAAAAGTTTTAAATATTTAAATAGATGGGAAGTGGGGGGGGGGGGGATTTCACAATGTGGCAGTAGAAATTTAGAAAATTTTAAAATAACATGCAACAGAAGAAAAAACTAATCAGATGTGCCAATCCCAAAACTTTCTTCAATCTCATACATGTTAATACTACAAATTCATCATCAGAGTGCCAAAATTAAATGGTCTATGCCCCCCATAATCATTCTAAAGATATGAAATTATGTGCATTAGTTCTTGAGATACAACTATTGTTAAAACCGTGCAAATCCTGCAAAATATAGCATAGCAGCGCCAGCTGTAGGGTGATTTACACCAAAACCTAATCAGCAACAACTTATGTAAACATCTAACTGAATCTGAAGTTTGATGAAAATCCGTGCATTAGTTCTTGCGATATAGCTATTACAGAAATCGTAAAAAATGCAGCATAGCAGAGCCATCTGTTGGGAGATTAACACCAAACCATAATCAGCACCTATAATTATCAGGGTATACCTGAATCTGAAGACTTAAAGACCTTGGAGCGGGGGGGGGGGGGGGGGGGGGGGGGGGTTGTAAAACTGTATAATTGATTATTTATTGTTACAATAAATTAACTAATGGAGCAGAAAAAGTTTTTAAAAAAGCAATGATTTTTAAGATTTTAAACTTTATAAGTTGAGGGGGCAAAGGGACAAGCACATTTTTTAAATTTTTTAGGGTGGGGGTTTATTAAATGACTTATTTATTTACCTTACTAAAAATTTACAAGAAAAAAGTTTACAAGAAAAGGGTTTTTTTCGCTATGACAAAATTTGTGTATTTCTTTTGGCAATCTTTTGACGAAATTTGCGTATTTTTTGCAATCTTTTGACAAAATTAACGTATTTTTCGTGATCTTTTAACGAAATTCACGTTTTTTCACAATCTTTTGGCCCCGTTTTGTTCATTTTTTGACGAAGTCAGCTGTCTTTTGACAAAATGCACATTTTTTTCGCGATCCTTTGACGAAATTGACGTGTTATTTGCGCTATTTTGACGAAATTCTTGTGTTTTTCGCGATATTTTTACGAAATTCGTGTTTTTTGCGACCTTTTGATGAAATTTGCGGGGGTTTTTCGCCATCTTTTAACAAAATTATCGTTTTTACGATCTTTTGACCGCGTTTTGTTCGTTTTTGACGAAATTAGCAATCCTTTGACAAAATTCACGTTTTTTCGTGATTATTTGACAAAGACAGGAATGAAAGTGCACTAAAGCCATTTTGTCGCAGCAAAAATCGAATTTTGGAGCAGTAAAATCTATTTTTGTAGCAGCAAAAATCTGATTTGGTAGCAGTAAAATCCATTTTTTGTAGCAGCAAAAATTAATTTTGTAGCAATAAAACTATTTTTGACGCAAATTGAAATTCTAATGCTAATAAAAAAAATTGCCTATTTTCGCGATCTTTTGGCGAAATTCGCGTATTTTTCGCAATCTTTTGACAAAATTCGCGTATTTTTTGTGATCCTTTGTTGAAATCAGCGTGCTGTTCGCTATTTTTTGACGAAATTATTGTTTTTTCCCAATCTTTTGACCCCGTTTTGTTCGTTTTTTGAAGTAATTGGTAATCCTTTGACAAAATTAACGTTTTTTTTTTCGCTATAACAAAATTCGCATGTTTTTCGCGATCGTTTGACGAATTTGCGTATTTTTCGCGATCTTTTGGCAAAATTCGCGTATTTTTGCGATCTTATAGCGAAATTTGAGTATTTTTCGCGATCTTTTGACAAAATTCGCGTATTTTTCGCGATCTTTTAACGAAATTTGCGTTTTTTCACAATCTTTTGACCCCGTTTTGTTCGGCTATTCTTTGGCAAAATGCAAGTTTTTTTCGCGATCCTTTGACGAAATTCGCGTGTTATCCGTGATATTTTGACGAAATTGTTGTGTTTTTCGCGATCTTTTGACGAAATTTGCTTGTTTTTCGCTATCATGTCACGAAATTAATGGTTTTTTGCGAACTTTTGATGAAATTTGCGGGGTTTTTTCGCAATCTTTTAGCAAAATTATCGTTTTTACGATCTTTTGACTGCGTTTTGTTCGTTTTTGACGAAATTAGCGATCCTTTGACAAAATTCACGTTTTTTTGTGATCATTTGACAAACATCGCGTGTTTTTCGAGATCTTTTGACCGCGGTTTTTTGCTTTTTTTGACGCAATTAGCGGCATAGAAAAAATTGTGCTAAATTTCATCTTGGCACTAAGTACGTTTTGGTGCAGGTTTGGCGCAAAATGGAAGAAAATAGCTCTTTTGTAGTTTTTGCAGATTTTGACTTCGTCTGGCGCGTCTTACATTCCTGAGAGTAGAAAAAGGTTTAAAAAAATGAAGTTTTTAACTTTGATATTACGAAGGGGAAAGTAAAATTTCAGAAGAAGTGGAGGCAAGGCGGGATTAAGATTTTTTTTAAGTCAGAAATTAAAAGAAATGCAGAAGAGTTTCACCTTTGATTAAGAATTAATATGAGAGTAAAATTAAGCACTTTTAAGGACTTTTTTCAGATTTTGCATGAAAATAAGTACTTTTAAGCACCAAAAATTTCCTTTGAAAAATGTAAGCACTTTTAAGGACTTTCAAGGACCGTACGAACCCTGTAAATGGTGATTTCTACTCAATTTTGGTAAGTTAAAATCGATTTCAAAAGTAATGGTTGTAAATTGATGGTGACAGAACTTGCTCTAACATGGCTCTGTTTTATGTTTGTATCACTACCACCTTGGGGTTGCAGGAGAAAAAAAACATTCTAAATTGTGGTTTTGTGTTATGGAAGGGCGTAGAATCATGAAATTTGGAATGGTAGTTACTTATAAGATATCAATGATCTCTAAGAACATTTCCTAAAAAAATCGAAATTTAAAAAGGGTGAAAATACACGAAAAGCTTTGTAAAAAATATTCTAAATTTCTATTTCTATGCAGCCTCAGGAAGTACTGAACCGATTTCAAATATAACGGTGTAAAATTATGGTGACAGCTCTTGCTCCAAGATAGGCTATATTTTATGTCTGTTTCCACTACCCCAGGAGATGCAGGAACTAAAAAGGTTCTAAAAATGAGATTTTTGAATTATGGAAGGACCTAGATTCATGAAATTTTGCATGGTATATATTTATTAGATATAAATGATCTATCGTCTAAAAAGCGTTCTAAAAACGTTCTAAATGCCGATATGTGAGCAATCTCAGGAAGAAAAAAACTAATATCAAATTGATGCTGACATCCTCTGCTCTAACATAGACGTTATTCCATGTCAGTGTCACTATCACCTGGAGGTTGCAGGAGCAAAAAACGTTCTAAATTTCGATTTTTGTGATCGGTAGGGGCTAGCAACTTGAAATTAGGCAAGTTTATGTATTTATTAGCTGTAAATTATCTTTAAGAATAGTTTCGAAAAAAATTGGAAATTTAAAAGGGGGGAAAATGCACAAAAAGCATTCTAAAAAAGTTGTAAAAATGTTCTAAAATGCGATTTCTACTTAATCTCAGAAAATACCAAACCTATTTCAAAAGTAATGGTTGCAAATTGATGGTGACAGTCTCTGCTCCAACATAGGCTATATTTTATGTTTCTGTCAATACCATCTGGGGGTGCAGGAGCAAAACATGTTCTAATTTGCTTTTTTTGCACAACTGAGGGGTCTAACATTTTGAAATATGGCATGGTTACAAGATGCAATTGCTTTCTACGAACAGTCGAAAGAAAATTCCAAATTTAAAAGGATGAAGTGAGCAAAAAGCGTTCTAAAAACGTTCTAAATTACAATTTTTGTCCAATCTTATCAAATACCAAACCGATTAAAAAAAAAAAAAAAGTCAAATTGTTGGTGATAGTACCAGCTCAAACATAAGCTATATTTTATGTCTGTGCCATTACCACCAGAGGGTTGCAGGAGCAAAAAACTTTCTAAATTGCGATTTCTGTGATACTGAAGAGGCTAGAAACTTTAAATATGGCATTGTAGTTAATTATAAAATATAAATGCCCTTGAAGAACTGTGGAAAATAAATTCGAATTAAAGGGGGGTGAAGCGAAGGGGAGGTGCGAAAAGCGTTCTAAAAAAGTCCTAAATTACGATTTCTATGCAATTTCAGGGAATATAAGTCTAAAAGTAATAATTGCGAATCTATGCGAATAGCGATTTCTATGCAATTTCAGGGAATATAAGTCTAAAAGTAATAATTGCGAATCAATGGTAATAGTCTCTGATCCTACACAGATTCCTATACATCCTATTTTGTGCAGATGATTCTACCACCTGCGGTTCACAGGAACAACGAACGTTCTAAAAAAGGCCTTTAAAAGCTTTCTAAATTACGCTTCTGTGGAATATTAGGAAATAATAAACCAATTTCAAAATTAATGTTGACAAATTAATGGTGACAGTTCCTATTTCAACATAGCCCTTTATGTTGAGAGAGGTGGTAGGACTTGGAATTTGACATGATGGTTAAGACATAAGAAATGGTTTCTAAAAAAATTAAAACTTCAAATTAATACTGAAATAAGCGTATTAATTGAGCATAAAAGTTTCAAAATATTTTCTAAATTATCATTTATTCAGTTTTATTTCTTTTTATTAATTTAAATCTAATTTCTGCCTAATGCAGTGTAATAATGAAGTTTAGTCAAACTATGTTTTAAATGGTAATTTTTGAACTATTCCTAAAAGTATAATTTCTTTTAATAAAATTTAGACATATAAATATCACTTGGCATATTTCAAATATTACACGAGCATAGCCGCGGGGTTTGCTAGTAACTTATAAAAATGATATATGTAAAAAGTTTTTCTGCTACTAGACTAAGCAATTATGTAACTCATTTCCAGATGTTGTCCATGTGGACAGATTAAATCATAGAATGAACAATGTTGAAAGAAAAATTAGGAAGGATATAACATTTGAGGAAATTTTAGTACATATATATATGTGTATAAAATAAAAAGAACAACTTAAAAAATATCTCCAAATAAAATTTGTTGAGTTAAAATTTTGAAAAGCTGAATGCTATTTAAAAGAGTGCATATTTGTGTTATTCATAATACTGTTTTTACTAGTGGAAATGGTATTTTTATTAAATGACTCTATGTATGATTTTAAGTGTTTATGAGAAATAAAATAAGACTTGTATATTAATAGCCCTTAAAATTAGCTAAGTTATAAAACGTGCAACCGAGTAAGTCTTCTTTAATTATATAAAGCAGTAACAATAAAAAAAAAAAAAAAGAGGGATTAAAGTTAGTGTAAACCAGATAAATCAATTCGTATGGCCCTTTAAAAATTTAGCTGACATATTTTCAATTCTGACTACAAATCACTAGCAGCTCCATCTACGTGTTATATTAATGTCTTCATTATCAAAAATTGGGTTATTTATTAAATTCTAACTCAAGTAAATATCTTTAAAAGTAATTAAAAAAACACTTAAAAATGTGTAGTTTATAATTAAAATGTTTCTCTGTGTAAAAGCTAATTACGGCCAAAAAAGCTTTTTTTAATTTTAGCCTTTTTTAAATCTTTTTTGGCAACCCTGTTTTGGAGAAGAAATAAATGACAGTTTTGGAATGGATGTTAAACATTTAGAAACAGAAAACATGCCTACAGACATGTGAACTAAAGCTCTAAATGCTAATTAACATTTAAAATGTCACAAATTGACAGGACTAAGTGTTTTAAAATATTCAGTATTATATTGCATCCATTTTTCATATATGTATCAAGTACATATATTTGTGTTTGTAACTTTATAATAATACTGTTTTTCTATAATTTGCACATATAATATTTACTTAAAAGGAGAACAATATTTTGTTGTGAAAATGCATGCTGTGACAGGGAACTGCTAAAACAATAATGTGCATTTTCTCTTTTAATCAAACATACTGTGCATATGCCTATAGTGACATCAATACTAGATCAATTTGTGAGTGAGAATCTGTGTCAATATGAAATCACATTGTATATTGCAGCTTTGTAAGTATTTTTCTTTGAGTTATTAAAATGTGTTTATGTGCCATTCTGCTTACTCTGTGTGCCTGATAAACCAAAAACTTTAAATATTTGAGTAGATGGTTTTCTGATAAAAGTTTTTAATTGAATGAAAAATTATTTCTTTTTTTTCATCATTTATTTTACTATAAAATGACATTTCACAAACAAAAGATTTCCATGGGGGCCATGGGAGAGATGCTTGGATTTTGAAATTTAATTTTCTTTTTCTCTGATGATATTTAAAAAAAGGAACGAAATGATTAGTATTAAAATAATATAAAAAAGAGAGAAAATGCTTGACTCAAGATGCAGAATAAATCATTTGTATAACACTAGAGGAAACGGTGATGTCTTATTATCAATTTTTTGAAATTGAAATCTGTTTTGTTAAAAAAAATTTTTGTTTAGTAGCAATGTGCCATATTTTATGGTTAATCTTCCATAATTTGGTTCACAGCTAAATGAAGTATTTGAATGAATGTGATTTGATGCAAAAACGTACCTTAAATAAAATCTTTAATGGTATCCACATTTATTTTAAAGGAAACAATAGCAATAGTGACAATGCTTTGCAACAAACATGTTGAGATAGAATTTTTTTACAATTATGCTTGAAAATTATTTAAAAATCGATAAAAAGTAACTAAATTGAGCTACAATTTTCAAACAAATTTGAATGAAAAGTATATTAGGGGAAGGTGGCCTAAAATGATCCCCTTAAAGGGAAAACTTGTATAAAATAACATAACTGATTAAATAAAACTTTTGTCCTATGCTAATATGTTTTACACTATATTTTGCATCAGAAACATACTTTAATGATATTTTAAACCCAAATTGAGTCATGAAAAAAATAGATTTTTGAAAACGTGTTCAAAGGATCATTTTACCCTCACCCAAGGGCAAAATGATCCTTCATTTAAAAATAATTGGAAATTGTTTTTTATCGCCAAAATAAAGAATATAAAAGTAATTATGACAATACATAATGAAATAAAATAAGTTTTACAATCAAATAGCATACATAATTTACTTTTATGAAAATTTTAAAATAAAAAAGTGTCATAAATAATTTTAAAAAACAATAGAATGGAATATTTGAAAATTATGATCCAAAAGTAATAGCCTGTAATAAATGCAAAAATAAGTTATATAATGTCTTTTTCGGCCCAATCCGAAAACTCGGAATATTTAAGCACATATCGCAAAGATACACATAATCGTCATTCTCATCTATCCCTGCGTATGCATTTTGCACCCACTTACGACACTTGTAACACTGGATCAAACACTCACCTGCTGCAGAGGAAGCAAATAGTTCATCGCAATAAATACACTTGTGTTCATCCTCTGAATCTGTTTCACTATATTCCAAATATTGGTTTTTAGGCACCCTGTTCTTCTTTATGGGAATCAGTGTTGCCAGTGGGCTACTGTTTTAAAATTCGGATTTCTTGATTGGCACCACTTTTTTGAAACAGTAAAATTCGCCTTATTTAATGACATATTAATTAAGGTGAAAACAAGGGGAATTTTACCATTTCAGAAAAGTAGTACCAGTCAAGAAATCTGAATTTTAAAAAAGTAGCCCACTGGCAACACTGATGGGAATACGTCTTTGCTTTGACTTCATTCTCTTTTCTTTGATTGTTCTGGCTATTTCGTTTTAGATGTAGCATATTTTAATTGGATTTTCTTAGCTGCAGCCTGCTTTATCTTCTCTTTCTGTTACCTATTTTTCGTTTCCAAGCTCAGATGATTCTTATAAGGACTGCTCATGAAAATGGCACTTTCCATCGATTTCCTTTTTCTCGAAGTGCTTGATTCCGTTTTCTTTGGACACGGTAGGATAAGAAGTGGACTAAAAGAGAAAGGTTTGGGGCAGTCGCACATTTGGCTCCCATGAGGGCTAGGAACCAGTACAGGATTTTCTTAAGCCAATAAAATGGTAGTAAAACGATCCACATTATGGATCATTTTACCCGGCAACATTGCCGTCCATTTTAGGTCATATAACTGGATGATGCCGAGAAACATAACAAACTTAGCATGTGTAATTCACATCTAAAAACATACTCTATTAAATAAATCAAGTCATATTTCTGTACATGAAAGACTGTATATGTAAATAAATATGAAAGTTAGTGCTTATCTTATAACAGATATTATAAAACCCACTTTTTCAAAGAATTCTATTCAGACAAGTAATACTGCGATCGTTTGAATACTGCCATTGCTTCTTCTTCACTTGATACAACTAGTTTATGTGTTACCCTGTAGATAATGCGACCTGTCAGGAAGAAGACCTATGTGGATCGTTTTGCCCGCTAGGATCATTTTAGGCCACCTTCACCTACTTTTTTCAATGGTATAAATTTTTTTGAAGTTATGTAAAAGCAATAAAAGAAAAATGCATAGTGTCAGTCAATACTATCACCATTATACATTTCTAAAAATATTTACTGATTTTTAGAAATCATCCAAAAATGAATTATAATTTTTGGAGATGACAGAAGAGTCTTCAGCAAAAAAAAAAAAAAAAAAAAAAAAAAAAAAAAAAAATAGAGCTTTGTCTCTTAAAAAAGAAACAAAAAAATTAACCACTTATCAGTTTCCTTTTAGGCATATTTTAGTGACTAAAGGATCAATCTTTTAATAGAAATTTTAACTGTAAGAATCTTTCTGAACTTGGAAACATAATTCATATTTTCATAATTTAAGGGGATTTTTTTTTTTTTTTTTTTTCTTAGAGCTAGCACATGAATAAAAAAAGCCACAGGTGAAGCTAATTTTGAAAAAATATACTCTGTTGCAGCCTGATAACAGAAACTGGTAAATGGTTAAAATTTATTCTTCAAATTTTCTTCAATTTAAAACAATTAAATACTTAGAGAAAAATGAATTAAGCACTTTTGATTAAGGATGGATAGGGAATCAGCTCCCCTGGTGTATATATATATATATATATTTAATGTAACTTTGTGTAAATGATTATACATACTAATGATTACAATAAAAAAAAGGATAACAATAAAACTTTGAGAGCAACAAAATAAAGATTACTGAAACAGGGCTATTACACTGATAAAATATGTCAAAATTAAATTAATCCATTGTATATATAGATCGATACAGATAAAAATGTACCTTTTTCCTGACATAAGCATTAGATGTCTTTAATAATCTCTCAACTTCTCCAGCTAAATCCCGACTCATTTCAGGAGAACATATAACACCCAATGTACAGAGGGCCAAACTAATAACAAATTGTGTCTGGCTATTTAAATCACTAAGAAAAAAAGAGAGAAAGAATAAAATATAAATATGGCAGTTCAAAGGTTATGGGAGTTTTATTATAGTATGCATTTTTTATAGAAACATGTTTTTAGAAATATTAGTATAGTACAGGGCTGAAAAAAACCTGGGTTTTTTTTTTAAAAACCCAATCCGTGTGGGGGTTTTTTGGGTTTTATTGGGCTTTTTGGGGTTTTTCGGGTTTTATTGGGGTTTTTTGTTTTCTTTCTGGTTTTTGGAGTTTTTTGCTGTGCATTTCTTTGAACAGTGCCAACTATGTTTAATTACTTACTTGTTATGATTCTATTATATATGTAAGATAAAATTTCAATTAAATTTAGATTTTCAGACATCTTTGCATAAAAATTAAAAATGATTTGAAAGAACTGGAAGACCCAACCATCCAACCCTCACCAAATTAATGTAATCCAAAGAACTTGTAATTTTTTAATTTTTTATGACTACATAGGAAAAAATGACTATAGTGTATAGGTTATAATTCATTTCTTTAATAGTACATAAAAAATGTGTTCATAATGTATTATGTATTTTTGCAGTTGTGGCTGTATTTAATATTTCAATTTTACTTATATGCAGAAAGTCTAAAGAAAAAAAGTTTTCTTATTCAGACAGGTACAGACTAAAAATGCCTCCTTTATCATTTCCATTGTTAAAAAAGCTTTTGTATACCTCATCAATGAAAAATAAAACTTGGTCAATTGTAGAACCTCCACCAAATAGGAGCATAATAGGTTGCAAATGGACCTACAAACTAAAACGCGACAACACAGGAAAAATGCAAAAATATAAAGTACATTTAATTGCAAAAGGACATTCACAAAAATTCGGGGAGGATTATGATGAAACTTACGCACCAGTCATGCTATATATAACAATAAGAGCATTATTAATAGCAGCATTGCATCAAAATTTAAATGTAAAACATATTATTAACATAGCGTTCTTACATGGAGAGCTTGAGGAGGAGATATACATGTCACAAACGGACGGTTTCGTTGAACCAAATCAGGAAAATAAAGTATGTATACTAAACAAAGCCATATATGGACTTAAACAAGCCACGAGAGCATGGCATAATAAAATTTCAGAAACACTAAAAAAGATCAATTTCAGTCAGAGCAAATTTGACTAATGCCTCTTTATGTGAAAAAGGGGTGATAACACAACCTACATAATAACTTAAGTAGATGACATTTTAATAGCTGGAAAAGATGAAATAATAGAGTAAGTAATCGCGAGGTTAAATAAAGAATATGAATTAAAGAATTTAGGTGACATCAGTAACTACCTATGCATGAACATTAAAAAAGTAAATAACAGCTACTTGATAAATCAAACTCTGAAAATAGAGGAATTAACTCATAAATTTAATTTGCAAGATGCAAAACCATGTAGCACACCCATGGAGATAAATTACACATGCTTAAATGATGAGGATAACACATATTACAGACAGGCAATAGGAGCACCTCTGTATCTAGCAACAATAAGCGGACCTGACATCTGTGCAGCAGTAAACATTCTTAGTAGAAGAAATGAATCACCAAGAATGAAAGACTGGAATGCAGTAAAAAGAGCAATAAGATATATAAAAAGGACAAAAAATTATAGTCTAGTTCTAAGCAGAGAAAAGAAGCTGATACTTGAAGTCAGTGTTGAATCCAGACCTTTACCTCCGGGGGGGAAATTTTGATCCCTGGGGGGGGACACTAGTATTCCAACATGAAATTTTCTCTGATTTCATTAATATACTAAAACCTGCTAAAGCGGAATCTCCGAGGATCAGAAAAAGTTTCCGTCTTAACAAGTATCCCTCCAGTCGGGATTTTGAAAATCTTCTGTTTCCATAGATCATGCTATATATAAGTTTCTATTTCTTAATTTCAAATTGAAAATTTAAAAAACTTTTAAAAATTCTATTTAATTTAAGATACTCTTGTACTTTATTGTGCCCAAACCATTATTGAAAAGATAAAAAATAAGTGTGGCATTCTTAGGTTATTGTCACTCGTCACTCCTAAATATAACTTATATAAGTTATGGTCATTTGTTTTTCATTTAATCTCATTATATCCTACAGTTTAACTTGCCATACAGGATTTGAATATCCCATTTCATAAAAGTTTTGAATCAACATTGCTACAATTTACCTCTGAAATATTTCTATTAATATACAGTTATTCATGAAACAGCACCGAAAAATGGCAATAAATCACAATTAAATAATAAACTTCGTTACAAGAATAAGAAACAAAGTTTACATACTTAATAATACAATAACAAATTTTTATTATTTGATATTTACTTATTATTTAATAATAATGCTTTCACACACAGACGCGGACAGTATTAAATGGAATAGGGAGAGTTTTCTCCCTTTTTTCGTGGGGGGAGAATATAGTTGGGCAACGCCCTACTATGTTAAAACCTTTTACTGTAGATGAAATTTATATATTTTTTTCTCTTAATTTTTTAATTATTTTGTAACGTCCGCAATATTTTCAAACTTATGAAAGATAAAAGTTATGTAACATTTCAAAATTTAAAATAGAAACCCCATTTGTATACTTCTATCTGCGTCTATGTTTAAGTATAACTTCTTAATATTAATGAAAACAAATCTTCCGTAACATTCATGTCCACTAAAGAAATAGAGATTTCACTCTTTTTTTAAATACTTTAATTTTATAAAATATCAATAGCAATTTAAATAAATAATACCATATAATGTATATTTACTAAATAGTAATTATAATATTCTATATGTAAAACCATCAAATCTACCTTGTGTACAAAACTAATCCTTACTTCTTATAAAGCACTGTTTTTGATAAATCGCATAAATTCAGTATTAAATTTGTAATTGCTCACCTTTAAACTAAGCGAATGCGTCTTGGTTTCGAAGATGCATAATGTGTGATCACTGCATCGATGAATTCATCTGTTGGCTCCTCATCACCTTCGATAGATACTTTAATACACGATTGTAAAGTATCCTGCCCCATGCGATTTCTGAGTTTTGTCATAATTCTATTCATTGTGCTAAATGACCTTTCTACACTCGCTGTTGAAATTGGTACACACAATACACACTCGGCAAGTTTTTTCAAAACTTCGTATCCAATATCAGCTTTTAAAATGAAAGAAGCGACATCTGTACTGGTATCATCTAAATTACTGTGTGCAACGTACTTAAAAGAACGGAGATCTGCCACTGCTGCATCCTCTTCCTGAATTCCAAAAAGATGGCACAGCTCCTTACACTGCTTTTCATTTATTTTTACAAATTCTCCAAAGCTTCGAAAAAATGCACATAGTTCTATTAAGCGCAGTGCTTTATCATTAAATCTTTCTTTAACTTGATGAATCATTTTTTCTATAAAAGTTTTTGCACTTTAAGAAATTTTTTTTCGTGTCATTAAAATTTATGCTCTTAATTTCTGATACATCACTCTCGAGACCTTTAATTTTAATGTGCAATTCGTTATTATCATTGTCACTATCACAAAAGTTGGCAATTTCTTGAAAGTGTTGTTGTTGTATTTATGACGGCCAATTATCTGCACAAGGGATATAGGCCCATGGGGGAGTGCCCTTCGTGGGGGTCTTTCTAAGGGAACCTAACCCGTATTAACGCTTGGAAATCCAAGGTTCGAAGAAAACCACGAAAACTCCGAACGATTAGGCCGACGGGCGCGATTGGGATCGAACCCAGCACCTCCCGTCTACCAGCTTCGAGAGCAGAACCTCTCAGCCACTGGTGGGGCATTTCTTGAAAGTGATCAACTGTCCCAGAAACAAGTTGAGGAAGAAATGAAATGCTAAGAGTTTTCTTTTGAAGAATTTTGCTTAAATTCGATACAGCATTAAGTGTTTCCTCCATAACGACTAAACTGATTATAAAACTAATATTAATCATTTCCAAGAGAATACCACCAGCTAAACTTGCTAAATCAGCACCATCCTTGTGTATGTGTTCACATGCAATCATAATCGATTTAAAGGATAAAAATACAGCATGAACAGTACGGTAATTGCTAAGCCAGCGTATATCCGTTGCCTCAGGTATGATTTGAACTTATTCTTCTAAAGCTTTCTGTATTTCGTGCAAAATTTTTCCTCTCTTAGGAGAACTATGAAAAAGTTTATAAATATCTTTAACTGTGTGAAAAAATCGTTTAATCATTATAGTCTTGTTTCTTGAATTAGTGACAGCTAATGATAGAATATGGGATCTGCAATGAATGTAAGGCACTTCGCAATGTTTAGCTTCTGAAATACGAGCACGAACACCAGTTATACTACCACTAAAGTTCGCCGCACCATCAAAAGAACATGAAACCAATTTATCATATGACATATTTCTTTTTTTTAAAGCTAAAAATATTGATTCAGCATCAATTCTTTCTAAGTATATTATGCACAAAAATCTTTCTTTTACTTCGGAAACTGGATCATGGACGACGTGCCACACCATTAGTGATAATTCACTTTGATTGTTTATGTTCATCGACTCATCTCCCATTATAGAATAATACTTACCATTAAGTATTTTGTCATCTGCTTTGTCTAAGATTGTGCATATTGAGCTTAATATTTCAGAAGCAGTTGATTTACTTATGTAAGTCGATCTTTCACTTTGAGACTTAACCCAGTCGCGAAGAGTTTCATTTTCTCTCATTAAAATTCTTTGAACTAAGGGTTCATATTTTGTAGTGTGGGGTATCTCCTCTTTAGCTAAAAAATACACACTCCTAATTAATGAAGATAAAGCTTGTCTATTTTTATCCCTTTCGTCTTCGCTGTATTGGATTATTTGTGTGTGTATAGGAGCATTTAAATTCAGTAATCTTTCATTTTCCATAAAAACAGATTTGCAATGTTTGTCTGATATTGAGTGTTTTTCAAGTTTTCCTGTACTGCCAGTTGCTTTCCTAAAATTTGTGAAGGGCGCTGATATGAATACTCCACTTGTTTTTTGGAATACCTCTGCATCATTTTTTAAATGCTTTTCACACAGCTTGCAAAATGCACCACCACGAGTTCGATCAAAATACAGCCATTCATATTTATCTTCACACTGTTTTTGATATTTGAACTTGCGTCCAACATTTTTATCTTCCGGTTGAGGTTGTCCACTAACAGTACTACACGAAGGTATCGAGGGTGGAACTATCGCATTGCAGGCTTCACTTTCATTCAAAATTAGTTGAGAATTATTATTTTGATTTTCAACAGATGACTGTACTAAAGGTTCTTTCACTACGTCTTCTTTTTTTAATTTGGATATAAGAAAATAATTTCGACTGTTTTGACATAATTCAATATCAAAAATAATTCCTATCTAATATTCAATTTAAGCTGTAATTTTTATCTGTAACAATCAAGACAGAAAAGCGCAATAGATTAACCAGACACAGTGTCGTCTAGAACTAGTGTCACCTAATTGCTTATTGGTAGTCTTTGAAAATGAAATTTCCCTAGCATTCTACAATAAAATAAGAAAAATAAAATATTTTATGTTAGCGAACAAGTAAATACCGGATGTAATTTATAAAGTTTGCAAAGTTAGAAATATTTAGACATTTTCAGTAACTAAATCTTTTTAAAACTATTAACTATGAAAAATTTCTGTGCCTTTAATTCAGTTGTCCATACCCGCTCAAAATCTGTTATAATAATGTTTTTGACAGCATAATCAATTTATCATTCGATAAATGAATTTGGTTTTTCCAAGAGAAAATTACATTTAGATAAAGCAGTTATTTGTGTAATACGGGATAAACAAATGGATTATTACTGAAAGGATTAACTTTCAAGATATTTTATGAGTGAACGGAATAATAACAATATATCATATTTTAATTAAGAAACACACAAATTTAGAATTTCACAATAAGGAAGTAATAATATTTATTTTATGGGCTAGTACTTTGTAACAGAAAAAGTTTTATTTATGATACATGAAATTAATATTATAACCTCAAAAATATAATGAATAATATTTCACTGGATAGGAAAAGCTTATTTAGATAAATTATTAGCGTGATATGATACATTCAATGAATTATTATGTTTATTGTTAAGATTGAATAATGGATATTCAGCGAAAAAATACATTTTATGGTATAATTTAAGTACATTTTAGAGAAATTGAGAGTCTAATTAAAAATATCTAAATAATTTAATAATTGATGCAGTTAGAGCAAGTAAGCCAAAAATATTTGATTTGACATCATACCTGTCAATAATGGAATCTTCTCCTAACCAGAAAACTTTTACGGTCCCAATGAAAGCAATTGTAGTATATTAAAAGCCGCAAATATAAAATTGAAAGATGTGGAAGAAAAATTCCGTTACAGACACATTTCCGTCTTAGAAAGTATCACGCAGTGCACTATTTTTGCTATAACCGTTTTTTTTTTTTTTTTTTGTTTAAGAGAGGATTCCGCATTCCACTATAGACAGGTTCTGTTTCCCAGACTTTACCGCATTTAATTTTTTTGAAAATGTTATTGAAATAAATTTATACCAGTTGTTTTATAATTTTACAAAAAAAAAAAAAAAATTGGAGTTAGTATTTAACAACAATTTCTTACAGTTTAATCCCATGTATGGCACCAAAATTAAAATTTAAGTTTTACTACCGGTATGCTTTAAATAAATATTATGCAAGTATTAGCGGTATGCTAATTAATAATTATGTAATTTGTTTCTTCTTCTTTTTTTTTTAAATCTTGTAACTGCTATTGTACACAAAAATATGACACGCACCTATTGTGCAAAAAGTTAGCTGAAAGGTTAAATATTAATAAACAGAATAAACATTAATTTCGCAATTTTTTTTAACTTCTTCGATTTTTCGAATAGCTTGTAAGACTTACTTATACAAAGCTGTTATATGTCGTAAAAACTGAACCTATCTGTAACGGAATAATACCTTAAAAGGAACATTTCCTTGTAATTGACGACAAAAATGCTATGCAAGTATATCTGTTAAGACAAATTTTTTTAACGGCACCTTACGATTCCATCTTAACAGGTTTTTCGGGAGGATTCGAAGGAAAATATCACTACTAGGAAATATAAGGAGAAAGTCAAAAATTTCCTCCGGGGGGGACATTTTTGAATCCCGGGGGGGACATTCCCCCCCCGGGCCACCCCCTGAAATCAACACTGCTTGAAGTTTATGCAGATGCAGATTGGGGAGGAGATGCAGAAGCACGAAAATCAACAAGTGGGAACCTATATCTATCAGGGGGAAATCCCATACAATGGTCGACCAAGAAACAATCCTGTATTGCATTATCATTGACTGAGGCTGAGTATGTGTCAGCAGAAAATGCAGGAATTGAAATAAAGTGGTTAGTTAATTTACTGAATGAACTGAACCTACAACAAACTCTACCAGTAAATCTATATGAAGACAACCAGTCCATAATCAAGATGACAGAACTAGAAAAGCACTCTAGCAAAACTAAACATACTGAAATAAGATTTCACTTGATAAAGCAACTAAAGCAAGAAGGGACTATCAACCTAAAATACTGCACAACCAAATTGATGATAGCAGATCTGTTTACCAAACCTATTCCCAAGCTTGTTTTTCAAATCCATAGAAGGAACTTAAATTTGTGTGACAGTGAAACCCCAGAAATTAAGGAGGAGTTGATGGACATAAATCATCAAGATGAATAAATGTGCTAAAAATAAACTAATTTCTTCAGTTACATAAACAATATAACTTTTCAACTTAGCCATAAATCTCTTATAATGTAAACATGATAAGATACTGAATCATAACAATAAAACAGTTTACTGTAGTTTATGAGTCTAATTTAGCCACTCAAAAGTCATTATCTTCATCACAGAATTTTCAAGGTTAAACACATTATTATATAAAGAGATTTATGGCTCAGTTGAAAAGTTATATTGTTTTGGTAATTGAAGAAATTGGTTTATTTTTAGCACATTTATTCATCTTGATAATTTATGTCCTTCAGTTGGTTGGTAAGATTTTATGAAAATTCTTCAGTCCTTAACATCAGGAATACATATCAGTAGACCTGGCAATACTTTTGCACAGCAATCTAATATTTTTTAGAAGCAGGTAAAAACTTCTAAAAACAGCATTAGTCAAGCCAAAATATAATCTCATTTATTCCATCAAAGTTACAGTCAAAACTGATCAAAGGTAGCGAAAAAACATTTATGACGAAAAAAATCATATTTTAACTGCGTCAGATGCCGCGGACGCGCTATAGCGCGTAAATTACGCGAAAAATCGGAGACGGGACGCAAAAAATTAACTCCTACACGTCCCGTGGGACGCGTAATTTCGTCAAAAAATCGCGGAAAAAAGTCAATTTTCGTCAAAGGATCACAGAAAAAGTGCAAAATATCACGGAAAAAGCGCAATTTTTGTAAAAGGGCTGCGAAAAAATAGCGTATTTCATCAAAAGATACTGAAAACATAGTGAATTTCGTCAAAAAATCGCGAAAAAAGCGATTTTTGTCAAAAGATCGGGAAAAAAGCGCACATTTCATAAAAATATCGCGGAAAAAACGCGATTTTCGTAAAAGGGTCGCGAAAAAATAGCGTATTTCGTCAAAGGATCGCGAAAAAATTGCAAATTTCGTCAAAAAATCGCGGAAGGAGCCGATTTTTATCAAATGATCGCGAAAAAAGCGCAAATTTCATCAAAATATCGCGCAAAAAAGTGACTTTCGTAAAAGGTCCGCGACAAAATATGGTATTTCGTCAAAAGATCGCGAAAAAATAGCGAATTTCGTCAAAAAATCGCGCAATAAAGCCGAATTTCGTCGAAAAAAGATCACAGTTCGTCAAAGTATCGCGGAAAAAAACACGATTTTTGTAACAGGTTCTCGAAAAAATAGCGAATTTCGTGAAAGGACCGCGGAAAAAACGCGAATTTCACCAAGGGATCGCGGAAAAACGCGAATTTCATGAAAGGATCGAGAAAAAAACGCGAATTTCGTCAAAGGATCGCGGAAAAAATGCGAATTTAGTCAAAGCACCAAAAAAGATGTGCAAATCAAACTTACAGGTAGAACATTCATAAAATGGGATTTAATTTTTTTTATGAGACTCTTAAAAATACAGCATGATTTCAGTGCCTTTTGATAATGTATTCAGAGGGTGGACCAGTGAAAAATCCCCCCCCCCCTTCTTACTGCATTGAAATGTCTCCCACCTTAGATTTAGGATTTGATGCTTATTTATGATTTAGATGTGAATTCCCCTTCCATGGAAAATGTCTGATTCCAAAACAGATCTATGCTGACAAGTAATTCAGTGGGAAGTGTAATGAAAGCACCCATTTATTCAACAAAAAGTACCCCTTTACTTAATATAAGTATTATTTTTTCCAGCAAAAATATCTTTTTCAATAAACCCGTCTTGCCCCTTTTTAAAAGAAATGCGAACATTCGTGATACTTGTTAGTAGAACTCGGTATCTTCTACTCTCAAATAAGCATTATTTTACAATTAAGTTGTATCTTGCATTTTTACTTTTAAAAATATAAAAAAAAAAATTCTCTTAATATTTTTATAAAATATCTTATTTAAGTGCAAATAATACTGGTTTAAATTCATTATTTAATTATTATTGAAACAATAATTAATGTATTTATTTTATCTTTTCCAAATAAACAAGTTTTATTTATTCCTTTAAAATATGAATTATTATTGATGGGGACCCGCTTTTGTAAAAAAGGGACCCAGATTTTTGGAAATCCTGGGTCCCGGGGACCCAGGATTTTTCAAGTACAGCGACATCACTGGATAACATCATCCACTTCAGGGAAAAACACAGGACAAAGAAAAATAAACCCAAATACATTTAAATTACAATTTAATCTAACAAAGCATACCTTTTTAGACTAGATATGAAAATACCACTGCTTTAATCAGGGTTTGTTGATATATATCAATGGATATATCATGATATATATCTTGATATACATATCCGATATTTATTTTTAAAATATCAAGGTTTTAGATATTTTTATAAACTTGATATTTATTTTCAAAATATCATAATGTTTGATATTTTGTATATTTGATATTTATTTTCAAAATATCACTGAGCAAGATAATTTTGATATTTTCAGTTAAAAGAAGTGTAAAATGAAATTTTCAACTGTTAGCGACTGTAGATAAAGAACTTTTGTCTTTGGCTCTGACAGTGACTTTTTAGCCAAGGAAAACAAATATATTTTCCAAGTTTTATGTTTGAAGCTTTTATTTTCAAATCTAGAACTAATAATTAGGTGAGACAATTAATTCAGAACAGCCATTGAAACCTGTCTAATTTAGATAATCAGTTGTATACAGCTTCACTAGAAAAGGATCTTTTCTGAGTTTGGTTTAGTTGAGTCAACTGTACTACTGCATGTTAGAGAATAAAAAATAAGACAAGCTTAGATTTATGTTAAAATTCTTCAATTAAAAAAAAAAATATTTTTTATTTAAAATTTTGTTTTATAAATTTTGGATTTCTTGATACTGAATCCTATAGTCTTTAAGTGCATAATGCAAATTATATCTGTTTTCAATTAATTGATCTTAAATTTTGTTTTCAGTGGGGGGAAAAGAAGAAGAAAAAAAAAAAAAAGGAAATGAGAAATGCATTTTTAGAATATTGTTTAGGTTTTCATGTTAAGTGCAATATGTTTCAGTTTCTAATTTATATTATGCTTGAAAATATTTATTGTCAGCAGTGAGTTGACTATTTTGAAAATATCGGTTATACAGTGAAATACGTTTAACACAAAATTGAGGGGGCCGAAATTTTTTTTTCGTGTTAAAAGATTCATTAAAAAAAAGAACAAAACTCACAAATATTTTCAATGTGGTGAAATTTTATTTTGATTTCCTGTTAAACTACTAGCAAGTTGCATCCATTAGGATAAAAAGCAAGTAAAAAAATATTGTCTTTTTGGGAAAAAATCAGATATCTTTTTTTAAGTGTCCTTTTTCAGCATTCTGAGGTCTAGCTTGTTTAAATCAAATAAGCAAAGCTGTCTCTAAATCTTTGTACTTAGCAGTTGTCATACGTTTTCTCTCTGGCCTAAACATACTGAGCTCAAACATTAAACATAATGGGATCCCTGTTTTTTATTATCATCGATAAAGTAGAATTGGCAATGCCAAACTTTTTGCAGATTTCTACTTTCGTACTTCTGTTTCATCAACGGCATTAAGCAGCTTCATCTTCATTTGGAGCAAAATAGCAGTTTGTTTTCAGACCGTTTTCTCAGCCATTGTGCTCATAAAAATATAAGCTAATTTATAAAAAGAACATGAAATTCATTCTTCTTCTTCTTCTCTATCTTCATTTTCACAAAAAATTCAGTGGTTTTAACACAAAATTCACCAATTTCAACTCAAACTAACTAGATTGAAAGCAATTTTTTTTCATGTTAAATGATTTTTTGTTTCGTGTTAACCGATTTTTCATGTTAAGCATTTTCGTGTTAAACTTATTTCACTGTATATCAAAAATATTGGATATTTTTGATATTTTCGAAAATATCATGATATTTACAAACCCTGGCTTTAATCGACTAATGGTATCTTTTTCTTTCAAATATTTCAATTTCGCTTTTTAATCATAAATATAAAATAAACACACGTGAAGATATAATTCTTTATCTCTCTTGTGCTATTTATTAGTTTTTTATAACCATAGTTGAGCATGATAAATGCAGTATTTTATTTTTATTGCAACATTCATCTGAGAAAAATAGTTCATTTAATTTATATAAACAATGCTAATATGTTTTTTCCTTAATTTTTACTTAACTCTAAATCTCAATCAAAGTGTTTTACCCAAAGTGAGTGTACTATACTACATCAGAGGCTGGTTTAAAAACCTTTTGAATGATATCTCATTTATTGTTGTGCAATTTGTATGAACTCAGAAAAAAAGATGTTGGCAAGAGAAATAATATACAGTAGAGTCTCTAATATCCACACTTCTAAAATCCGCTTGCATTTCAAAATGTAAACAATGAAATTCTCAGTTAAGAAGTATTCTTTACAATTTTTATTCCAAATATCAGCGAATGAAAATAAAATTATTTTTAATGTAAAATTATGAGAAAATAGTAATTACACTGGATATTACACAAATAAAATACTTTTATTACACAGAAACCTACACACAACAAAATGTAAAACAATATATTGATGTGAAGTGTAAACAAGCCCACAAAGGTTTTAGTAACTGCACAATTTATCGGCCACTATAGAAAGTAGTGAATTAATTTATTTTATATTTCATGTGAGGTTGGCAACACTCATTTCATTATTATTTTGCATTTGCTTTGAGTTATACAGACCAACAGCAAATAACGACTGTTTGCAGAATTCAAAAGAAACTTTATCAAGAGAAAATGAAAGTTCTCAAGCAAAGAACTATACAAGAAATGTTTAAAAATTGTAATAAAATATAATTTTGGGTATTAAAATTATAATGTACAAGTAAATAAAAGGAATTCAAGTTTTGATTTGCTTAAATTGAATTATTACAAGCTCTTCTTGTAAATGGATAGAGGTAAGTTAAAAAAAAAATAAATCATTTATTCCAGAATCTGCAAAACTCTAAAATCCGCACAGCCTCTGGTCCCAAGCTGTGTGGATTTTTGAGACTCTACTGTATATAATGATTTTATTTATCAATACTATCCTGTTATCCCGTAAACACTGCCATTAATCTTGGCAAGTTTGTGCCTAAAACAGTTCGGTAGAAAAATTATTTTCTTCTTTTGTCAATCTTTTAAGATTTGGATTTTTTTTTTTTTTTTTTTTTTTTTTTTATAGCAAACAACTGCATCTTAAAAGTTATCTCCACATCAGATTTAAAGTTTCTAGTTCTGATAAAGAAATAGTAAAAATGTGATTTCATACAGCGTGTTTTCTATTTCACATCTTTATAGTTCAAATTTTTTAAAAGTTGTTCTTAGCAAACATAATAGCATTGTAAAATTTTAAGCTTCTAGTCTTAATAGGTTTCACAGTAAATGTCATTTTAGAAACTTCGCGAAGACCCTTCTGGACTATTAGTGCTGTCACATGCCATAATTAAATAAAAAGAAAACTTAAATAAAATAAAAATACAGTTTATTTGAAATTAAACAGGGTTTCCAGCTTGGAATTTCAATTTCAAAAGGAAACTACATTGCAATTACTTTCTGTAAAACAAGATTTCTTGAAATAAAACAACATAAATTTCAATATGGCAAAAATCCACTGTCCTAACCCACAAATAGCTTAATGTTTAATTTAGTACAATTTCGATAACAACTCAACAGTTATATAAACATCAACTGAGTTTAAGAAATCAGTAAAATTCTAACATAATATTTATCAATTAAACGCTTTTGAAAATTAACATAAATCTTACATTAAATTTAGCAATAAGGATACCAGTGATCTTAATCAGGAGTCTATCCAGACTTTTCTCTCAGGGTTCTGTTTCTGTGAAATTATGAACAACTTTTTACATTTGTGAAAAATCTAGTCAATTTTGTGAATTTGAAGGGATTATTAATATTCTACTTTTTTTTTATTAATTCTTCAACTACTTCTCAGCAGTGAAATTATGCTTGAAATTATTTCATATTAAAGACGTAAATTATCACTTTGCTAACAAAGCATAAACCAACAGAGTGAAAAATGTCCAAGCCGGGAATCGAACCTGGACCCCTGGAATAGCGCTCCAGTGCTCTACCATTAAGCCACAAGGACGATGCCCAGCTTGGCCTCTATCATTCACATAAGTCGGAAAGTCTGCTACCGCAGCTATTAGATGGAAAAGTCTTCATGAGCACACAATCTTGAAATTATAATTTCAAGCGTAATTTCACTGCTGAGAATTAGTTGAAGAATGAATTAAAAATTGCATATTCACCGATGCTGGGTTCATTTGTGTCTCATGTTACACCGCAAGATTGTGTGCTCATGAAGACTTTTCCATCTAATAGCTGTGGTAGCAGACTTTCAGACTTATGTGAGTGAGAGATGCTAAGCTGGGCATCATCCTCGTGGCTTAATGGTAGAGCACTCGAGCACTATTCCAGGGGTCTGGGTTCGATTCCCAGCTTGAACATTTTTCCCTCTGTTGGTTTACGCTTAGTTAGCAAAGTGATAATTCACATTTTTAATAGTCTACTTCTTATTTATACACTTTTAAGAAGACATATGTTTGTAAAATACATACATTTTCTTTATATAGGTCAAAATGACAAGTCATGTTTCACTTTTCAATGGTTAAATTTATGAAAGGTTCAATTTGGAGATGGAAAAGTTTTGTGAGAAACCCATTTTTAAGACAAAGAATTTTGTCAAGAGCCCTATTTTAAAGTGAAAAGTTTTGAGAAGAGTCCTATTTTGAGGTGAAAAATTTTGTGAAGGGTCTTGTTTTGAAACAAAAAATTATTTTGTAAAGGGTCCTTTTTAAAGGACCCAATTTCTTCCTGAATAGATCCCTGTTAATTGAACTCATCATAAAGGCTCAGGATGAGGACGGTAGTCAAGTCAACAGAAGATGCCATAATACACCTAAACTGAACTAACACATGTCTTTTATACTGGAAATCACCGACAATGCCCTGGCATATTTGTATAAAAGTTAAAAAGAGAATAATAACTGAAAAATGTATTGGTATATTGAAAAATGTGAAAAGTAATGGAGAATGTTATTGTATTATAAGAATTTTCAAGATATAGGACAAAATGTTGAATTTTTATTTTGAAAGTGCAGTGTAGAGCAAACATAATCAAACTAGGCATACAAATATTTCTATGTAGTATTTTCAAATTGCGATAATTGTTATCATGTAACATTGATTTCAAAATATATATTTTTTAATTTAATTTGTGTTTTTGTAGATTTTTTTTTAAATCTTTGATCATTAACCCTCCTGCTGTGCATCCCACGATTTTCACGGCCAACGTAAAAGTAGCAAAATTTGCACAACCCACGATTTCTGCAATCTTTTTTAATGATCTGTATTAAAAAAAAGAATTCTTTTGTAAAAAATTTTACATAGTTTTAACTCTGAAATATATGTAGATTTCAAATACATAATAAAATAAATGTGCAATTTTTAAACCTATTTAAAAAAAAAAAAAAAAAAAAAAAGATAGTTTTCTAATAATTTTTCTAGAGAAATGTATGATTTTTTGCACAATATTAAAAAATTGGTTGAAAATTTTCTGAAACAGCACTCTCACCAATTTGAGTTATATGGCACCACTGCTAGTCAATCTTAGTTATCTGTATGCATAAAATCTAAATACAATCTAGATATTGATAAATTACTTATTTCTCCACAGTTTCTGGAGTTTAGAACTTGATATTTGTCATACAGATTATTTTGCAGGCTTAGATGCTAATGAATTTTGGATTTTGCAGGATTCAAGCTTTTAGAATATGAAACAATGAAAAATCTTTCTAAAAAAAAACCCTCTAAAAATCGTATTTCTGCATGATATCTATGTTTATCTTCACTATAGACTTTCTTTTTTCAAAAATTGAATTTTAATGAGGTGAAATATGGAAAAAACACTTTCAAAGTCGTGGCTTCATGACTATTTATGTAGAATTATTAAGGCAAGAGTAAGAAATTTAAAATATGCAGTTTATTCTTAAGGTGTACATGCTCACTAAGAACACTTTTTATGAAATTCTAATTTTAAAACGATGAAATGAGAAGTGTATATCCTCTAAAATATTTTTTCATTTACTATTTCTCTTATATACCATCTGACTTCAAACTTGAAAATGAATATGGAAGTATTTAGTAACATGTACTTGCTCAAAAAAAAAGTTTTTAAAAATTTCAAATTTTAAATTAGAGAAATCAAATGATGAACTTTTGAGCTGTGTATATTGTGATGTCTTATAATTAAGTTAAGAAGTCTGGTAGATGTGTTACGAAATCTCATGATAGATTTGCTAAGTCTTTTTGTTCAATGATAGTGATGCTATGAAATTATGGATTCATCTACAGTGAACTTCGCTCCTTTATCGGTGATAATGGAATTATTTATATTGTTCTTCTGCTGCTCTAATATATAAAGATGCTCCAATTATCACATCATTACTGTGACACATAAAGACACTCTATTTATTGAGAGTGAAATTGCAAAGTCAAGTGTTTTTATTGATGCAGTAGCAAAGTTTTGGTAAAGGACAGATTTTAGTAGAAACTGTTTCAAGTATTGTAAAGGAAATTTTATAATTTTAGTTTAATTAATACATTTTTCAGTTATTATTCTCTTTTTAACTTTTATACAAATATGCCAGGGCATTGTCGGTGATTTCCAGTATAAAAGACATGTGTTAGTTAAGTTTAGGTGTATTATGGCATCTTCTGCTGACTTGACTACTGTCCTCATCCTGAGCCTTTATGATGAGTATATTACGAATTATTATATTACGAATTTTGTAACTTTTTATGAACTAGGTGATAGCTACTGATAGCTTAAGGATTACATGATATACAACTTTAGCACTTTGAGGTCTAACAAGGAAGGTCTCCTTAATGGGCATACTCAGAATATTTCGAAAAAAAAAATAAGAATTAAACTACTTATTTATGTAATAAAGTATCAGTCAAATTTAGCGGTGGAATTACAGTAGAAAGTCTGTAAAAAAATAAAATACTTTCGAGTATTTGGTGTAAAAAGACGAAAGTGTCACATTATTTGGTGAGCAGTACTTTTCCTCGACAAAAACAAAAGATTTTAATGCACTTGAAAATTGCTTGTTAATTGATTTTTAGAATGCATGTAAATAGTATTTAATGAATTTAAACTTTAATACACTTTTTATATTACATATTAATGTTGCTTGTTACGTAATTTTATTACTTTAAAATCAATTTCACATAACAAAAAATATTTTCATATATATAAACGTATTCCAAAATAAAGGCAAGATGAAGAATGCTGCAGTTATGCATTTCAATATCAAAGAAGTCGGTGTTTCCATAGCAACAAAATTTAATCAACAGTGCTCAATTGGACTTAATTTTGAGATTGAAACAATTTTAATTAATTTAAATTTTGTTAATTCATAAAATTTGATAGTTAACTTTCATTATAAATATATACAGTATGCCTTCAAAAATCCGGCATTGAAACCATCTTTTCCCTAGCTTTTTCTTTTACACTTCTAAGTTATAAAAGAAGAAAAATCACAATTCTTTATGAATTAAAAATTTCAAGATCGAAGGTAAAAATTTAAAAAAAAAGAATATTTGACTTTTTTTTTTTCATTTGTCAGAGGCGATTATTTTATAAACAAATTTTCTGGGAGCTGCACTATTGCTTAGCAATGGGAACAACTTAGGCGAATGCATGGCACAATTTATGGTCAGGACGAATTTTCGGCACCGGCAACATCAATGATGAGGAAAATTTTTCAGGCTTTTAAATTTGCCGTGAAAAGCCTGCAATTTATGAGCTGATTGAACATGCAAAATCTGAAAATGCAATAAGTGTCGAAAATAGGGATATAGATGATTCATTAAGCTTTGATGAAAATGCATCAACAACGAAAAATATAATGTACAGTAAGATCACTGATGCTGTGCTAATTAGAATCGCCGATACTGCTAGATACAGCTATAGACAAGGATGAACAGCTGGCAGTAAAAGAGGTGTCACTAGAAAAATGCATAAATTTGATTAGAGAATTAATATATGTTTTAAAGAAACCAGATTGTATTTCCGACATTCTTCATTTGGATAAAAAACAACAACAAAAAAAACTTGTTAAAAAACAGTCAAAAAAATTGAAGCAAACAAAGTTGAGATTAGTGATGGGCGATTCTCGAGAATTCGACAATCGAGAAAAATCGTCATCGTAAAAAATCACAATCGATACAGCCATCGATTAATTCATAGAATCTACAATCGAGATGTTTTACAATCGATTATAACGAGAAAAGCTAAAAACAGTTATTGGAAAACTTAGCTATTATTCTGGCTGACAATTTCATAGTAGTGATAGGGCTTAGTGATGGGCGATTCTCGAAAATTTACCAATCGAAAAAAATCGTTATCGTTAAATACACAATCGATACAGTCATCGATTACTTTCGAGAATCTACAAAGGAGATGTTCTAGAATCGATTATTGAAATCATTGTTTTTACATATATATAAGGCAGATTTTATTAAATATAGGGTAACTCAAAACAGATGGAATAAAAAAACAACAAACCAAAGGGAAACTATAAAGGAGCCATAAGACTGGAAAAGTCTTGTAAGGGTGCCCCCTGGTTGAAAAAAGCTGAAAAAACGCGAGTAGCTATGAAGCGGTAAGGGGAGTTTAAGTATCAAAAATTAGAATTTTTCGGCAATTAGTACCAAAATGGCCAAAGAAATAAGAATCAAAAGCACCCCCTAGTGGCAAAAATATGAACTAAAGGATGATAAAAGGGATCAAAATTTTTTATTGATTTTTCTACGTCATTTGAGATTGGATCTTTAATTTCCCCATTTTTATAAAGTCTTCGACTGGAATACATTAAACGAACTCCCGCGGAGAGCAAAGTAGGAGGGAGGAGCAAGGAAAGTGCATAATATGAATAAGTGGTTACAGGACTTTCCAACGATATGGCACATGAGGGGTGTCGGCTAAATTTAGTAAAGTGCCCCCGCGTGGGGGCAAAGTAAGGGGAGGGGCACGGGCCATATATAAAATGAAATAGTAGTCACAGAGCTTTTCATTGATATATCACATGAGGGGTGTCAGCAAATGATAGAAAAGAGTCCCAACTCGCAGGATTCCAATTATCGTGCCCCCCCAAATATACCCTGCCCATCCTTCTCTTTGAAATTTTCATATATTAAAAATTATTTATCGGAGGGCTCCGTAAAAAAATCCGATCTAAAATGTTTAAAAACGCTACGATTTCAAAATATTTCGAAAAGTGCCTCTCTCGGGGCGCCAAAGTAAGGAAGGAAGAAGAAAGGTTCATAATATGAAAGAGTAACTTTGCGATGATAACCGAAAACTTTCCGATGATAGATCAAATGACTGGTCCAAAAAAGTTTGAAATCTACCCCTCCCACGTGGGTTCCCTCTTTTATCCTAGAATATACCCGGAAATCACGCAGCCCCACTTTTAAAATTTTATATTTAATAAATAATATTTATCGGAGAGCTCCATTAAAAAACAAATTTGGAACAAATCGAGTAATTCTGCATGATAAAACCCATTTATCTAAATTAAGTGGGGGACCAGCCCCCCTTCTCCCCCTTTATCCTTAACCAATGAACTTCCAAGTTTAATCAGGGAAGCTCCTTAACATAATAAACCGGTATACCAAATTTGGAGCAAATCAAATAATTCTGCATGAAAAGTCCATTTATCTAAATTAAGGGGGGACCAGCCCCCCTTCTCCCCCTTTATACTTAACCCGTAAACCTCCAAGTCTAATCAAGGCAACTTCTTAACGTAATAAACCGGTATACCAAATTTGGAACAAATCGAATAATTCTGCATGAAAAACCCATTTATCTAAATTAAGGGGGGGGGGGGCGGACCAGCCCCCCCTTCTCCCCCTTTATCCTTAACCAATGAACTTCCAAGTTTAATCAGGGAAGCTCCTTAACATAATAAACCGGTATACCAAATTATGAGCAAATCAAATAATTCTGCATGAAAAGCCCATTTATCTAAATTAAGGTGGGGGAGTCTAGCCCCCTTCTCCCCCTTTATACTTAACCCGTAAACCTCCAAATTTAATCAAGGCAACTTCTTAACATAATAAACCGGTATCCCAAATTTGGAGCAAATCGAATAATTCTGCATGAACAACCCATTTATCTAAATTAAGGAGGGGGTCTACCCCCCTTTCCCCCCTTTATACTTAACTAATGAACCTCCAAGTTTAATCAGGGAAGCTCCTTAACATAATAAACCGGTATACCAAATTTGGAACAAATCGAGTAATTCTGCATGATAAAACACATTTATCTAAATTAAGTGGGGACCAGCCCCCCTTCTCCCCCTTTATCCTTAACCAATGAACTTCCAAGTTTAATCAGGGAAGCTCCTTAACATAATAAACCGGTATACCAAATTTGGAGCAAATCAAATAATTCTGCATGAAAAGCCCATTTATCTAATTTAAGGGGGGGAGTCTAGCCCCCTTCTCCCCCTTTATACTTAACCCGTAAACCTCCAAATCTAATCAAGGCAACTTCTTAACATAATGAACCGGTATACCAAATTTGGAGCAAATCGAATAATTCTGCATGAAAAACCCATTTATCTAAATTAAGGAGGGGGTCTATCCCCCTTTCCCCCCTTCATACTTAACTAATGAACCTCTAAGTTTAATCAGGGAAGCTCCTTAACATAATAAACCGATATACGAAATTTGGAGCAAATCGAAGAATTCTGCATGAAAAACCTATTTATCTAAATTAAGGAGGGGGGGGGGGGGGGACCAGCCCGTACGTACGTACAGTACATGCATACACTCAGAACCGACGGGCACATTAGCTCTCAGGCTTAGATAGCCTGTGAGCTAAAAAGAGATTGGATAAGCAGATGGACTCCTTTGAGAAATTATGACTTAAACCAGAAATGCGGTAAGTTTGACTCTGAAAGCTTCATTTCCATCTCGCATTTCGGCAAATCTCATCTCGATGATTTTTCCAGCATTTCGACGTTTCCAGATGGCAAGCTGCTCGATGGTTTGTTCTCTCGCGGTTTTAAACCTTTCGGGATGGGAAGTCTTTCGAGAGTTTCCTCTCGCCCTTTTCAACCTTTCCCGATGGGAAGCCTCTCGCTTGTTACTCTCGTCCTTTTCGAAATCTCCCAATGAAAAGCCTTTCGAGGATTTCTCTCGCGCTTTTCAACATTTTGCTATGAGAAGCTTTTCGAGGATTTCTCTCGTCCTTGGCAGAGAAGAAAAGTAAGAAAATTTATCGAGAGTACCAAGGGACGAGATAGAGAAAAAGGCATGACAATGAGCTGTGAAATGAAGCTTTAATTTTCAAAGTTTCTCTTATTTTAGCCCTACCAAGATGTCACATACCTGGAACCCTCCGATAAAAATTATTTATTAAATATAAAATTTTCAAAGAGGAAGGTGCGTCGGGTGATTTCGAGGGAGGAGGACGTGAGAGTGGACTCATGGGGTGCAATTTTAAAAATTTTACCGAACCCTTCCTGTGGCATATAATCGAAAAGCCCTTTGACCACTCTTTCATACTATGAACCTTTCTTCGCTCAAAGGGGGGTGGGGAAGGGGCGAACAAATTTTTAAAACCGTAGCCGATTTCTATAATAAATTTAAATATCACTTTAAATATGGGGTTTTTATGCAGTCTTCCGGTAAATATTATTTATGGAACATAAAAATTTTAAAGTGGCGGCTGTGTGAATTCCGGGGTGAAAGAGTGGGCCCACGGGGGGAGAGAGGGGGAGCAATTTTCAAACTTTTTTTGGACCAGTCATGTGATATGTCAATGGTAAGCTCTCGGATGACTCTTTCATATTATGAGACTTTCTTCCTCCCCTCCCCAATTTGGCACCCACTGCGAGGGTAGTTTTTCCGCTTTTATCATTTTAGATCGGATTTTTTTATGGAGCCCTCCGCTAAATATTATTTATAATATATGAAATTTCAGGACACTTTTCCAAATTTAGCCAAGACCCCTCATGTGACATATCGTTAGAAAGGTTTGTGACTACTTATTAGTGCTATGCACTTCCGGTGGCCGCCCCCCCCTCCACTTTGCCCCCCCGGAGGACACTTTTCCAAATTTAGTCAGTACCCCTCTTATGAGATATCGTTGAAAAGGTCTGTGACTACTTATTGATGTTATGCACTTTTGGTGACAGTCCCCCCACTCTTTGCCCACTCCTGGGGGACACTTTTTCAAATTTAGTCAAGACCCCTCGTGTGAGATATCGTTGGAAAGGTCTGTGACTACTTATTGATGTTATGTACCTACGGTGTCCCCACCACCACTTTGCCCCCCCCCCCCGGGGACACTTTTCCAAATTTAGCCAACGCACCTCATGTGAGATATCGTTGGAAAGGTCTGTGACTATTTATTGATGTTATGCACCTCCGGTGACAGTCTCCCCCAATTTGCCCCTCCCGGGGGACACTTTTTCAAATTTAGCCAAGACCCCTCATGTGAGATATCGTTCGAAAGGTCTGTGACTACTTATTGATGTTATGCTCCTCCGGTGTCCATCCCCCCATTTTGAACCCCCCCCCCCCGGGGGACACTTTTCCAAATTTAGCCAAGACCCCACATGTGAGATATCGTTGGAAAGGTCTGTGACTACTTATTGATGTAATGCACCTCCGGTGACCGCCCCCCCCCACTTTTCCCCCATGGGGTGTTTTTCTAAATTTAGCCGAGACCCCTCATGTGACATATTGTTGGAAAGGCTTGTGACCACTTACTCATGTTATCCACCTCCCGCACCCCTCCCCCCCTTTCCCCTCCACGGGGAGGGCATTTTTATAAATTCAGATCCAGACTTCTCATGTGACATATGGTTGGAAAGGCCTAAAGACCTGTGACGACTTAATCATATTATGCAGCTGCTGTGCCCCTCCGCTCGCTTTGACCCCTCCCCCAAGAGATCTGGTCCGACGTTCATTCGTTTCGACATTATATTTTTTACAAGATTTTGTAGTGTGTGCACACCACACCCGCCTGCTATCATATATCAGTGCCGTAAATAGCGGGTAACCTGTTCGTGATTTCATATTACAAGATTACGTATAAATTAGGGGCCCCGATTAAAGGAAGGGCCCGCTAGCGGTCGAAGTCACCTAGTCTTTATTAACATCGACTCATTCCAGTTCATCCGCAGACGATTCTTGATAAATGTATGACGTATATAATACATAATATATGATTTATAAAAGAAATTTGCAAACTGTAGTCATCGAGAAAAAAATTATACAATCGAAAAATATCGAGATGTCCATACAATCGAGAAAATCGAGAAAAACATCTCGTTATCGCCCATCACTAGTTGAGATCAATGTTTCCAAAATTTTGTACAAGAGAAGAAAAATTTCACTCTTTATTAGATTTTTTTTCTGTAGCATAGAAAATATTAATTAAAGTAAGTTTTTTTAATATTTAATTTTCTCTTTTTTCTTACATAATTATCACTTAATATTAAATTAAATTATGGCTAAAGGCACGATTAAAAATATAAAACTGCTTTTGATATTCCTAATTACTACTTTTGATAGTCCTTCAAAAATATGGCATAGTCTCAGTCCAGATGATGCCGGATTTTTGAAGTCATATTGTATATGACAAAATTATAGTTAAACTAAAACTAACAAAACTAAAGTTATTTACATTAAATTTATTTAAACAAGTTCAACATGAAACATTTTTATTTTAAAGAGTATTTGACATAAAAAAATATTTTTTGAAATGTTATTCCTTCCCCAACCAGTGATAAATCGACAAATATTGAAAATTTCATTATTTTTTTACGGATGCTCTATATCGAGTTTCAGACGAAATTTTTTTAATAAACATATCTATCCTCATGAGTAGATAATAGTATAATATTTTCAGATTTTTCAGAGTATGCCCGTATATCCTTGTAAGCCCGAGTTTCTCTCGGGTTGCCGTTTTCATAAAGCAGACTAAGCTCAAGAGTCTCTCGGGGTTAACTTTTAACTTTCTGAGCTATAAAAATACTTCCTACATACATTTGCTGTCTTTTCATATATTATCTACGAACCTTTTATTTTGAAAAAAATATACAAAGCAGCACTAAACAGAAGTAAGTATATTAAAATATTTAGAATCAGAACTTAATTCGAACTTATTGTGAACCTTGTGGTGTTGCTCTTTGTGCTTTGAAACGTACCACACAAAAGAAAATTTTACTAAATAATGTTTATATACAAATAAAACCTATTTAAGATATTTGTACAACACTTGGATAAGTTTTTATTCAAGTCTATGAAAAATTTTATGTTTAAAAATTGTTTTCTTATGTGGAACTTTTAAAAACATAAAACATGCTTTTTTTCATAATTTCTCATTAAATATTATTTTTTAATACATTTAATAGTTCCTTGATTACGAATAAGAACAGTTTAAAGCTTATAATTTAAAAAAAATTATTAAAATACATATCTTCAAAGTATTTAAAAAAAAAAAAATCATGAAAAGTACCAAATAACCTCAGTCCAGAGGGAGATATGCAGTTGAAATAGTTTAGACCTTAAAGTGTTAAAAAAGAAGTACTTTTATATTAGCTGGTGATCGCCAAAGCTTTTCTTTTCTCGCCAACCTCTTTTTACTTACCAATCTTATAATATTAGCCAATAACAAATAGCCAGTATTTTAACATTGGAAAGATGACAGATGTAACTCTTTGTTAATGAATGAATAAATTAAAATATTTTGACAAAAAGCAATTAATATTATAAAAAAATCATATCAATACAAAAGAACATATCAATACAAATAACAAATCTTATATGTAATAAATACTTAATAACAGAAATGTTTAAATAAGAGATAACATAAACAAAAAACCTTTTTATTTCATAATGAAAGCATAGTATCTAATTTTGTATACACAAAAATAAAAGCTTACATTATTTAAAGTCCCAAAATCTTTTAATATCATTAAAATTTTTAAAAATGGAAGAAGGAAGTACTGTAATTTGGAAGATCGAGCACAATTTAAGAATCTATTGCATACAATATAAGTTTTAGATGAGCATTTTATACTTAAAAAGGAAAGAGACATTTTTTGTTAAACTTACTTTTTCAATGAATTTGTAATTAAAAGATGAACATCTTGCCGCTCATCAAGAAGCAGCATGCAACCTAAGTAGCCAATACGCTTGTCTGTAAATCTAGGAGAAGCAATCAATTTCAAACACTCCAACTGTAAGAGAATGAAATCTGGTGTAACTTCTTATTTAACTATTCTCCCAGTAATTACAAATTTGCAAAAAAATGTAAACAATGACAGACTCATACAAACTATCAATTCAACAACATAAATTAGATATAGTTTTTTAAAAAGTTAGATATAGTTTTTTAAAAATATAGTAGCCCCTCATTCATGTTGAGACCAGGGATGTAGTGGAGGGTATACTGGGATATACGTCGTGTACCTTCTGGATTTTTTTAAGAAACTCTGTATACTCTCTTTCTTAAATAAAGCATTAGCGTATACCCTGTCTATGAATGTTCATGACGTCAGCGTATACCCCTGCCTATACTGTATACTCTCTGATTTTTTTGCTACAACACTGGTTGAGAGAAAAGTAAAATGAAAAAAGAGACTGTAGAAAATAGTGATATATATATTATATACATCTGAAAGTACAATGTAACCAAGGACATCAGAAAATTTAAGAAAATATTGAGAAAGTACTTTGCAAATTTTATTTTTATGCACTAAATATTGAAATCGAAACATTGTGTATATATATATTAAACAAAAACCTAATTTGAAGAACAAATTAAAAAAACAAAAATTATTTCCTACATTGTTTAAGCCCGGGAAGGGACATATATTAAGTTATTTCATTCAATTAGTTCTACATTTAATGTTAAATTTTTGTAACAAATTAGTTAAGCCAATTGAAAATTAAAAAATAAAAATAAAATTCATACAATATGATACGTAAAACACCCTAAAAAAAATAGATTCCATTCAAATGAAATCAAAATAAATCTTAGACTTCTTCCATTTTTAATTGAAAATATTTGTATTGCAGATTTTGTATTATCTTTATGACAATTGTGCATAAATCGATAAGATGCATGCAAAATAGAAAACTTAAAAAAAAGTCTAAGATTTATTTCGATTTCATTTGCACGGAATCTATTTTTTTAGAGTGTTTTACGAATCATGTTGTATGAATTTTATTTTTATTTTTTAATCTTCAATTGGCTTAACTAATTTGTTACAAAAATTTAACATTAAATGTAGAACTAATTGAATGAAATAACTTAATATATGTCCCTTCTCAGGCTTAAACAATGTAGGAAATAAATTTTGTTTTTTTAATTTGTTCTTCAAATTAGGTTTTTGTTTAATATGTAAAGTTTTTTAATAACTACAGCACTCAGACGAACGCATTTCAAAATTAATAGAAGTATCATCATCAGGCTTTGATGTATGTGGTATTGCATCACAATGTGGGATGCAGTTTACCAATGTGTAATTCAAAATATTTCACCACTGCAGTAATGCAGGTTGCGGTAGTTTGGACAAAAACTTCCAATCTGAACGTAAAAAAATCTATAATCAAAACATAAAAATTTAGCTTAACTTAAATTTAGATACCTTATTTCCCATTCAGGAACGCTATGAATGTAAATGTAAATTGGGTTTAATCCTTACTGCTAATATTTAACAATATTATAGCTGTGATACAGTAAAAAATAAAAAATAAAAGTTTTACTTAAATTTTTAAACCTTATTCTCTTCCAAGGGGTGATGTAAACACATCAGAAAGCTATTACCTAAGTTTAACTTGGAGTATAAATAATTCTTATCTCGGAAAAAATACATTTTAAAATTTAAGTTATGTAATTCCCCACTAAGTTCGCTACCTGCGTAAAAATAGCTATCCATTAGGAAATTTTTACTAAAATATAAACTTGACCAAAGCAAAAGCTTATTCTGAAAATATCCTTTTTATTTCCACTATGACGTCATATTCACCTTTTTAATTTTTGAAAAAAAAAAAAAAAAAAAACTAGCTCAATTTAATATATTACGTGAAAATCTTTCAACTAAAAAGAAATAAATTATTATTACAGCTTTTGAAATTTTTGCAACAATGAAGTAAAAATGTTACATTTTCTATGAAAAATGTCCATTGATTTTCAATGAAAAAAGCGAAAATTGGAATTATTAAGAAAAATATTTGAATAATGCAAAAAAAAAATTCACCCATGTTTCTATCTGGGTTATAATTTACCCATATGCAAAGGCATTTTACCATTCGTTTTGACCCTGACGTCAGGCAAACTTTTTATACTTTAAATTTATAATATCATTAGAATTAGTAAAGATTAAAAAATGAGTGGCATCAGGGACAAAAAGGTGGGAAGAAAAAATGAAAAAGTTATGATCTCCATAGGCTTTTCCATGTTAAATTAACATTGAGAAGTGACACTGGAAATAAATAAGTATTGCGCTGCCGCGCAATACTTAAATATATGTTTTGACAAATTATAAATGTAAATTATAAAAGTTATAAATCAATCAACAAAAATAGCACTTTAACATTTCATTTGGGTATCTAAGATTTATAAGAGCAGAAATCTACAAAAGATTGTAGTTATACAGTGAATGGATATATTTCTTTAAACATAGTTCTGTCTAAAATATTTTTACGCCACCAATTTGAGCTGTTTTCAGGGAGTAGAAAAATACATACAAGATACTTAGAAGATTAAACAACAAGAAGAAAGAAAACAAGAACAAAAAATCATGTGACGGCATAGATTATGAAACACTTTCCAACACATTCAGAATACTATAACAAAATTTCACAGTTTACTAAGGTGAACGATGATGTCTAAATGAACATTTTGGAAAATGCATAATGCATTTGAAAACCCAATTTCTGCCATTACCATGGAGAGTTGGAGAAAATATACAATTTTTTTTTGTGCAGCTCTGTATATGATGTATAGATATGTATGCATACTATATAGTATGCTAAAAGTTAGTTCAGTTAAACGCATAGCACTGCTGAAAATTTCTATTACAGTCGAACTTGGATAATTCGAAGTGCAAGGGACCACTGAAAAACTTCGAATTATCCAAACTTCGAATTATCAAAAAAAAAAAAAATTATGTCGTAAAATAATAAATCGCAACAGATATTGTGAAAAAAATACGTTTATTAATTTTAAATTTAAAAAAAAAACTACAGCTTTTTAAAACATTGAGATATTTCAGATTGCTTTAAAGTGCTTACTTATTTTTTTTAACAAAATCTTCAAGGTTACCTACAGCTCGAAACACAGCTTCACTCACGTTAAATTATCCTTCTACATAACGACGATATTCCGCTAAATGAAAGACGGCCTCACTTGAAGTTGGAATCGGCCTCTGTTCTTCTACCTCATCTTCAGTATCTTCACCGTTTTCTGTTGCAATGTTCTTATTGTTTAGAACTTCTACGTTCCGCCTCCCATTATCCTTGCTCTGTTTCGTAGAACAGATAAGATTATTCTCCCACCCCCTTCACTTCCATAAACAATTTTCCACAATACCTGCAAACCCGGCCACTTTTCAAATAACTGCATTAAAACTAGATTTTGTCATTTTTGAAAGGGCAAAAACTTTGAATTAAAGAAGTTGTACTTCGAAATTTCCACAATAGCTGAAAATAATCCGGCCACTTTTCAAATAAACTGCATTGAAACTAGATTTTGTCATTTTTGAAAGGGTAAAAACTTCGAATTAAAGAAGTTGGACTTCGAAATAACCAAGATTTTTTAGCATTAACTGAATACAAGTTTCAAGGGACCGACAAAAAACTTCGAATTATCCACGAATTCGAATTAAAGACGTTCGAATTATCCAAGTTCGACTGTATTTATTTTATTTCTATTCAGCAATTTCTGCCAATAAACAGATGAGATTGAAAACTTTTGTACAGCCCTGTACAGGTTGTATAGAATTTATACACACCAAGTAATATTTAAAAAATAATTAAATTTAAAAATGCATATCACAACTAAAGTGCACTTTCAGCAATTATTGTTCGTAGGCTTCAATAGTTCAATTACTGTTCATTTTCTTCTGTAGCCAAATTCTTTTGTGTGTCCCTGTAAATGAATGATAAATTCTATGCTCATCACATTCCATACAAACCTTGTAGTACACTTCAGTGATAATACATCCATTCCATGTTTAAAATAGTGTAATATCATTAAAAAGCACCGCAAACGATTTTCCCCCATATACTGTAATGTAACAGAATTTTTTTTTTTAGTGTCCCTGTAAATGAACCGTAACTGCAGCACACCTCATTTTCAATACCGAACATGCCATAGTGATACCCAATAACTTATATCCATTTCATGGCAATCAGGCTATATTTATGTGAGTTACAGCACGGACAGACAGACAAACCCAATTCATAAACACTTTTCAACTGGGTTGGAAAATGTTAAAAATATGGCACAAAAATTTAGGGAGTGGTTTATTCACCTTTTTATCTGCCTAGGTCTATCAATTCGAAAATTAAAAAAACTTACTTTAAATACCCTGAAAACACATTAAATGTTAAATTTAATTATTAATTTATAAGAATTGAAAATTACCTGACCAAAATGAGCTTGATAGCCAAGCATATTTATATATAGAAGCTTGGCGATGTTTCGACATCTCCATGTATTATCTTCATCCCGAAAAAGTGACCTGATGTTTGCACATTCTTTTTGAACTACAGCTCTTTCATCTGCTGCAGTCCTAGCAGCACGAATTTGTCTAATTAAATCCCTGAGCCTCAGTGGAGTAGGCATCTTTACACAGGAATTAAATCTGAAATTATCATCAAAAAAGGATAATAAGAATAAAATTGAAATGTTTCATAATTTCATTTAAAATTTAAAAATAGCATTTGTTAAAAGAATTAAATCTAAAATTATCATCAAGGAAGGATAATTAGAATAAAATTGAAATGTTTCATAATTTCATTTAAAACTTAAAAATAGCATTTGTTAAATTTACATTACTTAAACAGTAGACGATCATTAATCTACACAGCTTGGTTCCAAGCATTTTGTGGATTTGAGACTTTTTGGAATAACAGCTCATATCTATTTAATCACTGTTCATAATTTTTTTTTTTTTTTATTCATATAGTACTCTGGGCAAATTTAGATTGTTAATGATTAAAAATAAACAACTTACACATACAAATAAAAGATAGTTTTCGGTTATACCAATAACATTATCGCCAAGCATAATAATTGTGCCAAATGAAATAGTATTTGAAAAAATATAACATTGTTGGTACAAAAAGTAGTGTCCTAAACCCTGCTGGTTTTCTTTCTAGAGCGAACACTATTAGCGATACTCTACTATATTGCTTTTAGCAAAACAAAGCATCATTATTGCATAAAAATTACCAGAAATTTATCTTGCAATGATAGGATTTAAGCTGAATATTTTTTTTTTGTTGTGTATGTTGTTGAAATTACATTAATTTTTTCAAAATCATTAAAACTGTGGCTAAATCACATATAAATGTTACACATTGTTAAAGTGACAATATTATTTAAAAAATAATAAGTAAATATTATTTAAAAATTAGACAGTCAATCACACCTTGTGCCAATCCCAAAAATTTCTTCTATCTCATACATGTTAATATTTCAAAATTCGCTAGCACAGTGCCAAAATTAAATGACAATCTATGCCCATCATGAGGATTCTAGAGGTATGAAATTCTGTGCATTAGTTCTTGAAATATGACTATCACTACAATCGTGTAACATGCAAAATGCAGCATACCAGCACCACCTGTTGGTGGTTTAAACCAAAACCTAATCAGCAACAACTTACGTCAATGTCTAAATGAATTAGAAGTTTGATGAAAATCCGTGCATTAATTTTTCAGATAGAGTTATTGCAAAAATCGTGAAAAATCCAGCATAGCAGTGCCATCTATTGGGCGACCGACACGAAAACCTAATCAGCAACAACTTATGTCAACAACGTCTAACTGAATCTGAAATTAGAGTCTGTAAATCTCAATGCATTAAAGAGTCCAGAAGAGTTTGAAATGATGAAAAAACATGCTTTTATTTCACTTTTACACTGTTTACAACCTTTAAGAATCTCATACAGTTGGTTCGATGAAAAATCTCCTAAAATATAGTCATACAAGCCATAAACATTAAGCTTTGGCAGACTGGCAAAATTTTAAATTCAATTATTTATCTCAACAGACTGTTTTCCCATGGTTTTGTCACTAACTTTTGAACTAGTTTAACAGGTTTATATGTTTTGTTTTTTTTAATAAAGGAAATTAAACCCTATATAAACTACATGTGTAAAATAAACAAACAATCATTTTTCAAGATATAAAAAAAATATTTTTTTATGGATTTTGATTTTTTTATTACAATCTTTAATTTTTTTTTTATTGTTTCAGGTATAATCAAGAAACAATGTAATAAATATAAAGAAGAGAAGAGATAATGCTTTGAAAATATGGAACCTAGACTTCAATATTGTGACAAAACTAGTTTTAAAAGATTATTTTTGTTGCACAATATTAAAACTTTTATTATTTGTTTTACAATATAACAAATATTTTTCATTTCTATTAAAACAAACAAATGAATGAAAAAAAAAAAAAAAAAAACAAGTAATAGTCTACTAAATTAATCGACAATCAAATTTCACCCAATTTTTGTAATTGTGAGTTTATTATAATGCAAAGCACAAAACTGGGAAATTTCATTAGTGGGTAGTGGCCAGTAATCGAATTTATCAGTGGCCATTTATTTAGAGTTAAAAGTGCTACACAATAAACATTTGTTCAAATTTCTATTAGTATACATCAAAATTAAATAGCCCAAATAAATAAATCAATATTAGAAATTAGCATTACAGCCAACAAAAGTGGAATCATTGATTGTATCCAAGAAAATTTAACTCTTCCTAGTTTAGTAAGAAAGGTGGATATAAGATAAGGTGGCCACTACCAAATAATTTTTTAGTAACCACTTTTTTTCATTTAGTGGCCATTTGGCCAGCAATAATTTGTTTTTTTATATTATTGGCTTGCTATACAGTAGAAGATCTTTATAACGCAATTCTATATAATGCAATTCTCCATATAACGCACAACTTCTCAGATGTAAACAATGATTTTTGCAGTTAAAAAGCACCTGCACTTTCACATTGTAAAATATTGCTACTCTCTAGAGGATTAAATTTGATACATTAGTTCAACTTTATCTTCTAATTTAAGACCTTTTTACTGAAAAGAATGCTATTATTACTTTAAACTTTTTTGAAAATGTCTAATATAAGGGATGGTTGTGTCAGTTATATTTGGATCATGCTTATAAAGTAAATTTAATAAGGCCTGGCCTATATTATGCAAAAATTTATAATATGGATAACTCTTGGTAACAAGGAATGCAGTATAAAGATATTCTAATGTATTTTGATGTGTTTCAGACATATTTGGCCATGTTTACAAGGTGAATTTAATGATGTGATCCATATAACGCAAAATTCTATATAACGCACAATCTTGCGTTTTTAGGTTTGCATTATAAAGATCTTCTACTGTAGTTTGGGTTATAACTGCCGTGTGTTTTACTTCATAAATTATGTCAGCTATGGATTTGAGCAATTACTTTAACTATCAGTATCAGTGGTCAAGTTTGAATCTGTTATCATTAGTTTTATTGTCTTGTTGAAAAGTAATGTTTGTAGCTGTCCAGCTCAATGAAAACAACCATTGTTTTTTAAATGGCAAGATGGATACGACTGAAATCTTAGATTAATATCAGTCCCAGTAGCAAAACTTTCTATGTCAAGCTGCAACTAACCAAAATTTATCTGTGACTGAACAATGTTTGATCAAACCTACTAGTTCATAAGAAATAATAGTAGCATATAAACAGGGTTGTATTGGTTTTAACCGCCCCAGTCAAAATATGTTTTGACTCATTTTGGCTCTTAAAAAGAAATAAACATTATATTTTTTTCAAATGATAAATTTAATGCAACATCTTCAAGTTTTTTCAAATTGTACTTAGTATTATACTTTAATTTGTATTACTTTTTATATTAATAGCACAAATTTATTTTTAAGAAATTTTTATTTAGAACTCAAAAAGAACTGGATGAAATCAAACTTGGAAAATAACTTTTCTATTGGGGAAGAGTTATTATAACCCCCAGGTGCATTATGAAATTTACAAATTAAAAATCAATATTTTTCATTACAGCCTACCCACCAAATATCATAATGTATTAGTTACACGTTAAGAATGAGATTTCTGAAATGTATGTTTATGCTATGAAATATAAATATTATTATATAAGATACAGAAAAATTCCATCTCTATTTAATAACTGTTAATAATAATTACATATATAAATATAATATGGCATTAATATTCCCTTAAATATATACAGTAGAGTCTCAAAAATCTGCACAGCTTGGGACCAGAGCCTGTGCAGGGGTGCAGAATATGTCCGATCCGGCGATCTAGGATCGGGGGAAATTTTAACCCCCTGGGGAAATTTTTCAGAAATATATACAATTAATTTCGATTTTAACAACGAATTCCATAATTCCTCGAGATAGAACAATTTCAGTACAAATAAAAATATCCGTATGGCGACCTTCACAAAATCGATCTCAGAATAATATGTACCATATATCAGGAGTGATTATGTTCCGAATTTTCCGAAAGTTTAAAACATTTGGTTCCGAAAAGGGAAAAAAAAAAAATCGGTCATCTGAAAATTCAGGCATAAAAATACCTCGAATTTTGGCGAAGAATTACGGTAAAAACGCAAATTTCGTCACAAGATCGCAAAATAACCGCACATTTCGTGAAAAGATTGCGAAAGAACCGCAGGTTTCTTCGAAAGATCGTGAAATAACCGCAGGTTTCGTCAAAAGATCGTGAAATGAACGCAAATTTTGTCAAAAGATCGCAAAATAAATGCACATTTCGTCAAAAGATCGCGAAACAATTGCAAATTTTGTCAAAAGATCGCAAAACAATCGCAAATTCCGTCAAAAGATCACAAAACAATCTCGAATTTCGTCAAAAGACCGCAAAACAACCGCAATTTTCGTCAAAACATGGCGAAATAATCGCGATTTTCGTCAAAAGAGGGTGAATAACCTATTTCGTCAATAAAAAGCAAAAAACCTGCAAATTTCGTCAAAAGATTGTGAAATAGGCGTACATTTACTCAAAAAATCGCAAATTTTGTCAAAAGATTGCGAAACAAACGCGCATTTCGTCAAAAGGGACGACATAACCACAAATTTCATTAAAAGATCGCAAAAAATCTGCAAATTTCGTCAAAAGATCACGAAAAATAGCAAATTTCATCAAAAGATCACGAAAGAATTGCAAATTTCATTAAAAGATCGCAAAAAACTGCAAATTTCTTCAAAAGATCACGAAAGAACAGCAAATTTCGCAAAACAACCATGAATTTCATCAAATGACGGCAAAACAACTGCAAATTTCGTCAAAAGGAAGGAGAAATAATCGCAAATTTCGTCGAAAGATCGCGAAATAACCACAAATTTCGTCAAAAGATCGCGAAAAAATGCGAATTGCGTCAAAAGATCCATGAAAAATACATAGTGTTGGGAGTGGATTTCCCCCACTCTGCTGTAACCTTTCAGAAAATTTGCTGTGAATTTTAGGAAATTTTTTTTCACTCAGATTCACTCCTGCCATATATACTCGCGCATAAGATGAGAAATATTTGAAAAATAAATTTTCTATACCTACAGTAATACAGCACTTACCTATAACATACCATAAAATTTTGGGGAAATTTTCGTGTGGATTGGGGGAAATGTTGGGAGTAGAAACATTTTCTGCACCCCTGAGCCTGTGCAGATTTTAGAATTTTGCAGATTTTAGAGTTTTGCAGATTCTGCTTTAAATGATTTATTTTTCAACTTACCTGTATCCATGTACAAGAAATGCATGTAATAATTCAATTTAAGCAAATTAAACTTGAATCCCTTTTATTTACCTCTAGAGCAATTCCATCTCACCTCAGGCAGGACATGTCAATTCACCATCATAGATTTTTTTTCAAAAAATTACAGTAGTTACAACTAAGTAATACACAAAATTTTCCAATAGGATTTTTCCCCCAAAATTTTTTTTCTGTGGTTACAGCACTTTAAAGTTTACGATAAAATTGACAATTTTCGGAAAAACAGAAAAACGCTTCATTTTGAAATGAACACAGTATCAAAAATATTTAACGTATCCAGTCAATTTATTTTTTACAAATATTTATTAAGCTGAATTTTACTTTAGCATAGTTTTAAAAAATATAGTGACATTTTAAATTAATTTTAAAAAATTGTTTCTAAGTACAAAAAATGGAATTATTACTGATTTTAAGATTTTTTTTCAGAATGAAAAAAAATATTTTGAAGCTAAACATTGATGGTAATCCAAAGACCTTTAATGGGAGTTTCACAGTAAACTTTATTTTAAGCCTAAGATGCATGCAACTTTTGCAATTAAATTTTAAATTATGCAAAATTTCATAAAATCGCTACTTTTGAGATGCAATTTCTCAAAAACACCATTTTTAAAAAATCTGATAATATGCTCAATTGATACCTTATTAGTTTCTTATAAATACCTTATAAGCAAATCGTGTGTTTTTGCTTAGAAAATTTTATATGATTTTTTGAAAACAACATGTTGTGTATATTTTTCAAAAGACCAGAAAGTCAAGCTTTTTCTTATTTCACTGAATTTATAATATGATTAATTTTTTAATAAAAAGAATAATATGTAATAATTTTTAATAAAGGGTGTATCAAAATATCTAGTAGTTAAATCCAGAAAAATTAAAAAAGAAAAAGTAGTTTATGCACAATCTGATCCTTACATTGACCATCCTTAATCAATAGAAGCCCTAAATGTTGCATTGTCCTGCTATTTAGAAGATAACAAAGATTGAACTAAAGATAGTCCAAACAAAAGTGATGTTATTTGTATTAAAAATGATGGTGCGAAAATTAAAAGAGTAAAACGTTTTATGACACAGTCTGTTAAAGAAACATAATTTAGTGAAAAAAGAAAATGCTTCTATGACAAAGGTGGTCAACTGTGGCACACCGGACACTACTAAAATTTTACAGAAAAAGTCGACTTCTTGAATTGCAGAGATTCGATGATTAGATAAGGAAATGATTACTATAAAATTTTAGTGGTGTCGAGCATGCCACAGTTGGCCACCCCTGCTCTATGAAAATAAGACTATCAAAATTTTATTCATTATGTCCAAAATTTATCTAAATTCAGCCAATACAAGTAGTATGCTGTTCCGTTTACTGCAATAATTGGAAATTAATATGTGTAGCTCTTAAAAATCTAACAGGCATTCAAGTTAGAGAAGATCTGATGACGAAATGCTTATATAGAAAAATAAACAATGAAAACTGTTGGCCCGAAGAGTGTGGTGAGTGCCTGGGGTACAGAAATTCCTACAGTGGAAGCTTTTGATTTGAATGAAGAGAAAGTGGTTGTATATGCTATATGAGAAGGTAGTGACTTAATAAAAAAGTTGGTATGGATTAAAAAAATTCTAGAAGATGTAAGGTAGGGGAGACCGGGGGAATGGCGACACCTTAAGGGAATTTAAATTTTTTCACCTCGAAAAAATGTTTATTTTTTAATAGTAAAAATTCTAAAGCTGAATCATCATCTTTAGTATCTGTATAAATTTAACCGTAATCATAACTGTAAAGTAAGCATACATAAAAAAATATTTTTTAAACCTCTGGACAGTGGCGGGATTACCCAGGACACTGGGGTAATTCCGCCACTGTACCGGGGTAATGCCGCCACTCTTTAATGACCTAGTACATGCATCAAATGGATACTAGGAAACACACAACCTACTGAAAATAGTTAGAAAGCAATGTAATTGAGTAGAATAATGGTTAAGCTTACAATTTACTTCATATTGCAAAAGTCACTCAGCTGAATCGGCTCCACTACATTAAAATGAGGCCATTTCTCACCCGATTTGCATGGCGGCGGCATTACCCCGAGAGGACAATATGGCGGAAATCCCCAAGCAAAGCCGAAAGAAGAACCGAACTTGTTCAACACATTGCATCAAAATGTCGGCGAATGCATGTAGATTACGGGTCATATTATCTTAAATACCTAATGTTACAATAAAAGGTGCTTATCTCTACTCATTTGAAGCTCCAAAATAATAAGCAACTAGATGAAAACTACATTTTTCACTAGAACAAACTAACGACGTACAGCAAAGTCACTCTCACTTTAGGCACTGTTTATATTGTTGGCCGCTATAGTGCAGGCACATTCACTATCTCAAACTGCCCTTAGTTTTTTAACTAGATGGGGTGGCGGCATAACCCGGGTTGGCGGCATTCCCCCGGTCTCCCCTACTGGGTGAGAAAAGCAACTCCTCATTATCACTCAAGGAAAAATCAAAGACAAAGAATTGCTGAGGTAAAGTTATCTAGAAAAAAAAAAATCTGTGCTCGTGAATCGTGATACATTCTGACTTTGCTAAAAACTGGTCGGTAATACTGACAGATGAAGTACAAAGCTTTCACTGGCAAAATACTCAAATATCATTATTTACCTGTACAGCATATTTTACAGAAGAAATAAAGCGTTTTATTGTAGTTTCTGATGATATAACTCATGATACAGCTCATGCTGTTTGTGCCATAGAAAATATAAAAAAAGATATCTAAGTTGTACCAATTACAAACACTGGAATCAATTGTGTATATATCAGATGGAGATAGAGCACATTTTAAAAATTATTATTTTTATGGATTGCACAAAAATAATGAAGTTGTACTAAAGAAGTGGATTTTTTCAGCTACTGGCCATGAAAAAAATGCATGTGATGCTGTAGGGGGATTATGTAAGAATTATGCAACGAAATTTAATCTCCAAAATGAGCCATCCGAGATTTTGTCTCATTTGTTGCTGAACTATCCTCCCTGTTAAAAAAGTATCCTTCGACTCCATCTAGACAGAAACATTATTCAAGCCTATAGAGCTAATAATGAGAAAGAATAAGATAATGTAAAATGTATTGTTGGTATATGATCTAAACATTATTGGATTATTAAAAATAATGAAGGTTATATGGGACTAACAATTAAAAATGCATTGACAAAAGTTGAAACCTCCAGCCAGATGACAAAACAATATTCAATGCACGATTCATAAATCCGTGATTGCATTGGGTGCATTTATGAAAATAATTGGTGGATAGGACAAATCAATAGCATATCACGAGAACTGAGGAACATTATAGCATCATTCATATACCCCATGGTCCAGAAAAAGCATTCCTGTGGCCAGAAGAATCTGGAAAGAAAAAAGATGAATGTGTCGAGTAACACTTAAAACGTGGCGATTAACTTTATTGTCCTCACTTGCCAAACGTGATGGTTGAAAGATGTATCGGTGCTCTTTCTTCCCTGGCATTGATTCCAGATTTCTTTCCCAATACTTTTGGCCACTGGAATGCTTTTGCTGGACCATGGGAGTACATGAATGATATATTGTAATGTCATTTAGTTCTCGTGATATGCTACTGATTTGTCCTATCCACCAATTACTTTCATAATTAATTATAAATTCAGTGAAATAAGAAAAAGATTGACTTTCTGGTCTTTTGAAAAATATACCCAACATGATATTTTCAAAAAATCATATAAAATTTTCTAAGCAAAAACACACGATTTGCTTATAAGGTATTTATAAGAAACTAATAAGGTATCAATTGAGCATATTATCAGATTTTTAAAAAATGGTGTTTTTGAGAAATTGCATCTTAAAAGTAGTGATTTTACGAAATTTCGCATAATTTGAAATTGAATTGCAAAAGTTGCATGCATCTTAGGCTTAAAATAAAATTTACTGTGAAACTCCCATTAAAGGTCTTTGGATTACCATCAATGTTTATCTTTAAAATATTTTTTTTCATTCTGAAAAAAAAATCTTAAAATCAGTAATAATTCCATTTTTTGTACTTAGAAGCAATTTTTTTAAATTAATTTAAAATGTCACTATATTTTCTAAAACTATGCTAAAGTAAAATTCAGCTTAATAACTATTTGTAAAAAATAAATTGACTGGATATGTTAATTATTTTTGATACTGTGTTCATTTCAAAATGAAGCGTTTTTCTGTTTTTCCGAAAATTGTCAATTTTATCATAAACTTTAAAGTGCTGTAACCACAGAAAAAAATTTTTGGGAGGAAAATCCCATTGGGAAATTTTGTTTATTACTTAGTTGTAACTACTGTAATTTTTTGAAAAAAATCTATGATGGTGAATTGACGCATATCAGTACTGCCTGCCTGAATTGAGATGGAATAGCTCTCTACATTTTTGTACCATCTTTTGTTTGAGAACTTTCATATTATCTTCATGAAGTTTCTTTTGAATTTTTTAAACAGCCATTATTTCCTATTGATTTATACAACTCTGCTGCTCCAAGAACTTAAAAGGAATTCCACCAAAAACCTTCTTCAAACTTTTTTTTTTCTCACAGTCACTGTCAGACTCAGTTTCTCTGTCTTCAGCTGGGTTCATTATTGAAGAAATAATTTTTTCACCTGCAACACGATTTATCAAAATTTCATCTTTATCTTATCTCACCCATTCAAAAATTCTTCTTCTTTGAAAAGCTCTTATGAATCTGTTTTGAAATTTTTTGCATAATTCAACAGTTCAGAAGCTTTAGCTTGAGGTAAGGTTAACTGAAAACCTGAAAAATCTGCATCTTCATCCTGATTTTCGATAAATGAAGAGCCAGACCATATTTTATGCCATGCATCAATTAAAAGATCTTTTGTAGTATAAGTTCATACTTCATCAATTAAATAAATACAGTCATTTATGCTAAGTATTTTTTTGAAGTTTTCGATCGTTTCAAATGACAAATCAGCATTTATATGCTGCTATAAAAAAATTGATTTGTACTGACATTTTACACTATGGATTCATAACCGGATCCATATTTTTAATTTTTTAAATATCCTGTGTCATTACCATTTTCTCGTAAATTTACGTTAAAAATAACTTTATTTTAATTCACTGATATTTAGAATAAAGATGATAAGGAATAATTTTTAACTGCTATTTTCACTGTTTACATTTTGAAATTCAGCGGATTTCGAAAGATTGCGGATTTTAGAGACTCTACTGTACCTACAGTTTGATAACTTATGTAAGCTACTGCATTTAATAGAGTTTCGACCAATTTTGAACAGTTGGCTTAGATGCTGTATGTTACCTGGCCGCTATTTTGGATTTCTTGGCGATGTTGGTGGTGCTTGTGGATATAGCAACCATGTTCTGGTAACCCCGTTTTTTGGGGAGATCGTGTTTTGATGCGTATTCAGTTGATTGAATATGGCTTGTGATATCATGTTGTGTTTCTGTCAATTATTTTTATATTAAATTTATTGGATGTATTTCATTGAATATAGGTTCTGTAGTCTGTTTAAACGCTCTTGCTGAAGCAATTAAGAAATATGAGGAAATTTTGACGAATAAAAGAGGTTTGTTTACAGTGCGTATTCATAAGCCTATTTTGGAAAATGACGGTGATACTGGCTGGTATTTCATGCTTGAGCTTTCAAGAAAGCAGATGTCTGTTAAGGTATGTTGATAATTTTATGTATATTTTGTTGCCTTATGAGTTTTGTACATTTTCAGATTGCTACACAGCGAAAACTGCTGAATCCAGTTATTTTTATTTTTGGTTAATGAACGCGGAGCGCTCAAACAACGATTACTGATTGCCACTTTAGCGAGTTTTGTTTATTATTTACATTTTATTTTTTGTTAAGCCTAACATGCATATAAATTGGTGCTTGGCGACATTTACTACTTGGCAGAAAAGGAGTTTTCACGCCAAGAAAAATTTCAAGATGGCGGCCCTGGGAATTTGACATCTGTTATAAACAGTTTTAGATGGTTAAAACCAATTTTGACCACTGTCCCAGTTAAAATTAGTTTTGATCGGTCAAAATTACAACCCTGCATATAAAATTAAGAAATTTTGCATTTTCAAAGAGAATACAACAAGATAAATTATGAAGGCAAAAAGTAAATTTAGCAATTTTTAAGGTATTACAATTAATCTGCAAGGTTTAAAAGATTTTGCAGCACCCATTGCCATTTTGCACTGTTTCTGCAAGAGGGACACCAATTAAGTTTTTGTGAGGAACCAAGCAGAGAGGATCTGTTGGGAAATGATTACGGCCAACCTGGCTTTCCCAAAAGAGTTTTTCTTATAAAATGCTTGGTAAAAAGAAAAAAAAAAGTGTATGGATAGTCTTTAATAGGATTTTTTACAGGATTGCACACCAATTACATAATGAAATTAATGTTATTTATTTATGTTTTACTTAAATGTTTTTGATTGTATTACATTTAATATTTGTGGTTCTAAATTTTTTCATGTCTTTTTTGGTAATTTATTTCCTTTATAATTGTAGATTTTTAATTTTTTTTTTTCCTTTTGAATTCTAAAATTGTTTTGGTTTTACTTTTTAAAATCTGGTACTCCATATCATGGATCTTAAAATGATCATCAATCATCAAATGGGATATTTATAGGTAATTGTATTTATATATTTTAAGTAATAGTACTTCATGCTTTTCTTCTCAATGGGAGAAGGTGGATTTTATGTCCTGTCATAAAACTACCCTCCCGGTGTTTACTGATGTGTCATCATCCATAAATATGGCATTTCCATGACTCGAAGATGCTAGTACAATAAAAAATAACAGTCTAGCGCAAGCCTAGAAAGTGTGCCAAAAAACATGCCCAATACCAGTGGGTCATTCCATGTCAAATCATCCAGCAATTTTACAAAATGTCACCCACCATCTCAGATTTTGACGAAACTTGGAACATGAAAACATACATGTATAAGATGCTACCACATGAAATTTTAATGAATCCCATTAAAATATATCAAATTATAAGCATCTGAACATGTGACACTTTTCTTTTTCTATGGACATTTTTAAAGTGTTGATTTTCTGTATGGTTCTACAAAAAACTTCATAACTCTTTACCAAATAATTAAAATGGTTAAATTTTTTGGCGGAACTTTCTTTATATTATTTATTTTATAAATTAATACCAATTTTTATTTTCTTTTTACAACAAATATATTTTTTAAATTTTTGAACTTTTGAATACCCATATAAAATTGACATTTCATATATGAATTTCATAAAAATATTTTTAGATGTGCTACCCATTTTATTTTGCTAAATATTTTTTTATGAGCTCTTTATTAGTCAATCTTTTCTCAATAAAAAAATTAAAGAGGTGTTTTTTGAAAAACTTGAGAAAAAAATTTTTCTTTGAGATTTTTTGAATATTCATATAAAATTGACACTTCATGTATGAATTTCAAAAGAAAAAATATTTTTGGATGTACCACCCATTTTATTTTGTTAAATATTTTTTATGAGCTATTTATTAGTCAATCTTTTCTCAAAAAAAAAAAAAATAAATAAATAAATAAATAAATAAAGGTGTTTTTTGAAAAACTTGAGAAAAAAATTTTTCTTAGACTTTTATTTATATGCATGTATTTTGAAGACATATAAACATATAAAGAAATAATCTAGCATAAAGATGATCTGGAGACTGATAAACTTTATTAATATTCAATCAACTCGTAAATTCTGGACGCCCCTCCCCTTACATTCCAAAGATTCATGAGATACATATTTAGATAGATTCTTCAATATCCTGTCAAAATAAACATGAGGTTTTCTAACTAATGCTAGATTTAAATATTTATTTATTTATTTTTTGGGAGGGGGGGTGGCATCTTGACAGTTTTTGTCAAAATAGTTTTCAATTATTAATATATGATATTATAAGAGGACTGACTTTTAAAACTAACATCAAGTCTTTTAACTTCATAAACAGAAATAAAATTATTATAAATAAATTAAGTAGAATTAGTAGCAATTCAAGGTAAAAATAATGAAGTTATTAAAAAAGCAAATGAATAAAAATTTATTTTGATAAATTTTGTGTATAATTTAACAATATGTTACATAAAATTCTAAGTTCTATATCCTGTAATAAAATCATACTTTTTTTTTCTTTGTTACTGATATAATATATACAATACAAAATTTACTTACATATATGAGACAGAAGTTTTTCAAGTTTTAACCAATTTCAAATATTAGATTTATTTCTGTGCCAGATTTGCACTTTTTTATAATTGAATGGTTAAAGGTGTTTATGATAAATTTAAATGGAAATAGAAATTCAACATTATTTCACTAGATATTGCTTTTTATAAATGCTCCACTTATGATTGATTGTTTCAGTAGATTCTTTTGAAAGAGCATATGGCTGTCCTGTTGCAGTAGTCAATTCAATGCTACATAATATATGGTTGAAGGGCACGTTGCAATAATCATTATTTGGCCAGCAAAATGAAGTGGAAGGTCAGTTGGGATGCATAAACTTTATATTTGCATCTTTTTCATCATAATCTATGCTCTGAATAATCTCAATATACCAGTGATTATTTAAGTTTTTATTACTTTATTTTTATTTCATTTTGAAGACTATAGGTGAAACAAAACTTAAACTATAAATTTATACTTTCCACATTTTTTAAAGAAGATGCAAAGCTTAGATTGTTTGGAACAGATGTGTTATTATCCCACCCTCCGCCATCTTGGATTTTTTTTGGCAAGAAAACCCCTTTTCTGCCAAGTAGTAAATGTCGCCAAGCACCCGTTTATACGCATGTTTGGCTCAACGAAAATAAAATGTAAATAATAAACAAAATTCGCTAAACTGGCAATCAGTAATCCGTGTATGAGCGCTTCGCGCACATTTAATGGAAAAAAAACATCGCCGAATTCAGCATTTCTCACGATATAGCATTCTCAAAATTCAGCAGTTCTCGTCTTGTAGCAATCTCAAAATGTAAAAAACTCTTAAAACAGCAAAATATACCTAAAAAACGAAACTGGCTAAAGTGGCAATCAGCAATAGTTGTATGAGCGCTTCGCGCTCATTTACCGAAAAAAAAAATATCGCCGAATTCAGCATTTTTCGCGATATAGCATTCTCAAAATTCAGAAGTTCTCGTTTTGTAGCAATCTCAAAATGTAAAAAACTCTTAAAGCAACAAAATACAGTAGACTCCCTCAAATCCGCACAGCTTGGGACCAGAGGTTGTGCGGATTTTAGAATTTTGTGGATTTCTGGTCATTGATTTGTTTACATTTTTGAAACATTAATTTGATTGGTAGTTAAGCAAGGGAAATTATAATGAATGCTTACAATAAAGTGAAACATTAAAATAAGTAAAATATTAAAATAATTTATTAGTTTAAAAGTAAGTAATTATTAAAATAATTATGTAAAATAAAAATATTACGAATGAAATCGATTCAATTCGATTCCAAAAGTCCTATGCTGCCATCTACTGATAGCAAGGAGAACAGTGTTAATGCTATTATCAGTATATATAGCTTATTGCGCTCACTGTAACTTTTTTCATTGTTATTTAGAGTCCTCAATGCTTTTCTTATACTGCTTTGTATGTTTAGAAATAAATTTGTCTATAATTTTAAAAAAAATTCCGCGAACAATAATTTTAAAATAGCGTTCCGGTTCGTGGATTTTTCCATTTCGAACCCTGGAATTTTTGATATAGATATGCTAATTTATATCAAAATCAAAAGTAATGTAAATTTATTTAGTAATAAATCAGCTGTAATAGCCAAAAGAGAATGATTAACAAAAAATTTAGTAAAAAAAACATTGCGGTAGTCGCCGATTTCGGCGCCATCTTGAATTTTGTTCCTGCAACTTAACTGTAAATTTCATTGTTTACATCAGAAAAATACGCGGATTTTAGGGTCGCGGATTTAAGGGAGTCTACTGTATACATAAAATTATCAACATACCTTAACAGACATCTGCTTTCTTGAAACCTACAGCACAAAATATAACACCGCCGTCATTTTCCAAAATAGGCTTAATACGCATTGACACGCTATAAACAAACCTCCCTTTCATGTCAAAATTTCTTCATATTTCTTAATTACTTCAGCAAGAGCGTTTAAACGGACTACAGAAACTATAGTCAATGAAATACATCCAATAAATTTAACATAAAAATAAAAAGACAGCTATAGAACACGATATCAAAAAGTATCTGGTACAAGAGTCAAGCAACCGTCAGCAACGACACCCGGCAGTGAAATGAATGTTCACGCAAAAAGCACGCTCTCGCGTCGTAAAAAAGGGGGTTGCCATAATAAGTTATTAGATGCCAAACACCGAGGTTGCCAGAGCGATAAAAATCGCCAAATACTCAACATCGCGGAGGGTGGGATAATAACACAACTTAGCCGATTGTTTGAATGAATATAGCTTTATAAATTAGTTTATACTTACTGGTTGTTTTTGAGTTAGTATAATGGAAATTTTATTTGAATACATAGCAGAAGTTAATTTGGCACAGATGTCATATATTGACACGATTTTTTTTCCTATGCCAATTTGGCGAAAACATCAACAGCATAAACAACAACATTCGGGTTACCATATCAAGCAAAATAACGACACTTTGGCACCAGTTAAGTAACCGTTGCGTATATGACTTTGGCGTCAGAAAAAAATCGTGCTAATATAGGGCGCATATGACATCTGTGCCGTTAATTTTCTGTAACAGAAATATGAATTTTATACTTTAATTTATTTAAATAACATTAAAAAAGGTTTTTAGAAACAAAATTATAGTTTAATTATAATATTTGTTTATTATTATTACACGTATTTTTGAAGAATTTTGAACTTTAACAATACTTTAGATATATTCTGTAAAATTAACAAAAATTTTTTTTTCTCAAGAATTTAAAAAAACACCTTTTTTTATTATTAAATGGTTTCCTTTTAAACTATATATATAAAAAAAATCAGCCAAATCAAATGGGTAGCACATGTAAAAAAAAAATGAATTACATATTTTCATATTTTTCTTAACTCCTTAGATAAAATATTTTTTAAAAACACAATTCGAGTTCTAAGAAGTTTTATAAACCATTCTTTTAATAAAATACATTATTAAGAATCTCTAAAAAATATATATAGCTAATTTTATTAATAATATTTAGAAAAATGAGCATTTTTATCCAACATTACATGTTTAACAAAGATCATTTTCTGCAAAAAATTGAGTGAGAGGGGTATTTTTAAATGCTTGTAACAGCATATCTTTAGACATTGTTTTAGTGTTTAAAATTTCATAGAAATCTGTGACGGTGGGTGACATGGTCTGGATGAAGTGACATGGAATGACCCCAGTGCTAAGCTAACAAATCTGTTCCATAAACTTGATAAAAAAAAGATCCAATCTGAAATTTACATTCTAAATTAAATTATTGTAATGTTAATAAAAAGACATTGTTCTTGAACTAAATCCTTATGTCAGCAGGGATGTAGTAGCAGTTATACGGTGGTTATACGTTGTATACATTCTGAACTTTTTTAAGAAACTTCTGTATACATCCTCTATTTCTCAAATAAAACTATAGTGTTATACTTTGTCGCTACAACCTCTGGTTTTTTATGACTACAGCACTGTTTGTTAGTCATTCTGATCCAATGTGTTCATGTTTCTTTGCTTTATCATTAAAATCCTTGAACGTTAAGTATAGTGTAAAAAAAAAAAAAAAAAAAAAAAAAAAAAAAAGCATTTATGTTTGTGTTCAACATGGACAAAAATACAACATAAGAGGTAAAAAAACGTTGAACACAGAATAGCCAAACTCATTCAAATCATTTAATCACTAGCATAGAAGTTCTTGATCAACTTCAAATTACCAAGACTCTCTTCAGAAGTAAAAATTGTAAATTGGTCAAATGGAAAATTTAACTAAAGTAAATTTCAATAGACAAATACTAAAAATGTTTTTTTGACTTCAAAAGTGTGCCCGCACTTGTGAAAAATTCACCTGGCACATTGAAAATAACATAAACAAAATTCTAAACCATCTTTTTCAGATAAGTAGTTTAAATAGATGAAACTTTTAGATATTGAGATTCATTTAATAACACGATAAATTATCATTTATAGCCAAATATTTGGCCAAAGAAGCGTTTAATTCACCTGAAGTACATTCAAAATAAACAAAGTATTATACCACGGATTACACGTCTCTGTACTCAAGCATTACGTACACAAAACGCCATTAAAATTCATATTTAATAGAAAATACTGGTAAAAGAGCCATCATCAAAGAATGCGGGAATTATTCCTGAAACCCATACATTCCAAAATACACCATGAAAATTTATTTTATAAATATAGAATTTACTTACAAGTTGCTGTTGTTTTGGATTTGTTGGATGGTTTGTTGGTTCGTTGAAGAAAAAAAATCAATGATGCAATTTTCAGGAGTATGGTTATACGATGACTAACCACCATAAACAACACTTGAGAACTTTCTCTAGTGGACAGTAATTCAAGCTTTCGTTGCAGGAAAAGCTCCTGAAGATGCGTCAATTTTTAATGCTTAATCAGCTAACTTAAATAGATTTTAATAATGGATAGCAATTATTTTTGAATTCTTCAGTATAATTATTCTGGGTAGAAACTGACCCTAACTGTTAATATAGAATTTTGTACAAAAGTGCTTGAAAAATATGTTGACGTACAAGTATGCGCTTTGGACGGAAATGCTTCTCATGATTGAGCGCTTCTTTTCGATTTCCTCTGTGATGATGCTTCTGTGGGCTTTACCCATGTCACGTCAGCTGCGGGAATACAGAAGAAAAACACCAATAAGGAAAGGGCATATTTACAAACAAAAACTTCCGTCAACCAATCTGACAGCTACATTTTTGTCATAACGATCATTGCAGAAATAGTTTTGGCGACGTAGGCCAATCATATCAGAGACCTGTTAAACGTAGACCAATCAAATTACCCTAGCTCATGTATACAGGTAGGAGTCATAAAGAACGGACAGATTTTTCTTGCTGATCCACAGTAAGGCTCCTATAATCCGGGCTGACTCACACCGCCATTTAATTGCCGGTAGGAGAAGAACGATTGGCCACACCACGTGGGCAACAATCGCTCATTGGTCTAAGTGGGAAACAAAATGCTTGATGATTCCAGCCTGTATTATTGGAGCCCTATCCACAGTAATTCGACCAACAATGACGCCAGCTGCCCTTTCCTTATACATGTGAAGAAAATTTTAACACTGCTTCGCTTTCGTCCAACAAACAGTCTTTTTTGAAGGGCATATACCCGCAGAGGCGTGGCTATTGCCACTCGTGGGTAATGTCCTTTAACAAAATCAAATGGACTTTATCCACGAATGGCAACAGCCACGCCTCATTGGGGGAAAATCCTACGAAAAAGACTCTTCATTGGACGAAGGGGGAGCAGTGTTAAAATGTTCTTCACGCCTACAGGGGTTTTTCTTCTGTTTAGCCGCGACTGACGTCACATGGGTAATGTCTATTGATTCGTAAATAAACATACCAAATAGTAATGTTTCCAACTGAGTAAAAATGACTACTCGTATGATTTATTTACCAATAAGTTTGATTGTGTTAAAATAACAAAAGCGTAATTAGATATCCATAATTTATTGGAGTTACTTTATCTGCGATTTATTCTGCCAAGCTGTTTTAAATAACAGACAATATGTCATTACCAAAAATGGTTGTCTAAGTAAAATGTGTTGCCTGAGATATCCTCCAGATAGCTCAATTGCAAGAACATTGGCAATTAAAACTAACTGTTCTGCACTGTTAAAAATCTGCAGCTTTAGCTGCATAGTCACTCCACCGGTTTTATAGAATATCTATTCAGTCTATTCTGACCAATGAAAATGCTCTATAGTATAGTCAAGAGTAATCATTTTCTATAAAAGCTGTGGAGTGACTATACGCAAACGCTACAGATTGTTAACAGTATGGGTTCGTGACCAGGCTTGGACATGTTTTCATTCAGTTGGAAAAATTACTACTCGTATGATTTATGTACTAATCAGTTTGATTGTGTTAAAGTGTAATATAAAAGTGTATAATAAAAGTGTAATTACGTATCCTAATTTATTGGAGTTCTTTTACCTATGGTTTATTCTATCGAGCTGTTGCAGATAACAAACTAGATGTCATTGTCAAATGATTGTTTGAGTGAATTGCGGTGGCTGACCCACACATCATACTGTCTCTCTTGGACGTCGCAGGTGCGACGTTGTGATGTTCCAATGATCGTCTCACAGATGTTCTGGCGACATGCGAATGCCCGTGACCAGCAACGTCACGTTGTAATGCCTACAATGCATCGCACAAAACATTTATGAGATATGTCATTGCGACATCTATGCGACGTCGCCTTCTCACGTATACAATGTATTGCACAAAACATTTACGAGATATCTCATTGTGACATATATGCGACCTTGCCCTGCAACGTCTACAATGCATCGCACAAAACATCTATGAGATACTGCATTGTGACATCTATGCGATCTTGCTCTGCAACGTCTATAATGCATCGCACAAAACATCTATGAGATATCGTATTGTGAGATCTATGCGATATTGCTCTGCTAGTGCTGTACTGTAATCAGTGTCAGTATAGTATACAAAGCCAAATGCCAATTGTCACCAAAACTTCTGAATAGCAATATTCGCCTAATTTAATAAATTTATGTTATTAAATAAGGTAAATATTACTATTTGGAAATAGTGGTGATAATCAGCTTGCTGACATGCCGTTTCATTCTATGGCATTCTTGTTGCCGCATTTTGCTCTTAAGGCGGTTCTTATCTTCCTTGCTCAAAAACGTGAAACTTTCAAACACATTTTTAAACGTAAAGGCATAAAATTGACAAACCTGAATATTGAAGCGATTTGGAATCGAATGACGTTTTTCCGTTTTTTTATAAATAAATTACTTATGAAGTTATGAGCGATTGTGGTCACGAGACCGGCGGTTTTTCTCCCTGATAAACCTACCGATCAACCACTAAAATCCGATCTGCAGTTGGTTTTTACCAAGATATGACTTGGCAGACTAATTGCATTTTAATATGCTAATCAAGCTCTGTCTAATCCTGGAATTTTAGCCACCAACTCGATAAGGTGATAGTCTGTGCAGTCACCTCCCGGTCTGAAGATATAGTTGATTTTTATCCTTCAGGGTACGATTTGGCTCAAGCTAGTCTGGCTAAGTAAATGTCAAACATTTCTTCTCTCTTCTTGCCTTTAATCAAATCTTGCATCCTTTAATTACACAGAAATGCAATTGCATTGGAAGATTGTTCGATAACTTTTTAAAGAGATGTCTATGAAATCTAAAGCATCCAGAAAAATGTGATCCAAGTCTAAAAATTTGTTGAAAAAGTGCTTAATGCAGTAAGCAGTACTCTATTCTTTCTAAGTAAGAATCTAAGCGACTTTATTACCCTACTTTATTATCTAACGCTAAGTCTTTGTCTAAATTTTTTTAATCAGTTTTCATGGACTTGATTATTTATATTTTGAGTAACTAAATAATTGGAATTGTGTTTGCATAGAAAAATTTACAATCGATAAACACTTAAAAAAACTGTATAGGTAAAAATACCGTGCTAGTAAATAATTCACGAATGTCTTCTAACAGAATGGATGACAAACATTTCTGACGTCACCCAACGCCACGATGACCATTTTCTTTTATATAGCTAATCAGAGTCGCAATTTTCTCCGCAAGCCAATGAAATACGAATAATTCCCCACAAGCATTGCGAGCTCCGCCCAATGCGTGTGGTCCATTCTTTAAAAATGAAAACTTATGATGAAATTTATGATGAACAGTATAATTGTATAACAGTACGAGACGAAGAGTTATATGGGTTATGGTATGCGTATCGAGCATCCGTATGTAGGAGAACCCACCCCTCCCTCTCACATGTCAACATTACCACTACTTCAGAATATCACTCTGTAAATAGTACTGTCCTTGGCACAGATGTCATATACGCCCCATATTAACGCAATTTGTTTCTGACGCCAATGTCATGTACGCAACAGGCCCTTAACTGACGCCAAAGTGTCGTTATTTTGCTTGATATGGTAACCCGCGGATATTGTTGTTTATGCTGTTGATGTTTTCGCCAAATTGGCATCAGAAAAAACATCGCGCTAATATGGGGCGCATCTGTATACCCTACCCTTTTTTCTTCTAATAGAACGTGAGGTGGCTGCACAGACCATCGCCTCAACGAATTGGCGGCTGAAATTCCAGGATTAGATAGAACTCGATTAACATATTAAAATGCAACTAGTCTTCCAAGTCATATCTTGGTGGAAACAGCTTGCAAAACCGATTTTAGCGGTTGATCAGTACCCAGATAGCATGAACAATAGCAGCAAGTTGGATTTTTTCTGACATTATCTTGCCGTGACAAATTTGAATTGAGAAATTCGCAGCAAATTTGCCGCAAGGTATACCATCCCCCACTTGCATGAGTAGTTTGTTGTGAAACTGATGGTCAGATTGTCTTTAATTTCACGAAAGTGACGGAAGCAAAAAATCCCTCTCTTGACAGAACAGACAATCAGCACATACGCAGAAAGTACAGAAATTTTATTCAGTTAGTACCGCTTTTTCTAAACGCTGAACTTATCAAATAACAAAAAAAGGCTCGTATTGAAAAGTACAAATATTACCTTAACTTGTTTATGGCGATGAAAACAATGCATGACGGTGTGTTCGCATCAATTGATTAGGTCTATGGACCCCTCCGAAAGGGTTAAACTTATAGTGTAACAGTTGTAAACAGATAGTGGGGAATGGAAAGATTACTACTTTGCAGTAAGTTTGAAGTATTTTTTATTACTTTTGCCGTTAATTTGCAATAAATTTGATACAGCATGAATTTAACTTGTACAAGTTAGCTGCAAGTTCAAAGTGTGGTGACTTCGGCGTTTGAGTTATCTTGCTGCAGTCTTGTTCTCAATTTTCAGTCTTGTCATGATGAGCTTACTGCAACTTTGCAGGTTTTGAAAGCAAGACTGCTGCAAATTTTCTGCAAATTAAAAATGCTATCTGGGTAGGTTTATCAGCACGCAAAAGTATGAAATCATGGAGGACTGGGAGAAGGAAATGTTAAACGTACCAGTCAACCCTTAAATCAGGTATGCAGGTGTTTTCCACCAAGATAATGACTTGGTAGACCAGTTGCATTTTAATATGCGAATTGAGTTTTATCTAATCCTGGGATTTCAGCCGTGAACTCGATGAGGTGATTGTTTATGCAGCTATAACACATCTTATTTAATTACACATCTATAATCAGCTACTGCACATCTTATCTATAACACATCTTATTTAATAATAGAATTTCTGTCATTTAATAAGGAGAAGATTACTAATCGGAAATAGTGGTTACTATCGGCCTACTGAAATACAGGTTCCCTACCTCTGCCCCATGACATTTTTGTTGCTGTATTTTGCTCTAATAATAATTTAAAAAAAACTTTATTTTTACATTTTAGGGCCCCAATAAGCCCAAGATAGTCCATATAGAGGTAAAAAATGTCTCCCGATTCCGAAATCTTCTTGCATCCTTCTCTCTGTTCCAGGAATTACTATTCATAGACGGCGATGTATCGAGTTCTTTGGATGATTCCTGTATCCATGTTCCTCTATATGATTTTATTTATATTCTACAAGCATCTCTTAGTATACTAAATGTAATTGAGCTTGGCAATGCATAACTCAAATAATAATAAAAAAAATAACTTTTAGCAATTCGTGCTCAATCTCAGTAATGCATACGAATTCTTTTGTGTAGAGCTGTATATGGTCTATAGAATTAATGTACACCACGTAGTATGCAAAAACTTAGTTAAACTTACAAACGGATGCCACAACTGAAAATGCACTCTAAGCAATCATCCCTAATAAACAACACTTCGGATACAGTATTGCATCCGAAATCTTTTATATGTCCCTGTAAATGAACGATAAATGCCATGCACATCCTATACTGCTGTAAGCATCTTGTAGTAATCCTCAGCAACGTATATCAATTTCATTACGTTCGAAATAGTGCAACATAACGGAAATACGAGGGTGTATTAATAAGTTTTCGCCCTCACATAGAAATAATTGAGTGAAATGTATGAAATTGGTACATTGTATGAGTCATTTTCTGTATAATCAGTGTGCACAGTAACACATTTGTGTAACCGGTACTTCAAAGAGAAGGGGGAGGATGTATTCCAGGAGGCGCGATAGTAGACCCAAAGGGGGGCATTTTTCTAACTTTTACCGATCCCCACATGTGACATATTGTTTGAAAGGCCTGTGACACTTATTCATGCTATGCACCTCTCGAGACCCTTACCCCAAATTTGCCTTACGGGGAGCACTTTTCTAAATTTTGAGGACATCATCATGCTCCCCGGGGGGGGATTTGGGGGGGTCGAGAGGTGCATAGCATGAATAAGTAGTTGCAGGCCTTTCAAACAATATCACATGTGGGGTCGGCAAAAGTTTTAAAAATGACTCCGTTTGGGTCTACTATCACGCATTCTATTCGGTCTATTATCACTTGGAATACATTCTCCCTCCTCTCTTTGAAATACCGTTTGCAGAAATGTGTTACTGTGCACGGTGACCGTATAAAGAAGGGCTAATATAATGTAGCAATTTCATAAATTTCACTCAATTATTTCCATGTGAGGGCAAAAACTTATTGATATACTCACTCTCGTACGCGGCGAACAGTCTTTACACCACTTTTTGTGTGGCCCTGTAAATGAATGATAAATACTTTGCACCCCATATTCTACAGAAAGCATGTATGCACACAAGATATTCATATGAATCTCACTATGTTTGTAACAGAGTAACATCATTAAAACACTCCACAAATGATTTTTCGTCATAGACATAATATAACTCAATATTTTTGAGTTCTCCTGTACGCGTACTGTAAGTGGTACGCATTTCATATTCTATAGTAACTGTCTTCTAGTGCGCCTCAATAATGTATATAAATTTCGTTACTTTTAAAATATTGTAATACTATTAAAATACGCCGCAAATGATTTCCCCCCATAAACCACAATGTAACGGAATACTTTTGAGTGACCCTGTAAATGAACTATGATTCATACACACTTCATTTTCAATACCGAATATGCCATGGTAAACCTCAATAACGCATATCAATATCAATTAGATGGCAATCCAAGTACATTTACGCGAGTTAGAGCACGTACAGACAGACAAGCCCAATTCATAAACACTTCTTAACTACGTTGGAAAGTGTTAAAAATATGTTTAAGCTATAATAAGCTTGGTAACAGGATAAGCTGATTTAAATCCCCTTGATTTTAATCATGATTTTAATCACTTGATTTTTTTAAAAAATCATTAATTAAAATAACACAATTATATATATATATATATTTTTCATTAATAATGTTTAACTATACTCTAAATCAAAATAATTTTGAAAAGAGTACCCTTTTTTTAAATCAAAGAAAACAAAAAATAAAGGTGTATGTTCTCAATACACTCTCAGAATGTTCTTTCATTTTCAACTGCAATCCTCTGCTTGCTTTTCTTCTCACTCACTAGAGAGATAAGGGAATTTTTTGAATGGGATAACAGTGGTCTCCCAAAGTAAATACATAACAAAGAAGAATTTCTTTCTTTTGAACACTGACCAATAAGTATTAGTTACAGACCTGTTTTTCAAGCTTACTTAAAGACAACGATGCGAAGAGTTTTTGGCCGAGGAGCCTGGGACCTATGTTCCACATCCCTGGATACGGAACACTTTTGATATATGACAAGGTGGGATTTCTTGGACAGCAGTGCAAAAAATGATAAAATGGGGGGGGGGGGGACTTAAGTTCTTGACACACACACAAAAGAAAAAAGAAAAAAATATAAAAATTTAACAACAAATTAAAAATTAAAAAGTTAAAATTTTTTTAATTAAATGGTTAAACAACTAGACGTTGGGTTGGAGGAGTTTAAATGGGAAAGGATTCAAAGGGCAAAGTTCTTGATTTTATTTTTGCTTGAAGTTACTATTTCACACTGAACTGTAGATTAGATAGCAATATTTGGTGTAATACAAGACAAATTGAAAAAAGAAAAATCTCTGCCGGCTCGGGCCTACAGGCGGAGCTAGATTTCGAAGTTAAGTACTAAATTCACAGACAAAACTTAAATCAAGATTAGAGATAAACCCAGTTCCTTCACTAAGAATGATCTCTAGGGAGCTAAACATTTTGTGAAAATTCTAATATACGCGAATACACACACGCATGTATATGGAATAGATTTAAGAATGGCTAAAACAAATTTAGAGAACCTCAAAGTGTTAAAATATGTTAATATTTCCATAGTTGGGTTTTTATCACGTTTTAATACGTTTCTTCCAACTCACATACATTACATATTCACCTGCTGAGGTCCATTATATTTCCAATATGACGCAATATTTTTTTTTCTTAAATCGTCAAACTATTTATTTCATTTTGAGTTTTCATGATGAAGTCTTGGTCTAGAAAACTTATGACGTAATATTCAATTTGTTTTCAATTCGTCAACTATTTAAGTTATTTTTTCACGTGAAAATCTTGCAATAGCAAAGCAATTGTTGTGGTGAGAATTTTATTGTTTTTTTTTTAAATTATTATTATTGTTGGCAACTGCTATAACGAAAAATATTTATTTTTTCCTGTCATTGTTGTGTAAGAGCTGGTTTTATCAGAATTTTGAGGGGATCTGTGGCTGAATGGTTAAAGCACCAGTCAGCTAATCGCTTGCGAGCGTAAGAGTTTGTGGGTTCGATTCCCGCTGGTTCCATTGCACACACACTTTGTGTGGAACTCCTAGGGTGTATTTCTCTTGTGTTGTAATATTGCCTTGTGCTATCTTGTCTCCGACTTATAAGCGGGCTCTGATGTCAAGTACACAACTCGTATGTTTGTCATTCAATAAATAAATAAATCTTGTTAAGACGGTATTCAAAATTTTTAACCATCCCCATTTCCATTCCTTTGGGCCGATTTTGCTCATTTTCAATCCCCGCTGAGATATTAGCCCTCTCAAAGTTGTTGGGGAGTTTGAAGACGATCCGTGAATAAATGCGACTTTTATCGTGCGGATAAAATTTAGTACATACATACACATATATATAAACTTTTTAGGTGGAGCTGGTTTTGGGTTCCTGGGGTCCTATAATGAAAAGTTATGAAGGAATTTTTCAAAAGTCGCACCATGGTAACGACTGCAATAGGTAGTATTTCTGACGAAATCTACCTAAAATTGTAACACAAAGATGGCAGGTATGAAAAATAATCATATGTGGCTCAATTTTACAGAAATTGCAACAGTTTCTTGTAAAGCAGAAAAGTTAGTTTTTCTTTACAAAGCCTTAAATTTGCCTTAGCTAAAAATGTCATGATCACATTTCCCGATTTAAAGTAAATAAATAATTGGTTACCTTGATACTTTGTTCATTTTTTTTTCTGAAAGGAATTTCTATTATTAATTCATTAAAGGAATTTCTATTGTAAAAGAGGTTTTAAAAAAATTAGGTTTATAATATGGCCAGCTATAAAAATAGTATTTTAATTTTTATTTTGATCTTGATTTGCAAAAAAAAAAAAAAAAAAAAAAAAAAAAAATATATTAGTTACATTGAACAAAGGATTCATTAGTGCTTTTCTGAAAGCTTATACTGGATTTAATCTTGCATTTGTTTACTGGTGAATTATTCTTTTATACATTGTAGTACTAATCAGGGCTTAAATTCTAACAAAAAAAGTTCCGGAGCCTAATATTCTGCGCTACCGGTACAACAACTGTACCGTTCCACCACCCCTCCCCCCTGCCCCTGTAATCTGCATATTTATATTTCGTACATTAATTGCAAAATTTAAAGCATTTTTTTTCTTTAGCAAAATAAAAATTTTAAATATATCTATCAGCATATACTTAGCTGTCAACTATTCCACTTTTTAGCTATCACTTCTTCTGAATAGTAAAAATCCGTGCCTATTTTTTATGTTAATTAATTGCAGAAGTCTGCGATTAAATAGGGTAACGATTATGATTAGGAAATGGTGTTAACACAAAAAAAGGGATAGTTCGCAGCTATGCATTTTTAAGAAAAAATGAATGAAATTTACAGAAATGAATATTTATATGCTGAAGAATGGAACAATGTTTTACAATTTCCTGTAAAAGGTGCATATCTTAAACTATAATAATTTCCTTCCGCATAACAATCTTTTGCGGTGAGTCCCTGAAAATCAGATAAAATTAAAAATTTGACAACGTTATCGGAAAGAATCTATGCTTTTATAGAAAAAGGGGAAACACTGCTCGATTGCTTTCTATCAGAATAACAATACATGGTAATTATATCTACTTACAAAGGAAAGTGACTTCGTATAGGTGCAGAGAACCTTAGCATGGTTACCGTTCATGATACAAAATAAATAGAAAAATCACTAACGTGATTTTTATACTTGTACGCAATAGAAGACAAAAAACCTGGAACAAACAAAACGTCAAACTGATGCTTGTTGGATAAAACAGAAAATATTCTTTTCAGGTTAGATATCGAAATAATAAAAAGAAAACCCAGCCAATAAAAAATTATCCTACTGTCACAAAAGAAAATCGAACTGAAAGCAAATTTATTGTTCACTCTCTTGAGTGGAGCCGTATCAACACGTCGCCGATATAAATTTGAAATAGAAAAACACGATTTCTGTTTCCCCTTCATTCTGATCAAAATAGCATTAAAATGATTTGAAGTGGAATATAATACGTAATTTTAAAAGAGGATTTTTTTTCAATACATGAATAAATAAAATTTTAAATGCAATACAGATTGAGCTCGAGTTAGTCTAAGCCTAAAAACTGATATAAAAATTGAGTCCGTTTTATCTCCATCTCCTACGTGTGTGACACATTACGTCACATATAAGTGTTTTGGTAAAAAGAATGCAAAAGCTTGGCGATGGGAAGGAAAGGAGAAGGTAATTTAAGCTTCGGTTTTTCGGAAGCTCTATTGCACTGGGCTCCGGAGCCCTGTATTTATGAGCTCCGGTGAATTCCGAACAATATTTAAATATTTACTAAAAACAGAGAAGTACCGGAGCCGGGCTCTGGTAGGCTCCGGCGCAAATTAAGACCTGGTACTAATAACATATTCAAAATAATATCACTCACTCGCATGAAAAGTGACACATCTCGCAAAAATTCCTATTGCGTTTTATCCCACAAATAGGTCTGCCATAGGTGTGTTTCGCTATACAACAAGTTTCATAAGTGTAGTTATACGGAAAATTACTTTTTCCGCTCTATATCCATTTGTGACCACAGAAAAGAGGTGGATTGTGTGGGTAGGCAAAATGACCCAACCCCCAAACCTCACGGAATTGTTCTCCGTAATGTTAAGTCTATGGACTTTGGATGCCTTCGAATATTTAAAATATCTCCTGGGGAAATTCATATTTTTAACATATTTTTTCTGTGTTCTCTTCTTAAAGGATGTCTTCTTTTTTTCTTAGTTTTCAAAATATTTCTAAAATCTATGCTGATTTTAATATTTTATGTGTTAAAAGCGGGCGAACTGTGAGTAAGATTTTAACACTTCCTATAAAATTAAGTCTATACTTAAGAAATATTTTGAGAACTAAGAAAACAAGTTGGAAATTGCTCGTCAAACGTGGCAAATGAGGTGCGTTCGTACTATAACTAGTTTTATAATTATTTTTTGCACCCCATATTGTACTGAATGTATATATTTTTGCACTTCATAAGTGCATAGTCTGTAACATCATTAAAATGTACTTGCAATAATTTTTTCCCCATTCTCCGTAACGTAACGGAACACTTTTAACTGTCCGTGTAATTAAACTATACATCCGATTTTCATAAAATTTGAAATGGCTCGACAAAATTTTGCAACAATTATATATTTAAAATTTCAGACCATTTGGAGGGCTGTAACATCATTAAAATGCTCTTGCAATAATTTTCCCCATTGGCCGTAATGTAAAGAAAAACTTTTGACTGTCCCTGTAATTAAACTATACACCCGATTTTCATAAAATTTGAAATGGCTCTACAAAATTTTGCAACAATCATATATTTAAAATTTCAGACCATTCGGTTGGGTAGTTTTTTCTCTGTTATATGCGGACAGATGGACAGACGGACGGATAGACAGACGGACTGAACGACGACTATAGGTGCTACGTATTTATATAATTACGAACGCACCTAAAAAGAGACATCTTTTAGGAAGTGTACACAAAAAAATAGAAGTTAAAAATATTCATTTCCCGAGGAGATATTTTAAATATACGGATGCATTTAATGCTCATAGACTTTACATTAGTGATGGGAATCGGAAGCTGGGTGACCAGCCCCCTTAAGGGTTTTACGCTTTTATGCACATTTTTATTTCTGCATGCAGAGCTAAGTGCTATAATTTCATTTTACAGTAAAATCATGCACCATTTTCTTTTGCCTCTCTTGTGAAATTTACTTTTGTCGAAATGTGTTACTTTTCCTGCGGGTGAGCGATATGTAATAATGGGGGTTGTTTTGATCAGTTGGTGCCGTTAGGTAATGGATGGTACCTTTAATGATGTTAACCCAACATCTTATTGAGAGTTCTTAAAGTAGGTGATATAATAATTACACAACTTTACTTAATTCAGTATGCATTAAGGAACCTTAAAAACCAATTTTTTATTTTTTGTAAATTTCACTTTAAATATTATTGTAGGGTACATTATATGCATTATGGCATGCATTTATCACAAAAAAAAAAATTAAAAAAAAAAATTATTTTGGAGAAAAAAAATGGAATTTTACTCGTCTTCTTAGAAATCTTCGAAATGCCCCCTGCGCGTTCCATATCTGTGAAAATCCCCAATATTTTTTATAAAAGTTTGGTTTATATATTTAAATAAAACTGTGCATCGAATTTATATATTTGAATATAAAAGTAATAAAAAAATATTGAAAAATTTTGAAATTTTTTCGAAAAAATTTCAAAAAGATTTTAATTTTTTTCTTTTATACCTTTATATTCAAATATATAAAACTCCTTGCAGAGTTTTATTTATATATATAAACCAAACTTTCATAAAAAATACTGGGGATTTTCATTGATATGGAACGCGCAAGGGGGCATTTCGAGGATTTCTAAGACAACGCGTAAAATTACATTTTTTTCTCAAAAATTATTATTATTATTATTGTTTTTTGTGTGCGTGATAAATGCATGCCATAATGCATATAATGTACCCTTGAGTAATATTTAAAGTGAAATTTATATATAAAAAAAAAAAAAAAAAAAAAAAAACTGTAATTTAATAGATTACAACGACCGTTTGGGATTTTTTTTAATAATCGAATAAATAAAAATCGAAAGCAATTCCACCGAATCATCCACAGATCGCGAAAAATCACCTTCGTAACAAATTTAACCGAAAAATCTAAATTTCTTCCACCAAATTCCGTCGCATCCTCTTCAATAACAGATCGCAAAGATCAAACTTCAGACGACCAAAACCTTCATCGATAAACTCTCCAAGTCCCGTTTCGAGAAGAAAAACAGTTTACAAATCGAAAGCAGTTCTACCGAATCATCCACAGATTGCGACAAATTACCTACGTTGAGCTCAATTTTTCCCGGTTAGAATCGACCGATTGTAAAACGCTGTGGCTAGTGGATTGGAGCCCCTTGAGCCATGGCCTTTTACTATCAATCGATTAAACATTAGATTGTTTCCTCTTTCGCGTTCGTCTTTTATTCTGTAATCGATTTTCATGGGCTACATAATCAGTTGAAGACCTCGATTTTCATGGCCTACATAATGAGTTGAAGACCTCGATTTTTGCTTTGCAAGACGATTTTTATTTCGGCATCGCTCTTTGGCTTTGGATTTTTCCATATCTGATAATGTGCCTGTGCGCCTACCCATTTTGTAACTTTTTCAATTTTTAACGATTTTATGCCTTTCTATTACCTATTTAGATAAAAATTCTTCTAAAATTTAAGAACATCGTTGAATTTCGTTAAAAAAATAAAATGTGAGCATCATTTGGTCCCATCCTCGACCGAAAACAACAACCATTTCCAAATGATTAAAAAAAATTTTTCGAAAAAATTTCAAAAATTTTCAATTTTTTTAAAATTTTTATAATAAAATATATAAAATTCGATGCACAGCATATATGTATATGTATAAACTAAATATATAGTTTATATGGTTTTTATAGTTTATATTTAATTAGTTTATATGTATAAACTAAACTTTTATAAAAAATATTGGGGATTTAATTGATATGGAACGCGCAGGGAGCATTTCGAAGATTTCTAAGAATTTCTAAAATTCTAAATTTCTAAAATTTCTAAAATTCTAAATTTCTAAAATTTCTAAAATTTCATTTTCTTCTCAAAAATAACATTTTTTTTTGTGTGTGATAAATGCATGCCATAATGCATATAATGTACCTTTGAGTAATATTTAAAGTGAAATTTACAAAAAATAAAATATTGATTTTTAAGGTCACTCGTCCCCTTAAAAAAAAAACTAGTTTCAAGTTTCTATCTTAATTGCATTCGTAAAACTATTAAAAATGGCATGATGTAGCCTTCAAAGTTTAAAATAACTTCGTTAGTTAATTTTAATTTAAAAATATTATTTAAATAATAAAAAAAAAATCCGATTTAAATCAACTTAATCCAATTTTTTTTTTTTTTTTTTTTTTTTTTTTTTTTTAAATCGTGATTTTTTTTATACCCTACTTGGTACTAACTAACTACTGACTAAACTTTTACCATAAAAAACGTTATGATACCAAAATCCCATCTAATGGCGAAAAGAATAAAAAAGTATTTTGTTCCATGGTAATAACAATTAGGGCCTGATTACCGCTGTAGCAAAGTTCCACCAGTAAATCTGAATAGCAACTTTTGCCTTATTTAAATGCTTTATCCGATCATGATTTCTATTTCTGTTATAAATAAGGACATTTTTCTATTTGTTTTTACCGCAGGAAATTTACACGGGCAGTAATCAGGGCCTGAAGCACAGTAACTTCCAAGGACAAACTTTAACAAGACTGAAAAAAATCATGCGTCAAGCATAAATTATGAAGCACTTTCCAACACATTCAGAATAATGTAACAAAACTGTACCGTTTAATAAGTTAAAACATTGTCTAACTCAACCATGTGGAAACGCATAAGGCGCACCACACACCAGGGAGACATGCAACAAAAAAGCGTGAGGCATGCGACAAATTCACCCTGTTAACAAAGAAAAAACCGGTTTGAACAGCAGAATTTGCCTCATGTCTCACAATTATTGTCGCATGTCTCTCTGGTGTGTGGCGCTCCTTTAACACACTTGCAAACCCAATTTTAACTGTTCCCATCTACAATCGGAAAATTATCCGGATTCTTTGAACAGCCCTGTATATGAGATATTGATCAGTAATTATTAACAACGTGCATGCCAAAATTTAGTTCAGTTAAGAAATACATATACCTCAGTTGAAACTTCTCCTTCAGCAATTTCCGCTAATAAGGAGAATAGAGTGTGAATTCTTTTGTGCAATCCTGTATATGAGGTATAGAATTTATATAGAACGAGTAAAGTGCAAAAAATTAGTTAAATTTAAAAGCGCATAACGAATTTTAAAAAGCACTTCCTGCAATTATTATTCAAAGACCGATTTCTTTTGTGTGCACCTGTAAATCAACGACAAATGCTATGAATGCCCTACGCTATCTTAATCATCTTTTGTAGTGAAATTCAGTGATTTATATCAGTTTCAATACATTTGAAATAGCTTAATCTCATTAAAATATTCTGCAAATGATTTTTCCTCATATACCATAATGTAATGGAATTCTTTTGAGTGCCCCTGTAAATGAACTATTAATCTCACATATTTCATATACCAGGGATGGCGAACCTGTTTGAGTATGCATGCCAAAAATTTCAAAATTTTTATATACCAACATTCTAACGTGCCAGAAACATTTTAACTTAAATAAAATCCAATAATTAATTTTTATTGAGTTTATTATTTAAATATTTTTAAATTTATACTAATTTCCATTCCTAACTTATTTATTATGCTGTATTTACTCAATAATGTCGCATCGAAATTCGTATTAATAATCTATAAACGAGTTTTACTTTTATTGTATATATATCCGAATCAGATCATTTTTATTTCTTCAGGTAGAAGCAGGTTTAATAGATACATAATTATTTACACTAACAGTTAAAATTCAGTTTTCAAAATTAAAACCTAAAATAACTTAAAACTCTAAATCTAAATTAAATAAAACCTAATCTGAAATAGAAGCGTGTCAATTAAGTGTATTACTATGCAAACTATCTTTTAAAATTCAATTTTCAAAAATAAAACTTTTGAAATTTGATAGGGAAGCAAAATGATTTGGAAAATCCTATATGTTCAATGGTTTGGCAAGAAAATGCCGCTACAGGGCGCTTTCATTGAAATTTATAACATCTTAATTCATTCAAAAGTAACAGATTATTTTAAAGTAAATTGCCACACAAAACTACTTTTTGTTAAAAAAAAAAAAAGAAAGAAAAGAAAAGAAAAAAAAAAAAGGATTATTCGCCATAAATTGTCGCCATCTGTAAGTTTTTTCGCGTGCCAGAGAAGTTTTCTTACGTGCCAAGTTCGGCACGCGTGCCATAGGTTCGCCATCCTTGTCACATACAATACCAAAACATCTCTTGGTGGCCTAAATAACGTTCATTAATTGCATGATAATCCGAGTATATTTACGGGAGTTAGAGAGTGGGAAGATGGCCAGACGGAGAGACGGATAGACAGACCGAATGCATAAACATTTTTCAACTTCGTTGAAATGGGTTAAAAAGAGTAATTAAGATATAAATGTTTTTGGTTTTGTTTTAAATGCCAAATAACGAAATGAAATATACCAATATAATTGTTGTCTTTTTCTAAAACTTTTATATTCTTAAAAAATAAAGGCTAATAAAGATAAAATTAATAAAATTAATAAAAATAAAGGCTTAAAAAATTAATAAATTTTAAGTTTGGGACAAGCCACGATAATATGTACAATTTTTTTGTTTATTATTTGAAGAGCTGAATGGATGAACATGTTATGGTACATTTTCTAATTTTTTTTTTTTTTAATCTTTTGGATGAAAGCGTTATGAGGTATCCTATCACATGGTGAAGCTAAAATACTAAGATTCCATTTAGTCTTGAAGGTTTAAGAGATTATTCATTAATGTTTAATATTTTAATATTTAATAATGTCAATAATATTAATAATTTTTATTATTTGAAAATTCAGTATGAATAAGTTTTTCTGGGAGAGTTTAGTACCATACCTGCTAATATTTTAAACACATGGTATCAAACGGAAAATAAATCATTAAAATTTACAGCAAAAACTTTCACCTCAAATTTCTTGAAATGTAATTTTTGTTACTTAACATGTTCTTCCACTTAGCTCTTTATTGTTTTATTTATTTTTTATTTATTGTTCTAATATTGAAATTATTTCTTTTTCATATTTAAACAAGTGCACAATGTAGTACTTGAAAAGAAATGTTGACAAAAATTCTAAACATTCATGGTTGACTTGCTTGGCAGTTTTCTTTTCTTTTCTTTCTTTTCTTCTTCTTCTTTTTTTTTTTTTTTTTAGCCAAGGTCGTAAAATTGACCACCTTACCATGGAACTACGAATAAACACGAATTGACATATCCTTAAGACGGTGAAGCTTCAACTGTAACTGGTTCCGCGAAGCTGATTACCGCTGGGGCAAACTTCCACCAGTAAATTTGAATAAAACTGTTCTCCTTATTTAAACGCCTTATTCATGCAGAATTTCAGTCATAATTATGGCACAAATAGATATACATTCTCACTAGTGGAAGTTTACACCGGTGGTAGTCACGCCCTGTGTTTCCGTCATATTGTGACCACCTAAACAACTTTCTGTCAGTGTCAGTGAAATAGATTTTTGTACCGGGACCAACTTCCACCAGTAAAAACCAATACCAATTTTTGCCATATTTGTGAGAGATATTTTGCATGAATATGGCGTGTAAATAAGGCGAAATTTTCTATACAAATTTACTGGTGGAAGTTTTCCCCGGCGGCAATCAGCAATGATTGATCCGATGGGAAAAAATCAGACACCATCTTTTAACTGCCACCTAAGTTACTTCACTCGCAACTGGTAGACACTGCACTATACGTCTCCTCCTCTTTATTCATAACTCCATTCCCCTTACATGCCAGTGCTCGGTTCGGTTACAGGCACAGCGTCTTCAATTGAATCATCAACGCGAATCTTTACGCAGCTGAAATCAACTTTGACAATAGGTGGCTCTTCTGAATCCATGAAATATATTGCTTGTATGGCTCCTTTGTCTTCACAATTTACTCTCATATGTTTTCCCTCTTCATCCAATGTAGATTTATTGAAACGATTTTCAATCCGTTCAGGGTCTTTGACTTTATGGCAATCCAGAGTAGCACCCATAAGATTGCCACCTACGATACACAGCTTAAAACCTGTGACGAGAAAAACAAAATTAGAGAAAAAAAAAAGAACGAAAAATCATGCGTTAAGGATAGATTATGAAATACTTTCAACACTTCAAGAATACGTTAACCCTTTCCGGCACAGACACATTTAGTTGTAAAATGATGAAATCATCGACTGACACCGGAATTAAAATACGACTTTTTTAGAAATTAAAAACCTGTTACTTTATGCTTTCATTGTTAACGAAAAATTCTATTAAAATATTCTTGGTGCCGTTTGTGAGTTTGGAATTAAAATTAGGTATCCCGACCCGGGCACACTGTGCCGGAAAGGGTTAACAAAACTTTACTTTTTAATAAGTATGATGTCAACTATTTTAATCAGATGATTTAAATCGGAGATTAAATCGTGATTTTAATGAACTGATTTTTTTTTAAAATCATTGATTAAAAGCGCAAATTTTCTACATGTTTAAAACGACATAAAGTATTAAAACCTAAGATGAAAGTAATTTAGAAAGTTTCTATATAAGTATTTTGCATTTATTTTTAAATAACTTTTGTAAGCTTAATTCCTTAAGCTTGTAAAAATTTAAGAACAGTAAGTTTGTAAAAAGCAAGTTTTTATCTCCATAAAAAACACTACATTTAAAAATTATATTTAAATCTTTGTATAATAAAACGCAGTGTAACGATTTCGGTACGAACTCATCCAAACAATGGATGGAAAACCATGAATGGGAACAATGGATTACTTTTATTGTTGCAGGGAAAAGAGAAATAATGAAAAATATTCAGGCACGTGAATTTTTGGAAGTATATATTTTTTTATTCGCAGGATAAATTTCGGTAAAAATATTTCTGCACGTGTACTTCTTTTTCCCAAGGGCGGCGTCAGAGGGGGGTCCGGGGGGGGCATACGCCCCCCCCCCGTCGGGGTCAAATTTAATCGTCGTCGGTTAAAATTTTTTGCCTTGAGTGTTGAGTCCTGCATCGGGTCCAGTAATCCAATTTTTCCTGCAGACGACTCGAGTCGTGTCGAGTCGGGTGCAGATTAATTAAAAAAAAAATCTTAGGTTAGTTTACAGAAAACGCGACTCACGAATAAGCAGGCAGCTGATTTTTTTTCTTCGGAAGTCGGATTGGTTTGGCTATAATTTTTTTGCGGTTTCGGGATGAGCTTTGATTCTTACGCGTCGGTTTTGTTTAAGTTAATTTTTCAAAAAAGTGTACAGAATTATATCTCAAATTAGAGTCCTGCATTGATTCAGGTTGTCCGATTTTACATATACCCGTCCCGACCCACGGCTCGGATTGAGAATAACTTTTTTCGTTGTGGTTGGGTTCGGGTTCGAATGGGTTTGGGGTTGATATTAGAGCAGTGTTGCCAGGTGTCCCGATTTACGTGGAACGTCCTGAATTTTCCCAAATTGTGTCAAATTTTTACGAGTTTAATCCAAATTAAAATTTTATTCCTTAGTCTGATTGATACGAGAAAATTTAAGAATTTAACCACATGTCGGTTAAAGGCTGTCGTCACAACGGCAGGATGTTATCGAAAACCTTATACATTTTGTCTGGAACTCATTCATGTGCACTCCTGTTCTATGTTTATTCGACTGACCGCAAATTTACGCGCGCCTATAAGAAATACAATTTGAAAAGGAGACAGGACGTTTAAACTCATCTGCTCGCTTTGATCTTCTCATTAAAAAGCGTAGGGTAAGTATTTTTATAAATGAATGAGTAAATAAAAAGAGAGTCTTGTATAATTAGTCAAGCAAACTTAGTATCAAACTAAAAATTCCTCCTTTGTTCATTAACTTCAATATACACTGAGTAGAGTCTCATTTTATAATAATATGGATATTAATCTCTATTTAATATATAGAAGAGAAATGGAAGGTATAAATAAGAAAATAATTATATGCATGCATAACTTCATTGTAAACTGCGAGAAGATGTATATATAGCAACAACTAAAATCTTGCATCGGGTCAGTTAACCCGATTCTACCCGAAAGTGTTGGCCATTGGCTCTAAAATTTTGCTGCGGATCGGGTTGACTAGTGTTTCCATTTTCGGGTCATCTCAGATTAGAGTTCTTGTTTCTTGGGAGTTGATTCGAGTACGCCAAATTTTTCCAAAGAAAAGTCCGCCCCACCAGTGACTGAGAGGTTCTGTTCTCGAAGCTGGTAGACGGGAGGTGCTGGGTTCATCGCGCCCGTCGGCCTAATCGTTCAGAGTTTTCGGGGTTTATTCGAACCTTGGATTTCCATGCGCAAATGCAGATTAGGTTTCCATAGAATGATCCCCATGGAGGGCACCGCCCCCCCCCCCCCCTCGGTCCTATATCCCTCGAGTAGATAATCGGCCGTCAAAAATCAACCTAACCCAAAGAAAAGTCCAGATTATTGTTTCAAATGATAAAAAAAATACTTGTAGTATATGAATAAGTAAATGTATGCATTCATTTTTCGAAATATAAAATTGATTTTAAAGATATGATTGCAGACTATTTTCCTGAATTGTTTTACATTTAGGATTGATTTTTTTTCATTTCATGCTTCGGATTAAGTTGATGGTTCGAAAATAATATTTTGTCGATTTCGGGTCGGGCATAGCCGTTGCCACCAAACACTCAAGGCCTGAGGACACAAGTTGTGACGTCATCACTAATCGACCGACTTCTCACTAGTGTTGGGATTCACACCGGAAAATTTTGAATAGCAATTTTCTTTTATTTTATTTGTGGAATATCTATCATCTGATAAAATAATACTAACTATTTAAACTTACTGGTGAGAATTCGGAATCTCTAAATAAAAATTCAGCCAGATACGGAATGCCTCAGAATTGCATCATCTGGTGGATTTTTTATTGGGGGATTCCAAATTCTCACCAGTAAGTTTAAATAGTTATTATTGTTTTATCAGATGATAGTTCTTCCACAAATAAAATAAAAGAAAATTTCTATTCAAAATTTTCCGGTGTGAATTCCAACACTAGTGAGAAGTCGGTCGATTAGTGATGACGTCACAACTCGTGTCCTCAGGCCTTGAGTGTTTCGGTGGCAACGGCATAGCTCGAACCGTGCAGGGCTGTAATTGACAATTCGTGTTTAGGGTCGTAGTTCGATTTAGAAATAAAAAAATCGTGTAAAACAGAATATACCGACTTACTTGATAATTTAAAATTGATTGTATTATTATACTGAACAATTTTAATTAATAACTTAGTTATACTTTGTAGAGGTCTGCACGTGCCGAAATTTCCAGATTCAGGCCCGGCCCGAGTCGGTAGAAAGAAAAGTTCTGCCCAGCCCTGTATAAAAGTTAAAACTTCGGCCCGGCCTGGCCCGTGCAAAAAACAGTAATGACCCGACCCGATATAAAAATTAAAAGTTTGGTCCGAGCCCGGCCCGGAAGAGAGTTAAAATCTCGGCCCGAGTCTGACGTAATTTTATGTTGATTTTGTTAAAAGGAGTTCTGACCAAAAATACTTATTTTAGCTTTTTTACTTTCTTCTATCTTTACAAGAAGAAAGTATTGGATTCATGAAAATTTTCGAATTCCGGTTTTCGACGGATTTACACGTTTTAGGGGTCAGAGATTCCAAAAAACATGTTTTTACAAAATGTCTGTCTGTGACTCTGTGAGTCTGTCTGTCTGTGTGTATGTGACACAAATTTTGTGGGCGCTCTATCTCAAGAACTAATGCACGGAATTTAATAAAAATTGATATTCAGTTAGTCCCTAATACAAATTGATGCTGATTAGTTTTTGGTGTAAATCGCTCAACAGGTGGCGCTGCTATGCTGCATTTTTCACGATTTTCGCAATAGCTCTATCTCAAGAACTAATGCACGGATTTCTATCAAACTTCAGATTTAGTTAGTCCTTGATATGAATTGATGATGATTACGTTTTGGTGTAAATCGCCCAACAGGTGGCGCTGTTATGATGAATTTTGCAGGATTTACACGATTTCCCCAATAGCTCTATCTTAAGAACTAACGCACGGATTTTCATCAAACTTCAGATTCAGTTAGTCCTTGATATGACTTGCTATTGATTATGTGTTGGTGTAAATCGCCCAACAGGTGGCGCTTCTCTGCTGCCTTTTTCACGATTGCCTCAATAGCTCTATCAATAGAACTAATGGACGAATTTTCATCTAACTTCAGATTTAGTTGTATGTTGACACAAGTTGTTGTTAATTAGGTTTTGGTGTTAATCACCCAATAGGTGGCGCTGCTATGCAGGAATTTTCACGATTTTCGTTATTGCTATATCTCAAAAACTAATGTACGGATTTTCTCCAAACTTCAGATTCAGTCAGACGTTGACATAAATTGTTGCTGATTAGGATTTGGTATAAATCACCCAATAGGTCGCGCTGCTAGGCAGAATTTTTCTGAATTTAGACGATTTCAGCGATAGTCATATCTCAAGAACTAACGCACGGAATTTCATATCGTTAGAATCCTCATGAGATGCATAGATTGCCATTTAATTTTGGCAGTGTGATTGCGGATTTTGAAGTATTAACATGTATGAGATAGAAGAAAGTTTTGGGATTGGTACATCCGACTAGTTTTTTTCATGTTTATAATTTTCACTTTAAAGGTGTTGCGTAGGTTGCGATATACATTTTTTTAATGAACCTCTATTTATGTGTAAATGTTTCAGCTATAATTAATATCGTTAATCAAAAAATAAATTATGTATTGGAGACTTAAAAATCTGAAAAATGCTATACAGTAAAATCTTCTAAGACAGAATCGCATAGGAAAGAAAAAAAAATGCGTTTTAAACAAGTTCCCTTCTTAGTCTTAGCAGGTGTAAATGTATCATATTCTTTTCTCACGTATTATTATATTCATTTTGCATGGATCAATAAATTTTTCCATAAAAGACAGGATTCCGTCATAGGCTGGTTCTTTTTCACACGTTTTACTGTATTTTAATATTGTCTAGAAGTCTACTATTCTTTAAAACAAATAAATTTTAATGTTTAATTGAAGAATAATGTAGATTTAAAAATATATACACTTTTTGCAAAAATTTTTGGCCTGGGCCAAATTTTACTGATTTTTACACGGATCAGGCCATGCCGAGACAATGATTTCATACGGGCTGGATCGAGACCAGGGCTGAAAATATCGGCTTATGAAGACCTAGGAAGAATGAAACCTGTCCCATCTCGGCATGAAAAAAAGAAGTACCTACCCGACTCCGGCCCGTGCAGACCTCTAAACTTTGGATGTTTAAAAATAAGCATGAATTTAAAGATTTTTTTTTTTAGCATCAACAAGACTTTGTTTTATGATTGAGCTGACATTAAAATAATGAACTTTTACATTCTAAGCTATTTTACAAGTTTTCCTTTAAGTTATATTTTTCTTCAGAATTTTGTATTTCAGTTTTAATCTCAGATTTAAATTCTGTATCTTATCAGAAGTTAGAGGACCATGCTGTCTGGTTTCGATAAAAATACGTGAGTTGAAGGTGTTTCTTCAATTGCTTTTATTATTATTATTAAAACACAAAAATTCCTGTTTTGATTTGCCCATTTCCCCCCAAAATACAGAAAATTCATTAATTTAACGTAAAAATTATCTGAAGTTGTATTTTCGCCAAATCACAGGGGTGTTCCCGTAACTGTGTTTACTACTTTTTTGTTATGTTACATTTTTGTATCAGAAACTGATTTTTTACATACGTCTCTTTTCCTCCAAAACACGAAAAGTTCGCAAACCGAAGCTCAATTTTTTAAAAATTCTCCAGTCAAAAGACGTAAATTTCTTCAAAAATCTGTTCCGGCAACTTGCTGCCTGTGCTTTTTACGTTTTGACGAAATGTTTTCTTGAGAGTGTACGTAATAATAATTGCGCTTTTTCTTAAACAGCTGAAATGAAAAATAATGAAAAAAATAAAACGCGGTATTTATAAAGTGAGCATTATTGTCATAAAATTACTGTTAATTATTTAGAAAACTCTAGTTCGACTAATTAATTTCACACCATTCCGTCATGGATAAAGTATAATTCACCTACATTCAATACGAAGAAAGGAAGCATTTAATACAGCAACCTGTTAAGATAGAACGACAAAGAATCGGAAGAACTTTCCAATTTAGACAATCTTAGCCCTGTTTTAGCCGATACTGCAAAATTTTTTAGTATAAAGCATTATTCCATTACACTAGTTCCGTTTTAACATGTTTTATTGTAAGTGCTTAAAATGTCCCGATTTTCAAGCTCCTGTCTGGCTTTTTCACTACTTACGGGACAAGCTGGAATTAGCTCAATTTTACAAAAAGTTTAGGCTATTGTTTGAGATGAAAAATTATATATTTAAATTTGAATGAGTCGCTTTACGTGTTTATTTTCTACATAAAATATAGAATTGTTATTAGAGATATGATTGCAGACTATTTTTTCATAACTGTAAATTATAGATTTTTTTTTGCGTCGAGTCGTGTTCGGGTTGAAGTGTTTCGGTTTAGGGTTAATAGAAAAATTGTTGTCCGGTTCAGGTCGGATTTTGCATCAACAGAATTTTTTTGTAGGTTTCGGATTGACTTTAAGTTGTACGTTTGGGTCGGGTATAATTCAAGCCGCGCAGGAATCTATTTCAGATGAAAAACTACGTATTTGAATATGAATGACTCCTTGCATGTTTATTTTTCTACATAAAATACTAGCAAACTCCGCGGCTTTGCTCGCGTAATATTTGAAATATGCCAAGTGATATTTATATGTCTAATTTTTATTAAAAGGTACTAACTAAATTTTTATTTTATTAAAAGGTAATATTTTATTTTATTAAAAGGTAATATTTTATTTTATTAAAAGGAACTTATTACTTTTAGGAATAATTAAAAAAAATTACTATTTAAAACACAGTTTGATTAAACATCATTGTTACACTGCATAAGGCAGAAATGAGACTTAAATTAATAAAACGAAATAAAACTAAATAAATAATAATTTAGAAAATATTTTGAAATTTTTATGCTCAATTAATACGCTTATTTCAGTATTCATTTGAAGTTTTGAATTTTATAGAAACCATCTTCTTACATCTTAAATTTAACCATGTCAAATTCCAAGTCCTACCACCTCTCTCAACATAAAGGGCTATGTTGAAATAGGAACTGTCACCATTAATTTGCCAACATTAATTTTGAAATTGGTTTGTTTTTTCCTAATATTCCACAGAAACTTAATTTAGAAAGCCTTCAAAGGCCTTTTTTAGAGCGTTTGTTGTTCCTGTGAATCCCAGGTGTAGAATCATCGGCATAAAATATAGCCTGTGTAGGATCAGAGACTGTTACCATTGATTCGCAACTAATACTTTTATATTTGGTTTATATTCCCTGAAATTGCGTAGAAATCGTAATTTAGGACTTTTTTAGAATGCTTTTCGCACCTCCCCTTCACTTCACCCCTTTTTAATTCGAATTTATTTTCGACAGTCCTTCGAGGGCATTTATATTTTATAAGTAACTACAATGCCATATTTAAAGTTTCTAGCCTCTTCAGTACGGCAGAAATCGCAATTTAGAAAGTTTTTAGCTACTGCAACCCTCTGGTGGTAGTGGCACAGACATAAAATATAGCTTATGTTTGAACAGGTTCTATCACCAACAATTTGTTATCATTATTTTTTTAATCGGTTTGGTATTTGATAAGATTACATAAAAATTGTAATTTATAACGCTTTTCGCTCACTTCATCTTTTTAAATTTTAAATTTTCTTTCGACAGTTCTTAGAAAGCAGTTGCATCTTGTAAGTAAATACAATGCCATACTTCAAAGTGTTAGACCCTTCAGTTATGCAAAAAACGCAAATTAGAACATGTTTTGCTTTTGCAACCCTCAGATGGTAGTGACAGCAACATAAAATATATCCTATGTTATAGCAGGGACTGTCACCATTGATTTGCAACCATTACTTTTGAATTAGCTTTGTAATTTCCTGAGATTGAGTAGAAATAGCAATTTAGAACGTTTTTAGAATGCTTTTCGCGCATTTTCACCCCTTTTTAAATTTCCAATTTTTTCGAAACTGTTCTTAAAAATCATTTATATGTAATAAATATGTACCTTGCCTAATTTTAAGTTGCTAGCCCCTACCAATCACAAAAATCGAAATTTGGAACGCTTTTTTGCTCCTGCAACTTCTAGGTGATAGTGATACCAACTTAAAATAGCGTCTATGTTAGAGCAGAGGATGTCAGCATCAATTTCTTACCATTACTTTTGAAATCAGTTTGATTCTTCCTGAGATATTGGTGACAAATCGGCATTTAGAACGTTTTTAGAACGCTTTTCGCTCATTTTGCTCCTGCATCTCCTCTGGGGTAGTGGAAACAGATATAAAATATAGCCTATCTTGGAGCAAGATCTGTCACCACCATTTTTAAACTATTATATTTGAAATCGGTTCAGTATTTCCTGAGATTGCATAGAAATCGCAATTTAGAACTTTTTTACAACGCTTTTTGCGCATTTTGACCCCCCCCCCCTTTTAAATTTCGATTTTTATAGGAAATGTCCTTAGAGATCATTGATATCTTATAACTAACTACCATTCTAAATTTCACGATTCAAGGCCCTTCCGTCACGCAAAAACCGCAATTTAGAACGTTTTTCTCCCGCACTCTATTTGGGGTAGTGGCACCGACATAAAACATAGCCTATCTTGGAGCAAACGTTGTCACTATCATTTTGACACGAATATTTTTTAAATCGGTTTGGTATTTCCTGAGATTATGTAGAAACTACCATTTAGTACGTTTTTAAGAACGCTTTTTGTGCATTTTCACCCCTTTTAAATTTCGAATTGTTTAAGAACTGTTCTTAGACATCATTTATATCTTATAAGTAACTAATATTCCAAATTTCATATTTCTAGGCCCTTCAGTAACGCAAAAATCGCATTTTTAGAACGTTTTTTGCTCCTGCACCCCCTTTGGGGTAGTGGCACCGACATAAGATATAGCCTATGTTCTAAGTTGGACTAACACCATCATTTTGATACCATTACTTTTGGAATCGGTTCGGTATTTCCGGAGATTATGTAGAAACTACCATTTAGAACGTTTTTTAGAACGCTTTTTGTGCATTTTCACCCCTTTTAAATTTCGAATTGTTTAAGAACTGTTCTTAGACATCATTTATATCTTATAAGTAACTAATATTCCAAATTTCATATTTCTAAGCCCTTCAGTAACGCATTTTTAGAACGTTTTTTGCTCCTGCACCCCCTTTGGGGCAGTGGCACCGACATAAGATATAAGCCTATGTTCTAAGTTGGACTAACACCATCATTTTGATACCCTTACTTTTGGAATCGGTTCGGTAGTTCCTGAGCTTACCTCCTACAAATAAAATTTTTTTCCTCTTTATAATATGAGTATAGATAGATAACATTAATATTGGATATATGTTTACAGACTACAGTAGAGCGCCGATTATCCGAACTCCAATTAGCCGAACTTCCAATTATTCGAAAAGCCTATTTCTCTCAAAAAATCTTTTAAACCGTACTTCCAATTATCCGAACAGCCTATTTCTCTCCCTCAAAAAAAAAAAAAAAAAAAAAAAAAAAAAATTAAACCGAATTTTCAGTTTTCCAGACACTCTATTTTTTTCATTTTTCGGGTAAAGTTCTTGCCACCTAATATTACATCTGTAATCTAACTCATGGATGAAAGTGCGGTAGAGACATTCAAACGACTTTATAGAAAGCAAACGTTAAGAATGCTCCTTTTATCAGAAGAAACAGAAGAGCCTGATTCCCAAGATACCATAAAAATTGATTTGAAAGATTGTTGAATAACGGCTGCTGATTCCTAGGATCTAGAAAAATCCTCAACATTAAAAAAGGCTTGGAATAAATTTTTAAATAAAGTAAAAACTGATAGTAGATCAGAAAATGAGGATGTAAAACAGTAAAAGAAATGGGCAGAATCCTAAGCTATGAAGAAAATGAAATTAACGAGTAGTTAAATAGTGACGTACATGACCGTGGATATCAGATTTTAAATGATGATGAGATTGTGAATGAGATTAAAGATGAAAAAGAAACTGAAGAAAATGAAAACGAATGCTCTGAAAATGACCCAGGTCCATCACATAACGAAGCATTTAAATGTTTGGAAACAGCTATGAAATGGCTCGACCGACAGAAAAACGTTGATTCTTTTCAACTAATTAAGAATTCCGAGATATGGCAGCATTAAAAAATGTCTTCTTCGAAGCAAGCATCAATCGAAAGTTTTTTTTTTTTTTGCTTAAATTATAATCTGTGGAGTTCAGAAAATGATAAAAAGAGAAAAAGAAAATTTTAAATGATAAAAAAGTAAAAAAAATAAAAGAAATTGAAAAGACAAAAATAAATAAATAAAAAACATTTAAACACGACAGCAACAACTGATGCTGGCAGTCCTAAGCCTGGATAAAGAGTGAAGGTTTTAGTATAGTCAGGAATATCCCTTAAACTGTCTGTCCATTTATCCGAACTAGGGTCGGTCCCGACTTGTTCGGATAATCGGCGCTCTACTGTATATATTTTTTATAATTACATTATATTTTGGATCCATTTTTCTCTGATTTCGGGTTTCAGGTTATGATTGGAATTAAGTATTTCGGGTTCGATCGGGTTGCGGGTAGACGGGATATTTTTGGTTGGGTTCGATGCGGGTTGCAGCTTGGTTTTAAATAAAATTTATAGGGCTTCAAATTTTATCTATTACCTGGGCAGGATCCTAGTTAGGTGTAACGTTTAACTGCTAGTTTTCACGATGACACTTTCACTAACAAACTTAAATAATTTTAATTTAAAATAATTTTTGGTCACTTCATGCGTTTTCGATAGGGATTCGTCAACTGATTTTTTTCAGTCACCTTCGACATTAAAATACATGGTCAACCTGGCCTGAACACGAGCCGCGTTTCGAAAAAAATTGGTTACCCACCTTACCTGATGCACGATTCTTGTTTCTAGGCCTTTGCATTTTCTAAAAGGCGGGGTGGTCGGCAGTGGTTCGACTCATAACCGGAGAACTGCTCCATACTTTGTCGTTCACACACTGCTGTGTATGTGCCATATATGTGAACGTAAAATACCTGTAATATTGAATGGCCGCTTATTGGGAGGTTGCTGGGTGGAAGAAGAGTACGAAGCAGAGTTTTTCCTTTCGGGTAATGCTCAAAAGTGCGGAAACTTTTTCTGTTGTAGATTCGTCCGCCTATAAAGATTAGGTGACTAGTGAGGTGTTTCAAAAATAACCTTAAGAATTTTTTTTCTCCCTTTATTTATCTACAATATTCTTTGACAAGCTTCGAAATTTATGTTTCGAATAAAAATCGTTTGGCCCTCTGCAATTTATCTCTAATTTAAATAGCAGTGTGAGTGTTAGAGATCTGCGCGTTTCGGCATATGCCAAATCCGGACGCGAAAATTTTATGTTTTCACGTGATAACCAACATATTTCACGTCTTGTTTAAAACTAGTATGTTGTGTCCATCACAAAACTTTCTTCTATATAAATCACGTCAATTAAATCATTTAAATAGTAAAAGAACTTACATCAATTTAGAACCAATTCGTATCAAAGTATACCTGAATTTGAAGTTTCATGAAAATTCGTGCATTAGTTATTGAGATAGAGCTGTAGGGGAAATTCTGAAAAATGCAGCATAGCAGCGCCACCTGTTGAGCGATTTACACCAAAACACAAACAGCACTAATTCATATTAAGATATACTGGAATCTGAAGTTTGATGAAAATCGGCGCATTAGTTCTGGAGCTAGAGCTATTGTGGAAATCACAAAAAATGCATCACAGCAGCGCCACCTGTTGAGCGATTTACACGAAAAGGTACAAAACATCATTTCATGTCAAGGACTAACTGGATCTGAAGTTTGATGAAAATCCTTGCATTAGTTCTGGACATTGAGCTATTGTGGAAATCGTGAAAAATGCAGCATAGCAGCGCCACCTGTTGAGCGATTTACACCAAAACATAAACAGCACTAATTCATATCCAGGTATGCCTGAATCTGAAGTTTGTTGAAAACCCAAGTATTAGTTCTTGAGATAGAGCTATTGGGGAAATCTCAAATAATGCAGCATAGCAGCGCCACCTGTTGAGCGATTTACACCACAAGGGGCAAAACGTCAATTCATGTCAAGCACTAACTGAATCTGAAGTTTTATGAAAATCCGTGCATTATTTCTTGAGATTGAGCTATTACGAAAATCGTGTAAATGCTTCAAAATGCAGCACAGCATCGCCATCTGTTGGGAGATTTGCACCAAAACGTTACCAAAACCAATTCATATCAAGGATTAACGGAATCTGAAGTTTTATAAAAATCCGTGCATTAGTTCTTGAGATAGAGCTTTTGCGGAAATCCTGCAAAATGCTACATAGCAGCGCCACCTACAGGGCGATTTACACCAAAAACTAATCAGCACCAATCTATATCAGGACTACCTCAATCTAAATTTTTATTAAATTCCGTGCATTAGTTCTTGAGATAGAGCGCCCACAAAATTTGTGTCACATACAGACAGACAGACGGACACACAGACGGACAGACAGACAGACAGACTCACAGACAGAGATTTTGTAAAAACATGTTTTTTGGAATCTCTGACCCATAAAACGTGTAACTCCGTCGAAAACTGGAATTCGAAAATTTTCATGAAACCAATACTTTATTCTTGTCAAGATAGAAGAAAGTAAAAATACAGCACAGCAGCGCCACCTATTGAGCGATTTAGACCAAAATGCATAAAACTTCAATTCATGTCAAGGACTAACTGAATCTGAAGTTTGATGAAAATCCGTGCATTAGTTCTGGAGATTGAGCTATTTGAGAAATCGTGGAAAAAGCTGCTCAACAGCGCCACCTATTGAGCGATTTACACCAAAATGCATAAAACTTCAATTCATGTCAAGGACTAACAGAATCTGAAGTTTGATTAAAATCCATGCATTAGTTCTTGAGATTGAACTATTCCAGAAATCGTGAAAAATGCTGCACAGCAGCGCCACCTATTGAGCGATTTACACCAAAATGCATGAAACTTCAACTCATGTCAAGGCCTAACTGAATCTGAAGTTTGATGAAAATCCGTGCATTAGTTCTGGAGATTGAGCTATTTGAGAAATAGTGGAAAATGCTGCACGACAGCGCCACCTATTGAGCGATTTACACCAAAATGCAAAAAACTTCAATTCATGTCAAGGACTAACAGAATCTGATGTTTGATGAAAATCCGTGCATTAGTTCTGGAGATTGAGCTATTGCAGAAATCGTGAAAAATGCTGCATAGCAGCGCCACCTGTTGAGCGATTTACACCAAAAACTAATCAGCACCAATTTATATCAGGGTCTAACTGAATATCATTTTTTATTAAATTCCGTGCATTAGTTCTTGAGATAGAGCGCCCACAAAATTTGTGTCACATACAGACAGGCAGACGGACAGACAGACAGACAGACGGACGGACAGACAGACAGACGGACAGACAGACAGACAGACAGGCTCACAGACAGACATTTTGTAAAAACATGTTTTTCGGAATCTCTGACCCCTAAAACGTGTAAATCCGTCGAAAACTGGAATTCGAAAATTTTCACGAAACCAATACTTTCTTCTTGTAAAGATAGAAGAAAGTAAAAAGGGGGGGAAAAAAACAATAAATGCTTTACTGCATTTACTCCACAAATAAAGGAAAAAAAGTTACCACATTACCGTGGGAAAAAAAAAATTCTGAAGTATAAATACAGTCCCGGTTCGGCCCGAATCTACAAAAAAAAATGTAAGACCCGGACGTGTCCCGGAGATAATGAAGTTCAGGCCCGGACCAACTTTTCAAAAGCTAAAATTTAGCCCGAGCCCGTACCGAGTTTTCAGATAAAATTAAGCCAAGTCCGAGTTTAATGAAAGAAACTTTTACCGAGCTCGGGCTTCGGGACAGGCCAGGGATCGTGGAAACCTCTAATATATAATTTGAATTGGGCCCCCCTGTCGGAAATACTGTCCGCCCCTCCCCCCCCCGTCGGGCAAGTTATGGCTCCGCCCCTGCTTTTTTCTAAGTGAATATAGACCCCTTGCATTGACGTCACGTTGCTATTACCAACGACTGATACTATAGCATCTGGAGCACACACGTGGAGCACAGAACTCCCCGTTTGCCATCAAAAGCACGTGTTATCTTTCTGTTTAATTTAGATCTTCCTCATTTTTATTATTATAGGAGAAATAAGTCTAATAAATGGAGAGCACCACATTCGCCTTATATTTGGGCGCCATATGAAACGATTTCAGACATGTGACGTCATGTGCAACCCGTCTATAAATTTGTATTTATTGTGACGTTTCGAGAATAGCGACTATAGATAATGTACATGTGACGTCACGCACCCAAAAAAGGCGTACTTCTCAACTTGGTGTAGACTTCGAATTGACTGCTGAAATTCCAGAATTAGTTAAAACTTGATTTGCATCTTATAATGCCACTGGTCTGCCAAGTCATATCTTGGTGGAATACTACAAATCTGATTTTAGTGGTTGACTGGTAGATTTGCATTTGTGTTTTCCTGCTCCCATTTCTCCATGTTTTTATACCTTTAGGTGCAGGAAAAAGCAATGATAAACATACCGATAAACCACTAAAATTGGGTATGTTGATGGCTTCCACCAAGATTCGACTCGGAAGACCACTTGCATTTTAATATGCCAATCGAGTTCTGTCTAATCCTGGAATTTAAGCCGTAAACTCGATGAGGTGATTGTCTGTGCAGTCACCTCCCGGTCTATATGTTTAATTTATATTTATCGTGAATTTCAACGATTAAACATATTTTTTCACAATGGTTCGAAAATAATGGATAAACAATTTCGCTGCGAAAAATAAGAGTCTGACTGGCATTCGAACTCGAAGAAAATATTCACAAATCCAGCGCGCTGCAAACCATGCTGCACAGCTGCTTACCAAAGGAAGTAATATATCCCTTTGTAAACTGTAACGTACACTTTGAGGCTTATTTTCTCAAGACCCCCGTGTGTATTGCACTTACTGAACTCCACGATAGAACTGAGAGAACTAACTGCTTATTCTGTTACATTGAATCCAGATGTCCGCCTTGAGCCTTAGTAACATTACATATATAAATTTCATAGAGTTTCATATAACGTAATGGCTCTAAAATGCATTTTGTGTAATGACCGCCCATAGACTGTACTCAGGTAGCACAAAGATATCGACCGAAGTCCTACCCAATATCGTCGCTGAATGTCGTACGTCAAATTTACAACACCTGCCGATATTCACAGATATAACTCAAAATTAGTTTTTAAAAGAAAACATTCAAAACAGTTTTTTGCATTTCTTATCACATTATAAAACAGATATGGCAATACTTTTGGCTTTTTAGAAAACTTCATTTTGTAATGCCTCATTTGTAATATTAGGTTTACATTGCCAATGTTGTAAAAATGATATCACTATTACAAATTTGTGGGATATCTATCGACATTCGTAAAAACAATACCATTTTTCGGACATTTCAATATATGAGGCATTCTCGTAATCTTTTGACTTTCGGGAATAAAAATCTGGTGAAATTAAACTTGCTAAAATAACATTTTAATCTGATAGACGAATGCCTTAATGATTCAAAATAAGGAAAAAAAATGGTCAGCAGCGAAACTATTTTTATTTAACTGAGGTTTATGTTAAACGTGCGAGTTTAATTTTTCGTACCATTTTACCACTAAAACTTTTTATTTTCTTCTAAATTTTTACTTATAATGAATTTGCATAGTACCCGCAGGGCATTCAAATAAGAAATAATAACAATGTAGTATTTTTGGTACAAAATTTTGGTATAACATTGTCTTAAAGGGGTGTTAAAGAAGGGACGGTAAGGTAAAAAAAGGGGACGGTATAAGAAAAAAGGGACGGTAAGGATGGAACGGTAAGGAAATTACCACCTATTTTAGGCAAATCATGTTAAGACTAAAGGGTAGCCACAATTGATTTTTAGAAACAGTTATTTACATTGGATTAAATAAAAAAAATTAATTTGCCTCGAAAAGTGCAGGAATAAACCTTGGGGACGGTAAGACTACCAATAAAACCACGATTCTTGGCATTGATATTTAAATGCTGATTTAAATTCTGCAGTATTTTTCCTGTCAAAAAATTTTAGACATTCTTTCTCTAGCATACTTCTGCATGAGAAAAAACTTGAAAAAAAATCTGTGGCTACATCTGAAGTGATTTTCAGTATAATTTTAGAAGAGGGACGGTATGCAATCTAAAACCCAGGTACAGAGTTTAAAAAATAATAACAACCCTAAAAATGTGTGTAGGATAATTTTTTACTACATATTTATATAAAACAATAGTTTCAGTTTCGAAAAAAAATTACAGCTCCAAACTTAAAAATCAGCATCAGGAACACGTAACGGTATAGGAATTTTCCTGGTATTTGGACCCCCAACATCGTCCAAAACTTATTTATCTCGTTAATATTGTTATGCAATCATACAATGGGATGTTCACCAGTATATGAAATAAAAAAACACAAGAACATGCACTAAAATAAAAATTATTATTCAGGGACATAAAAGTCAAAAGATTGTGAGAATGCCCCATATCTGTCGACATCCAGCAATCAAAAAATCTGACGAAGTTTGTAATCTAGACCAAAGGGAAAGTAAAATTCTGAAGGATCGCTCATTTCTATAGTTTTAGTCAAAGAGTATTTCATGGAGACGTCTACCATGAAATTTGCATACAAATTCAGTGAGAATCCATAGTTTATACAGAAAAAAAGCATTTGAAAAAATTTATGTAGAAATCTATATAGATTGCTATAGAAAATTTTCTTTAGAACAATTTATATAAAAATTTATAGATTGCAACCGAATAATTTCTTAAGAAGCATTGCATATTAAAATCTATTGATAATGCTAGAATAAAGAAATCTGCAATTATTACTCTTGAATTATTTGTATTCAAAAAAGTAATGTAGAGCCTATAACGATGTTTAAATATAACATTTGCTAGTTTTATAAAAAAAACTAAAGATGTTTTTTTATACATAACTAGCTGCAATACACGGCGTTGCCCGGGTCAGAATATATTGCGCGCTTTATGACATGAGAACCAGTCTCTTTAAGCGATGTGTTTCAGCAATTTCAGCAGTGTTGCAGTTCATTGCTTCGGCGTTGAATAAAGATATCACGATGGCTATATTTGTTATCCACAATTATCACTGCAATTTCATTGACTTGAGGTGCATTAAACCTTCGTTCATGCTCACCGGCTGGTTTTTTGTCGGCCAGAATGACGATCTTATAATTGTCTGCAGCCATTCGTTCTAGTCTGGAACACATTGATCACTTGATTATGGTTATGAAATAGACGTTGTAACCCATAATAATTTCTCATTGTAGCCCCAGAATGTGAGTGCAACGATAATCTATTCCGAGTTTTTCTCACTAACAAAATATATTTGTAGGAATTTCGGTGTTTCATTTGGTATGGGCATTAGCGAGCCTACTCGATGACAAATTTGCCCTTGGACTTTAAAAACTGGGCTGAAATTTTCTACGTTACATATTGATGTAGCCCGAACGAACTCATTTGAAAGCAAGAATAGTATCGAAGTATATTTTGTATTTCCTAATATTCCTTTAAAAACGTAATTTAGAAAGATTTTAACGGGGTTTTTTAAAACGCTTGTTGTTCCTGTCAAATCCGAAGTGGTAGTGGCACCAGCTTAAAATGTATCCTGCGTAAGTATCAGAAACTGTCACCATTGATTCGTAACCGTTACTTTCGGAATAGGTTCATTATTTTTTTAGATTGCATAGAAATCGTAATTTAGGACATTTTTAGGAAATTGCAATTTAGAATGTTTCTTGCTCCTGCAAACTCCAGGTGACAGTAACACCGACACAAATAGAGCCTATGTTAGAGTAAGAGCTGTCACCATCAATTTCCAAAGTTTCCAACCAATACTTTTGAAGTCGATTTGATACTTCCAGAGATTGCGTAGAAATCGTAATTTAGAACGTTTTTAGAACGCTTTTCGCTCATTTTTCCCTTTTTAAAATGCAGCACCTTTAGGGTAGTGCCACCGACATAAAATATAGCTTATTTTGGAGCAAGGTCTATTAGTATCATTTTGACACCATTATTTTTTAAATCGGTTCGAAACTTCCTGAGATGGTGTAAAAATCGCAATTTAGAACGTTTCGGAATTCTTTTGTGTGGCCCTGTAAATGAATAATAAATATTCTTTGCACCGCATATGCTACAGAATGTATATTTAAATGCATTTCATAAAAGCATTTCAATTTCGTTATGTTCGGAAGGCTGAAAACTTATTAAAAACTATCTCAAACGATTTTTCCCCATAGGCCGTAATGTAATGGAATTCTTTTGAGTGTCCCTGTAATCTCCCACTTCCACGCACCGCGACCAAACTGCCTTACTAACAGCAGGAGACCAAGGGCTATCTAACCACACCAACCGCGTGTGGGTGGCTGTACGTGTTCATGGAGAAAAGTCTGGCTTTACCCACACACACTAGACTTTTGTATAGGTACTAGGGGGCTCTGCCCCCTGCAAGCTACGCTCGTCAACTCCCGTTCAGACACTGCAGAATCTAAAAGCACGCTAATCTGATCGGTTTTAAAAAGATTAGAGAAGATTGAATTATACTGAAAAAAAACTGCAGCGATCTCCCTGTAAACGGGTTTCCATTCAATTCCCTTTGATTGCAAAAATTTAAGGTAGAATCAGTTGCTGTTAAGACATCCAATGGTTGTTTTAGTGTTTGGTTAAAGACGATCAGTTAAACATTTGAAAAGAAGCTGAAATAAAAGGAATTAAGTAAACAGAGTCTTTGCTCTTGGTATTTTTTAACAGCGTTATAAAACGATTGACATAATACAATTTACTACAATTACTAAAATTTGCTGCTTTAACCCCTTCAAGGGCGGTGGTTCATTTTTGGACCACTTAATTTTAATTCTTAAATGCCACATTAGCACCAGAATATTGGGATGAAAATTTCCCTTTTAGTAAGTAAGTGAACAAAAGCATTTTTGTATTTCGAAATTTATTTGTAAATTCTGGTGCCATCCACTGATTTCAAGATTTTACGAACAGAATTGCCTTGTCCGTGAAAGGGTTAAACGCATATTAATGTATTTATTATTTTAAAGTTTCCTTTCCCTTTTAATATTCACGTGTAAATACAATTTTCAAGACATAATTTTCAATATTTTCCTGCTTTTAACACGTACTTATTTAATAGTAATTTTAAAGTTTTTTTTTCTGTTTTTAATAGTCACGTGAAAATAAATTTGTAATCGTTAGGAAATATTATTCTTTGCGCTATTTTTAGAATTGAAAACAATCTCTATAATAATAGCCTAAGTCATGTGACTATCATCAACAGCTCCAGGCGGATCCCTTCGCTTTTTATATTCCAGGCGGCCATTTTGGTTCTTTAATGTTAGCCATCCACAGGTGTGATAAGTCGCCGAATATTACTCTATAGCCATTATTTCGTTTATATTATAATAGTCCAAGTCATGCAACTGCCATAAACAACGGGCTGATTCCTTCGCTTTTCATAAGAAATGTTTCCATTTTGATTAAAGAATCAAAATTATTTTTTCGAATAAAACTACATAAAAGTTGCCATGATCGCAAAGAATTCCTGGTACTTTTATGTTAGCCGGTGAAAATCTCGCCAATAGCTTTTTTAAAACTCGCCAGTGAGCATTTTTTTATTTTTCGAGTGATAAATTAAAACGGTGCTACTTGGTTATCCCATCGACCAAAAATCTGTCGCCAAACTATAAGATTAAATGCCAATAATGGTTGATCGTAAATGTCACATTCACTTGACTTTAAGGAAGTTACACATGTTCACGCTATCAATTGATTTTTATTTCGACGTTTTATTTTTATTTTTATTAATGTTATACTAATTTATTTGTTCTTTTCTTATTTAAAATAAAAAAATATGTCAATTTGTATAATTTGGCTATTTATATAATTTGGCGAAATTGGTCGACGGGAGAAGTAATAACATTAAAATGTTGCTTTGAAGTGGAAATTAAATCTCATGATTTGTTGCATTGTCACATACGCACCAGGTTTGGCGTGATTTTTTTTTTTTTTTTTTTTTTTTTTTTTTTTTTTTAACGACAGTTTGGCGAAAACCTCGTTTTTAAAAATCTGTTGCATATGTATTTTTAAATTATTTTCTGTTATTTTTAAAATGACTAGGGGGCTCTGCCCCCTACGAGTTACGCTCGTCAACCCCCGTTCAGACACCGCAGACTCTAACAGCACGCTAATTTGATCGGCTTTAAAAAGATTTCGGAAGATTGAATTATAATTTGAATCTGACAATTATAATCTGACGTAATTTTACACCAAACTTTTCTTTCTCTTTTTAATATTCACGTAAAAATACTTTGGTTAGAAATGAAATATTATGATCATCTTAAAATATCAAATAAATGTCTCGCGCAATTTTTAAATTTAAACTGTTTTGCAATATTATTTTTTGTTCATTTTACGTAATAAGTGTAATGTGACGCAAATTCTCCTATTTAAGACTTGTAACGCATGTTGATGAATTTATTATTTTACAATATTCTTTCTCTTTTAAAATTCACGTGTAAGTATAGTTTTTATGACGTAATTTTCAATGAGTTCATGCTTTTTATATTTTCTGCTTATAATAGTCACGTGTAAAAATTTTTTTAATTTGAAGCAAACATTATTGTTTGCGCTGTTTATACAGTTGGCAACAGTTTAAATTAATACAATTTTCTAAATTTTGTAAAAAATATCTCTCGAAATGCTGAAAATTGGAATTTAAAATAGAAATAAAACCTCAAAAAATGAGTCAAATTTAAATACTAAATGCAGTCTGCACACCGGGAAATTCTGACGCATAAAATGATCTAAAAATGATTAAATTCCTATGTACAGTTTTTGCTCCTATAATACTTTTCTAATGGAACGATTTTGTCCAACTTTGGCATTAAATATCTCTTAAAATAATTCTTCGATTTAAAAACTGTCTGCATCAGGGTGTTTATTAAACATTTCTTTATAATACTACCGATTTTCCTATTTTTGTATGCAACAGTTTTTTTAATATTAACGAAGAAAGGCCATGATTAAGCATTCAAATTGGATGCCGATCTGCTGGGAATATCTACGCAGATTTTCATTGGTCCATTTCCAAATCAAAACTTTTTTTATATATAGAATGAAATAACAATAAATAAAAAAAAATTAATTAATAACTATAGAACAAAAAATTTATAACATTTTGCGTAAATAAAAAGAAAATAAATTCAAATAAACATTTATTAATAAATAAGCAACAATAGCCGGGTTACCATGTCAAGCAAAATAACGCCATTTTGGCGCCAATCAGGTTTCCCGTTGCGTATATGACATCTGTGTCTAATATTTTTCTTTTCGTTTCGTTTAAAAAAAAGAATGAAGTAAAAGCCATTTATTTTAAAGGTTTAAATTTTAAATGAAAGTTTTGTATTAAATAAAATGATAATGAAATACAAATTGAATTATGAATAAAAGTAACATGATGCATTTCTTAGCATACATTTAAGGGAGACCAAACTCGTCGCCAAATTAATTTAAAATAACCTTTTCTAAAATATGAAAAAAAATATCTGTTATGATTAAAATTTGAGTTGCCATCATTAGAAAAAAGTATTGAAAATTAGAAAAAAATTAATATTTCGAAAACTAATTCTAATTTTAAAATTCTAATACCAGTTTTGAGATCTGTGGATCAATACGGCTTTTTGGTGTTAATTTCATCGCAAAGTATTCCATATTTTAGGAGAAATCGCCGTGAAACGTAATCAGTTGTTTAATCAGTCGTTTCATAGAATCGTTACATAAATTCTTTTCATTTCAGTCGTTTAATTAGGATTTTATATATACAAGTTGGAACTCATCGAAATCGACGAATTAAAATGTTTTCGAATGGAACTGCTAGGTCTAATTTGTAATAAACCTACAAAAATAATTACAATAAAAAATTAATCTTGCAATGGTTATCTAACTCTTAAAAAAAAAAAAAAAAAATTAACTTAAATTTACCAAACTATTATTTCCAAAAACTTCAACTGCTTAAATTATTAAAAAATTAAACTGTATTAGAATACGTAATCAAGATGAGTAATTATGTTGAAGTTATCGATTGAGGCTCTTACGTTTGTTTTTACGGGATGAAAAATCAGTAAAAAGGATTTCGCTTTGTCACATCATAAATTTTTCCCCGATAAAATCTAAATTGCACGTTATTTTCACATTCTCAAAATTTACATATGCACCGCTCAAATTCAGAGTTTAAAAGTATTTTACGCGCAATATATTATTAATGAATGTATTTCCAATCTTAAAGTCACGTTTGTCCGATACAACTTTTCATGTGAACGTTCGCATAAAATTTAAGTTCTAATCTCAGTACCTGCGAAAATTTACCATTCAAAAATTTGCCTTTAGTTGCCATAGTATTGGCCATTTAATATTGGTCAAATATTTAGTTTTATCAAAGAAAATGATCGTTTTGCTTTAAATATGACATCATTTTTACTCACTGAAACATTTTGCCTAGCATCTCAAACTCAGTATCAGCGTAATGTAAAAATATTGAAATATCTTCTTCAATCTTTTGATTTATCAAGAAGAATGCGTGTTTTTTTTTTTAATGGCTGACGTCATTTTCTGTTCAAAAATTAGAAAAAAGTTACTTTTATTTGTAATGTGAAAATGGCATCAATAAGGATATAATCAATAAAAATAAATAAACCATGATTATTTTCCCTTTACTTTTGATATAAATGGAGTACTTCAGTTTCCACAATCACAAAATTGGTACTAAAAACTATAAAAAAATTAATATTTCAAAAATAAATTGAGATAGAGCTTTAAAACAAATTGCATTTTAAGTATACTTTTTCCCCTCTACGACGGTGTAAAAATTGAAACTGTGCGATGTTTAGAAGTTTAAAATTTGCAGCAGCGAAAATTGCAAAACCGAAGTTTCATTTCAAATTTCAAAGTGTTGCCATTCGCAGAATGACGTATACATTACGCACAGATATGTTTGTCCTTTATAATATAGATAGGGTAGATAGATTAATGTGCTTTTTTTTGTGTAAATGTTTTTACACGGGCAAAAAATTCGTTTTACGTAATTTTTAAATGGATGCTAGTTGCTAGTTTATCTTTCAGGGTTGCCACGCTTTAGAGAATTTCCAGACCAGGAAATTCTTCGGTACCGGTATCCTCTTATAGAAAATCTCTACTTAAATAAGGCAAAATTTCGTGCATTTAACTTTGCAATTATTTTTCTATAAACAAATACTGATATTTCACCTGGAAAATTCCCTGAAGCGTGGCAACCCTGTTTTTTTTTTAATGCTTTCGAATTTTTGACTTTTATAAGAATTTTATTTTTCATTACTGAATGAATACAAGTGTAGTTTCAAAAGTAGGTCATTCATTTTTAATTAGACATTATTAAGGGGACCAGGTAAGCGAAATTTGGGGGGAAAATCGATTTTTACTTTTTTATATCATTAAATAGTTTAAACTTTTATCTTTCCAACGATGTGTCACACATGTTTATATATTAAAAAAAGAAGTGTTGGAATTATTCATTCTTTCTAAGAGTACTTCCATCTTAATGGTCATTTAAATCTTTGACTTTTTCCCATAACTTGTATTTTTCATGTTTGTGTTCCTTTTTGCAATATCTATTAAACTTAAGAACTCAAAAAATTTTTAATACTTTTATTATGTTATATTGTATGCTTTAACACAGGGATTTAATGATTTGTTGAAAATTATTTATTCTATGCAGTGAAATCTTAACAAAAAGGCTAATTTAAAAATGCCTTTCAATAAATAATTAATAATTAATTTTTAGGTTCACTTAGGAAGAAAATATTCTGTTAAAATACGTAAAGCATGTTATTCAAACTACTCTAAAAATTCTAGACCTCTATATTTCACCATTTCTGAAAAAAGGTACATAAAGTTGGTGTTTTTTAACATGGCGAAGATAAAGCTTACCCGGTCCCCTTAGTCTAAGTAATACTAATAAGTTTATATGCTAATTTATGTTCATGTTAACTTGTATGTAGTGCGTCAATTTTTGAAGAAATATACACATATTTATCACTTATATTTAATAAAAAAATATTTTTTTTATTTCTTAAAATGAAAAATTCAAAATAATGAGATAGTTAAAAGCCTTTCTTTACAGTTTTGTGCAAGTTGAATAAAAGAATGTAAAAAGTAAATCGATTGTGATGGAAAGATTATGAGAGAATTAAATCATAATTTTGTCAGACATTTTCCCCTCACTAACAGGAAAATAAAATTCACCACTTTTTATTAAAAGCTTCTTATAAACATATATTCTCGCTTGTTTCTTTCAGCGAATAAAGCATTTTTTTTCTTTTTCCCTCTTTTTTCTGGCTTCCGTTTGAGGATAAACCTCTGCTTTCCCAATAGGTGTTTACGCTCACCGTATCTGCGGATTACAGTTGTTTGGGGCTGCGTAAAATAAATTATTTAATGTAGAAAAAAATATTATTCATATTGACGAAAAAAGGCGTCATGTAATATTTAAAAATGTTATTCAGGAATGTTGAAAAATATATCGCTCAATATCAAATTGTGTTATTCAGCAATGACAGAAAAAGATACAATGTAAATGTCAAAAACTAACTAAAAAATGTTGGGAAATATTGGCCAACATTGCCAGATGTTAAAAAATAATAATCAACGAATATCATTTTAGAGAAAGGAGGGGGGGGGGGTTACTTTGGCCAATTTTAAATTTTGATATTGGACGATATCTTTGTGCTACCTGGGTAGTGTAATTGAATTATTTTGTGCGGTCCTGTACAATAATTATAAATGTTATATACACCCTCTTAAAAGAAAAACAGATTATAAGTGACTGTCACAACATACTAAAAAATAAATTACCATCAGCCTTCTATAAAGCCCGTGTTTAACATATTCGTATTTTTTTGTGCGGCCCTGCACATTAACTATGAATGCTATATGCACCCTCTTCAAGGAAAACCATGCTGTGGGTAACTGCATGGTACATACTAAAATTACATTTCTGTTATCGTTCTACAAACCCCGAATTTCACATACATTCGTTTCATAATATCAGTCGTTTCAGAAAGTCGTTTCACAAATTTGTTTCATAAATTTGTTTCATTAGGATTATATATATATGGTTAGATTTATTAATGAGATGTTTTTGATTCTACATCGAATCAATATAGAATACTTTATACCTGGTTCATGTTTTGTTATTTTTAGTAATACACATATCAAAATAATTTAGATTCACTTGTCTTTTTATTGCAGTTAACTGCTTTATGAAATTCATTTGAAGTAATAAAGTTCACACAATTCATATGAAAAAGCGAACTAGTTACATGTTGAAAAGGTTTCTTAGCATCACAGAAAAAGACAATTTTCTAATGTGTTAATTCATGTAAGATAGATAACAAAAACGAAAATAAAATTTATTTTCATAATGATTATCAAATTTAATTTTTTTTGCACCTCAGAGAAATTGCTTTTTGTGCCACTTTAGGCACGCATACTATATTATGCGATTCTATAATTTGAAGAAAAATTTCATATACTTACTGGCGACAATGTGATGCTCGTGAGGACAGTAAGTATTCAGAGGGAGTACTCCATTTGGAGCGAAAAAGATGCGAGAATCTTTGTCATCCTCATATATTTGCTCGTTCATGGGTGTACAGGTGGCGCCTAAAGCATCGCCAAAAAAGGGACTTTTTCTAAAAATATAAAAGAAAGATTTTGTAAAAGAATTTTTAACCCTCCGTCTACCAGACGGGTCCATTGGACCCGACAGGTACATACAAAATATTCATTCAAACCAGAAATTTCTTTAAAATAAACTAAGTATATAAACCAGACAAAAATAAGGTAAATAAATAAGTTAAATAGTTTTAAATAAAAATTCTGGTGTAGAACGTTTTATTAAAACTTGAATAAAATTCCCGGTAGATCTAGGGTTAAAGTGTACTGAATGATTATAGACCAGTTTCAACTGACGTCACACCCTAGCACCTTGCAACCACTTTGACAACCGCTTGGGTATTTTGTTTGCCCATCGGGTTTTCTCGACTTCGATTGGTTGGGTGATAATATTAACTGTTGATCGCTGATTTTGGTTGGTTAGATGAAAATTGGAGGCTTGTGGTCACGTGGTTGAAATTGATCTATTACATTAAAATATCAACAGAAAAAAATATTGTGATTTTTTAATTTTCGAAACTGTACTTTTATTCCTGTTTAGAATAATGATCAGCAAAAGCGCTCGCAGTACAAAATGAGTTGAGAGCAATGTTTTGGAATATGTGTGCCTTTTTTATGGGCATAGGGGCGGTCCATAAATGATGCCGCACTTTTTTCAATATTTTTGACCCCCCTCCCCCCCTTTGTCACAAAGTGTCACCCTCACCGTACCCCTCCCCCTCCATTGTCACATGTCACGCTATATTACATAAACATATACTTGCAATTTAGAAACAAAGCACTACATTATAGATCATATTTCAAACTTAATTTTTAAACTTTAACTATGTGTTTTAACGACATTTGTGAACATAACAATAAAAATGATTAATGTACTTATTTTGTATGAAATAAGAGTAAGGTTTATAACAAAAACATAATTAATATACAATATTAATAAAATATTAATAAGAAAGAACAGTTGAAAACAGTCGTATTTTGGAATTTGAAATGGAATTTAATATATTTGGCTTTAAATCTACTTTATAACACAAAATACTTTAATTTCAAAATAACTTCAAAATCTAATCTGCTGATTTTTAATGCTTTTATTTTAACCAAAATATGTGATGTCACGTTTCTTCTTACCCCCTCCCACCCCCTTGTTACAAACTGTCACAATTTCACGAACCCCCTTCCAAGCGTGACATCATTAGTGGAAGGCCCTTATATTACATTTCATATAAACAAGAAATAAACTAACTACGAATTTTTTGTCAGAACCACACGTGGAAGACTATTTTTAAGCAAATCAACATAAAAAACATTAAAAATCCCAAAAATAAGCTTTCGTCGACTTTTTTCAAAATGAAGAATTCAAATAACTTACCATTTTTTCATGACAACCCAAAAGGTGGTGACAAATATACAAGAAAGAAAAATCATTCGTCAAGCATAGATTATGAAACACCTTCCAACGAATTCAGAAATCTGTAACTGCTACTTCGTTATTTAATAAAGTGAAAGATGATATCCAAATAAATAAGGTTTAACTAGGTGAGGAGACATGCCCAAGAGCTAAAGCTCTACTAGCCCCATTCATATCCAATTTGGAAAGCCCATAAAACATTTAAAACCCAATTTCAGCAGTTTACAGAAAAAAGTATCCGAATTATTTTGTGCAGCCTTGTAAATGATGCTAAAACTTAGTTAAGTTAGGAAACGCATAACACAGTTGAAATTTCCGTCAATACTCGAATTCTTTTGTGCAGCCTTGTTGTTTAAATCTCTGTGAAGTGCAAGAAAGCAGTGGTATTGAAGAGCTATCTGACTTTATAACTACGCCATTGTGAACGAGTTTTGCTTCAAACCAAAAGATTGCGAGTGATGCCTTAAGTAGAGTTCTGTACTCTCTTGAACTCAATGAAGGCAGTGTCGAAAATGGACTCACAGAAGTTCTAACTATTGCCGAAAAGCAGCAGATATTTTATGTTTACAGATTCTCTGCTTTGTAATCCCCATATATTTCTTTTATGAAGCGAGAAATACTAAGATTTGAAACTTAATATTATTCATTTTTCTATTTCTCCTTTCAATGTGGTTGTATTCTAGACGCCGTACTTGGCAAGTGTGTTTGTCCTCAGTCATACTTACAGTAATTTTGTGCTTAAGAACAATTGATTTATTGCTCAATAAGTGTTGTAGGATTAGTCTAGAAATATGTTATACTAGCTACTTGAAAGATCCAATGGCAAGAGCGTGTTTTCTATTTTGATTTTGAAGAAAGTTTTATTTTACTCTAAAAAAGGGTTTCTAATGATCCCCTAGAGCTGCCTTTGCGATCCTCTTAGATTTTCAAAAACGGGAGAAAGAATGAAATTTACATGGATTACATATTGCACACTACAGCTGAAAAGTCCGACTTTTAAAAAAGCTAAAAAGTAGTATAAAAGTGGGCCCCAGACAGAGTATTCAGTATATAAAAGTGGTCCGCACTGGAAAAACAAATTGAGAAACGCTGTTTTAAGCTTTCACACATAAAGAAATTTAAAGCTGTGTAATTGCACTTTAGTATTACGGTATATACTCGCGTATAAGTCGACCCCTAAATTCCTGAAAAAAATATGTTGCATACCAGTATTTTCTTGTAGCCATCTTCAGCTTATTTAATATCAGCAAATTCTACATTTAGATAACAAGAAGACAAATTTTTTTAAATACTGGTATTCAGTCTGTTATTCCTCTCGAATTTTGAGTCGACTTATACGCGAGTATATACGGTATCATTATAATCGTTAATACAATTCAATCGGTCGTTTCAAAAGCTACATAAGTAATTTTTTTTTTTTTAATGCTCATTTTTTGTGGCAAACGTGTCCTTGAGGGTTGATTCACATCTCTAGATTAAAATTGTCTCCCGTTATTAATCTGTCTCCCCCGAAAAAAGGTACATAAAAATTGTTGTTTATTGCAAAAACAACATTAATCAATGACAATACCGAGACATATTCCAATGGCTAATAACAGAACAAGAAGAAAATGTGATCGAAAACGATGGTGATGAATATGATTATGGTGTTTTAATAAATAGATGCCAAGGATTACGGATTTTGAGTATCGCTGTTTCCGAATATTGGTTTTCGCATTATTTAATTGCAGAGTTCTGTCATATAACCAATCAAATACTATTATTAGGAAATAACAGTATTCAAAATCAGTAATATTTAACATCTATGATCAATGTCAAACCTTAAAATGCAAACGTTAATGATTTATGTCTGTTTTTCCAAGTACCTAATAAAAATATGATTAATACCTTTTATGGTTAATATTAGGAAAATTTAGGTTTGTTGTAATGTCAAATCTTAAAATGCAGACATTAATAAATTGTCTATTTTTCCAACTACCTTATAAAAATGTGATTAACACATTTTATGGATAATATTTGGAAAATTCAGATTTTTTGTAAAACACTAAATTTCATTTATAGCAAGAACAATACAAGTCTAAAACTTTTATTATTGCTTTTTTTTAATTATTATAAAATTGATAACCGGCTTACAAATTTAAAAATTTGAGAAATATAGTGAGCACAAAAATGTTTTCTAAAATTGCTGTCATTGCTCACGTCAGTATGTATTGATCCTTCAAAAATTTGAATATGTGACCTATAGTGCGGTCGGAGGCTGCAAGCCATCCCCTCATAGAGTTCACGGCTGAAATTCCAGGATTAGTTAGAACTCGATTAACATATTAAAATGGAACTGGTCTGCCAAGTCAAAAACTATATCAGAGCTGAAAAGTCTCCGGCTTTTTGAATACCAGTATTTTAATGCAGAAAAGGCTGTTTTATTTAATTGGAACATTTGGCCGATTTAAAAGAACAAGATTTTCTCTAAGATAATGGTGGTGTGCAGAAAGCCGGAGGCTTGGTAATTCTGCTATATAATATACCGGGTGGAAGTTTGGTTAAAACCCATGGAGGAAAGAGATAGATGGGGGATGCAGCATGCCGTAAAAACGGTTTGCAATGTGATGCGCGTTATTGCTCAAATTTAAATGCTCTCACTAGGCCCAAACAAAACAAGCACCTGGAACAAGGACCGAATTCTTTGACATCACCCGTGCATTTTTTTCTCTAAATGAAAACAGCAATGAAATGAATCTGCTTATTTTTAAGCATTCTCAAGCAGCATTCCCTTGTATTATGAGCTAAAAAATGTATTACTAAAAGTTTTCTTCTTTTTTTCGTGAAAGAACGTGCTTGTGTTTGGGCCTACTGTAGCGGATTTTAGGGTTACTTTTTTGGCGTCACCTCCAGCCACCTTACTGCATCTCCATCTATCTCTTTCCTCCATGGTGAAAACCACCCGCAGACCCAGTTTTAATGGTTGATTGGTAGGTTTCCTGCACCTGGTCCTCCATCCTTTCATACGTTTATGACTCCACTGGTTGTAGGAAAACACAATGTGAAACCTACCAATCAATCACTGAAACTGGGTCTGCAGGTGATTTCCACCAATATATGGCTTGGCAGACCAGTTCCATTTTAAATATGCTAATCGCGCTCTAACTAATCTGGGAATTTCAGCCGTGAACTCGATGAGGTGATAGTTTGTGCGGACGCCGCACGGTATATTTTGTAGTCTTTTTAAATGATTGATTCTTTTATATAGAGTGAACAGAAAGTATGAGACCGATTTCTTTAGTAAAGCTCAACGTACGCCTCCGTTTGCAGCTCAGAGAATGTAAAGCCGATATCCTAATTCACGCAGAGCGTTATCTAACATTTGTTCTGTAGCATTAGATATAGCATCTGTTATCCTAACCTTCAATGTTCCCGTATCACGAACTGGTATGGGAAAGACTTTGCCCTTGATATAGCCCCAAAAGTAAAGAAGCAAGATGAGTAAAATAAATATATAGTAACTTAAACAACACGTGGCAAGAGCTGCAAGATCACCGTGACATTCTCTGAGCTACGAAGTGCGACCCATATTTTGAAATACAATATGGTTATTCGTCTTTTTACAAACTTGACTACAGTATATGATTACGAAATAAACATGTGTCTAAATATAATGGTTTTACGCAATGAATTTTTGTAATCGGTGAAGGATTTTGATTACAAAAATGCTCAGTATATATATCGTGAATTGATTTAGAAATACTTACGATCCCATTTGTCTCAACAATTGGTCAGTAGTTGGACATTTTAGTTCAGGCTCAGCACCATTTGGTGGAGAAGGACATGAAAAGGGGCCTTGGGTTGTACTAGTCGTTGGTCCTTCTACGCAAATAAACAGAAAAAAAACCAAGTTATTCTCTGAGTAAAATATACTTCGATACAAATATATTCTTGAAATTCATTTGAAAACATATCTGTTTAAACTCGTCAAAATTATTTAAACGCTTTTAAATGAGCTATCATTTTCTAATTTTTAATTCTCTTGGATAATGTCCAATTTATGCGTGAAAAGTATAAAGATTTAGATCTAAAGATCTAACGTACAAAGAGCTTTATAAAGATGAAGAAATATGCTAATGATTGTTCTATTTATGTAAGTGATATTTAAGAGAAAGTATTCACTATACTCATGGTTTACAAAAAGAAACATCCGCAAATAAAAGTAAAAGAAAAAGGAAACCCAGACACTAAAAAACTATGCCCCGATGAGTGGGTATAGACCATTGAATCCTTAATTTCAGCATCGATAAACCTATCCTATATTAGACTATATACCATTAATAAATCTATTCGATAAGACTAAATGATTAAAACTTATTAAAGCAGAGTTTGTACGCCTCAAGGAAAGACTAATCAGAATTTCCCTAAAATAATATTTGCCATATTTAATGAAGAAACCCCTGTGTTTAGATATAGCGCTCATTACTTTATGAAAACTCTGGTATTCAAGCTAGTGCTCCTGACACAATACGTATTTCAGTTATACGTTTAATCGATATACGCATATACGTATAACGCGTCGGTATGAAATACATATACATTAAACGATAAGTTTAAACGTATCCGGATCCGTATAAGCGTATTAAACATATAATTCTGGTATACGTATAGGGGAGACTGGGGAGGGTTGAAACAAAAGGGTTTTATTTTTTTCCTAGAATATATGAAAACAATATTTTTTCTATTGTTTCAGTGAAAAATATGAAAACAATGAAAAATTTTTCATATTTTTTTCATATTTAAAAGAATTTTAGAGTTTTGCCAAGAGGTGGCAACCAAAGCTACTGAAATGTTCAAATAATTATCTTTGTTTCAAGCAGATAATTGAAGCAGGTGTGGAAAAATAAATTGTGAAGAGTTTTTAGCTTAGAAAGTGTACTTTTTAGAAACATTTTGCAAGATTTTCTCGGATAAAATATATCATAGAAATTTAAGTAAGTATGTTTTAAGTAATGCAGAAATATTGAGCTTTCATTCGAGGCATAAAGATTGTACTCTAAATTAGGCTAAACATAACCATGTGTTATACTTTAAAAAGTGGGTACGTGGGGAGGCTTGATCCAATCAATCTGAGGGTGGGTTGATCAGATAGTCAAAGATCCCTTAATTAACTGTTTATTATTATTATTATTATTATTATGCACTGTACATAATGAAGGATTAATGGTTATATTTCTAAAATAATGTATATTTATTCTGTAAAGCTACAGTAAAATGGGATGATAGAAAAGCAAATATTTAAAATTGATTAAATGAAGATGTGAAAAATTGCTATAGAGGCAAGAAATTTTTTTATGAAATATAAATTGGAAAGTTGATAGGAACTTTTATTTCATTTAAATAGTACCCATACTAGGTAAATAGAAGCAACGAAAAGGACTAGAAAGGATAAAATCAGCAGCCTTAAGAAATGTTAAGTATTCATGCCTCTGTAAAAGAATAAAACACAGATCAAATGACTTTAGTAAGGTATGTAGACAAATTTCACCAAGTTGAACACAATGGGATGAAGCCAAACTATGTGGCAACTAGTGTTGCCAGGCCAAGTGCTACAAAAAGTGGGTGTTTAAAACTGAATTTTTCTTTTGTGCCTTGAATTTTGTCTAAGTAGGTTTGTTTACACATCACTTTTTCCCAAATAATTTTTAATAATAATTAAACCATGTAGCATAAAGCTATTCTACCTTTTTATAAACTGATTTTATTTCCCTTAACAAATAATTCAATAGAAGACAAAGTAGGTCAAGCCTCCCATATGGGGGGGAGCCTTGACCCATTTTCTTCTCATGTTTAAAATCAGTCATTTCTCAAGTTTTTTATATATTACATTTATGTCGCAATTTTATTTTAATAACTGAATGAAAATGATATATGAAACTTTATTCTAGGTTCAATATTAAAAAAATTAAAAATCAATTTGTAAAAAAGGGGTCAACACTCCCCAGTCTCCCCTGTTTAAAGAATACGTATTTACTTTTAATATCAATGGATCTTCCTCATCGTCTTAAGTCACTCAACGGAGAAAGTTGGAAATCGCTGGCAATCTGCATAATATGTTTCATGCATAGGATCTTGTTATTTTTACCTGTAAATGTTTTATCTAATGTTACTTCTAATTTACACTGAATTAAGTGATAAATGTTATAAAAATTTCCTATAGCAGTTTGAACTGTTTTATATTTCTTAAATTTGCCATTATGGTTGTCATAGCCCATTATGAATGCAGAAGTTTAGCGGGTGTTTCTCAATCTCTTTGATCCGCAGACCGGCCGAAGAAAAGCATCCCTTTTTTCACGCAATGAACGATAACCGTTTAAACGTTTATATGTTTAAGTTCCGTATGTACTCTGTACCGTATATCTGCTTCGTATAATACATATAACCGTCGTGGCCGAATCATACGTATCCAAAATCTGTACCCCGTATAATACGTATAATCGTATAAACGTTTCATAGGGAGCACTAATTCAGACCTTTAAATCCCCTGAGGTAGGAACCCTGTAAAGTGCATCAAAAGTTTGCTAGTTAAACACTTTTATATGCTATAAAAACGACTTTTTCGTTTTTCACGGAGTCTCTACCAAGCTCAGGGCCACTTCTATACCCACTTAAATGGCTAAATTTTCGAATATCTAAGTAATACAAATATCGCTCTAATTCGAATCCGAAAATGAATGTAGGATTTCTGTTGATAGGTGTATGCAAAGAATCGCAATTTGCCTACGAATATATTAAGATCCGTCATTTATCAATAATTTCTCAAACTGTTCGTGAGCATTAATGTATTTAGTATTATCATAGGTGCGCGCAAATAATCGCAATTTACCTTCGAGTGTATTAAGATACCTCATTTATCAATTATTTCTCAAATGCATTGATGGGCAAGAAGATCTATCGGAAGAATATACATGAATATGGGAAGATGCATTTAGTACTATCATAGGTGTGCGCAAGGAATCGTAATTTACCTTCGAATATATCAAGATCCCTCATTTATCAATAATTTCTCAAATGCTTTTATGGGCATAAATGCATTTAGTACTATCATAGGTGTATGAAAAGAATAGCAATTTACCTACGAATATATTAAGATCCCTCATTTATTACTGATTTCTCAAATAAATTCATAAGCTACACACAAATGTATTTTTATTTAAAGGAGTAATGTTATAATTAGCAGAGTTATAAATACGCAGGTTTTAAGGTCATTTGATGTGGCGTTAAGTATAAATCACATCGATGAAACAGTTCATTTGAAAATAACAGTTCATTTATTAAATTCAGCTTGAATTTTAAAGCTTAAATAATAAAGATATATACATGTACTTCCAGCTTTTGCTGGGAACTTTGTTATATTGACATATTATAATTGTAGCAAGGAATAAGTTTAAACTCCAGGTCCATCGTCCTTCCATTACATCACCTCACACCACTATACACTCCATGGAGTTGTTTGACACAAGATATACTTACTCAGTACATCAAACTGGAATAAAAATACGCCTACAGTTACAGTTAAAAGAGAGTGCCTTTACGACCGAAATGGAGAAATAAAAACCGGTTCGAAACGATATAACTTCCGAACAAACCACACCACAAATTGAGGGGACGACACTTTGTCCCGATTTCCAACAAGTAGCAATATGCGCATACTGCGCATATTGGAAGTGCTTATCCAAAATGTGACAATGAGTTCGTTTGGAGGAGTTAAACGGATAATCAAACACTAGCCAATCAATAATGGCATGCTTGCCAAGTCTGTTTTCGTCTAAAATATTGTCTATCAAACAAATTTTACTGCCCATACGTCGCTAGTCTGATAAATTAAGGTCATAGATATTTCAGAATTAGGAATTAGACGGTGCATGTGGATGTATTTTTTGTTCTGAAAATGAAAGTTTTTCCTAACAACCAATGGTATTGAAACAGTTTGAAGGATAGTGTCAATCTTGCCTGTCATTATATCGATTAGATCATTGGAGTAATCAATTCAGGTATAGTTAGATAACATGAATGATGTTTCACTACTGCAGATAAGGATCAAAATGTTGCTATGCTATCTCTTAAAGTTCCATGATTCACCCTCCGTCAACTGAAAAAAAAAAGACTATACAAGGATTACCATTCGGATCAATTTAACCTATGTATAAATAAAATTATCAAAATGGAAATGTATTACTCATTTGTAATGAGTATACTAATAAATAATACAACATAATCTATACAAAATAAAAATAAACTATTTGGATGTGCCAATCCCAAAAGTTTCTTCTATCTCATGCATCTTAATATTTTAAAAAAGTAGTTACACATGTTAATACTTCAATATTATTACTTCAAAACTATACCAACTTTCATTTTCTTCTTAAATTTCTGCTTCAGTCAATTAAACGGACTAAAAACGAGTTAATCTATATCATGATATTTATTGAAATCAATAGTTTTTCGTTATTCTGTTGTACATCAGCTGTTTGCGTATAGCCGACTTAGCAGTATGCGAAGTTCCCGTCGCTGCATGAGCCGCCGATGTACAATAAATCTATGAAAAATCGAGAAAATTATACAAAAATCGCTTTTACAGCGACCCCTTCTGACGGAATATTTCGGAATTCAAGGAGGATCTGCTTGCATAGACAACAACATAAATATGAAATTTGGTTCAACTCTTATGCATAACTTCACACACTTTTCGATGGTAAGATAATGAAAATGACACAAAAATCGCGATTACAGCGCTCCCTTCCAGCGGAATATTTTCAAATTGATAGAGGATCTGCTGGCCATAGCTAAAAACATACTCAAAACTTTTTGTTCAATACTATGCATAACTTTATGCATTTTCGATGGTAGAATGGCGACACATGGACACACGGGCAAACAACCGGGCAGGCAGACATTTTGTATAAACATGGTTTTGGGTATCTCTGATACCTAAAACGTGTAAATCCCTCGAAAACCGGAAGTCGAAAAAAGTTCCGATTACAATACTTCTACTGAAGATGGAAGAAAGTAAAAAATCCCGGCCGACTCGGCCTACAGGCGGAGGTAGATTTCGAAATTAAGTACTAATTTCACCAACAAAACCTAAATCAAGATTAGAGATAAACCCAGTTTCTTCATTAAGAATGAGCTCCAGGGATCTAAACTTTTTGTGAAAATTGCAATATTCACGAATACACACACCCATATATATGAAATAGGTTTTAAAATGACGAAAACAAATACAGAGAAACTCAAAATGTTAAAATATGTTAGTATTTCCGTAGTCGGGTTTTTATCATGTTTTAATACGTTTTTTCAAACATGACGTTAAAAATTTACCTGCTGACACCTTTATATTTCTAATATGACGTAATATATATGTATATATATATTTAAATTCGTCAATTTAATTCGTTATGTCAAACTATTTATTTCATTTTCAGTTTTCACGTGGAAATCTTTCAAAATAAAATTATTTGTTGTGGTGAGAATTTTATTATTATTTTTTTAATTGTTAACAACTGCTATAACAAAAAATGTATATTTTTTCCTGTCATTTTTCTATAAGTGCTGGTTTTATCCGAATCATGTTAAGACGGTATTCAAAATTTTAACTCTCCCCATTTCCACCCCCTTGGGCCGATTTAGCTCATTTGCAATCCCCGCCGAGATATCAGCTATCTCAATGTGTTTGGCGAGTTTGAAGACGATCCGTGCATAATTGCGACTTTTATCGTGCGGATAAAATTTAGTACATACATACATATGTATGTACATATGTACATACATACAACCATCCCCACCTAAAAAGTTTACATATATATATATATATATATATATATGTAAACTTTTTAGGTGGGGATGGTTTTGGGTTTCTGGGGTCACATAATGAAAAGTTTTGAAGGAATTTTTCAAAAGTCGCACCATGGTAATGACTGCAATAGGTAGTATTTTTTACGAAATCTACCTAAAATGTATTATAATGATTAGACACGTATTTTTACTATTTTTGTCTACGTAACAAAAGTGGACAAAATTTTTCTTGGATGTAATCAACTAAAAGCAAGTTTATTGCTCTTTTCTTGAAAAATAGCACACAAAAATCTTTTTCGATTTCACTTCTCTAGGGATTACAACACCTGGAGAATTTCGATTCTCTAAGGACACAAAGCTAGATTTAAAAAATTGAGTCGAGATTTTCTGAGAAGTACGTGTTTATAATTGAAAGAAGATGACCCACCGCCCTTTCCCTTATAGTAGAAACAAAATCTTCAGTAAGTAATGTATGAAAATCGAAATTTTTACCTGTGGTGGTTGTAGTAGTAGACATAGCTGATGTCGATGTGGTGTCAGCTTCTGTAGTTGTGGTTGTAAGGCTAGTTTCTGTCGTAGTTGTAGTGCCAGCTTCTGTCGTAGTTGTAGTGCCAGCTTCTGTCGTAGTTGTAGTGCCAGCTTCTGTCGTGGTTGTAGTACCAGCTTCTGTCGTGGTTGTAATTCCAGCTTCTGTGGTTGTGCTGTCAGCATCTGTTGTTACTGTAGTGTCAGCTTCTGTAGTTGTAATCGTAGTAGTTGTTGATGTCGTAGAAGCTTTAGTTGTTGTAGTCGATGGAACTTCAGTTGTTGAAGTCAATGGTACTTCAGTTGTCGTAGTGGTAGGAATATCAGTAGTAGTAGTAGTGGAAGTTGAAGTCGTTTCAGTAATTTTAGTTGTTGTAGCAGGCAATGTTGATGTAGTAAATGTTGTTGTGGGTGCTTAGAAAATCAAATATATTTTTTTATGGTTATTTTTGTGGGTATTTCAAAGCAGATGAAGGTTATTAACATTTTTCAGGTGAGAAAGAAAGACAGGGACAGAAGCAGACCAAGTGGAGCAACCAATCTATAGGTTTAGGACTTCAGTGCTCCACAGATATATATTTGTTTAAGTTACAACATATACATATGATTTTACAATGAACATACAGACATACAAGCAATCAAAATTTTTACAATAAGAATACCGGCACACAAGTTCAAGAAATTAATTGAGTTTTTGTATTACGTGCATTTATATAAATTTAAAGATCGAAATCATCAATTTGAGTCAAAAGTCAGAATATTTATTTATTATCAGATATTTAATTTTTTTTATTTATTAAACAGAGCATTAATTTGACTTTACAAATATTTGTTTATTCCTCCATTTTAATTAGATGTATTCGGTTATTTTTACGGCTATTTTGGTTATTTTTAATTAGATGTATTCGGTTTAACTTGCCTATTGCAGGGCTTTACAATTAAATAAGCCTATACGGAAATAGTGGGAACAAAAAAGCATAAAAGTCCGCAGATGTTCGGTTCTTGTGTTTCAATTTTAATATGCGCGTGTAAATTATAAAAGACGAAACGGACATTTAAAAAATACAACAACAGACCTAGTAATACTTGTAAAGTAATATAAAGTATAACATTACACTGAATAAAGAAACACGTTTAGAGTGAAACCATGTCTTTTCTACACTTTTTTTTTTTTTTTGTCAGTCACAACTACAGAGCCGAAAAATTTTTCAATTTTACATTTATAATGCACAGATAATTAATTTTAAAGTAACTTATTGGTATTTGTACATATGAATAAAAGCTCACATGTATTTAAATTAATTAAATAAAATAGACTCAAAAATTTTAATTTTTACATTCTGAATTTATCATCGTACTGTTGCATTTACAAAAAATTTCTTTAATTATTTTTCAGCGTTGACTTTGATACTAAAATAGTATTATTTCCGTGTGTGTAGTGTGTGGAATTGGGCCCTTATAAAAAGTGTTAAAAACTTTATATTTGTACACATATATATATACATAATGAAAAAAATTTAATATTATCAAACCATACAACCGAAATAGCAAATTTCCATAAAAATAAAAACGTAATGTATCAAAACAGGCCTCTTATAGCTTAAGACATCAGAGTGGAGTTAAAATGTTTTTAATGTGCATGGCCTTCCTCCTCAGCCACACATAGAGAAACTCAAGTATAAACTAACAAGGGAACCACTTTTGGTGTTGCTCGCACCTAGCATTGAGACCTAGTGCATTTTAAAGCCCTATATTATGAAGTTTGAGAATCGATAAAATTTTTCTGTTAAAATAATATTTCTTGATTTTACAGCAGCATAACTTTCGGAAAATGCAATTTTCGAGACCACTTATCGGACTATTAACATTGAATTTTTTTTAAAGAAAAGCATTTAAAAATAAAAATTAGTTAATAATAAGTATAAAATATTTAAAAAAGTTCGAAAATTCCTTCAAAAACTCACGAATTTGATTTTGAAAAATTGCAACATTATATTAATATTTTTGGCGGGGAAACAGTTGTCGTTTATTTTCAAAAGTAGAGCTTTACGGCAACCCTAGCCAAATGTCATAGCTGAATTTGTAATGGCTAGAAATTGCAATGTCCGATATATTTAACAACAGTAATTTTTCTAAATTGTGTAAAAATATTAATTTACTTTATGATTACTTTTACCAAAGGACCAATTAATACAGCAACATTTCATTTCAAACATTCGAAACTTTATTCCATTCGATTTCAAAAGAAAATTGTTTGCTTTTCTATTTCACTAAAAAATAGTTTTCAGTGATCTTCGGAGCTTTTATAGAATTATATTTATTACTTATATATTTATCGTCTGCATAGAAAAAGAAATAAAAACCTAATATTTGTTTCTTATGCTATCAATTATTTTAAAAAAAAAATCGCAATCTGCATACTAGTAATATGTACTGTATATTTACTCTTTGGATAAAGCGGTCGGAAAAATTGCAGCGCCCTATTTGGCGACTTAACTCACTTTTGGCGCGAAATAAACAAATAAAAATGTAACAATCAAAAATTAAAAGTATAAAAAAGTATATAAAATATTATTTTAACAGAGAAATTTTATCGGTTCTCTAAGTTTTATGTATAGGGCTACAAAACGCACCAGGTCTCGATGCTAGGTGCGAGCAACACCAAAAGTGGTTCCCTTGTAAGTATATATATATATATATACATATACATATACATATATATGCTTGTGTGTGTGTGTGTATAATGTATTTTAATTTTTATATGTTTCCCATTCAATTACTTATTTCCCTTAAACTACTTTTTCTTTATTTTTCTTATCTCAAAATGCCACTGTTTTTACGCCTAGTATCCTAGCTTTTCCGTAACAAAATTCATTCCATTTTAAAATATTCTTTTTCAGTAATTTCATCGGTAATTCCACTTTAATAAAAAGCTGATCTCAGAATACTTTCGCTGCAATGCGGTATCATTTAAAAGCAACTGAATGAAATTTTCAACTACTATAAATTTTCTTCTTTCGAAAAGATATAGCCGTAACTTAAATAGAAACACGATCTAGTGTTATAACTCAAAATGTTACACGCGCACACATACATATATATATATATGTATTTCATCTACTTGATGAATGCTACATTGTTCCATAGCTGGCAACTTGTATGGTTTTTTTACCTCTAAAATGTAATAATAAATTTTGCCTGATTAAGAGGGTATTGGGACTCTTAACTCAGCAAAGAAAGAAACAGTGGGCCATCAGTTGAAAAAAAGATGGCAGCCAGCAGTGCTATCAGCGGTAAAGTGGAAGGGTGCCATTACTTAAACCTGTCGAAAAGTGTCCAAACCAAATGCAGCTGGCCCACCAGTGATGGCCAACAGCAGGCCAGCATTGGTATGCCATCACATTACTTCAATCCGGCACTTTTCCTGCAGTGCTAGCACCTATCCCACTGCTATTCCTTTTCTGGCCCAGCACTTTCCCTTACAAAAATTTCTTATAGAATTCTATAAAAAAACAAAGTATTATATAATTATGGCTCTTCTTTCTAGAAGCTAGTTTCACCAAGAGATATAGAAACATCTGTAGAAGTGTCTATAATAGAAATGTCTATAGAAATACTTCAACTGCATGTGGTCACCCTCCCAAGTACTTGACCGCGCTCGATGCTGCTTGGTTTTCGTAATCGGACATGAACAAGTGCTTTCAACGTACGCTACGATTGCTCGTAGTTTTCAAGCTCTCATTATACTATTTCAAGTTTGTTTCTTTTGTGATTTACGTTCCCAATCATTAAACTGGTATAGAAATTATTCTATTGTATAGAAATCCTATGCATTTTATAAGCCTTTTTTTATTATTGATTCTGAACTGCGTAAATTATGAAAACCGAAATCTTTTGTAACCTAGTAAAACCAGATTTAAGGAGAAAAAAAAGTGCGTTGAAATAAAAAATTTATTTATTTATTCATTTACTTATTTATTTTGTTGATGGCAGTGGTGCTATATTTTTTACAGTTTCAAAAAAAAATTAGCTTCACAGCTTAAATTGTTTTAAGATATTCATTTCAGATTTGTGTTCAAATGCTCAATGTCTTCGATATTCGCAGCGCCACCTAGCGTAAGGGTTCCCAGCAATAATACTGCAAAAGTTCGTGCTCTTCCATGTAGTGGTGGGCCAGCGCATGAGATAAAATGGATGCCCATCAAAATTTTATCTGATGATTTCCAACAGCAAAGTTGACTGAAGCTGTCCAGCAGTGGTAGATCATCAGCCAGCACTTCTCCATCATTGCCAGCACCTATCTTGCTGCTGGGCAGCAATTTCCTCTTTGCTGGGAAAGCTTCAAAATTTTCTAAATTTTAATTTTTCAAAATGTTTAGCTTCTATCTTTTCTGAACATTTTGATATAATTGTTTTCTTGAAATTCCCATTAGAACAGAAGTTATGGCTTTTAGAATTATACCCGCTCAATAGCTGAAGCGGCGTTTCCGAAACTTTGAAGTCATTTTTCTCCAAATGATGTTTTTGGGCATAACGCGCACGATATCCCAAAAACTTCTGAATATTTTTTCATAAATTTTCAAAACATATGTTTCATGTTAGTCTGTATAAACTGAACCTAAAATTTCCTTTTTATTGTTAAAAAAAAGTATATTTTTTAGATTATTATACTGTTGAATTTTTCAAAATTTTGCATTAGGTAAATACAACTTTGTATTAAAAATATGAAAATGCTTTAAATACAAATTTATTTAGGTTCAGGGTAATTATTGTAATCTTAAGTATAAGCAGGCACCAAAATTTTCATTCTAGTTGCAAACTTTATTTTGTAATCCTGTGCGTAAGCTGTCATACCAATTTTCTGCTTGTCAAATGTCTGACAGTTTGGAGTCCCCTGTAAATGCTAATTCTGCATCTTGAAATTTTTTAAATGCATGAAATGAAAGAACATACTTACATCTTTAATTCCCAATAAAAATCGTATTTTAAAATCATATCCAATTTAAGATATAAAATTTTGAAAAATATCTTTTTTTTTTCTTTTTTTCCAATTTTGAGAGTCTTGAGACCCCTTAATCGTCTTAATGTAACGATTTTTAACGATTAAATAAAGCCAAAATTTCTATTAAATTTTAAGTTATCAGCTACGTTGTTCTTCAATTATTTTTCATTGTTTATCTTTTCTAAGAACTTAAAATATGCTTATCCTGCATTTTCTTATTGTTATAAATGCATGTATACATATGCCGTATTTGTGCAAATTTAAGTAACTTTTGCATTAATCCATTTATAGGCTGGCCTCTGAAATGTGCTTACAAGGAAGGTCTCCATAAGGGCATTACTAAGAAAAATCTGAAAAAATTACAGAATGTTCTTCTCATATGGATATATATATTTATAAAAAAAATTTTGGCGGAACCCCGATACAGCGTCCGTAAAAAAAACAAGTTGGAAATTGCTCGTCAAACGTGGCAAATGAGGTGTGTTCGTAATATAGCTAGTTTTATAATTATTTTTTACACCCCATATTGTACTGAATGTATATTTTTTTCACTTCATAAGAGCATAGTCTGTAACATCATTAAAATGCACTTGCAATAAGTTTTTTTTCCCATTCCCCGTAATGAAACGGAAAACTTTTGACTGTCCCTGTAATTAAACTTTACATCCGATTTTCATAAAATTTGAAATGGCTCGATGAAATTTTGCAACAATTATATATTTAAAATTTCAGACCATTCGGAAGGCTGTAACATCATTAAAATGCACTTGCAATAATTTTTCCCATTGGCCGTAATGTAAAGAAAAACTTTTGACTGTCCCTGTAATTAAACTATACATCCGATTTCCATAAAATTTGAAATGGCTCTACAAAATTTTACAGCAATTATATATTTTAAATTGCAGACCATTCGGAAGGCTGTAACATCATTAAAATGCACTTGCAATAATTTTTCCCATTGACCGTAATGTAAAGAAAAACTTTTGAATGTCCCTGTAATTAAACTATACATCCGATTTTCATAAAATTTGAAATGGCTCGACAAAATTTTGCAACAATCATACATTTAAAATTTCAGACCATTCGGTTGGGTAGTTTTTGCTCTGTTATATGCGGACGGACGGACTGAACGACGACTATAGGTGCTACGTATTTATATATTTACGAACGCACCTAATAACGAAATTTTCGTTTATTTGGCGATTTATCACCGGTTGGCGATGAAAAAAAAATACAGTTTTATGTAGGAAAAACTTTTTATGTTGAATTTGTTTATACAAGTTTAATTTAGATAACTTTAGTTTTGTCATTTTTCATTTGTTTTAACAATAGTTTTGTCATTTTTAGTTTGTTTTAACTATTGTTTGTGATATATATTTATAATAAAATTTAAATATCATATTTTACGATTTAAAACAAAATTTAAATTGATTTAAATTATTTCAAGCTCAAAAATAAGGCAGATAGAATACTGTCGACTTGATTTTGTTGCTATGGAAACGACTTCGTCTTCGATATGGAAAGGAAATGTTAAATCAAATGTCAGCTGGCTATAACTTAAAATAGATATTTTCAACTTGCAAAGCATAGAAAATATTTTTACAGTGATGAAATTAAATAACTACAGCAAGAAGCAACATATACCGGGTGTCCCAAAAAGAACTGACTAATTTTAAAATTCAATAACTTCCAAACGGTGACAGATATTAAAAAAATTCTTGCAGGAGGGTTATGCATAAAGTCAAAAGTTTTTTTACAGTGATTTTCGATTTTAGTTCGAATTACAAACAATAGATGGCGCTGCGATCAATAGAGGCTAAATTGAGGCTCCATTTTTGGTACTTCGTGGCCCGGATAATACATTTCCATCTCCTTTTTCTGCATGGAACAACAGAAAGGACCAAAAATCGAGCCTCTATTTAGCGACTATTGTTTACAGCGCCATCTATTGTTTGTAATTCGAACTAAAATCGAAAATCACTGTAATAAAACTTTCGACTTTATGCATAACCCTCCTGCAAGAATTTTTTTAATATCTGTCACCGTTTGGAAGTTATTGAATTTTAAAATCAGTCAGTCCTTTTTGGGACACCCGGTATATGTAATATAAAAAAAATATAATAACTCTTTAATTGATTAAGTTTGAATTCATTAAAAACCGTGCATTCTAAAAAACAATTAATAAATTTTCAGATGCATTTATTAAAATCGTTTGCTTTTGGCTAGGAAAAATCCTGCTCGCCAAATCGCGTGTCACTTTCGTATGTTCGCGCCAAATATTCGAAAGTATTTTATTTTTTTACAGACTTTCTACTGAAATTCTGCCGTTAAATTTGACTGATTCCTTATTACATACATGTGTAGTTTCACTAGCATTTTTTTCAACATATTCTGAGTATGCCCTGTATGGAGACCTTCCTTGTTAGAAAGGATAAGAAATATAAAAAGGAAATAAATGAAAGATATAAAAAAGACAACAAAAGAAAAATCATGCATCAAGCATAGATTATGAAACACTTTCCAACACATTTAGAATATTGTAACAAAACCGTTTAATAAGCTGAAAGATGGTGTTTAACCCTTTCAAGGGCGGTGGCTAGAGGGTCTAGCCACCTAATTTTAATTCCAAAACTGACTGCTGGCACCAATAATATTTTAATAAAATGTTGCTTTTGTAAATAAAGCGCAAAATAGCGCTTTGTTATTTAATAAGAAATTCGTTTGAATATTCTGGTGTCAGCCAATTATTTCATCCTTTTACGAACAGAATTCCTCTGCCCCTGAAAGGGTTAAGTAAACAATTTCGAAAACGCATAACACGTTTAAAAACACAATTTCAGCAATTAACATTTACAGTTGGAAAATTAATCGAAATTTTTTGTTCAACCCTGTACATAATTTATAGATTTGTATATGTACCACATAGTATGCAAAAACTCAATTAAGTTAGGAAAAATACAGTCGGAAACTTCCGTTCAGTAATTTCCGGCAATAAGCAGAAATGTACTCGAATTCTTTTGTACAGCTCTGTGTAATATCTATAGTATTAATACACATTGAGTTACATGCAAGAAAATTAGCTAAATTTAAAAATCCATACTTAAACTGAAAACGCACTTCCCTCAATTATCGTTCCAAGACAGTACTGCCTCTGAATTCTTTTGTGTGTCCCTGTAAACGAATAATAAATGTTATGAGAACCCTATTCTACAGTAAGCATTTTCTAGTGAACGTCCGTGATGTATAGCAATAATTCAAAAACTCTGAAAATCATTTTTCCTATTGACCATAATGTAGTGGCATTCTTTTGAGCTCCTCTGAAAACAAGTAATTAATGCTACTCGTACACACTTCATTTTCAATACCGAACATGCCATGGTAAGCTTCAATAACATACAGTGTAACCTCCCTATACGACCACCTCCCTGAACGACCATTTTTTCATGGAACGAAATTTATTCCCATAGGCTCAATACTAATGTTACCTCCATTCAGAGACCATCCCAGTTGAACTACCTCCATGAGCGACCCATTTCTTTGAAGAAAATTAAACAAATTCCGTTTTTTTCCTGGTCGCTTGAGGAAAGTTTTATTAGGAAAATAATTCCGGAAAGCGCATTATTCATCAAACTTCTTAAGTAAGTTTAGAAATTTTTTTTATTCTGATAACTTTTAAGTGTTTAAAACACTTTGGGCCATTTCAGGCAATGAATTTAACTCTGATGACAAATTAAGAATGACAGTCAATAAACTCATCTGCCTTATTCTGTCAGGAAACTCTCAAAGAAATAGATAAATTAATTAAATCGTCATTATTGGTTCCCGTCCAAAAAAGCAAAAAATTGCATTTACTTACTGAACTTCGAAAGGACTTGGAAATAAAAGTTATAAAAGATAAAACCGTAAAATCAAAGCAAACGTCAATGTATTCATTTTTTAAAGCCTGCAGTAATTAACTTATGTAATTATCTTTTGTTTTGATACTTAAATTTTCCTACTTTTTCCTAATGTGAAGAAAAAATTTTAGTAACATTAATTGTTATTTTTTTTCAACAATTAAAATCTAGATTTAAACATGACCTCCATTAAGAGACCACCTTTCTTAGCGACCCATTTCAATTAGAACGGAATGTGGTCGCTTTAGGGAGATTTCACTGTATATCAGTTATACGGCAACCCGACTATATTCGCGCGAGTTAGAGCAAGACATATAAACGGACACACAGACAGGCAGTCAGACAAACAAACGAGCACACAGACAGATGTCTAGACAAACCGAATTCACAAACACTTTTCAACTATGTTGGAAAGTACACTGCTGGCCATCCAAAATGCAACACCAAGAAAAACAAGAGAAATCGAAGCCAAATTTATCTTAGAGATTACACATAGTATCAGTGTTAATTGATTCCAAAGACAACCTTCTTTGAAGTGAGGTAGACGGGAAAATCAGTAAGAACTGTTACCCCCACACCTGTCAATAACCTCTGCGACAGGCAGGCCAGGGTAACAATGGAATATGGTGAGCTAAGAAGAAAGCTTAAACATTGCGTGCAACATGTGGTCATGCATTGTCCTGTTGAAATGTGTCCGCAGGCAAGCCCTGGAGGTAAAGGGGAGAACAGGCTGCAAAATCTCAGAGATATAGCGCTGGCTGGTAAGTGTACCGTTAATACGTACTAGGGGAGTGCGGGAGTTGAATCCAATACCACCTCACACCATAACAGCGGGTGCAGGACCAGTGTGATCATGCATAATACAGCAGTTGAGCAGAATCTTTCCACGGTGTATCCAAACTTTAATTTGACCATCGTGATACTGCAGGCAGAAGCGTGATTCATCCGAAAACACAATGCTATGCCATTCGGATGTCCAGCTCTGCCGTTCAGCGGACCATTGTAAAAGCAAACGCCTGTGGTTTAATGCCAAATCTGTGCGAAGCAATGGACGCCTAGCAGACAATTCACTGTACTGCAAACGACGCCGAGCTGTCCGTTCGGACGCCGATTGTTGTTTTAGAGACGCCATTCGTTGTGTTATGGTTGCGGATGTGGCAGTGCGTTCCATCAGTGCCATGCGCACAATATCCCTGTCTTCCAGTGGAGTGATGTGACTGTCGTTCCCTCCTGCATCCACCGATTCCATATTCTCATGACTGTTGCTTGGCTACGTCCGATACGATGACCAATTTCTCGGAAGGATGATCTGCAATCTCTTGTATGCAACGAATCTTTCGCGATTGAAATCAGAAATGTGCTCGAATGGTGCTCGTGTTTTTCTACGAGGCATACTGAATCTATACACACAAAAAATAGCACGAGAAAACAATTCACATTCTTCAAAACGACAATCTTTCTTCCCTTTATATGCAGATTGTAAGGGGCGCTGCAGTCGACCATGATGTGCGCGAGCACTGAATTTGTAATCATTTGCATATCCTACCGAGGTGTATACATGGTGTAAATTTTACGCTGTTTGGTTGATCCCTTCATGGTGTTGCATTTTGGATGGCCAGCAGTGTATTTAAAAAATAATGCACTTCATTTTCAAAAACCGAACATGTCATGGTAAAACTTCAATAACATACTATATCAATTACGTAGCAATCCGAGTATATTCGCGCGAGTTGGAACATACTGATGGACGGACACACAAACAAGCGAACAGATAGACGGCTAGACAGACAGACGACTAGACAAACCGAATTCATAAACACTTTTCAATTATGTTGGAAAGTGTTAAAAATAAAACATTGACAGTTAATCACAAGTTGATCTGAGCAGAAGATTTAAACAGACTTTTACATGTAGATTAGTAAAGAAAAAAGTTTCACCTTTCGTTGTTGTTGTAGTTAAATCTTCCACATTCCACTGTTAAAAAGAGGCAACAGAAATGACTCATTTTTATATTTTCATAAAATAAAATAATTTAAAAAACAAAAACATGTAGGGTTTACGTTTAATCGTACAAGAAATTCCTTTTACTTATGTAATTCTAAAAAAAAGGGCGGGGGTACGCGTGTTGGTAAATGAAATATGAGTCAGTGCTTCGGACAGTGATAGATCTTAGAGTGTTAACTTGTGCAGAGACTGATTATCGCACGAAGCCTCGCTGCTTGTGCATTGGGATGAAATTTTTAGGGTGCTCTAAAATTTTCGGACTTCCTTGCTAGAGCGATCCCCGGGGATTAATTGCCAAGCGATTGAGATGTATCGCCAAGTTATACACATATATGAATTTATAATCATAAATATGATATTTTATGGACATCCATGAATAATTCATGTCATACATGGCCTATATATATGATATGTGCATAAGACGCATATGTTATATATATGACATAAAATAATATAAACCGCAGCGTTACGATCCGAGGATCATGATCAGATATGTTTGCTTCATAGATTAATATACAAGATGGGACATTTATGGCAAAATCTGTAATGGCAACAGTACTAGCGTCACTATCGATAAGGAGGAAGAATTAACAAGCCTCCGAAATTTACCTATGTTGAAGAAATATGTTTACTCTCTATGTTTTAAGTATCTATTCTTTTACTAAAACGAAGAAGACGCAGACGATATTCTATTTATGCTTTATTTATTTATCTACTTTTGTTATCGTATTTGTATTGTTCACCTTTAACTTACAAAATGATAATTAAAGAGTAATAATATAAAAGAAAAATCCTAGGAAATTCTGTTAAGAAAGTAAATATGTAAGTTTATGAGATTAAATTGTAAAAAATCAAATTCAGGTATTGTGTTCATTTATTCGTATCGAATAACATTTTATTGAGTGTAATGTCAGTACCTCTATTTATTTTTAACTTTTAGATTTATATAATTCTAAAAATTTGCCGAAAGAAATTTTTCCCCATCTGTAATTTTATTATTATTTCTTATATGTTAATATTATAAATATTATAGAATTGATTGTACGTTATTTACATTAAAACCAATATTTTTATTTTATCTGCAAGAAAGTGAAAATACGTAAATTTTAAAAGGTTATTGTAACGATTGTTTAATATGTTACACTTCCTAAATTAATAAAACATCGGCTATAAAAATTTTCCTACCAGATGGGAATATTTATGAAATTTTCTGGAACTTTTAGGGTGCAATATTTCGCATAGTTTTATATTACACCACTGCTTTTGATATATAGCATTCAAGACAAAATTTTACCTTGTTTGTCATTGTATTTAAATCGTTCACTCATCATGTAACAAAAGAAAAGAAAAGAAAAAAAAACTAGAAAACAGGAATTCTGTTTTTCAGAATTTAGTGTCGCCCCCTATGAAAAAAAATGTGTATATATAAATAGTACAAAACATATTTCAATTTTAAGACTTACAGCATACGCTTTTATTTTATGTAAAATGACATCATTCGCATCCGCTTAAGAATTCCACATTTACGATCCACTCTTAAACATCTACAGTAAAGAAAGCATAGGACGTCACTGTCGCGAAATAATACACAAATGCAGCAAAAAGATGCCGTCATTAAAGAAACAGGACCAAACAGACGGCTGTCTAATGATTCACAGGCCTTCATTTGTTTGTAGCATTAATATAGATATTTAAAATTAAATATAGTTTATAATAGCTCCATGTTTTAACAGAAATCATTCGTTTAAATATTTTTTCAAAATAGCACGTATTTTAATTACATTTTCTTTCGGTTGTTATGAAAAATGGCAACAAAAATATATAATTAATATTTTACAGCTATTTTTCCTTTACTTTCTACCAAGGCATACTTAGATAGACTATATATCATAGTAGGCTATGCTTTCTACAGAAATGAAGTACTTCCGTTTCCAAACTAAAAAAAAAAATAATATTTCAAAAATAACTTGAGATGAAGTTTTCAAACAAATTGCATTTAAAAGTACTTTTTTTTTTCAATACGACGGTATAAAAATTGAAAATGTGCGATGCTTAGAAGTTTAAAAATTGCTATAGAGTATTTAATCGTACTGATTTGTTTTACGGCTGGCTTCTGAAAGGTAACGTTATTTTTTGGAGACGACACAAAATAAGCTGGGAGAAAGAAATAGCATACCGTACCGAGGGGGGGTGGGGGCTAAAAAAGCAGACATACAATCATAGTGAACATAGAACATCCGTGCATGAACATAGAATAGATATTAGATGTATAAAATAGAATATCTGTTCCATGTTCATGTATCGGTGTAAGATTCTATTGAAAACGTAAACATGCAACATTAAAAAAAGAAAGATCTCAATAAGGTAGATACTCAATAATAAAAATATTACAAGGATGGGGAGTTTCTTCCAAATTGTCACTAAAGGCACTACGATCGCAATCACATTACCATTACGCTCTATGGAAATGTCCGATCTTGTATGTTAATCTATGGTTTACTTGACCATGGGCCCGGATGCGCTCATATGTCCCGGTGAGGTGGTCAGCCTAATGCGGGACCTCAGTGTTTAGCTCCCAGGTAGAGGTCTGCACGGGCCCGGGCCGGGCCGTGCCGGCGGAATGAGGGCGAATTTTCAAACGGGCCGGGCCGGCAGAATTAGGACAATTTTTTCAACGGGCTGGCAAAAAAATTAATCGGGCCTAACGGCCCGATATAAGAATTTAAGCGAAGCAGATAAAATACGAGCCATTTTCAATGAATATGATTTTTTCGAGAAGTATAAATGTGTGTCACGAGCCGATGCGAGTTTAACAACATCAATACAGAAATGTAACACGTCCATCGTAGAGATCGGCATCGTACAGTTACAAAATGTCTGATTCGGAGTTTAATTTTTTTTTTTTTTTTCAGCAGACTCGTGCCGGGACGGAACTGGTCTTAATCGATCTCAGGATGTGTAGAACAGTCATTGTGTTTTGTAGTATTAATAGTGATAATGAACTTCTCTTAACAGTATCTTTGGAAATATACCTTAAGGTGGTTCTCATATTCACTGCTCAACAATGCGAAGCTTTCAGACACATTTTCTGACAAAATGTTTAACTATAAAGGCATAAAATTGACACGCCTGCCTATTGAAGGCATTTGGAAACGAATAGCTTTTTCCATATTTGATAAATTACTTACAGAGATAAGAGAGATTCATGTCACGTGACTGTACGTTTTTTTCCTTTCCTGTGCTATCGCTTCCGCAAATTCGATTCAAAACGCTAACTTTGACAGTATTTTCAGAAAGATATATTGCTTTTATCTATGGAAAAAAAACACATTTACATAGCTTCTGAATTAGAATACCTGCCAATCTTACGCGTTTCCGAAAAGAAAAGAATTCATAAATGTGTCGAAATGTAGCTCCTTTGGATTTGAGAAAAGCCTTAAAAATGAGAGACATATTTTCACAAATCTACTTTTTATTATACAGCTTCAAAAGTTATCATGTTTTTAATCCTTTATTCTGAACTACATTAATCTTTTAACGAATCCTTATTTCCATTTTGAAATGTCTGTAGACACGATGACTAAAACACTGTAAGTAATCGTTAATATTTACTATTGTGTGTTTTCTGTTTTGCGAACATCATAGTAATGTAAAATATACTGTAAAATGTTCCCATAAATATGTATGTAGTATTCATTAAAAGAATCTTAATTGTATGTTGAGAAAAAAATAGATTTTTTTTGGTAGAAATTGTGTTGGGTCGGGCCGGGCCGGGCCTGTTTTCACTGATTTTTGTACAGGTCGAGCCAGGCCGGTCCGAGAACTGTAAAAATGCAAACGGGCCGGGCCGGGCTCGGGCCGAACTTCCAATTTTTACACCGGGCCGGGCCCGGGCCTGGAAATTCCGGCCCGTGCAGACCTCTACTCCCAGGCAAGCTTGATACTCTCTCCTTTTGGGTCAATAAAATCAGGGGGGGGGTGGGGATTTACTTTTTTTCAGGTGAAAAAATATATTTCCCTTTTTACATATTTTATTCCCTATAGCCTATAGTCTGTAGATCATCCGTGTACAACGATTTGACCGAACTCAAAGTCTTTTCGTAGTTATTGAGTGCTTTAGCTCAACGCGTCCTTAGGCTTACACTGTTTTGGATCACTATAAACTCATTTTACGCAAAATGAATGTTCTCAAACTGGGCGGGATCAGAACGCAAAAACTATTAAACCGATCTTGCTATTTTATTTATGTTAAAGATGATATACAGTAAATCACCGTTTATACGTTTCTCATTCGTACGGTGTTTCAGTGCGGTCCCGGGTGTTTTAATGTTGTAATGTTTCGTTTAGACGATGCATAACCTCGGTTATACGTCGTTTCTTTTATGCAGTAACCAATTTTTCAGAATTTTTTCTTTCAGCGTCGTTTCTTTTTTCTTTTCTGCTAGCAATATTTGAGGAAATATGAAAGAAAGATAACATGTGTAACTGCTACAGAGGTTATTTCAAATTCGCAGAACCCGTAGAGAAGGTGAAGTGAAAAGAATGGCGGCGGGTGGGCTGCACTGATAAACTCACTTAAAACTTTTTCATTTCTCACAATACTAGTGAGAAAAGGAACTTAACTCCATGTATAATTCTTTACCTCGGTTTCAAAGTAAATTGGTACGTCAGACAATGATTGAAGATTAGTTAAATTAAATTATATTTGTACGTTCGATAATGGAATAAAAAAGGGTAATTCAAGGTGTACAACTGATATAAGTTTTGATAATTCTCCCCTTTTATTTTTGAATTTTAGAAATGACTATTTAATAAGTTTTTTCCGTATTTTAACATTTTTTCCCATATTTAGTACATCTTAAACAATCGGAAATAGTAGCAAAATTAAATTTGTTTGATTGTAGCATTATATTTCAAAAGTCACAGATTTTGCATCTTAGGCGACTGCAATTTCGATTGTACGTCTTCCTCAGTTATAAGACGTTTTAGAACGGTACTCTGAAAGACGTATAATCGGTGTTTTACTATAATTTATTGGATCTTGAACCACTTTCAGCTACTTTTATAAAAAATAAATATTTTTAGAAAGTGTGAAAAAGGGGGTCAGAAGTAGAGGCTGCCTCTTTGTTGATTTTCAACTTTTTGATCTCAAAGTGCTTGAAGCTCCAGACAATATTATCTACTTTCACAATCCTTAACGGAAATTGATTGCAAACGACTCTGGCTTTCTATCCGATCCCGCACGATTGGAAGTGCATGTCGCACACGCTAGGGCATCACCCATGCAACTCGAACCGCACCATCAATTTTTGATTAATTTTTTTTTTTTATGTTCTGCAAATGATAACAAATAACATGCAAAAAAACCCGGAACTAAAATCTTCATACCTATTCCAAAAAATAAATTGCTAAAAAACACCTTTTTCGGCCTTTACAGGCAAAACCGTACTTAAAGCATTACGTGCTGATGACGTAGCACACGTGTAATTCAAAATTCCCAACCTATTGAAATATATTAATAATAGCAAAATGTTAAACCGCGACTTCAATAATGGTCAGACTATTAATAATTTTAACTTTTAATGCTATAAAAATAATCGTTAATTACCCCCAAAAATCAAAACAGACCAGGCAAATAAAATGTAGCTGGTAAAATACCGCATTGGGCGTTTTAGGTCACAAAATAAAATGAATTGCAATAAATTCTTTAATATATTAAAATAAAAACATTCTTTCTTATGTTAAAAAAGTCTTTTAATGAAACCTATAAATATTTTTATAAATTCTTGTTTAAAATTTCCTTTTTTTGTTCATTTTCTATACTGATTACATAATTTAAGGTGTACCGGGACAAAAAAAAAAAAACATTTTTTTAATTTATAAAATTGTTTTATAAAACTATCACAGGTTGCTTTTTCGACCGCTTTCCTCCAGAAATTGTAACAAACTCAAGCATTATCAATACGAACACGTAATTTTGATATCATATTTTGATTCTTTGGTAAATTTTAACCTTGGATACCAAACAGAGAGTTATTTGGTAAAGACGTTTAAGAATTATGTACGGCCGTTTGAAAATAAGTAAATACCCCTCACTAACTCTGCAACAAATTATTGTAGAAGAAAGTTACTGGACCGAATGATTGGAAATAAAGTCTACTTTTAAATGATGTATATAAAATTTGCTTACGAAGTCACCTACATCAAAACGAATCCAAACTTTGTTTTTTTCAATAGCAATACCCAAGTTTGATACCATAAATGAATTCCACACCATTCAATTAGCCAAAAAACAAATGTTCATGAAATTCGTGCGGTTAGTTTTAGAGAAATTAATTATTTTAAAATGAGCCTATTTTAGGGACTGTATCCAAATTGATGTTCGGTACTCGATTGTTGAAATGCTACAGAATGTCTATGTCACTTCTATTAATGTATTATTTCTTGCCAATATGATCCTTTCACTCGCTGTTACGAAAGCGCATCTGCCTGTTTGGGGAGAAATCTAAAAATAACCGAGATCACGTGGCTCGGTACATGTGTTGCGAAAGAGCGCGCGCAGCTTGATGCTAGAATTCCTTTTTAGTAAGTAAAAAACTCGAATTGTGTCGCCCTAATGGCGTGGTCAGTAAGCGGAGGCTTCTGTCACCCCGAGGGCCCGGGTTCGAGTCCCTGGGTAAGACATGGATGTAATTGTGAATGTCCCTTTGTAGTTATATAAATATATGTAATGTAATAGAAATAAAAAAAAATTGTTGTGACTTGTTGTGGTTTCTATGTATAATAAGGATCATTCGAGGCGACAGCCATTGTACCTATAGGCCCCAAAGCAATCTCCACATCGGTGGACTTCAAACTCGAATTGTGTTTGGTCGGGAAAAAATGTTTTCTCGGAATTGTAAATATTTATATGAACAAGTGTGATTTAATGCAGTGAAGTGATGCTTGAATATATTTTCTCGAAATGATCAGACTATATTTATATTTGGCTGAGATGCATATTTATATGGCATTCTCGGAATTTATTATCTTATTTTAAATGTTAAATTTAAATGTGCAATGTGTCGTCTTGGTGTGCTGTCAAAAATAAAATATAAAAAGACTTTCAAGATTTATTACTTTTCAAGAATTGGATTCAACGAAATATGTTTTTTCTCGAAATAATTTATTTACTACGAATGATATTGCTCGATAGATTTGAACATGAATATGTTTTACTCGCTTAACCCCTTCGGGACGAGCGTCTTTTACAGAATTTTTAATGTTTTATCACTGGTTTTTTAAAACAGAAATTTTTGCTTCATTGAATGGGGAAAATGCTCGGATTAAATAAGGCAAAATTTACAATAAAAATTTACTGGTGAAAATAATCACTGATTCTGAGCACCTTACGCGGCACGAATACCGGTCGCTCGTCCCCAAGGGGTTAATATGTTTCGACTATTGCCAGCCCAAATATTTCAATTAAATGAGTAATATATGGAGCATTCTCACAATCATTTGACTTTCGAGAATAAAAATCTGGTGAAATTAAACTTGCTAAAATAACATTTTTTAATCTGATAAACGAATGCCTTAATGATTCAAAATAAAGAAAAAATGATCAGCAGCGAATTTTTTTTTATTTAACTGAAGATTAAATTAAACTTGCCAGTTTAATTTTCCTTACCAGTTTACCACTATAACTTTCTATTAGGTAGCTTTCATTACAAAAAGCTACCTATTGCAGCCGTTTGGAGGAAAGCGATTTAAAAAAATTTTGGTATATTTTCATCGATCATGACCCCCAGACCCCGAAACCACCCTCCGTTCAAAAGTTGATATATATATATATATATATATATATATATATATATATATCCATATATATATATATATACATATATATACATATATATATATATATATATATATATATATATATATCTGACCTTTGTCATACTGTAACTCTCGAATTTATGAACCGATTTGGATGTAATTTGGTATGTGCATAGTACATACCAATGTCTCGACCGAGTTCGTTGGCCAGCTTCATCCGCCATTTTGTTTCAAAATGGCGGCCATTTAAAGTTTTCTTAAAAATTTTAAATTTAAAATGTGGTACCAAAGAATTGAAAATGGAAAAATATTTTTTTCTTATGTATTTGACCTTTATACAAAGATTCCGGAGAAGTTTTTGTTTCGTCTATATCTTAAAAAATGGCTGAGTTATAGCATTTTGAATTTCTAGCGTGGCTGACATTTTGAAACGTCCTGAATTTTGTCAAGCGATAAAAGGCGTATTTATGAACCGATTTGGATGTAACTTCGTTTGTACATAGTACATACCAATGTCTCGACCGAGTTCGTTGGCCAGCTTCATCCGCCATCTTGTTTAAAAATGGCAGCCATTTAAATTTTTAAGAAAAATTTAAATTTGAAATGTGGTACCAAAAAATTGAAAATTGAAAAAATATTTTTTTTTTATGTATTTGACCTTGATACAAAGATTCGGGAGCAGTTTTTGTTTCGTCTATATCTCAAAAAATGGCTGAGTTATAGCATTTTAGGTAGCTTTCTTTACAAAAAAGCTACCTATTGCAGCCGTTCGGAGGAAAGCAATTTCAAAAAATTTTGGTATATTTTCATCGATCATGACCCCCAGACCCCGAAACAAACCTCCGTTCAAAATTGATATATACAGTGAAACTCGTTTAAGATACGAATCAAGGGACCGAGGGCATTTCGTATCTTAAGCGGGATCGTATCTTATCCGGATTTCACAGATTCTCGAATAGTAATGCATACGCAGCCAGTACACATTATTATCAACATGTTTTAACTGTTTGTAACTCTTTTTTTAATTCTTTCTAACAATTTTTAGATAGTCTAGAAAATATGAGTTTAAGATTTTGAAATAAAGAACAACCTTTTTTTTTTTTTTTCACTATTGAAATAAAGAATGGCATTTATTTCACTTTCTAAATTTTATTGTGTTACTGTTTGTACAGTAACAAAACAAAAGTGTCTTTATTCAATATACTCTCTACCAAATTAAATAAAAGATAATAAAACAAAATTCATGTTAATCTTTGGAAAACAGAAATTTAAATATTACACATTCAAAGAGGAAAAATAATAAATTTCCGTAATTATTTTTAAAACGACAAACTAGATGCAAGAATAATTATTTGGTGAGGAAATCCTTTGCTCTTCTTCCCTTTTGTCCTAAAGACACGTAGTAAACGGACTGCACAAACACCGTTTCGTATATAAAGCGGGTTTTTGACATGAACATACAAATTTTCTTCGTATCTTAAGCGGGATCGTATCTTATCCGTACGTATATTAAGCGGGTAATTTTACACAGGTTTAATAGGCATTTTTCAAGGGACCGGAAGAAATTCGTATCTTAAGCGGGATCGTATCTTAAGCGGGCGTATCTTAAACGAGTTTCACTGTATATATATATATATATATATATCTGACCTATGTCACACTGTAACTCCCGTAATTATGAACCGATTTCGATATAATTCGGTGTGTACATAGTACATACCAATGTCTCGACCGAGTTCGTTGGCCAGCTTCATCCGCCGTTTTGTTTAAAAATGGCGGCCATTTAAAATTTTTTAAATTTTTTAAAACTTGAAATGTGGTACCAAAAAATTAAAAATGGAAAAATATTTTTTTCTTATGTATTTGACCTTTATACAGATTCCAGAGCAGTTTTTGTTTCGTCTATATCTTAAAAAATGGCTGAGTTATAGCATTTTGAATTTCTAGCGTGGCTGACATTTTGAAACGTCCTGAATTTTGTCACGCGATAAAAGGCGTATTTATGAACCGATTTTGATGTAACGTCGTTTATACATAGTACATACCAATGTCTTGACCCGGTTCGTTGGCCAGCTTCATCCGCCATCTTGTTTAAAAATGGTGGCCATTTAAATTTTTAAGAAAAATTTAAATTTGAAATGTGGTACCAAAAAATTAAAAATTGAAAAAATATTTTCTTCTTATGTGTTTGACCTTGATAAAAAGATTCGGGAGCAGTTTTTGTTTCGTCTATATCTTAAGAAATGGCTGTGTTATAGCATTTTGAATTTCTAGCGTGGCTGACATTTTGAAACGTCCTGATTTTTCTCACGTAATAACAGGGGTATTTATGAACCGACTTGGATGTACCTTGGTGTGTACATAGTACATACAAATATCTCGACCGAGTTCGTTGGCCGGCTTCATCCGCCATCTTGTTTCAAAATGGCGGCCATTTAAAAAAATTAAAAAATAAAAAAATTTAAATGAGATACCAAAAAATTGAAAAGTGAAAAAGATTTTTTTGTATGTGTTTGACCTTAATACAAAGATTCCGGAACAGTTTTTCTTTCGTCTATATCTAAAAAAAATGGCTGAGTAATAGCATTTTGAATTTCTCTTGTGGCTGACATTTTAAAACGACCTGATTTTTGTCACGCGATAACAGGCGTAATTATGAACCTATTTGGATGTAACTTGGTCTGTACATAGTACATACCAATGTCTCGACCGAGTTCGTTGGCCAGCTTCATTCGCCATCTTGTTTCAAAAGGGTTGCAATTTTAAAAAAATTAAATTTAAAATTCAAAATGAGGTATTAAACAATTGGAAAATGAAAAAAGATTTTTTTATGTGTTTGGCATTGATACAAAGATTCCGGAGCAGTTTTTGTTTCTGAAAATTTGTTCTTTTGTTTATATCTTAAAAAATGGTTGATTTATAGCACTTTGAATTTCTAGCATGGCTAACATTTTGAAACGATCTTGTATTTGTCACGCGATAACACACGTATTCGCCTATTTCGATGTAAGAAGGCATGTGGATAGTATACATCAATATCTCAACCAAGTTCGCTGGCCAGATTCATCAGCCATCTTGTTTCAAAATGGCGACCATTAAATTAAAAAAATATATATATATTTAAAGTGAGGTGCAAAAAAATTAGAAATTGAAAAAGGTTTCTTTCTTAAGTATTTGACCTTGATATAAGGATTCAGGAGCATTTTTTGTTTGTCTTTACCTTAAAAAATGTCTCAGATATAGCAGTTTCAATTTCTATTGTGGGTGACATTTTGAAAAATCTGATTTTTTGCCTGCGACAGCACTCCTATATATTAACCGATTCCGATGTGAGTGAGCATGTGCACAGCAATTACTAAGGTCTCGACCAAGTTCACTGCTTAGCCTCATCCACCATGTTGTCTTAAAATGACAGGCACTTTAAGAAATTGCCGAATTTGGCAGCCAAATATATGTTACTTTAAAGAAAAGCAGCTTGGATAAAGCTGACTAATTTCGCAAAATTCTCATTCATTATATTGATAAAAATTAGTATTGAATCTCCTATATTCGATTTCCACTAAATTGAGCTTCGTGTGTTTGCATGATATAAGGTGGCTTTTTTTAACTAAGGATTATGAAAGCTACCTCTTCCTCCCGGCACTGGCCGGAAGGACTTTTTTCTTCTAAATTTTCCCTTATAATGAATTTGCATAGTACCCACAGGACATTCAAATAAGAAATAATAACAATGTAGCATGTTTAGTACAAAACATTGTCTTCAAGGGATGGTAACGATGGGACGGTAAGGAAAATTACCACTATTTTTAGGCAAATCCTGTTAAGACTAAGTGAAAGCCACAATGTTCATTGATTTTTAGAAACATTTATTTACCTTGGATTAAATTAAAAAATATATATAATTTACCTCGAAAAGTGCAGGAATAAACCACAAGGATGGTAAGACTATCAATAAAACCACGATGCTTGAAACTGATATTTAAATGCTGATTTAAATTCTGCAAGAATTTTAGACATTCTTTCTCTAGCATACTTCTGCATGAGAAAAAACTTGAAAAAATTCTGTGGCTGCATCTGAAGTGATTTTCTGCATACATTTAGCAAGAGGGATGGTAAAGAATCTAAAACCCAGAGACAGAGTTAAAAAAATAATATCAATCGTAAAAATGTGTGCAAGTTAATTTTTTGCTACATATTTATATAAAACAATTGTCCCAGTTTCGGAAAAAAATTACATCGAATTACTTTTATTGAAACAATTTTATACAGACAGCTCCAAACTTAAAAACCAACAGCAGGGACATAGGATGTTATAGGAGTTTTCCTGGTATTTGGACCCCCAACATCGTCCAAAGCTTATTTATCTCGTTAATATCGTTATGCAATCATTCAGTGGAGTGTTCCGCAGGATATGAAATAAAAAAAGCACAAGAATATGCACTAAAATAAAAATTATTATTCGAGGACTTAAAAGTCAAAAGTTTGTGAGAATGCCCCATATATTTTTTCTCAAATTAGGCTTTTCTGCACATCCTAGACGGCCCCTTAAACCAACATTTTGACTTTTTTAATCATAATTCAAAAACTACTTGGAAAAAAAATTTGAAATTGAGAATTCGAATAAAGCAGGACATAATAAATACAAATCTATCAAAAAAAATGTAAGTTACAATTCATATTTATTTCGAATATTAATTTCATAATTCATAATACATAATATAAAAATTTTTAAATTACAAATTCAATGCATTTATGTTTGGGTTTTTTGTTATACAACCACACAAAAAATTATCCCATTAGGATTATGATTTCAGGAGATATTAACCTTTAACTGATGTTACCGGTCTCTCAGACCGCGGCTTTTTTCAATTTTTATAGTTTAATTACAAACACTACCGAAATTTTGTTCCGTTTGGAACTTCAGTACTATAACCAGAGACTTTTGAATAGGTGAATTTTAATTATAACATTCCTGTACAAAAAGTTAAGTACAAAAACACCATCCTACTAGTTAATCGCGTCTTTTATTCATCTTTCGATGGTGCGGTCTCACAGACCGCTTCACACTAATTATGTGCCAATTTCTGTGACATCAGTTAAAGGTTAATAAAAATATGAAAATGTAGTTTAACATTAGAAACTCTAAATTTTGAAAGTTTATAATTCAAAAATTTATCATCCAAATGACTTTCTAGGTTTCTGAATTTCATTTCTAGGCATAGTTTGAACCGAAGACTTTAAATATATTGTCGAAATTGGACGTTGCCATTGAAAAGAGCAAAGTTTGCTCTGATTTTTATTTGTAGATGGCCCCCTAAGCAAATTTGATATACATCATTTAAAAGTAGACTTTATTTCCAATCGGTTGGTACCAGTACCTTTCTTCTATTATAATTAGTTGCAGAGTTAGTCGGGGGTGTTTACTTTTTCCCCCCACGACTGTACATTTAAAGTTTTGAATTCGTAATGTTCAATTCATTATCAATAGTTGCAAAACAAATGTGTGTCCTTTTTTAAACGTTACTCAAAAATTACTTGGCGTTATGAGGGAATATTTTAGACTTTCAAATTTTAAGCTTCTAGAAATCTATTTCTGTTAAACTTTTTATTGGTTAAACACTTATTTTTGACAAATATTAATATTTTAATTAATCTTAAACATCACCTCATTCCGTCAAGTGTTTTTTCATTTACGCTTAAAAAACTACATGCATTGAAGTTTGTTTTGCAATTATTAAAAATGAATTTAACATTAACTGTTCAAAAATTTAAATATCCATATTTACCAAACATCCTAACAGAATGCTTCCCATTTAGTATCTTAAGGTTTAACCCAGGGATTCATGGTTTAACCCTATAAGACCTGGCCTATACAATTGTGTAGGTGATCTTAAAGAAAAAGAAAAAAAACATTGTGCGATTTAAACTCGAGCCTGTTTCCACAAGATCCTTCCTTGGCATAACCTGACATCGGGTATTTTTTTTTTTTTCCTATTAATTAGGGGAAACCACAAAAACTTTTCATTTCTACCAAATATCTCCCGATCTTAACCCTTTACTGCACGATTTTTCCTATTTTTATGAAAAAAATTATTTGAAATCAATATATTGATCGATTAATGCCCCACCAGTGGCTGAGAGGTTCTGCTCTCGAAGCTGGTAGACGGGAGGTGCTGGGTTCGATCCCAGTCGCGCCCGTCGGCCTAATCGTTCAGAGTTGTCGTGGTTTTCATCGAGCCATGGATTTCCATGCGTAAATACGGGTTAGGTTCCCTTAGAAAGACCCCCACGAAGGGCACTCCCCCCCCCCTCGGGCCTATATCCCTAGTGTAGATAATCGGCCGTCAAAAATCAACCAACCGGTCTATTAATGGGGAAAAAAATTAAATTTCAAATTTTCAGCTAAAATTTGATATTTTATGGCGTGTACCCTATGTACACAATTAGGGTTTTAAAATATTGTATTGATATATTTTGCAACTAAATGAGCTTAAAGTAATTAATTTTATCTGCTTAACACTCTGAAACTTTTTCTATATTGATATTTTCAAGTATTCAGTAAAAATAATGAAAGTAAATTTTACCTTAATAGCTTGATCGAATTTTTTTTTTTGCTTCCGAAGAACAAATTCTAATTTTTTGTCCAATGCAGCCATCTGACAGGGACAACATAAGTGTTATTCTATTCTTTGGACTGTTCTTGATCAGGTATGGAGATCATATTGGCCAGATTCATGGCACATAATAAGAATTATAGTGTTTTTAGGTATGTGCCAGATGTGGCACGTCGTGCAGTGAAGGGTTAAAGGAATAATTAACCGAAGAATGAAATATAATATTAAAATTAGGTATTTGTATTGATAGTAATTTTAGAGTTTGTTATAAATGCAATGTAGATACGGCTCCCAAAGCTTCTTTCTCAACAAATATTAAAAGAAAACAATCTCCAATTGAATTTCCATGTTTTTTTTTGCTGTTTTTTTTGGGGGGAGGGGGGGGGGATGTTGGAGTGGTGGGCAATTTGATGATTTGGTGATTAAAATATAAATATGATATCAAAATTACGTGTTATTGGAAATTTCATTCTATTTTTTAAAATAATTTCAGCATGGAGAGACATTAAGCTAATTTGTTTAATATAAATTAAAAGAAGCCATAATTTCCAGTCGGAGACTTGGGCTTTTTATCTTTTTTTTGGGGGGGGGGGGGAGGGGGTGTTGGAGTGGTGGGAAATTTGATGATTTGGTGATTAAAATCTAAATATGATATCAAAATTACGTGTTCTTATTGGAAATTTCATTCCATTTTTAAAAATAATTTCAGCATGGAGAGACATTAAGCTAATTTGTTTAATATAAATTAAAAGAAGACATAATTTCCAGTCGGAGACTTCGGTTTTTTATCTTTTTTTTGGGGGGGGGGGGGATTTGGTGATTATAATATATAGGATATATTCTCTCTCTCTCTCTCTTTCTTTCAGCCGCCTATACGTTATATTTGCTCTAATTTGAATTATTATTTTTAGAGAGAGTGAAAAACGTAATTACATTGATTCATGAAACTGATTGCAGCAATTTTGCCAACAACAGATGATACTTATTCCTTATTAATCTAAAATACAGATAACCTTACTTACTTTGTAAACTTTCATCCCAGAATTCATACAGTCATCTTGAGAGCAAATGTTCCGGTCAACTGTATCTTTTAAAAGGTAACATGTTCCCGCTTTGTAACCAAAGTATGCGCATTCGTCTCTATGCTGGTAGCATAAAGACGCGCATTGCACTTTAGTACCAATCACGTTATACTTCATCTGTATCCATGATGAATCCAGCATATCATGTATGTCGAGGAAGAATTGGTATGGTTCACCGCCAACTACCACATCAAGTGAAAATGCCGACACAATAATGAATCTAGCGATTACTGCTGTAGGCATTGTGGGATTCTGTTAAAGAAAAATAATAGTAACAAAATAACACAAAAGAATATTATATATATATATATAAGGTATTTTGCGTAATATTACCATTTTTCCTTGCTATATATTAATTATTTAAAAGGTTATATGGCTTTTTCCATTTCATAGCATTTAATTTTATTTTGTTTTCAGTTTAAAACTATTCTTTTGGTTATATTGGTCGTTAGAGTACAGGAGAAAGAAAAATTTCAGCTTTTAGCTTTTTTTTCCTCACAGAAAACGACTGATTTTGCTTATATAATTGAATTCTGTACTCTTGAAAACGTAATTCAATATGTAAGCTTTTCAGTTATTTGTATCGAAATCCATATTCTTTTTCTTTTCTTTATTATTAATTCTTGTTATATAGTACAAGGGACTTTATTTTACACATAGTATTTTGTCTATTATGTTTTTGGTATCCATTCAGAGAGTTTGGGGACACTGTATTGTTGTAAATTCATTCATACTATCACAATTATTGATGGTGGTCAGTAATGTTTAATTAATGGTTATATATATATATATATATATATATATATATATATATATGTGAGTGTGTGTGTAATAAAAAAAACTTTCGGCATTTTACCTCAGCTAATTTATTCCAAATTCTTATAATATCTACCCTTTTTACTTGTCTTTTAATAATATCTTAAATATCAGTTATATTCTAATCCCATGCATTTAATTCAGTGCATTCTTTTATTCTAAAACCCTTAATCTGTTAAAAGCTACACTTTGTAAAAAACCCACTAATTTATTTTATTCTGTCATATTTTGAGACATTAAATTCTTATTTCTTTCGAATGTTTATTATTACCATTTTTATCTTTTGTTAAAATTATTATTCGATATCCCAGGATTCCTTGCAAGTTTTTGCCGTGTCTAATCCTTTTCCCCTTTTAAAATTTCCGTTATGAGTAAAGAGTTCTGTCACTACGTCAAGTTTTCCCCGCCCTACTCATCCTTTTCAACCAATCGCTAAGCGCACTTTCTCCTCACTTCCTCCCTAACTTAAGTTACGTTGGGTCCGGCGTAGAACACATCAGTGTACCTTGGCGCTTTTTTGCTGATATTTATATAGCTTGTACTGGCTTGGAACCGAGAATTTGTACGTTTTTTCATCTTCTAACAAACACTTGTCACTTGGTGGATTTACTTTAAAAATAGAGTAGTCCTAATACGTTTTAACATCGTATATAAAGTATGTTTGAAAAGTTTGCGCCGGTGACATTATGCTTAGCTTGAAATGTATTTTTATATTAATAAAACTAAGGAGGAAAATTTATATGATTGAGTCAGTATGACGTAATTTTCACTCATTTTTCCTTTCTTTATTCTAAAGATTAGAATCGGAGCCTTTATTGATCGTTGAACTGTTTCAGAAATTGAATATGCATAAAAAAATGTATCCTCATAATTTGTATTTGTAGAAATCATTTGCCGTTTTTAAAATGTATTTTTCTACGATATAAACCTTTCAATAATAAAATAAGCTGTTTGTTTGTATAAGGGTGAATATCACAAAATTTGAGATTTTGAAAACAAAATTTTTTGAAAATTTAAATCGTTTCAAAGCTTCTGATTCTTTTAAAAATGTAAGTTGATGAGCTGATCAACGGAATTTCCACGTAAAATTGTTAAAGTTTGAAGAGCTTAAGTTCATTTTTATGTAATTATAATTATCTGTCATTTTCTTGGCATATGTATGCCAGGATAATGACAATTTCATTCTAAAACATTTTTTACATTCTTGTTTGTTTGTTTTTTTAAGATCTAACATTTTAATTTCGTTTAAAGGAACATGTTTCCTCTATAGTGCCTCAAATTCAGTGTAATGTTTAGTTTTATTTGTAATTTATTGAAGCCAGGAAAATGACATAATAAAAGTCTACTCAATTTTTACAAAGCCTTTAAACATATTATTTACAAAGAAACATCTAAAACATCTTGCTGGTAGCAATGATTTTACTACTTCTGACTTGAACTATGTCAAGAACAAGAAGAATTACTCTGCAGCGCCATCTTTATACCTCATAAAGAACTAAAATGAGCAGACCAGGAAAATGACATTCATTTTCAGTGACAATCATATTTCAATTATGGAAAATTATTTGTAAAATAGAAAACTTGTTACCTTCCTCATATATGTGTTATGTAAGGTATAATTAATAATTAGAAATTAAAAAAACTAGAAAAAAATATCTGTACAGTATAGCAGAAAGTCTTTTAATTTGCACACATCCCAGTGTGACATGCCAGGAAAATGACAATCTTAAAGTTTTAAGTCTTTCAATTGCTTTATTTTTGTTTTATTATGAATATAATATCTCTTGAAAATGTTTCTAAGAATATTTTTTATTAGAATGTAAAAAAGAAAATTGCATTATCTAACATTTAATTGACAATTTATTGTGCGGGCTGCAATTTCCGCATTTTGTGATATTCTCCCATAAAGTCTTACGAAAATGAAATTCAGATCAACATTCCGTCATTCTTGACGGGAGTTATATATACTAGTTTGTAAATAATATCTCGTGGGCTCCACACCACACTGTTAAAAATATCGTGAAAAATTACCTCTGTTTTTAAAGGCTCTCTATTTTCTGACCAATGAGAACGCTACATTAATACCTATGAAGAGTTCTCATTGGTCAGAAAATAGATAGCCTTAAAAAACAGAGGTAATTTTTCACGATATTTCTAACAGTGCAGGGTTGTCAGTTTGGCCTCCATTTTTATTTTGAAATTTCACATTCATACCGGAAATGTTGGAAGAAGAATCTGTACTTTATGTAATCACAAAATTTCTATAATTAAATAAAGCAAAAAATACTATTTTTAATTTTTGGCACGAATTCGGATTTTCTGATTAAAAATGGAGGCCAAATTGGCAACCCTGTTCCACACTTCGATTCAGCACCCGCACATTCCTCACTAGTGCGATTTGGGATTCCGTAACTTCAATCGCGTATATCGAGGCTAACGTGAAAGACAGGCTACCGCGGTGGGTCCGATTCTTCTTTTTTTACAGACCGCTAGATTCACGTGATGCTCGAATGCACCAATGAAGATGTGCGAAAAGAGCATCACGTGACTCCAGCGGTCTGTAAAAAAAGAAGAATCGGACCCACCGCGATAGCCTGTCTTTCTCGTTAGCCTCGCGTATATCCAGAGCCCGATTAGGATTGTCTGGGACCCAAGGTCCAGGAGCTTTTCAGGGAGCTCCTAACCAAAAAAAAAAAACATAAAACCTCTTAATAGTGGACACTTCGGGATTGTGGAATTAGTCCGCTGTCTGGAGGTGTCCGCTTTTGAGAGGCAAAAATATATATGTTTATAGATGTTGGAAATCGAAAAAGTGTCTGCCAAAAAAGAGGTGCCCGCTGTTCGGGAGCTTCCGTTACCGAGGTTTTACTGTAATAGTTAGAGATGTTATAGCACCTAGAATATATAGTGTGGAAATTGGCTATCCCTGTACACAGATTATAAATATTTTACACAGATATGACAGAGGAGCAAAAACCCGTACCGGCGCGATTCTAGCGCCACTACTGAGCACAGGCGGGAACAAAATGCGCGAGCGCGGAATTTTATAAACATAAAATGTCACTGTCAAGTTTACCTGTGGAAAAGTTTGATTGTTTGAAACCATTTAAATATCTGAAAATTTCTCTGTTTTAATGATTATAAAAAAGGGCTAAATCTTTAAGAAGAAACATGTAAGTGCATATTTTCTGAGGTTATTTGCTTAATTCCTAGTATTTGCTTGATAATATAAAACATGTCTTGCGTTTTAAAACGTAAACAAATACAGAACCTGCTAGCGACGCATGAATAAAATATAGATAATGCACAAATAAGACAAGTAACAACTACCTGTTGCGACCCTCCCGAAACGTTTCCGACTGTTGTCACTAGAGGCTCTGAAGTTGTGATTCGTTACCATTGATCTTATAGAAGAGTCATATCTGTATGAAATATTCAATCTGTGTCCCTGTAATACTTAAAAAAAGTGCTAAAATATTGTATCCCTTAAATGTGCAACGATGCTGCTGAAATATACAGATCACAGCGACATCTGCAGGATATTTTCTACAATTGCAAGATACTGCTAGTCTATACAATGTAATACGAAAATCCCGCAGATGTTGCTGCGATCGACACTTGGGATTTTAGCAGTATCGTCGCACATTTAAGGGATACAAATTTTTAGCTTTGTTTGGATAGCATATTTCCACACTAGGTATTCTAGAAGCTGTAGCCATGTTTTTTGAGAGTATTCAGAAAATTTCCCACGTTTTATAAAAATGCTCTTGAGAAAACCAGATTGCCTTAAATTCTCTTTTGCTGTTTAATGCTGTCTGATGCTTAAATATTTCTTCAGCAAATATTACTTAAAAATATTTTTTATAAAAATATTTTGTCTACAGCATTTCTAAATTAAGTTTTTTCTTTTTTTTATAATAACGAAAAAGCATGGGCAAAGTGTTAATATGGATATATGTTACTTAGATATGACAGCTTAAAATAATAAAAAAAAATCTAGGAGATTTAAGAAATTTTTTCTAAATCCTTTTATTTGTTTGTGCTCCTCGTCTGCAGTAAGCCCAAGACCGCGGCCTAGTTGGCCTGTGCGGTAATCAAGACCTGCGTATAGCTTTGTTGGGAATTTAATGATAATGCAGTGTAACGCATGATTCCCATGCGCAATTTAATGAGCAATCGAACTGTGATATTTATATTTATCTAAAATTTCATATTGTCAACGAAAAATGCAAATTAATGAAAGCGTTTTTTCAAAAACGCCGACAATTTAAAATTTTGGTCGGTGCGAATTCGCATTAGAGCAAAGTTCACAGGATATACGTTTCAAGAAGAAAAAAATACGAAAAAAAGTATACTATAAATTAAAAAAAATTAAATTTTAATATAATCAAATTACTCAGGGTTCACAGCGTTCGACATTCTTTCTACCACTATTTCCAAACAATAATCTTCGTACTAGATTTCTTTAACAACGGCAACGGAATAACCCAAATTACATTGTTAAAAATAGTGGTGCAGTAAATAGAGAAAATATGTGACGCTGCGACCCCTGAGTTACCATAATTATAGTCAATTAAATTACACAAATACTAATTTATAGGTAAATTAACAAAATCAAACCTGAAAATCTAAAACGTAATGTAGTGACTATCCTCACATTGTCTTTGAATGAATTGTCAACATATACTGTATTTGGAAAAAGAAATATTAAATACTGTGTCGAAATAAAATATCATTTCAGCTTTCAACTATGGAGCATGATTTGTGTGATTCCTCCTAATCATCACGCACGAAATAGTTTTTAACCGAAGCCATTACCATTAAAATAAATTATGTTTGTCTGTCATTAATTGTGGTCACTTATATGTTTTCTTTCATTCGTCCTAACATAAGAATCAATTTTTGGGTCATGGCAGAGCACATGCAAAATATTATCCAGAAAGATAACTTGATATCACACAGCTAAAATAATAGCGTGATTCACGATACTTAAAAAGAAATAAATATGTTTTCAGTTTGCGGGATTTATGATTTTATCTCTTATGCTAATATGTACATTACAGTTCGGAGCACCGTTTATGTGCTTCTTCACTTATGCAGAGATATTGCTAGCAGGGGTTGATGCAGGTTTTTATTCTTGGGGCCCATTTTGTAAAAAGTTAAAGTTATTTTTGTGAATTTTATTATATTTTTGTGAAAAATAACATTTTGTAACGAAAGTTTAAATCCAGCTACTCAAATTTGTACCAAGTATTTATAAACAAAATCTTCTTTAAATCCTCTTGCTAAATTTTTGTTTTTCGTGACCTAGTTTTATTTACAAATTATACATTTTAAAACACTTTTTATGAAAAAGAATTTTTCAAAGAAGTTTATTTTATTAAAAGGAATTTTATGGAGGGGCCTGTTTTATTAAAAGGAATTTTGTCAAGGGGCCTGTTTTATTAAGGCTGTTCTCAAATCAAAAGGATCAACTCTCTGACATAAGTTTTAATTCATTTTTATTCGGAAACGCCCGAAACTAGAAGGTGTTGTTATTCATACACTATGTCATCGAACTTTTTTTCCCTTTTTCTTGTAAACGCAATAGATCTTTCAGAAAATACTGTCAAAATTGGCATTTTGAACCGAACTTCCGAACGAAAGAAGAAAATCCAGTCAATAAGAGGAGAAAAATGCCGTGTCACGTGATCAAATTCGCTTCTAACTCAATAGCTAATTTATTGATTAAAAAATGGAAAAAACAGTTCGACTCCAAATCGCTTCCATGGTCAGGCTTTCCAATTTTATATCTTTCCGTTAAAAAATGAATTTGTAAATGTGTCAAAATGTTTTGCGCTTGTTGAGCAAAGCAGTTGAGAACAGCCTTAAGTTCATTTTGGTGGAGGGACCCATTTTATTAAATTTATTTTTGTGAAGGGGCCCATTTTATTGAATAGATTTTTGTGAAAGGACTCTAAACAGGCCCCAAATTCTGCCTGAATCGACCACTGGCTAATTTTTTTTCTTTTTTTTTTCAAGAAATGAGAAAACTCTTTTGACTTTTCTTTTTGTGAATTTAGCGTCATAAATATACGAAAACGAAGAAAGACATGGAGTCACTATATAAAAAAATTCTGAACCATTGCGCAAGGATTGGGAAGAGAGAGAGGGGGAAGAAAAATATTTACTATTCTCAAAGGTAGATAAGTCGTCTTTTTCCGCAGAGATTTCATAAAATTAAATATTCTCCTTAAAATTAGTAAACATTATTTTTTTTTTTTATAATCCAACACACAATCTTCAGTACTGTACAAGTTTTAATTTTGAAAAACAAGAATAAGTCATAAAATAGCTTTTAAAAGTGAACGTATTTGCCTCTTTTTGCACATTTCAACGTTTTTCGAACTTTTATTAGTATTTCAGTTAGAGGGCCTCCACGAACCAAATTACTACATGCATCTATCAGTATTATTTAAGCTTTTGAATAATAATAAAGTTTTTTTTGGTTCATCGAATTTTTCAATGCGCCATAAAACGAAATCTTTTCGGGAGTTTATTAATGTCCATCGACATTTAGCTTCTGACAGGGTACTTTTCTTTATTAGAGTAATAACAGGCGGTTTATAAAATTTGATTGCACAATACCAGACTTGAAAAACCCTCCATTAATGCCAAGCTAATGTTTCTTTACTAATCTAAATCTCGTTCAAACATATAATTTCTTTCATACAAGTTGCTATAGTTTTGGAGGGAAAACTGCAAAAATGAGCACGTGCTTTGGACATATATCGTTACTCAGATAAAGAAAGGTACTCTAGCTTTCAAGAAAACTGTACTGTAACTGAAAATTATTAATTTTCTCATAAAATAAAAAAAAATATTTTTACAAACTACTGTCTTTTCATTACTTGCCAAACTGTACACGAATTGAGAAAAATAATGTTATGTAGTACGGCCAATGGGCGAAAGGGGTTCTGATCTACTCGTCTCTTTTTAATAATATATATAAAATACATGTATAAAAAATAAAATATATACAGGGTACGGTGGTGCGCACAGGATTCTGTTTTTGGGGAAGCTAATATATTTTAGAGGCTTGTACTAGTGATACACCAAATATTAAGTTTTTATTCGGTATTCGGCCATACTACCGAATATTCGGTAAGTCGACTGCCAAAATATTGGGTCTGCCGAATATTCGGTTTAGCCGAATACCGAAATATTTAGTCTGCCGAATATTCGGTTTATCCGAATATTCGCCATTTGAATAATTTTCATATTAAATGGGTTTGAGCGAGTAAGAGGGCTTAAAATAAAAATATTGTCTATTTCATCGATAACACCTTTTAATCCTTTAAATAGATGTGGTATATTATTCATACAACTTAATTTTAATCCCCATCTGCCACAATTGCACCAGAAATTTCGAATAAAATTTTGCTTTTATAGTGTACATGAAGAAAAGCATTTATTCATTTCCAGAATGGAGTTATGAATAAAGAGGAGGATGCATATAGGGGAGATGGGGGCACATGTGAACAGGGGGCAGATGTGAACATCGCAATTTTTCAATAGTTATTATAAGTTTTTTTATTTGAAAAAAATTCCTAAAGATGACAGCACCTGTAGACATATGGTAAAATTTTTTTGAAGCTTTTTGACATTTTGTTCGTCCTCTGTAACAAAAACACTGTTTTTAGATCTCAAAAGTAAAATCTTTGTTCCAAGTTGATAAGCGTATAACTTTATTTATTTATTCATTTATTTGAATTTGAGTGTTTTAACATATACTATGAATACTAATAAATATTTTAATAAAGTTCTTTTTTCTTCTAAAATTGAGACATGTAAATGATTTATCAATGTAACAGAAGCAGCAATGTGGGGCACATGTGAACAGAAAAGTTGGGGCAGATGTGAACAGTACATAAGTGCCCAAATAATCATTCTGTGATTCTGTTCCTTTCAGTTAACTTAATGATAAATAATGTCAGTTCCATTATCAATAATTTTCCTGAAATAGAAGATATTTCCCTCACACAAAATTGATTTTGCATTGAAACTTCATCAAACACATCTCTCACCAAATACATAAAGAGCAACAAGCTCGTTTACATTCAATTATACTTTAAATAAATTTAATGTTTTCTAAAATGCAATAAGTGTTTTATATTATTTTACTAAACAGTGTACAACAATACTTTTTATGCATTGTTAATACAAAAGTATTACCTTGAACAACTTTTCAAATTTTTCTATTACATTTGTTCTAAACTTGCAATGATGGCTTACTTCCATATCTAAAACAGTTATGTATATGATGCTTTGAATGGATATAGATATGAGTAATATTTTAAGAAAGTAAAATTTTAAAACTGATAACTACCGTAAAATCCCTATTGTAACCCCCCCCTACCTCTTTCAAAAGCAAAATAAGTTAGAGGAGTGGGGGGGTTATATTCGAGATATTTTTTAAATCATTAAAAAGCCCTTCTTTTATCTATAATATACAAGTAAATAAGGCAAATACAGCAGTGGGAATCTTTCGTATTTTGGCAGATTTGAGCTAAATAGTATGTAAACGCCCCCTCCCTAAAATATTCCCCAAACAAAAACACCTAAGCAAAGTTTAAAAGTTTTAATTTCTTTTTTAAAATTGCTTCTTCATTCTTTTATTTTATTTCAGCAATACTTAATGAATCATCTAAGCCTCCACCCCCAAAATCTACTTACTTTCATTTTATAATCTTTTGCTTAAACATATCACCCAGAAACTAGAGAAATATACATACATACATATATATATATATATATATATATATATATTTCTTTAAGGTGAATTTCACAGGCAATTAACTAATGATTACGATGACAAATGAATAACAGAATAAAAAGCATGTCAAAGGATATTTTTTCCTTGTGTTCACATGTGCCCCACGTGTGTTCACAACTACCCCGCTGATGCGGCACATGTGAACAATTTTTCGAATTTATAAAACTATTAAAAAATGTAAGAAGGACTATACAGATGATTTAAAAAAAATTACCATGTATAAAACGAAGTTCTATTTACTATATTGAGTAGTTTTTGTTAATAGAAATTAATCCAGTCATGAGAAAAAGCTATATTTATGCGAACTGTTCACATGTGCCCCCATCTCCCCTACCGCACAATCTACCAGCTGCAAGTAAAGTAACTGAGGAGATTGTCATAAGATGGCAACTGATTTTTTATATCGGATCAACAGTTTCTGATTACTGCCGAATAAACTTAGTTAACTCGTTTACTATAATCTCGTTCACTGACAATGACATGGGGTTGTTTAGGTTCCCACAATATGTCGGAAACACAGGGCTGACTACAGCAGACATGAACTTCCACCAGTAAAAATAAAAATCTGTTTTTGTCCATAATTATGAATGAAATTATGCATTAATAAGGCTTTTAAATAAGGAGAACGTTTCTAGTCAAATTTACTGGTGGAAGATTGCTCCGGCTGTCATGAGTTCACTGGTGGGAGTTAACTCGTTTACTATAATCTCGTTCACTGACAATGACATGGGGTTGTTTATGTTCCCACAATATGTCGGAAACACAGGGCTGACTACAGCAGACATGAACTTCCACCAGTAAAAATAAAAATCTGTTTTTGTCCATAATTATGAATGAAATTATGCATTAATAAGGCTTTTAAATAAGGAGAACGTTTCTAGTCAAATTTACTGGTGGAAGATTGCTCCGGCTATCATGAGTTCACTGGTGGGAGTTAACTCGTTTACTATAATCTCGTTCACTGACAATGACATGGGGTTGTTTATGTTCCCACAATATGTCGGAAACACAGGGCTGACTACAGCAGACATGAACTTCCACCAGTAAAAATAAAAATCTGTTTTTGTCCATAATTATGAATGAAATTATGCATTAATAAGGCTTTTAAATAAGGAGAACGTTTCTAGTCAAATTTACTGGTGGAAGATTGCTCCGGCTATCATGAGTTCACTGGTGGGAGTTAACTCGTTTACTATAATCTCGTTCACTGACAATGACATGGGGTTGTTTATGTTCCCACAATATGTCGGAAACACAGGGCTGACTACAGCAGACATAAACTTCCACCAGTAAAAATAAAAATCTGTTTTTGTCCATAATTATGAATGAAATTATGCATTAATAAGGCTTTTAAATAAGGAGAACGTTTCTAGTCAAATTTACTGGTGGAAGATTGCTCCGGCTGTCATGAGTTCACTGGTGGGAGTTAACTCGTTTACTATAATCTCGTTCACTGACAATGACATGGGGTTGTTTATGTTCCCACAATATGTCGGAAACACAGGGCTGACTACAGCAGACATGAACTTCCACCAGTAAAAATAAAAATCTGTTTTTGTCCATAATTATGAATGAAATTATGCCTTAATAAGGCTTTTAAAAAAGGAGAACGTTTCTAGTCAAATTTACTGGTGGAAGATTGCTCCGGCTGTCATGAGTTCACTGGTGGGAGTTAACTCGTTTACTATAATCTCGTTCACTGACAATGACATGGGGTTGTTTATGTTCCCACAATATGTCGGAAACACAGGGCTGACTACAGCAGACATGAACTTCCACCAGTAAAAATAAAAATCTGTTTTTGTCCATAATTATGAATGAAATTATGCATTAATAAGGCTTTTAAATAAGGAGAACGTTTCTAGTCAAATTTACTGGTGGAAGATTGCTCCGGCTGTCATGAGTTCACTGGTGGGAGTTAACTCGTTTACTATAATCTCGTTCACTGACAATGACATGGGGTTGTTTATGTTCCCACAATATGTCGGAAACACAGGGCTGACTACAGCAGACATGAACTTCCACCAGTAAAAATAAAAATCTGTTTTTGTCCATAATTATGAATGAAATTATGCATTAATATGGCTTTTAAATAAGGAGAACTTTTCTAGTCAAATTTACTGGTGGAAGATTGCTCCGGCTGTCATGAGTTCACTGGTGGGAGTTAACTCGTTTACTATAATCTCGTTCACTGACAATGACATGGGGTTGTTTAGGTTCCCACAATATGTCGGAAACACAGGGCTGACTACAGCAGACATGAACTTCCACCAGTAAAAATAAAAATCTGTTTTTGTCCATAATTATGAATGAAATTATGCATTAATAAGGCTTTTAAATAAGGAGAACGTTTCTAGTCAAATTTACTGGTGGAAGATTGCTCCGGCTGTCATGAGTTCACTGGTGGGAGTTAACTCGTTTACTATAATCTCGTTCACTGACAATGACATGGGGTTGTTTATGTTCCCACAATATGTCGGAAACACAGGGCTGACTACAGCAGACATGAACTTCCACCAGTAAAAATAAAAATCTGTTTTTGTCCATAATTATGAATGAAATTATGCATTAATAAGGCTTTTAAATAAGGAGAACGTTTCTAGTCAAATTTACTGGTGGAAGATTGCTCCGGCTGTCATGAGTTCACTGGTGGGAGTTAACTCGTTTACTATAATCTCGTTCACTGACAAAGACATGGGGTTGTTTATGTTCCCACAATATGTCGGAAACACAGGGCTGACTACAGCAGACATGAACTTCCACCAGTAAAAATAAAAATCTGTTTTTGTCCATAATTATGAATGAAATTATGCATTAATAAGGCTTTTAAATAAGGAGAACGTTTCTAGTCAAATTTACTGGTGGAAGATTGCTCCGGCTGTCATGAGTTCCTGCGAAACGGGTTACAGTTGAAGCTTACATTTTTCAGGACATGTCATTTCTTCTTTATTCATAGTTCCATGATTTCCAGATCAATTTGTTCGTAAATTCTGATATGCTTTAATTAACTATCAAGCTACCACTATTTTTGAATTAAAAAAATTGCCTTATTTAATAACAGAAATTTTGAGCATTAAATAAAGCGGAGATTACATGTCAAAATTTGTGGTGACAAACATTTGTCAGCAAAAAAAGTTGAAGACAGCTGCCTTTTAATTTCGGCTGTTAATGAGTTAACACTAGAACCGCCGGAAATTTTACTCAAATTTTATAAAACTATTTTACACCAGAATTTTTATTTAAAACTATTTAACTTATTTATTTAACTTAGTTCTCCATGATACCTATTTAACATATTTTAGAAAAAAAATTCTGGTTCTAATCGAAATATTTTCATTTTTTTACCGGTCAAAATGACAGCTATGGCGGTTCTAGTGTTAAACGAAACGAGAATACGTTTTCACTGTTTGAAAGCTATTCGGCTTAAATTACCGCACAACTTGAAATTAAAAAGGTCTTATACTGATGAGAAGCTGAGTCCCCTGCTACTACAACTATTATTTTCATTTTTACAGTGGGGCAGTAAGAACCAGGTTAAAGTCTTACTCAGGGATCTATCAATAGATTCCATTTTATAAAACCTTTTTGTGTTATTTTAGAATTTAAATATTAAATGGCATAAAGCTCGCACTGAAGCATATTATTGCAATTTAAAAAGAAAATATTTCATGCTTTTAAAATTATTGCTAGTATTATTTGTTTATCTATTTGTATTTTTTATTTAGAAATTACTAGAACCGTTTGCAGTGATATAAAATTTCTCTAAGAATAGCAGTATACAGTAGACTACCTGAAATCCGCACAGCCTGGGACACCAGAGGTTGTGCATATTTTAGATTGATTGATTTGTTGACGGCCGATTATCCACTCGAGGGATATAGACCCTAGGGGGAGGTGCCCTCCATGGGGGTCTTTGTAAGGGAACCAAACCCGTATTTACGCATGGAAAATCCAAGGTTTCGAAGAAAACCACGAAAACTCCGAAACGGTTAGACCGACAGGCGCGATTGGGTTCGAATCCAGCACGCCCCGTCTACCAGCTTCAAGAGCAGAACCTCTCAGTCACTGGTGGGGCAATGCGGATTTTAGAATTTTGCGGATTTCTGGTCATTGCTTTGTTTAGATTTTTTAAACAGTAATATGAATTCAATAATGCAATCGAAATTATAATGAACGCTTACACTATAGTAAAATATTAAAATAATTAAGTAAAGTAATAAACTAAAATAATAAAAATTAAGGTCATTTTAAAAATGGTTAAATTATTAAAAGTAACAGTCAAGTAAATAATTAATAATCTATTATGCACAATAAAGATGAGATAGAGTTTCCCTCTAAACCATTAAATGAAACTAGCCTCATAAAGGTACCTTATTAATTCACATCAAAACCATAAAATAAGGAAGTTTTATTTGAGGTTTAGCCACACTTAATAATCAGAAAAGCTGGATTAACCGATAAATATATTTGGTAAAACGATTGTGATTATTAGTGCTATCAGCAATATTTTGATTTTTTCTAGAAATAAATTTATGCTTTCTTCTTGAAAAAAAAAAATGAGTTCAGTCATATTATCAGAAAATTACATATAAAAATACATATGGAATGATATAAAACTAAGAAAATCTGTAATTTTGCCCATACATCCGCACTAAAAGTTTCATTGTTTACATCTGCGATGATGTGCTGATTTTAGGCGTTTGCGGATTTTAGGGAGTCTACTGTACCTCCATGCAAAAATGTTTGCTTTTGTTAGCTATCTTTGTTAGTGTGATACTCGTACGTCAGTTAAAACTCAAACGACTCAAATTAATATTTATAGGTTTTATTTATATTTCACATTTAACAGCTTATTTTATTTTTTCAAAATAGCAGCCAAGCAGTTAAAGAAATGAAAACAGAAATAAAACAATTTTAATACATTAACTTATTATAAAAATTCACAAAAATTACTCATCTTGACATGCATATCATGAAGCTATAAATAAACAGGAACTAACAAATCCTAATAATAAACAATTAAATTTTAAAAATAAAAAAACCCGACTGCAACTAATTAATTATTTCTCATCAATGTGAAACCATTTTTTTTTTCAATTCCTACTATTAGCTCACACTCTCGCTATATATATCTTGTTCAAATTTTCAATCGTTAATAAAATACTTATTATTCATCCAATCAAGCTCAAATAATTTCTTTTAAACTTGTAGTGGATGACACTTGATGTTAATCTAGTTTTTTTCAAATATTAATTCATTAATTAAATTAAATTAATTAATTTTCAAAAATCGAGAGAGCCCTCTTCAAGTTATCAAGGTATTTTAAGACCGAGAGAGCCCGCTTCTTGATCAAGGCAAGCCCTCTTCTTGTTCAAGGTATTTTAAGACCGAGAGAGCCCGCTGCTTGATCAAGGCATTTTAAACGCCACTTGAGTTGCGAAGGTAAAAAGAATGGGAGAAAAAAAAATTCTCTTATTGACCTAAGTAGGAATTGACTAATTTTTTTTTTTACTTGTTTATATTACTCACCTATTTTTTTTTATTTATTGGTATTGATGGCTTTTAAGTTGTGTTTAATTGTTAGTTCCTATCTATAAACATTGTTTTGATGAGGTCTATAGATGTCTATGATATTTAGAGTTGCATTAAAGCTAGAGATCCTACCTACACAACTTCCAGGTTGTATAATATTTTAGCGAAACTTCTGACTGTAAAAGTCAATGAAACATCGTCTTCATTTTGAAGGACCTATCCAATGATATGCCACTCAATAGGGTGCGTAAATTTTTTTTCGTCTCTACCGCCATTTTGTATTTTACGGACGCCATTTTGAATTTATAAAAGCAAAACCTAGCTTATAACCATCGGACCGTTAAGACGAATTGATAGAGACCTCATTCATTAAAGCCCATCCAGCCGTTGGGATGTTTCGAGGGTATAAAGAAATCCACATGCACAGATACGCGTGAAACACATAACCCTTCTTTTCAGCCGGGTAAAAATTGTGACAACCTAAACAATCTCCTATCAGTGTCAGTAATAAAGATTATAATTCCACACCCAACTTCCACCAGTAAAAACGAATAGAAATTTTTACCATATTTGTGAGAGAAATTTTGCATGAGTAAGTCGCTAAAATACGGCGAAATTTTCTATTCAAAATCGACTGGTGAGAGTTTGCTCCGGCTGTAATCAGAAACTGTTGATCCGATTTAAAAGTCAGTCACTATGACAACCCCCTCAGTTACCCACTCGTAACTCATAGACCAGGGTTGGCGAACCTTTTTATAACCGCGTGCCAATTTCTTTCCAAACATGTTTTACACGACCTTGACGTGCCAACAAATTTAGTAGATTGAAAAATCATGAAAAACAAAACTTTAAATAATAACATTAAGATAATAAAAACAAATGGATAACATACAGGTGAGGTATTGCACTGTAATAATCATAAAAAAATAGATTCTTGAAATTATTAAAATACATATATGTGATTAATTGAGTTGTTGCATCTTGGAAGGAAAGTAATTAATATCAGGTTCATACTCAGTTAATTTCAACAGAATACAAATTTGAACCAGATTTATATGACAGCTGCTTTTTATTTGATATTTTGTATTATTCATTTTAGAAACTATTGACCTTGCGGACATAGACAGATTGAAAAACTATTAAAAGATGAAACGCCAGTTTCCTTAAATAACTCTGAAATTAATTTCTAAGTTGAAATAATTTTTTCATTGGTACATTTACTAATGTGGTAATTTATAATGTGGTATTTTAAAAAGCCGCAATTAAAATTCTTCAATTTCCATTAAATCAAATTTAGTCAAGATTAGATCATCTAGAGTTTGTGTATTTTCTGTAGTATCACTGTATACTGATTTAGTCACAAGTACTCAACGTGCCAAAACTATTCTTTTCCGTGCCAGTTTTGGCACGCGTGTCATAGGTTCGCCGTCCCTGTCATAGACTCTACACTATATGTCTCTTCCTCTCTATTCATAACTCCATTATGCAAATGCATATGGTCGAATGTTGCTCTTAGTAATTTCAATTCTCTTGAGCTTATTTCACTGAGTTTAGTTTTTGTGTTTTCATTTTAATGTTTTTAATTTTTTCTATCTTTATAAGAAGAAAGTATTGGATTCGTGAAAATTTTCGACTTCCGGTTTTCGGCGGATTTATACGTTCTAAAATGTCCTGAACACGATTTGATGGCTTTTAGAAAATGTCTGTCTGTGAGTCTGTCTGTCACTCTGTCACTCTGTGAGTCTGTATGTGATAAAAATTTTGTGGGCGCTCTATCTCAAGAACTAATGCACGGAATTTCAGAAAACTTTAGATTCAGTTAGACCTTGATATAAACTGATCCTGATTAGTTTTTGGTGAAAATCAGGGCTCGAAATGGAAAAATCCACGAGCCGGAACGCTAATTTAAAATTATTATAGACTAGTTTTTTTTTTTTTTTTTTTTTTTTTTTTTTTAGAAAGTACAGTAAGTCCCGATTATCCGAGTCCGGTTTAACTGAGTTATTTTCTTCTGATGGACTGTTCTGTTGTTATAATACAGCCTGTTGTTATAGCTTCTGTTGTTATAAAACAGCCATTGCAAATCAAGTGTTAGGTGGAGATGAAAGAGCAACCGTTAAAAGTTTGAACTCTGAAACTCTAGTTAGAATAAGGAAAAAAAAGTGGACATAATTAAAAAAACAAAAAAAAAACATTATGGCCATTTTCTTTCTATTCTGACCAGAAAATCAGAGTTCTAACTTTCTACGACTGCTCTTTCATCTTCACCTAGCACTTCATTTATAATGGCTGTTTCATAATAATGGAAGCCATCAGTCCATCAGAAGAAAATGATCCATTCCAAAGGTATAAGTTCGATTGAAAAGACTATTTAATACTTCGAGCAGAAAGAAGTGGCTACACCTGCAATTTTCATGACACTAATAGAATCATGCCAATTTGCATTAATAGAATCATGCCAAGAATGCCAATTTGTACGGTTTTGTTACCTCTAAAATTGAATACAAATTTCTGCCATATTTAATCGATGACCGTTGTTAGATTTCGGCGATTGAATTAGACAAAATTTACTAGTAAGTTTTAGAGGTAAGAAAAAAATCTTAGAAATTGATAGCTAAGCAGTAGCGTAATACTGCAGAAAAAAAAAAAAATGCAGCAAAATTGACATTTAACAAACAAAAAACTATCAAGGGCTTTTTCAAATAAACAATTTCATTCCCCGTATTTCTTAAAAGTAATGGAAATGTACATCAAAGAAATGTTACTAGTACCCTAAAAATGAATGAATTAAGTGAAAATTTATATTTCATCTCCTTAGTTAGTGATGATTTGTGTAAATCCGGTTTATACGAGTTTTTTGCTGATCCGAGGTGAGCTTGGTCCTTATTAACTCGGATAATCCGTACTCTACTGTATAGCAAATTTATATTTAACAGTCGAAAAACCAATTTAAAAAAATGCATTCAAGATTCTAAATAATTAGAAAAAAACGTTACAGAGAGTATAGTAAGCTATATATGTAAAACTGTAATAATATTTTTTAATAATTCCACGAACCGGAACAATATTTTCCATACTTTCACGAACTGGAACAATATTTGTCACAATTTCACGAATCGGAACATCGTTCTGGTTTGCTTACCGGTTTGGAACATCGTTACGTTTCGAGCCTTGGCTGAAAATCGCCCAACAGTGGCGCTGCTATGCGGCATTTTTCACGTTTTCTGCAATAGCTATATCTCAGGAACTACAGCACGGATTTTCATAAAACTTCAGATTCAGTTAGTCCAGGATATAGTTAGGTGCTGATTACAATTTAGTGGAAATCGCCCTACAGGTGGCGTTGCTATGCTGCATTATTCATGATTGTTGCAATAGCTCTAACACAAGAAAAAATGCATGAATTTTCATCAAGCTTCAGACTCAGTTACTTCCTGGTATAAATTGGCCCTAATTAGTTTTTGGTGTAAATCGTCAAACAGGTGGCGGAATTTTTTACAATTTCCGCAATAGCTCTATCTAAAAAACTAATGCACGGATTTTCATCAAACTTCAGATTCAGTTAGAAATTGTCAAAGTTGTTGATAATTAGATTTTGGTGTAAATCATCTAACAGGTGGTGCTGATATGCTGCTTTTCTCAGCAAGTATTAATATGTATGAGGTAGGAGAAAGTTTTGGGATTTCCACATCTGACTAGTTTGTTTTTAATCTATGTGTTTTCTGACACTACCGGGACAATTTCTGATAGATTCACCTAGGGTGGGAGCCACTAGCCTAGAAAAATATTGTCGCACCTCAAAAAATTCGTTTTTGAGTCAAATCCATGGTCAGTAATCCATAAATGATACCTACCTGGGTCAACAGCATCACAAATCTGTTTTCAATATTACCTCATTTTGCAATTCAATTAAATATAATTTGACAATTCTTTGTAATATACTTAGTTCTATTTTTTCCCCACTTAAAATATTATTATTTTTTAATTGTGAAAATGTCCTTTCTGGATGTGTGATATGTCATTTGGAATGTAAAAATAATTGGATTCCATTCTATAGCCTGTACCTGTTTTGTTATCAGTGTTGAATTCAGGGGGTATCCCGGAGGGGGGACCTCCCCCCCCCGCCCCCTGGAGGTTTGCGATTTTATGCTTTTTAATGGACAGAAGTGCAATTTTCCCACCGGATCTCTAAAATATAACACCCTCCTCGGAGAAAAACGTCTGTATTCAACACTGTTTGTCATAGTTAATTACCTGTTACCTAGAAAGTTAAGGTACCTATAAAATTATACGAAGTTCAGAAACTATGTGATTTAAAATACTACAATGTTTTCCAAAATGCTCTACGTCTATTCTACTTTTATTCTATCAGATTTTGCAAAATGTTCTACTTCTCTCCAAGTTTTATATACATTTAATTCACTTCCAGGATGGCCACGATATTTCATTTTATCCTATACACGTTGCTACATAGCAACTCGTTTTGATAATTTATCGGATTTTTGAATATCACTACTTCCGAATAGTATTATTTCCTTATTTAAAGATAGACTTTCGTAGATTAAATAAAGTGTATATTACTTTTCAGAAATAATGGTATGCAAATATCCGCTAAATTCGCAAACCTAATAGCAATATCCACAGTTTTTACATCTTCTCCCGCGAGTTCGTAAAAAAGTATATAATGCCAATATAAACAAATTCGAAGCGGTATACAACATTTTATTTCAGGTGGAATCAGTTATTGTTTAGAAGCAGCATAACCTAAAGCAATCAGTTTTTGAAAAAAGTTTTATACCTCTCCAAATTTCCATTTAACTCGATGATATCTATGCAGTATTCCAATTTTCTATATACACGCTGCAGCATGGTAGCATCTACAGTTGCGCATCATCACCTGTACGTAAAAAAAGAAGAATATGATGCAAAATTTAAACAAATTTTGAGAGGTACAGAACGTTTGGTTTACTTTCCTTACACCAAATTATTGCTGAGACACGGCCCCTGGAGGATTCAACTTTTCCAAAATAATACATCTGACAGAGCATTAGACCGGGAGACGACAGCACAGACACATGGTTCGTACGGATACCGTTATTTCTCCAGGAAAACTACCAGTATCTTTTTATAGAAAAAGAAATCTAGGTTAAACGCGCAAAATTTCGCCTTCTTTTAAGAAGAGATTTTCTATACGATAATACTGGTGTCGAAAAATTTTCTGGTCTGCAAAACTCAAGGAAGCATACAAACCATGAGACAACCACCTCATCAAGTTGGAGGCTGAAATTCTAGAATTAGCTAAAACTCGATTCCCATATTAAAATGCAATCGGTCTGCTAAGTCATATCTTGGTGGAAAATACCTAAAAACCTATTTTAGACTGGTCGACTCGTAGGTTTACCATTGCGTTTTCCTGCACCCAAAGGTATGAAAACATGGCGGACTGGGAGCAGGAAAACGCAATGGTAAACCTACGAGTCGATCGCTAAAATAGGTTTTTAGGTATTTTCCACCAAGATATGACTTAGCAGACCGATTGCATTTTAATATGGGAATCGAGTTTTAGCTAATTCTAGAATTTCAGCCTCCAACTCGATGAGGTGGTTGTCTCATGGTTTGTATGCCTCCTTGAGTTTCGCAGACCAGAAAATTTTTCGGAACCAGTATTATCGTATAGAAAATCTCTTCTTAAAAGAAGGCGAAATTTTGCGCGTTTAACCTAGATTTTTTTTTCTATAAAAAGATACTGGTAGTTTTCCTGAGAAATAACGGTATCCGTACGAACCATGTGTCTGTGCTGCCGGCTCCCGGTCTAATGCTCTGTCAGATGTATTATTTTGCAAAAGTTGAATCCTCCAGGGGCCGTGTCTCAGCAATAATTTGGTGTAAGGGAAGTAAACCAAACGTTCTGTACCTCTCAAAATTCGTTTAAATTTTGCATCATATTCTTCTTTTTTGACGTACAGGTGATGATGTGCAACTGTAGATGCTACCATGCTGCAGCGTGTATATGGAAAATTGGAATACTGCATAGATATCATCGAGTTAATTGAAAACTTGGAGAGGTATAAAACTTTTTTTCAAAAACTGATTGCATTAGGTTATGCTTTTTCTAAACAATAACTGATCCCACCTGAAATAAAATGTTGTATACCGCTTCGAATTTGTTTATATTGGCATTATTTACTTTTTTACGAACTCGCAGGAGAAGATGTAAAAACTGTGGATATTGCTATTAGGTTTACGAATTTAGCGGATATTTGCATACCATTATTTCTGAAAAGTAATATACACTTTATTTAATCTACGAAAGTCTATCTTTAAATAAGGAAATAATACTATTCGGAAGTAATGATATTCAAAAATCCGATAAATTATCAAAACGAGTTGCTATGTAGCAACGTGTATAGGATAAACTGAAATATCGTGGCCTTCCTGAAAGTGAATTAAATGTATATAAAACTTGGAGAGAAGTAGAACATTTTGCAAAATCTGATTGCTCCATGACATGTTTTCTTTTAATAATAATTGTAATGATACGAGTTGAAAATTTCTAAACTGAGTAAAATAGTATAAATTTAAAACAACGTTAAAAATGCCAGAATAGGCAGACTTTTAGCAGACTAATTTCGGTAGCATTTAGCGTACCGTCCTCAGTGCAAAGAATAACGGAAACTTTCTCAATTATATAGGAGAAAAGCGGATTCAAGAAAGAAGTTCATTAACCAATAGGAAAGCAGGAAAACTCGCTAGTCCCTCTTTATCAGATTGTTTGAAATATTACATAAAATCCTCTTTTTTCTTAATTACTACCAGCATTTTCCACACCTTTGGTTACATTACCTATACTATTCTCCTATTGGCTGATATCCGAATTTTCCTGCTTTCCTATTGGTCAATGAATTACTCACTTGAATCCGCTTTTCTCCTATATAATTGAGCAAGTTTCCGTTATTCTTTGCACTGAGGACGGTACTCTAAATGCTACCGAAGCTAGTCTGCTTAAAGTCTACATATTCTGGCATTTTTTGACGTTGTTTTAAATGTATATTATACTGCTCCAAGTTGCATCTTAATAACTAGTAAATCTGCAGATCAAGAGCCTCAACGTCATCTCTGCAACTTATTGTTTTTAACAAACTTTGCGTAATATTAATCTTTCTACAAAAACAAAATTTAAACTTTTTAAATTACACAAACATTTATAAAAAAGAAAAAAAAACATTTCGATGGTTTCAGACATTAGAAGAGTTAAATTAAACACGTTGTTATGTAATGATATTCTGAAATTCTCACGAGCTACTTATTCTAGTAATTTTTATATAATAAAGCAAATTTCTTCAGGGGGGCGCCCCCTGAACCCCCCGTTGTGTAATTTATTTTGCATTTGTAATTTTCTATTGATTGAGTTAATGATTATCCTATATCTTAGATTCCTTTTTACACTGCGATTTATAAGGATAAGCAAAAATTTGGTCAAGCATTTTACGTTATCCTAATATCCATACAGCAGTATTTACTTGCCTGCTAACCACAAACACCTTTATCTAATGGATAAAGAAATTTTGGAAATATAAACTGAGACATCTAATTTAGAAATCTAATACCTTTATAATTTTTGTTTTCAAAAAATAATTTTGATTACCATTCTGCAATATTTATATCTAAGATCTAATCTAAATATCTAAAAATGTACTCGATAGCATTAAGTTACTAAAATTACCCTAAAGTAGGGGGACTTCTAAACCTAACTGTTAATAATTCATCATCGTGTCCACTTCCAATTGACTAATTAGATAAACGTGATTTGGCGCCGTTAAGTATTTTTTGTGATAGCCTTTTAATAGTATCCACATTTAATTTAAAATCGTGATGTTACAAACACCGTTGAAATTTGACGCACACCTGTGTTCAGGTCAAATTACAAAAGGTTAACTAACCTTTTATTTCCCTTAGCCGGGCATTTTGTTTCATTTTTCGTAATAGGGATTATTTTAATAATTTAATTTATTTTACACTCTACAAGCTGTTACACGGGACGTTTTTCACGTAGCATTAAAATAGAGTTAAATGCATTAAATAAAACATTTCACTCCCCACCAGACATGGCAAGTCTCAGGCTTTTTGCACAACACTGTTATCTTACAGAAAATGTTGTTCTTTTAAATCGCGCAAATGTTTCAATTATATTAAGTAACATTTTTTGTATTAAAATACTGGTATCCAGAACGCCGGAGGCTTGGCAGCTCTGTTCCTCTTTATAGAAACATATATAGTTAACCAACACTTTATCATATTTTATAGGAGACAAAACGGAATTTCTTATTTGTATGGCCTTACATATACCTCAGTCATAAAAATGTAAAATTTTGTGGCAATTAATATACACAATTGCGAAAATGAAATCGCAGTTAATGAGAAAAGGAAGGCCAAGTAAAATCGTGTAAATCGAGGAATCTGTCTTCGTAGTGTTGGGAAAGTACCACTACAAAAATTATTTTAGGTGGTATTTGGTGTGAAATGTTTATATGTATTCATTCCTGTCTTATTTATCTTTTTTATTATTTGTAATTTGCTTATTCCATTTTCCTTTTGCACGTGAAAATCTTACAAATTAAAATTAACTCTTTGGGAGAAATTGTTATTCTTTTTTTTTTTTTTTTGGCAACAATAAAGTTTATAAAGTTTAATAGAATAATGTCAGTTTATTCTGTATGAAAATAACGAACTTTTCCATTTATAATCAAAATTGTTGAATACATAAATAAAAATATTATTCTATATAGTATATAAATACTATTTTCATTTCTGCGTTTAAATCAATCTATATGCAAATATCTATACAAAGTCATTCATTAATTCATTCCTTTTAACTTTGATTTGACTTAAAAAACCATACATACTTTCACATTTATGATATTTTTAGATGAGACATAGTTGCTAAGCAACGGTTAAAAGAAAAAAAAAATGAAATATAAGTAAATTCATAAAATAAAATGTTTTATATTATTCGAACACTTGTATAAAATTCCATCATAAGTTATACACCTAATTTAAAAGCTCTGACAAATGTTTTGGCAAAATTGCAAACTAAAAGGAATAATTTAATACTCTTATTTAAAAATTTCAGCATCCAAAATTTCCCATTTAAATCTACTATTCATATGAGCAATTTCTTTCAACAAATGAAAATTTGAAAATCTTCTGACTTCCCATAGAAAAGCATTATGTCACAAAATAAAATGTTCTATATATTCCGAACGAATGAACCAAATTTAACCCAAAACTATAAAGTTAAATCCGGGGAGCTCACCAATATACATCCTTAATTTCAAGCTAATCAGATGCTTTTTACGGCAGTTATCGCGGGACAGACAGACTAACTAACTAACTAACAAACAAACAAACAGATGGAAACCAAAAAATTTCGGGTCTCCACGGTAAGCCTTCACTGACGTTTCGGCAATTATGAGTAAAGTAGTGTCCAAGCTAAGAGTCGAAATGAGGCATACCCTACGAACTCTGTAACTGAGTTACATGGACAAATCTGGCGGGCTCTATTTAGTCACATAAACCTTTTGAAAAAAAATCCACACAGTTTGGAATTGGACACTGTTTTACTCAATTTAAAATTGCACATTTTATCAACATGTTCGGAAAAATTCTGTTCGTATGATTTATGAATCAGTTTGATTGAAGTAAGAAAAATAATGATTGTAATAGTACGCATTTACCACATTTCATGAGCAAACTATATACACTATATGGCCAAAGGTGACCGGTCACTTGCGATTTTAGACGTTTTCTTAAATATCTAGAAAAATACATGAGGAATTATCTTGAAACCCCAGGTGTGTAAACAGAATAGTACAAATCATATATTTCAGTGAAGATTTTTTCCAGAAACCCCATAGGGGACCGTCAACAAATTGAAAAAGAACGAATATCATTTGGATAACACTGTAAAAACTAACGTAGCAAAACCATTCAACACAGTAGATTATGATTAAGAGCCTTATTGAAATAAACTGTGTTAATTTTTATGAGAATAGCATGATTCGTAGATAAATTAAAGTTTTTATAAAAAAAGTCCCAAATTTTGCCAAGTTTTTTGCTTATAGTTTGTAGAGTTCTTAATATAAAAAAAAGTTCTTTTTCAGAAAACACGACGAACAACATTGTACAGAATACCCTGCAATCAGAATTAAAAAATAATAAAAATTAAATGAAAAATGAGCAGGTTTACTAAAAAATATTTCATTGCGCATGCGCGAATGCAATCAAAATATAATATGCATAATGTATTAGCTAAGTGTATAGAGCAACTTTTGTGAAGGTCTCAAAAACACAGCTTGAAAATTTTCACCGATAATTTTCAAATTATCGGTGAAAGAATAAGCTCGAAATCGTTGTTCCCAAAATGAAGCAAAAAGATGAGGGATTGTATCCATATATCCATTAATTAGTGCCAGTATAGCATACATAATATTGCACGTACAACTGTATTTGGATACAGCCCCTCATATTTTTGCTTCATTTTGGGAACAACGGATTTCCAGCTTATTCTATCAGCGACAATTTTCAGAATTTTCAAGCTATGTTTTTGAGACTTTCACAAAAGTTGCTCTATAAACTTAGCTAATATATTATGCACATTATATTTTGATTGCATTCGCGCATGCGCATTGAAACTTTTTTTGTAAATCTGCTCATTTTTCATTCAATTTTTATTATTTTTTAATTCTGATTGCAGGGTATTGTGTACAATGTTGTTTGTCGTGTTTTCTGAAAAGAACGTTTTTTTATATTAAGAACTCTACAAATTATAAGCAAAAAACTTGGCAAATTTGGGACTCTTTTTATAAAAACTTTAATTTCTCTACGATTATACATGCTTTCTTATAAAAATTAATACAGTTTATAACAATAAGGCGCTTAACCATAATCTACTGTGTTGAACGCTTTTGCTACGTTAGTTTTTACAGGGTTAGCCAAAAGATATTTGTTACTTTTCAATTTGTTAACGGTCCCTTATGAGGTTTTGGGAAAAAAATCTCCACTGAAATATATGACCTGTAATATTCTGTTTACACAGCTGGAGTTTCAAGATAATTCCTCATGTATTTTTCTAGATATTTAAGAAAACGTCTAAAATCGCAAGTGACCGGTCACCTTTGGCCATATAGTGTATGTTGCTATGCAGCGTCTGCTGGAAAAACTAGAACATCATCGGGCATCCTGAAAGTAACGTGATGAGTTAGACTTACTGTAAACAAAACTTTTTTTTTAATATGAATATTTTTGAGCATTTGAAAAATTTCTACACCTCACCAAATTTGATTTATATCGATATTATACTTTTTTTGTGGGTGTATAGGTGAAGTTATATAAACTTTGGATGATTTTGTACAGTAAAAAAATAACTTTGTAAAAATCCGGAAATTGTATTGGCAATCAGTTAACACTATAAGTCAGTATTTTTACAGCCACATCGGATGAAATAGATACTTTACGGGCATCCCCTGAAAGGGTATATTACAGTTAAATACTTACTGGAAAATAAACAAATAAATATAATTTAATGTGTCAGATACATTAAAAACAATTAGATGTAGTACCCTAAAAAAACTGGAACGTTTTAACCCTTTATGCCCCTCGGTACTTTAAAGTACCATTAAAAAAACTTGTAATTAAATTAGTTTACTACATCGATTAGTAGTAATACAGTTTAGAATGAGTTATAGATACTTTACTTTATCTTGTTCCAAAAGCATTTTTCGTTGCAGAAAACAAAAATATTTTTAAAAGGATGATTTCTTTTTCATCTGCATCTTTTCAGCTTTCTCCACGTTCAAAGATAGTGACAGAAAAGTTTCAGTTCGGAAATATTTCTTATGTATTATATATAGATCAGGGGTGTCAAACTGTGGCCCGCCGGATACCACTAAAATTTTACAGTTATCTTTGCCTTATCTAATCGTCGAATTGCTGCGATTCAAATTGTCGACTATTTCTTTAAAATTTTAGTGGTATCCGGCGGGCCACAGTTTGACATCCCTGATATAGAGCATTGTACTTATACATTTCCTAATTCTATAAAATATTAAAAAAAAATATGATAAATAAAAGATTTAAGTGGAGTTGTAAATATTGCACAAATTCCATATAAATTCAAATTTAATTAATTAGTTTTAATTGGCAAAATCCTTCTAAAATTTATTAAATAATTGAGTAAATCTTCTAATGCAGTTTCAAAAATTCACGAAAAATACTTTAGAAGATGAATTTTTCATGGATTCATAATTTGGGACATAAAGGGTTAAAGCCAACACTGAGCACGTGATTCTTATGCCCCAACATCTTAATCCTTTATGTATTGAATTATGAATTCATGAAAATGTTATCTTCTAAAGCATTTGTCGTGAATTGTTTAAACTACATTAGAAGATTTACATAATAACTTAATAAATTTTAGACGGATTTTAGAAAGATTGAAGGATTTAGAATGATTAATTAAACTCGAATTTATAGGGATTTTGTGCAATATTTATAATCGCACTCAAATCTTTTATTTTAAATATTTTTCTTAGTATTTTGTAGAATTAGGAAATGTACAAATACTTCTTACTAATACTTCTTGCAATAGAAATATAGAAAGAAATCATCCTTTTAAAAATATTTTTGTTTTGTGTAACCAATAAGGCTTTTGGAACAAGATAAAGTAATGTATCTATAACTCATTCTAAACTATATTACAACTAATCGATGTATTAAATGAATTTTTAACAAGTTATTTTAGTGGCCTAATCAGAATGAGGGATGAAAGATGCACAAAGAAGATATATAATGGTAATTTAATAGGGAAAAGAAGTATTGGTAGACCCAGGAAGAGGTGATTAGAAGAGGTTGAGAAAGATCTTGCACAAAACCAAATTATAAATTATAAATTAAAGGTCAGAGATCGAAAGGTCTGAAGAGGTATATTGAGGGAGGTCAAAATCCTACATGGATTGTAGTACCATTGTGTATGTATGTGTGTATTTTAATGGTACTTATAAGTACCGTCAGTAGATAAAAGGTAAACCGCCTCAACATTACGACTACCAGCTTTTATTCTTGTTCAATTTTACTCAAAGTACGAATTAAAAAAAAATTAAAACAACATAATACTTTTTATTGATGACAAATGAGTATATATATATATACAAAATGATGTACACTAAATAAATAATTTGCAGAATGATGTGACACGGGCTGGATACATTTTAACTTTGATCTTCAAGGGATTCATAATTCCATTCCTCTGCATCGACTCCTACTGGTATACATCGATGAACGTAGGCAGATATCGATATGTCATCACTTGATCTTGCACAGCGACTGCCGTTTGGACATTCACACCTAAAAAGTAAAAACACAATATGAAACACACAAATAATTCTGCCTGCTCTATTGAATAAAAAAAGATCACAATATTTGCATATACAATGTGCGTTCCATAATAAGTGAGAGTAAAATCCTAAAAAGTCAATAAATATATTTACACCAAAAAATACATCATTCTTCTTCCAAGCACCTTCCTCAGATGATATGCAACGGTCCCATCGTTCAACACACTTTTAAAAAAAGTAGAGAAGCCGTTTTCTGAGCTACTTCAAAAAACCCTACACTACTAAACGAATTTCAGAATCTGTTGTTGAATCTGTCAGAATCACTTGTTGCGGACATGGTGAGGGCTTCAAAATGATGCACCTTCTGTAATAACAGGTGATGAAACTTGGGTGCATCATTTTGAATCCCTTATCAAGTCCGCAACAAGTGATTCTGACAGATTCAGAAGTTATTTTAGCAGTGTAGTGTTCTTTGAAGCAGCTTCCAGAAAACGGCTTCTCTACTTATTTTGGAAAAGTGTGTTGAACGATGGGACCGTTGCATATCATCTGAAGGAAGGTGTTTGGAAGAAAAATGATGTATTTTTTTATGTAAATATATTTATTGATTTTTTATGATTTTACTCTCAGTTATTATGGAACGCCCTTTGTATAATAGAGCTACAGCATCTCTATTTGGAGCCTGATGTGAAAATAAAATGTTGTTTTTTCTACCGATAGGTAGTGTATCAGTACTAATACACTGATACACATGGGCCAAGAATTATATCTTTTGATTTCCACTTTTTCTGAATATTACTATTCGGAAATAGTGATATTCAAAATCAGTAATGCTTCACACTTATGCTAATTTTTGGAACATTCAGTCAATGTAATGTCACAATCGCAGTCCAAAATACATTGTGATGTCACAGTCTTCACAAACGTTCATAGTCATACGGTGACCAAAGAAAGAGGCACCTTGATTTTGTTACATTATCAAGTGACCGCTACTTCGTTCATTCCAAATTTTTCGTTTTCATTTCAATATTTTCAAATGCTTTGTTTTTATAGGATAGCTGAAGTCGATATCTAACTTTATCACTTTTTTTTGTTTTCGTTGCAATTTTTTTCTGAGCATACTTTCTATTCGGAACCAGTACCGAAAATAAAAATATCCTCATAAAAAATACAATCAAAATAGAAAAAATACAAAAGTACAGCGCTAAATACTGACCTCGGGTATCTTTTAAAATATTGAAATGCAAACGAGAAATTTGAAATGAAAGCTGCCATTAATTTAACACTAGCTTGCGAGTGTTTCCGCGTGACTAGTGTAGGTTCTTAATATGTGTTTTGTTTCAATGCGGCAGTCATTGATTTCAGTTAGAATTCATTTATCAAAAAAGATTGTTTCCAGTATGATTATTTGATTTAGAAAGAAACGGAAGGTTAGCCAGTGACCTCGATAAGGGGGTGGGTCCACCCCCAAACATTCGTGAATGTTATTACACGTGGCAAATTTACAAACTTAGTTAACAAATTTGTTTAAAACTTTAATAAGAACAATAATATATTTTCTATTTCTGATAGACTTGGTAAAAATTACAAAACTAATTGAGAATATTATTAAATTTTTAACAAATAAGAACTATATTTCATTTTCTAAATGTGGTAAGTTGGAAAATTTATAAAACGAGTTGGCAAATACTGAAATTTGACTTGGCAATTTAAGGTTCTCTCCCCCACCAATAAAAAGTGTTGGCGATGGCGCTGAGGTTAGCAGCTAATCGAGTTCTGAACTGAAGGTGATCCCTACCAATGGACACTTAAGGGGATACTTTAATCACGCGAAGAAACTCGCATGCTAATATTAATCCTACGGGAGAGGTTTTTTTAATATCCCGTTTGCATTTCAATATTTTAAAATACTGTTTTTTGCATTCGATAACTGAGATCGATCTCTACAAAGTCCCTTTTTTACATTTTCGATTTTGGCTACAGTTGAGTTTAATAAGACTACTTTTACTTTCAGAACCGATTCCGAATTAAACATACATTTTATGCTAAGCATAAAATTAATATTTTTCTTATTTATTATTATTTTTTTAAGTATGCAGACCTTGTATGAGCAAGACTACAGAGAGAGAGAGAGATCGTGGGACCCTGTCGTGATTTGAATCTGAAATTGTATGTATGATTAGTAAGCGCTTGGATCAGTGGAGTAGCGTTAGGGTGGGGGGAGGGGGGGTGCGATCATTTTATTACCAGTCCTATTATATAGAAAATTTAGCTTTATTTAACAATTAAACGTTATGCGATTAAACAAAGCAAAATTTAGCATACAATAACACAGGTAGTAAAATGATCGAACCCCCCCCCCCTAATGTTACGCCCACTGTCTTGGGTACAGTTGGCGACTGAGACTCGTCATGCACTTGGCTACTCAATATTTTAATTTTTTTTTATACCACTATTTAGAGAAAAATAAATGTATATTTCTCTTGCACATATTGTCAAAGTGTATACAGGGTGTATCCGAAATTCTTCAACAAACTTAGGGGATAATAGTACTCATCAAGAAGAACAAAAAATGCAATGGAACATGGGGTCGAAAATGACGTTTAAAGGGTTAAAATCGCAAAACTAATAAAAATATCAAGATCTCGCATGCTGTTTCTCTGCAGAACTGGCTAGTAGGTTTTCTGCCAAGCTGGTTTTCCTATCACATTGTGTTTAAAAGAGATAACAATAACTTGGAAGAGGCCAAACAAATATGTGAGCAGGAATCAACGTATGCAAAGCCATGTAGTCTTCGAGCGTGTCCTCCAGTCGTTCCTCCGTAGATGTACTCTGCGTAATAATGTCCGCGGTCGACACTTTGAACAATTGTTGTAAAATATTTGTTTTCTCTGGACATCACGAGCTGTATTGTACCTATTCTGTGCAATAAATAATTTTCTGGAGTGTTTTTTTTCTTGTCTCAGTTTGTCCATTTCCAGACGCATTTCTCGATTTTCATCCTTTAAGCGTCATTTGCGACCCCATGTTCCATTGCATTTTTTGTTCTTCTTGATGCGTACTATCATCCCTCTAAGTTTGTTGAAGCATTTCAGATACACCCTGTATATGAAAGATTTTTGTTTTGAGAAAGTTATGCGAGATGGAATTAAAAAACGAAAACATCAGTGGCAGCTTTGAAAAAAATGTATAAACAATGGGTTAAACTTCTTTAATAATTGCATTTTAAAAAGTAATTTGAACTTTTTAAAAAAGCTAATTTTTCATAATCGTGTTCATCTGATTATGGAACTTTCCCTCATAATTCTATAACTAAGTAACATATAACGATATGTTATATACTGAAACATTTACTGAAAAATTATCTAACTAACAGTGAAAGTCCCATCTAAATCCACTTAGCAGAACTCAAGTTATAAGCGGCTGGAACGAAATTTCCATTTGCAGTTAATATATACAGGGTGTTCCAAAAGCCCCTGACACATTTTAAAATTCAATATAAAACGAAGTAATTGTAGTACAGGCGTGCGGTTTGGATTAAAATGCTTCTAGCGATGAAACGCGAACCAAAACATAAACATCACTAATTCATATCAAGGTATACCTGAATCTGAAGTTTGTTGCAAATCCAAGCATTAGTTCTTGAGATAGAGTTATTGCGGAAATCGCAAAAAATGCAGCGTAGCAGCAACACCTGATGAGAGATTTACACCAAAATGTATAAAACGTCAATTCATGTCAAGGACTAACTGAATCTGGAGGTTGATGAAAATCCGTGCATTAGTTCTGGAGATTTGAGCTATTGTGGAAATCGTAAAAAATGCTTCATAGCAGCGCCACCTGTTGAGCGATTTACACCAACAACTAATCAGAACAATTTATATCAGGGAGTAACTGAATATAAATTTATATTAAATTCCGTGCATGAGTTCTTGAGATTGAGAGCCCACAAAATTTGTGTCACATACAGACAGACACTCACAGACCCACAGAAAGACATTTTGTAAAAATATTTTTCGGAATCTCTGACCCCTAAAACGTGTAAATCCGTCGAAAACCGAAAGTGAAAAATTTTCACGAATCCAACACTTTCTTCTTGTAGTGATAGAAGAAAGTAAAAATAGTTCTAAAGTTCGCTCAAACTATATGGCGCTGTACCTTACATTATCAGAAAGAAGCGTCAAAAACTCAAGACAATCAGCTACACATCATTTTATTTTGTCAAAAACAGTTTCACAGCAATAATTTGTGCGTTCCATTAGCATTGTTCAATCAGGGCCGTAACTAGCGAGTAATGTCGGGGGGGGGGGGGGGGGAGCGCTCTGAAAATATTTTTGTGAGGCTAACATCTTTTAACAATCCATATCTCTTGTGCAAACAAAATACAGTAAAGCCTGCGAAAATGGAACTGTCTATAACGGAATTTGTTTATAACGCAACCTGTCTATAACTTTTAAATTAAAATTCTTAACGGAAAAATAATTTCTGATCTGTTTAAAAGAATACAAAACAAATTAGGAGAGGTGTACCTGCTGTGACGGAAACCTATCTAAAATAGAATTTTTTCAAATCCCTTGAGAGGTTTTTACTGTATACAATGCAAAACCTATACTGCATTCGACACCTCATAGAAAAAATACTTCATTAAAATTTTAATAAAAAGAAATCATGCATTTCACACTGGTTACGTGAATTTTCAAATTGTCAAAGTTTTTTACATTTTTGACTTTATTGAGTATGTTTTGCAAAATGTAACATGCAAAAATGTTTTTGATTACATTCGCAATTGATATAATAAATAGAATTTATTAACTAGTGTTAAAATAAGATTTAAACGATTGATTACTTAAAAAACGTAGCATGAAGAAAAATCAGGCATAGATCACTGATTTGGGTTGTACTTTATAGGTCTCACTTAATTCAATCCATTCAGAAGTAATCTACATTAATAAAAGAAAAATGTTGTGTGCGCGGGAAAAAATTAAAAAAATAAATAAATAGATTAATTTTTTTTTTGCTATTTTATTGAAATAACAGGACTTGCGACGGAACCCTTGAGAATGCAGGGCTCCTGTAATTTGTACCGGCTTTATTCCAATCTATGTGGACCCTGTACATGCGAGTCTCTTCCATTTGCCTTATTATATGGAGATATTCCAATTATCTCTCTATTAAAAATAAACGGTCAAGTGCGAGTATTACTCGCGCACCGAGGGTTCCGTACAATAAATATATTAATTAGTAACTGTATTATACAAAAATCGTTTCTAAAAGAATAATAAGACTTTGTAAAAAACTATACAACGTAGGGTTGGGTATAGCTGTATATACTAGTATAAATGGTAAACTAGTGTAAATGTATGTAAGTATAAATGGATATACCATGAAAGCTCAGAGAGATATGAAGCCTAAATAGTATCAAATATTGCTATTCTGTATAACTCTTTTTATAATCGAATCCTAATCTGTTTATGATGAACTCAATTAGGTGCTGACAATAAAAGTAGTGCATATTTAAACTTCATTTGGCATATCATAAACCCAAATTCAACGTAGCAATAATCTTTTCCTTTTACAGTGTACCTAAAACAAAAACCTTGTTTAAAGTTTAAACTTGGCATTATGCTAATCGCGCTTCGAAAGGAGGTCGCAAAGATGCAACGCCGCCTTGGTCCGTGCCGCGTTTTCCCAGATAGGTTTTTAATTAACATTTAAAGAAAGGGGTATTGAGAGAGCCACTCAATGCAAACTAGTCGCGAATCCCATCGTAATTATGTGATCAATTCTAATTAAATTAGTCTGTTTTTAACAATTTGGCGTTCATTGCTTTTATACTGCTACTGGGCATTGCAAATATATCATTAAAAGGAGTTATCTAGGTTTTAAAAGCCGCACAGAGTACGCCACACGTGTCTATTTATGTATGTCCAAACCACCAGTGTCTTTAAGGGTTAATATCTCTGCTAATTACCGACGATTTTTTTAAAATCATTATCAACAATCCTTTTTATACTTCTGCGACGATAGGTACTTCCAGAGCTCTTCAACTCCTTGGCTGAACCCCGCAAATAGCAATTTGTGTGTAATGGAAAAATGCTATTTCCTCAAAACCTATATGACCTGGGTGTCAAACTGTGGCCCGCCGGATAACACTAAAATTTTACAGTTATCTTTGCCTTACCTAATCGCCGAATTGCTGCGATTCAACTTGTCGACTATTTCTTTAAAATTTTAGTGGTATCCGGCGGGCCACAGTTTGACACCCCTGGACCTAGGGTAATCGCTGTAGATTTCCTGCAAGGTTTAAATTGACTTCTACTACCATTAATTGTTTCATAACTTTAGTTTCGTTAGATTGGGAATTAGAGGGGGGGGGGGCATATTTTTTCACTACATTTTAGACGATATCTCTGAAAAATGTAATGCCTAAAATTAAAAGAAATGTATTTTTGAGTTCGGAGTTACGAAAGATTTCGTACGATACCCCACATGATATGAAAATAAAACTTTTTTTTTCTTTCTTGTAACTTATGTTATCCCTTCTACATTTTCCTAAATATATTTGTGAATGGTTAATAATCTATAAATGTGTGGGTCAATAGCTTTTATTACTTCAGCCAATTTGAACTTTCCACGTTCCATAGTTTACAAGTAAAATGGCTGTGACAGACAGACAGAGGAGTGATTTTATAATGGTTACGATTTTACTTTTTAACCCTTTCCGGCACAGACAATTCTTGTTGTAAAAGGATGAAATGATTGACTGACACCGGAATTTAAAAACTACTTTTTTAGAAACCTGAAATAAGTTACTTTAAATATTCATTATAAAAGCAAAATTTTACTAAAATATTCTTGGTGCCGTTTGTAATTTTGGAATTAAAATTAGGTATCCTGACTTGGGCACGCTGCGGCGGAAAGGGTTAAGTACGGAACCCTAAAAAAAGGAATTAACGCTATCACCGCCGCAGTAAATGAATTTTTTGTGACCTTAGGTCTTTCTTCGCTAATATTAAGAAAATCACTGCATACAAAAATATGAAAATGGGTAGTATTATAGAGAAATGTGTGAACAACACGCTGAAGTAGACAATTTTTAAATCCAATGGTTATTTTAAGAGTTAATTATAAACGTGATTAAAATCGTTCCATTAAAAAAGTTTTATAGAAGCATATTTTTTTTTTCTAAGGATATACATTAAAAGGTCGCTGTGTGCAGACTGCAATTATGTTTTACATTTGACTAATTTTTTGAGGATTTTTTTAATTTTTTATTCTGATTTTCAGCATTTCAAGACAAAAATTCTTTCATATTTTAGAAAGAGTTATTATTTTAAACTGTTGCCAATTGGAAAAAAACAACACAAAGAATTCCTTTCAGTTAAAAATTTATCTACACGTGACTATTATAAACAGAAAAATAAATTTCAAATTAGAATTAAATGATTACGTGCTAACAGCAGAAAAATATTGAAAATTACGCCATAAAAATAGTACTTATACGAGAATAATAAAATAATAATTTTAAAATAATGAATGCGTTAATATGTGTTAAGAGCAACAAATGGGGGAAATTACGTCATATTTAAATTATTGGTCAAATAATAGCATTGTCAAATAGCTTAAATTAAAAAAAATACTTATACGAGACATTTATTTCATATTTCGAGATGATCTTTTTAACTATTTTTTACAATTTTCTAAATCAGCGCAAATAATAATATTTCCTTTCAAATGAAAAAGAAAAGTATTTTTGAGTGAATATATTACAAAGAGAAATAAAACTTTGCTGAAAATTACCTCAGATTTGAAGCGATGCATTTAAAATGTCTTACTTAAACCAGTTTTTTTAAGCGTTGTTAAAAAATATCGGAAGCCAAAGACTCTTTTGACTTAGTTCGTTTTATATTACCTGATTTTCAAATGTTTAACTGAACTTATTTTATCAAACACGAAAACGGTCATTAGATGTCTTAAGGCTCCTGCCCCTGCCGGCAAAGACACTCATGAGCTAATGCTAATCCTATGGGGAGGGATTTTTCTAATATTTCGTTTGCATTTCGACATTTTTAAGTAATTTTTTTTTTTTTTTTTGCATTGGATAGCCGAGATCCGTCTGTACAGCACACCTTTTTTACTTTTTCGATTTTCGTTGCAGATATTTTTTAGAATGAAACTTTCATTTTCAGAACCGGTTTTAAAAGTGAAAGTAACTTTATAAAAAATATCTGCGACCAAAATCGAAAAAGTAAAAAAGGTGCGCTGTAGAAACGGACCTCGGCTATCCAATGCAGAAAAAAAAAAAAAAATGTTTAAAAATGTCGAAATGCAAACGAAATATTAGAAAAATCCCTCCCCATAGGATTAGCATTAGCTCGTGAATGTCTTCGCCGGCAGGGACAAGAGTCTTAACAGCAGCTGATTCGGCTTTGAAATCCCTCAGTAAAAGGGAAGTAAATAAAAACCCGTTTACAGGGACATCGCCACTGCATTTTTAATTATCATTCAATCGTCCGTAATCTTTTTAAAGCCGATCAAATTAGTGTATTTTTAGAGTCTACGGTTAGAGTATGAACGGGTGACGGTGAGCGTAGCTCGTAGGAGGCGGAGCCCTCTAGTCCTCTGTAAAATAATAAATGAAATGCATTGATTTCTTCTTAACTCAACGCTTTAAAATATAATATGGGTAAAGCGGAAATATCGCGAAATAAAATTTTTACTTACGGACTGTCCACAAAGTACACAATCGTCCTCTCGTAGGGTTGGTATACTTCCCATCCACACGGTGTCGACCTCGAGCAAATATTTTCAGCATTTCTCTGGAAAAAAAAATAATTAATTAATTATAGATTTTTTTAAGGTATCCGCACACCTTTGAAACTTCATTTTCGATTAAAACACCGCCCCCTGAATACAAGGCCTGAGCACTCATACAAAAATGGCGACTGCCGAAGGCGGATTTTTTTTAACGTAGGTACGGTCCCTTAAATGTTGACACCAGTATTTTATAAAAGATTTCTCTGACTTATTTAATCTTTAAAAAAAATATATATATATATATTGGTACGAATATTTAAGGGATCGTAGACACGCTGAAAAAATCCCGCCTTCGGCAGCCGCCATTTTTGTGTCAGCGCTTAGACCTAGTATTCAGGGGGTTGTGATTAACCCTTTATCTACTGACTAATGGTACTTATAAGTACCATTAAAATAACTTGTTATAAAATTCATTTAATACATCGATTAGTAGTAATACAGTTTAGAATGAGTTATAGATGCATTGATTTATCTTTTTTCAAAAGCATTATTGGTTACACAAAACAAAAATATTTTTAAAAGGATGATTTTTTTGCCTTTGCATCTTTTCAGCTTTCTTGGCGTTGGGGGGGGGGGGGGAGAATTTTTCAATTCGGAAATATTTCTATATTTCTATAGTAAGAACATTATATTTGTACATTTCCTAATTCTACAAAATACTAAGAAAAATATTTAAAATAAAAGATTTGAGTGGGGTTATAAATATTACACAAAATCCCTATAAATTCAAATTTAATTAATCTTTCTAAAATTTATTAAATGACTATGTAAATCTTCTAATGTAGTTTCAAAAATTCACGAAAAATGCTTTAGAATATAAACATTTCATGAATTCATAATTCAGTACATAAAGGGTTAAAATATCGATTTTTCCCTTTTGCGATAATATTAAAATCGAATCTTTAAACTCTCGATTTATGCTTAAATTGTGTCTGTATCTTAATTAGAACCAGATTTACAGCCATTTAACCCTTTATATCCTGAATTTTGAAAATTGCTTCATCTGTATAATTATTTACGTTAATCTCTAAGATATCCAGAACAACATATATAATAATAATTTGATTTTTACATAATTGTTTTAATTAAAACTGATTTAATAGATCGGTAGTTAGAGCTGTTTTTGCAAAATATTTGCAAGAAGAATTAGATTAATTAACAAAAAATACTCTTATGGAAAGCTCACAATTGAAGAGCTGAGTGGAAGAACATGTTATGCTACATTTTTTTTTAAAATGATTTTATCATTTGGACGAAGGTGTTATCAGGTATTCTATCACATGGTAAAGCTAAAATACCAAAGTTCTATTTAGCCTTGAAGATTTAGGACATTATTCATTAATATTTAATATTTAATAATCCAAATAATATTAATATTTTTTAATATTTAAAAATTAAATATGAATAATATTTTTGACAGAGTTTAGCACCACACCTGTTAATATTTTAAACACATGGTATCAAACAGAAAATAAATCATTAAAATTGACAACAAAAACTTTCACATCAAATTTCTTCAAATGTAATTTTTGTTACTTAACATATTCTTCCACTTAGCTCTTCAATTCTTATCAGAACAGTGTAAATAAACGTATTGTGATCCTATCTGTAACGGAGATGTGTTTTGCAGTTGCAAGTTTTTCGTGTAACAATTTTTTAATAGAATAAAAGCTACACGTAGGTAAATGGTTGAGAAAATAACCACATTAAAAAATGTTTAGCTTCGACTGTTTCACTGTACTTCCCAAATAGGATTGAGGAAATTATTTTGTATGAAAAGTGCAATTTATTTTTATTAGTAAGCGTATTAACTCATTGAAGACTGACGTTGCGTTTTCGCAACAATATGTTTGTAATTTTTGTTTATATATACCAGTAAAAGAAGAGTGTAACATTTGCAGGGCTCCCAAATGGTCCGCCAACTGAATACCAATAAATTTTAACAGAAAATTTTATGGTAGGTTTGCGCTATAATTAACTTTCAAAGGTGGTTCCGGGCGGTTTGTAAGAAAAATCTAAAAAGAAAATTTTTCTAAAATAATATTGATATTCAGTTGGCAGACCATTTGGGAGCCCGGCATTTGCCTTATTTAATCAAAACATTTCTGTGATTCATAAAGTAAAAGTAAGTGTTTAACAAAAAATGGTGAGAACTGAATAAAATTCCTGTAAAACATGCTGGTACTTAATGGGTTAAATAAATTTTACATTGAATTTTCTTTAATGGTACTTATAAGACCGCCAGGATATAAAGGGTTAAAGTTCCAGCTATTACAGCTTTTGGATTGTGTTTAAAAGTTATTTTTAGCTTTTTCTCAAAATGAAGTTTTTTAAATTCTTACTATATACGCAAAACATCCTATAGCAAAAAATTATGCATGAAATGCCTTGAAATTTTGTGTGCTTCTTTTACAAATGTTTATTGAGGGAATAGACTACACTCATGAAAATATATTAATTAGTTTTCTATTTACAGTGGTATAAGTGATAAAGTTGCAACGAATTTTACAAATTTTTCATTACACCAGTACTTCAACTGCCACAGCATCTGAGATATACAGGGTGTATCTGAAATGATTCAACAACTTAGAGGGATGATAGTACTCATAAAGACGAATAAAAAATGCAATGCAACATGGGGTCGCAAATGACGTTTAAAGGATGAAAATCGAGAAAATGCGTCTGGAAATGGATAAACTGAGACAAGAAAGAAACACTCCAGAAAATTATTTATTGCACAGAATAGGTACAACACAGCTCGTGCTGTCCAGAGAAAACAAATATTTTACAAAAATTGTTCAAAGTGTCGACCGCGGACATTATTAGACAGAGGACACCTACGGAGGAACGACTGGCGGACACGCTCGAAGGCTTCGAAAATCCTGAATAAGTGGATTTTTGCTCACAGATTTGTATGGCTTTCTTCCAAGTTTTTGTTATCTCTTTCTGACCGGATATGCACAAAGTGAAAGGAAAACCCGCTTCGTGCTACTAACCAGTTCTGCAGAAAAGCAGCATGCGAGATTTCGATATTTTTATTAGTTTTGCGATTTTCACCCTTTAAACGTCATTTGCGACACCATGTTCCACTGCATTTGTTGTTCGTCTTGATAAGTACTATCAACCCCTAAGTTTGTTGAAGCATTTCAGATACACCCTGTAGATACTATTATATTGCGAATAGTCTATGTTCTAGAGAAAGTTATCCTCTTTATTATGCAGTTTACAAAATTCCAATACATTGCTTTGTTTTTGAGTTATGATGTTTTTTGAAAATGTCAAATTTTCACATAATTTTGACTATTTTCCACTTTTAAAAAATTATTTCAGTATAGGGGCTGTGCATATATAACTTTATCATTTTAGGGGGGAGGGGGGGAGTCTGGCACATGATATCGTAAGATATCTGTAGGGGGCATTTGTCTTTTGATATCGTTATCTTTTTTTATACAACCAAAATTTTTGCTTTTTATTTGTAACTTGTTTTTTGCATCAGCTATTATCTTTTTCAGTCTATTTTTATAAAAATTCAAAGATATTGAAATACAGTCGGACCTCTATTTAACGAACCTCTATTTTGCGAACTTTTCCTCGGAACCAACAACATTTTGCAAATTTCTTCGTAAAATAATTTCCAAAATAGCGAAGTGTACTCTCTATTTAACGAACTTTTTCTTCTGATATAATTTTTTTTTTTCGCTCCCTATTTCTCAAAATATTTCTGAACACTTCAAACTTATTCTTTCTTTGTTATAATGCTCAATAACCTTGAATTAGTTTTACCAGGTGCCTAACTCAACGAGAGCAGTAAAATCACTGTCATTCTTTGCATTTCATCCAGGAAATGCAAACTTTTAATATCCCCCTTTCACACTCAAAAGGGCTGTTCTGTAGTAAATAAGTTTCAGTAATTAAATTTAAGGATGTTGTAGTAATACAATGCTTAAAATTACTTGTTATAATAAATACGGTAATGTCATTAAAATTCATTAATTTTAATGTAAATATTTTCTTAAAACTGAAAATACAGTGTATTTCCGGACAATATTTTTTTTAATTCTTGTCCTTAGATTTCTTTTTGATGGATAAAATGAATAATAATAAAAAAAATAAATAGGATTTACAAAAAAAGGGTGATTAGTTAAGTTTTTTAATAATGTTTAGTATTTATGAATTAAAAATCTGCTTTGTGTAGTTTAAAGTATTTAAAAAGGTTCATCTCCATTTAACGAATTTTCTACATAACGAACTTTTTTTCGGGATTTAGCGACTTCTTTAAATAGAGGTCCGACTGTAATTAAATGATTGGTAAAATTATTTAATTCCAAAATATGGATTTCCCTACATTTGGCAATCCTATTCTTCTGGCATATGTATATGCATGTAATAATTCTGTGTTCGAGAAACCAGATACGAAGTATGTTTGAAATGATACTTGTTATGTTTACTTGTAGAGGAAAGAGAAAGAATGTTATTTACTTGTTTTATTGGTAAGTTCTGCTTGCACCCATAACAGTGCTTGCACCCCGTACGGAGCAAGTGCACGAAAGACATTATTACTGTTAAATGCATTGTGTAACAGAAAGCTTTTTTTAAATACTTTTAAATAGCAAATGTTTCGTTAGAGTGTTATTTGGTATAAAGGTATTTCACATACAATATTGATATTTTATTGACTTCTTCTCATTTGAATCAATAAAATATGCGAATAGTAAATGTATAACTATATGTATAACTAACTATCTGTATATATAATGTACATATATCTAATACGTATAATCTGTATATATATCTAATGTATAACTATATGTATATCACTGTAAAAAAAAGAAAAAAATTGCAAAAATCAAAATTATTTTTAAACATTTTTAACGATATCATTAGAGAGGGGGAGGGAGGGGTTCGAGGGATGAGAAAGTATGATATCAAAAAGCGGGGAGGGTTTGAAAATTACCAAAAAGTTGATAACTCTATATATGCACAGCCTCGTAATTGCTAAAACATTTACATATTTTTCAAAGTTTTAACTTAAATGTCATCATAAAAAATCATTGTCATCATCATCATTGTATAAAGACAAAATTTCAAAAAATCCCCTCCGAAGATGTGTGGATACCTTAAATAATATTTTATCTCCAAACAATCTATCTTATCCTAGTTATTAACTTTAAGATGATTTTACTTAAATTTCTGAGGACTTACTTGCATTTCCAATTTAAAAGCACAAATAAAAATGCGACTTTCTTTATCAAATTTAAAATTTTTGTTGAAAAATGATCATACAGAAATCTTTATTGTAAAGAAAAATCATGTCCGAGAGCAACGCTGACATCACATTGACGGTGGCAACAGCCTGAGCAATAAATTTCGTTTTATCGCAAATTTTATAACTTCTAAGCATCGCACAATTTCAATGTTTACAGGGGGGGGGGGGGATGTACTGTCAAATGAAATTTCTTTTAAAACTGTATTTCGATACACTAATCTCTTTATGTTTAAAAAATAATTTTCAAGTATAATTTTTTTTTATAAATCTATGTCTATCGCGTGTCGCTCTATAACGGAAGTTTAACTCGTTCGTACTTAAAACAATATAGAACCATCAGCTAATTATTTCCGGCTAATATACCAAAACGAAATTAGCACTTCATCAGTAAAGAAAAGTATAAATAAATTAAAATAAACACGACTTTAACAGATACGTAATCGAGCTACGTGCTTAAACACTGAAATAATCAGAGGAAAAAAAGACTGCTGTAAGCTGAGAAATTCTTTGGTGATTTCTTCGGCTATTAACTCCTGTCATGCGGCTAATACGAAAGTATCGATTTTAATAAATTTCAAAACTTTATTTCAATACAAAATTGATATTTTTCATATAAATATGTAATTGAAGAGCTGAGTGGAAGAACATGTTATGCTACATTTTCTTAAAGATTATTTTATCGTTTGGACGAAGGCGTTATCAGGCGTTCTACCACATGGTAAAGCTAAAATACCAAAATTCTATTTAGCCTTGAAGATTTAAGATATTATTCATTAATATTTAATATCTTATTATTTAATAATGTAAATAATATTAATATTTTTTAATATTTAAAAATTAAATATGAATAAGTTTTTTGATAGAGTTCAGTACCACACCTGTTAATATTTTAAACACATTGTATCAAACAGAAAATAAATCATTAAAATGGACAACAAAAACTTTCACATCAAATTTCTTCAAATGTAATTTTTGTTACTTAACATGTTCTTCCACTTACCTCTTCAATTTAGTGTTGTTAGTGTGTAATCTAATAGGTATGGAGCCGGTGACATTGAAAGACCCGTGATCTCGGAATTAAAAAAAAAATTATGCAAATCGATAGTAAAAATTCATACGAAAAAATGTACGGTAAGTGTGATCACAGATCGTACAGAGGATTTCGTTTAATATTCCTTTCAAAACACTTTATCCTTTTGAAAAATCTGTTAGTTCCACATTTCGCAACCAGGGGCGCACTCTATTCTAAACAAACCTCTATCCGAACGAAACTCCGTTTTACATACTATCCGTAGATATATTAATCTAGGGGATTGGGCCCATAGCACCCGAGATAAGTAGGCGCCCCTGGCGGTAAAAAGTGGAACTAAAATATGTAAGGCTATGGTGCATAATATGAAAAAATGGTCAAAGAGGTGTCGGCAAAAGTAGGAAAAGTGCTCCCCAGGTGAAAAGGGCAGAGGTTAGAAAAATTGCTTAAAATACACAAGATAGAGCCCGGAGGAGTAAATAATATAAGACTTTTTGAAAATTTTATGATTTGTCGTGTGGTCTGAGGTATTCAGATTCAGCTATACATACGCAAAAATTCATGTCTCCAACTTAATTAGGGGCTCTCTTAGAAATAATTGCTTAAAATACATATGTGGTAGCACAAAGGGTTAAACGTAAGACCTTTTTCAAGATTTTATGATTTGTCGCCTGGCCTCAGGTGTTCTGCTATAAGTACGCAAAATTTCAAATCTCCAATTTAATAAGGGGCTCAGTTAGAAAGAATTGCTTAAAATACGCATGTGGGAGCCCAAAGTGTTAAATGTACGACTTTTTCAAAATTTTATGATTTGTCGCATGATGGTGTTCAGCTATAAGTATGCAAAATTTCAAGTCTCCAACATGTATATTTTCTGAGAACGGGCTCTGTGACGGACAGACAGAGGGACGGACAGACAGACAAAGGAGCGAGACGAATAGGGTTTCGTCAGATGAACGAAACCCTAAAAAATGAGCTAGGTATAAGTAAGTTTGACAAACCGAAAATGTGTTTAATTAAATTTCTTATTAAACAGCTATAATGTTTTACCGTTATCGCGAATATTGATCACTTTTATAGCATTTTATAGAAAGTTTTATGCTTTTACAGAAAAACTTGGTATGACAAACTTTATTCTAGCGGAAAAATCTGTCACAGTCTGTCATACCTATTTTAAGGAAGCGTACGGTAACAAAATTTCACCTTTTTTTGCTTTGAATTTTTACCAGTGGTGCCTTTATTTCGCGTCTGAACGCTGGTCAAGTGTCGACAAAGGCGCGAGTATGAGGACGTTTGACGGACCCGCGGCGCCTGCTCCGCGAATTCTGGCGGTATTCTAATGAAGTTTGTCATACCAATTTTTTCTGGAAGAGTACAAAATTTTATATAAAATGCTCCAAGAGTGATCAATATCGGCGATAACGGTGTAAAAACATTATAGATTTTTAATAATAATTAATTTTATTAAACACATTTTCGGCTTATCAAAACTAGTCATACCTTGTTCATTTTGTTCGTATGACATTTTACTATAGATTTACATAAAAAAATTTCAATTCTGCGATCACGGGCTTTCGATGTCACCGACTACCGGACTATAACAAAATATAGCAATAATAATAATAATAAAAACTATTAGAATTTTCAATTAAAGAAAAATAATGTTTTTCACGTAGGTTCTGAAACCCAGGAAACACGCGTTAAATCCTATGATTATAATAACAGAAATATTGTTCCGCATTTTATTATTTATCAAGAATCATTTAAAGAAACTAATGTGCATACAGTGGCGGTTCGTGCCTTGCTCTTGGGGGTCACTAAATGCAGGACTACCAAATTTACTCTTCTTTTACTACAGCTTTTTAAAAGAATTTGTTTTCGTACTTATTGGCCGTGTTTAATAGTGTAAAGTTGTTGAGGGGTTTCCGAGTTGACAGCAACTTTACGCCCAGTCTTCAGTTAAATGTCGTATTATTAGTGAGTAGTGTTGCCAGATGTCCCGCTAGGGGGCAGGGTTCCTAAAACAGGACTCCAAATGCTCTGGACACCAATAATTTCTTACAGTTTATTTCGCCATCTTTAATCGCAGATCATTTTGCCATTAGATAAGGCGAAGAAAATTACTTTAACCCCTTGAGGGGCGGCGGTATGTATTATATACCACCTACGATTAATGAAGTTTTACACCAGAAAAATTTTATTAAATTTTACTTTTCTAACATCGGTGGAAAAAAGCCGTAAAATTGCTTTTACATATTCTGAAATAGAATTTTTCAAAGATTCCGGTGTGAGCTCAACATTACAGGAACCCAATCACTTGCCCCTCAAGGGGTTAACCCCTTAATTCTTGCGCCCGTGACTTTCATGGGGAGTGGGAGGTACTTTTTTTTATTCAGATCGTTTGATTCCCTCCAGTTTTTAAAAATAGTTAATTGGCTTTATTCTTGCATCATTTCATCTGCCATTAAATAAGGTGAATATTTATACTTCGAAAAAGTGGTAGCAATCAAACAATCTGAATTTTTAATGAAGTAGTCTACACTTATCGGGTTCGACGATTAAGGGGTTAAAATACTGGTGTCGAGTGCATTTGGAGCCCCAATGTACGCGGGACACCTGGCAACATCATTCGTGAGCCACTGAGAAAAATAAAGTCCAACTGTAGTTTATGTGAACTACGTGAATAATTTAAGTCTAAATAAATGATTAATACTATATTTTTAAAAATTGGTAGAATAAGAAAGTTAGAGAACAATTGAAAATTATAAAACTCTAATTTTATTTAAAAGTAAAAAGTGAATTAAAATAAGTGAATTTAAATAATGTAATTAAAAGTTTAAGAAAGCTTTAAGGGGTCTTGTACCTTTTAAACGCGAGGGAATTTAACAAAAAACTTCAAAGTTTGAATTAGTCTATCTTCAAAACATTTTTATGTATAAACATGAAATTTTGGAAATTGATTAAACTGATTGTGCTTTGTAATATACTACCAACAGAAATTTATTAACCCTTTACAGAATTTTTGTATTGTTGAAATCAAAATAGCTCTTTTTTTTACCCCATAAGTCATTTCGCGCATGATATCTTGAGACAGTATGTATGGATTGTCATAAAATTTGGTAAATATACTAAACAAGTACGTGTGTTTAAAATGATCTACTTTTAAGTATTTCCAATGGTAATATTTTTAGTTATGACTATTTTTATTCATTAAAAATACAATTTTTTTTTTTTTTTTTTTTTTTTTTTTTTTTTACGAAAATATTTTTTTTATATAGTTAATGAAATAATTTTAGCGTAAGAGTAGATCATTTTAAACACACATATATGTTTAGTATCATTACCAAATTTCATGCCAATCCATACATACTTTCTCAAGATATCGTGCGCGCAATGACTTATGGCGTAAAAAAAGAGCTATTTTGATTTCAACAATACACAAATTCTGTAAAGGGTTAATAAATTTCTAATGGTAGCATATTACAAAGCACAATCTGTTTAATCAATATCCAAAATTCCCTGTTTATACATAAAAAGGCTTTGAAGATAGACTAATTCAAACTTTGAAGTTTTTAGTTAATTTTCGACGCGTTTAAAAGTTACAAGACCCCTTAAAGTCCGCAATCAAGTAAGATAAAAATTTCTTTAAAAAGATAATGATAAGAAAAGAATAAATTTGGCAGCCGTGCATTTAGTGGCCCAAAATAAGCTAGTGATGAGCCGTCACTGTGTGTATAGAGAAATATGTATAAATATGTAGCTACTTAATATAAAAAGTCTGCGTACAGAAAAAAATTAGCTTTATTACTGTTTAATAAAGACACAAAATTTCATTTCTTTTGGGTTATTTTTAAATGTTCTTTTAACCGTTTGACAGCTATCCATCAAAATCCTCATACATTCCAAAAGTGCTATAGATAATTTGGATATTTCAAAATAAAAGAAAAAGAAAAATGCAATTTAACAAATTACAACGACCATTAGGAAAATGATTTTTTCAAAGACTAAAATTTAAGACATAAAAATCGCACGGAGTTGCTCATACGTTACGTACGCCATGGATTACATTTTTCGGTACTGTAAATTTTTAAACATCTACGGAGTTGGTCATACATTACATACGCCATGGATTAAACATTAATATTCCTGGACCAATTTTAAATGAAATTTCATTCTTAAACTACTAAACATCCCACAATATTACTTTTTACACCGTCCTATAGAAAAAAAATGTACTTTTAAATGCAATTTGTTTGAAAGCTGTATCTCAATTTGTTTCTGAGTTATTAATTTTTTTTTTTTGTAGTTTTTATTACTTTTTTGTCATAGTGACAACAGAAGTACCCATCTCTGTTGAAAGTAAAGGGAAAATTCAGATTACTGTATAGATCAATCAGAAAACGAATAAAATGCGGGATTCAACTAATAAAACGCTTCAGATATGTTTTTGATTTCCTACCCTGACCAAGGACAATAACCATTTTTCCAAATGGTTAAAAATGTGTTTTACTGATAATTTTATATATAATTTTTTTTATGAAAACTAATTAAAAACGCTATTTATGCTTTAAAAGACACAATTTCGTTACGAAAATGCAAGAGCGGCAAAATATTTGCTCACGCGCAGAGATACAGACTCGTACTGAAATGACAGCGCGATAACGCCGCTTAGCATAGAGGTCTGCACGGGCCCGGGCCGGCAGAATTACGACAATTCTTTCAAAGGGCCGGGCCAGCAAAAAAATTAATCGGGCCTATCGGCCCGATATAAGAATTTAAGCGAAGCAGATAAAATACAAGCCATTTTCAATGAATATAATTTTCTCGAGAAGTATAAATGTGCGTCACGAGCCGATGCGAGTTTAACAACATTAATACAGAAATGTAACATGCCCATCGTAGAGATCGGCATCGTACAGTTACAAGATGTCTTATTCCGAGTTTCATTTTTTTTCCAGCAGACTCGTGCCGGGACGGAACTGGTCTTAATCGATCTCAGGATGTGTAGAACAGTCATTGGGTTTTGTAGCATTAATAAAGATAATGAACTTCTCTTAACAGTATCTTTGGAAATATACCTTAAGGTGGTTCTCATATTCACTGCTCAACAATGCGAAGCTTTCAGACACATCTTCTGACAAAATTTTTAACTATAAAGGCATAAAATTGACAGGCCTGCCTATTGAAGGCATTTGGAAACGAATAGCTTTTTCCATATTTGATAAATTACTTATAGAGATAACAGAGATTCCTGCCACGTGACTATACGTTTTTCTCCTTTCCTGTGCTATCGCTTCCGGAAATTCGATTCAAAACGCTAACTTTGACAGTATTTTCTGAAAGATATATTGCTTTTATCTATGAAAAAAAAAAAAACGTCATTTACATAGCTTCTGAATAAGAATACCTGCCAATCTTATGCTTTTCCGAAAAGAAAAGAATTCATAAATGTGTCGAAATGTAGCTCCTTTGTTTCAAATGAAAATCAAATTTCAAAGTAATTACTTAAAAGGCGCAAAAGCCAACCTAGTGAAAAAGATTCCAAGCCGGGGATCGAACTCGGCCCATCAGTATAGCACACTGACGTTCTACCGACTAAACCACTTGGAACGATACCCAGCACGGAAAATTTCTCACTATTATATGTCGGCAAGGCTACAAACGCAGCACAAGATGGAATAATCAACGTGAGCCACCGACCTCGGGCAAACACGGAACATAATTAAATCCAGCATCGATAGAAAATAAATTAATACATGGAAATTATTCCAGAGGGTTCGATCCCCGGCTTGGAATCTTTTTCACTAGGTTGGCTTTTGCGCCTTCTAAGCAATTACTTTGAAATTTGATTTTCATTTGAAATATTGTATGCAAGGCGAATGTTTCCCTCTGGAATAATTTCCATGTATTAATGTAGCTCCTTTGGATTTGAGAAAAGCCTTAAAAATGAGAGAAATATTTTCACAAATATACTTTTTATTATGCCAGCTTCAAAAGTTATCATGTTTTTAATCCTTTATTTTGAAATACATTAATCTTTTAATGAATCCTTATTTCCATTTTGAAATATCTGTAGACACGATGACTAAAACACTGTAAATAATCGTTAATGTTTACTATTGTGTGTTTTCTGTTTTGCGAGCATCATAGTAATGTAAAATATACTGTAAAATGTTCCCATAAATATGTATGTAGTATTCATTAAAAGAATCTTAATTGTACGTTGAGAAAAAACGTCTTTTTTTTTGTAGAAATTGTGTCGGGCCGGGCCGCGCCTGTTTTCATTGATTTTTGTACGGGCCGGGCCGGGCTCGGGTCGAACTTCCAATTTTTACACCGAGCCGGGCCGGGCCAAGATAGCTTTCGTTCGGGCCGGGCCCGGGCCTGGAAATTCCGACCCGTGCAGCCTCTAGCTTAGCATTTTTGGACTTGAAATCTGGAAGCGCGATAGAGCTGCATAGTCGTCAAACGGTTAAATATACATATAACCATTTCAAACTATCTAATGTCAAAACAGCGGGCTACTTTTTTAAAATTCAGATTTCTTGATTGGCACCACTTTTCTCAAATGGTAAAATTCCCTTCATTTCGCCTTAATTAATATGTCATTTAAATAATGTTAAATAAGGTGAATTTTACTATTTCAAAAAAGTGGTGCCAATCAAGTAATCTGAATTTAAAAAAAAAATTCACCCACTGTTTTCACATTGGATAGTTTGACTTGGTAGAATATAAAAATAGTCACCTGTGGCAGGCCTTCTTTATTAATAGTCCTAATGGATTATATAGCTGTAATATAACATTTATTTTTAAAACTTATTCATTAGTACCTTGTTAAAAGCTTATGAAATATTCGTACTTTATTAAGGCAAATGCCATTGATTGAGCACGTGTTTTAAATCTTTGTCTCCACCCACATTATTTTACATAGAACGGTTCTTATTCTTTGTTTGAAAAAAAGACATTTTCATGTGCAATATTCATGAATAATTTGCTAGAGTGTAAGAAACTTTACGTTGAATTCATTGAAACAGCTGTTACAGTGACATATTTACTAGTATACAGGGTGATTTCCTGTTGGTTTCCCTGTTACCCGTTCGTTTAAATCCCAAAATGATTTAAACGCGCTTTATTTTATTTTATTTTTCCTGTTGGTGATACGTCGCCAATTTAGATTGCCAAAGGTCTCCAAAATAGAGCAGGAATTAAGATTATGGTAATGAAATAGTCTTGCCATTAATTTTCAAAAAGTTACACTTTTTAAATTTCTGTACTGTTCCAAAGTCCTATATGTTATTTTGCTATTTTTTTTAAGTTACTACGCTGCCGCTGTTGCTACTGGTATTGTATCTATCGTGAACTTTTCACTTTCTCGGCTTATTCTGAAAAAGCTATTGCATATAAAACCCATGAACGCTGATACTTTTATAGAGAAATGTATTATAACCATGCTGAAGTAGGCAGTTATTAAATCGAAGAACTATTTTAAGTGCTATTCAACCCCTTGAAGGGAGGTGTTCATTTTTGGACCACTTAACTTCAATTCCTGAATACCACATTGACAACAGAATTGTTGATGAAGATTTTCCTATTATTAAAAACATGAAGAAAAGCTTTTACTTATTTCCAAAAACATTTGCTTGTAAATACTGGGGTCAGTCATTCATTTCAGCATTTGATGAATAGAAGTACTTTGCCCCTGACAGGGTTAATTTTGAAATTGGTCCAGATAGTTTATTTACATAAATTTGATACGGTAGAAAACTATGCATGGAAATTTAAGCATCTTTTGCAGGTAGATACTTGACTAGATTATAGTGTGCAGTATCCAATCATTTTTTTAAATTTAGCTATTTTTTCAATTTTTTTTATTTAAAATTTCATTATTTGAATAGATATTTAATTCAAATTTCTAAATAAATGTTTTTTACATACTGTTGCAAGATTTTAAAATGACCGAATAATAATATTTCCAAATTCTGTACTTTCAATTGAAATATATATTTTCACATAAATATTGAAAATGAAAGAAATTTGTACGAGCCGCTGACTAATTGTTGGCGGGCCACGTGGGAATCGTGAAGTACGGGTTTGACATTTCTGATTTAAATAGAATTAAAAAAAATTTGAAAAAATATTAAAACATTTCTGCATTGAACCTAAATTGCTAAAGTTAACTTCTGACTTTCTAATCAATTTTGTTACTTTAATATGTAATACAAATACAATATTTTATAAATACATTGTGCATCAAACGTTTTTACTTGAGAATTGCTTATTATTTAAATTAATATAAATTTCCTTTCATAATCGTTTTTTTTCTTTTTTTTTTTTTAGACTTAAGCGGTTTTTTTATGCCTCAAAGTATGGAAGGTTCACATTTTTATAAGTTCATTGCTCATCCAAAATTGCAACTGGAAAATTAGTATTTATCATTTATTATACATCAAATTACCAATTTGAAAATTATTTATTAATTCAGTTAATATTACTTTGAATTTATGATTTTTTTTATTATCTCACATTTAAGTATATTCTGATGCCTCAAGCTACAAAAACTTCAATTGTTTATAAATTCACTGCTTGTCAATACATTCAAATTTCAAATTATTTATTATTTTAATATGATTTTAATTTCATAGATTTATTCTTTCACACTTGAGCATTTTTTAAGTGTAAAAAATTTTCAATGTTTAATAAATTCATTGCGCTTAAAAATTTTAAATTTAAAATAGTTTATTGTTTTAATTAATATAATTTTTTTTCGAAGATTTTTTCTCCCATATTTAAGCATCTTTTGATGCCTGAATTTATAAAATATTAAATTTTCCACAAACTTCAATACTTTATAAATTCATTGCAGATTTAAAAAAAAAAAAACTTCAGTTACTTAATATATAAGTTCATATTATTTATTATTTTAGTTAATATAAAAATCTTTTCAAAGATTTTTTTTTTCTCTCACACTTAAGCATCTTTAGATAAATTCATTGCGCATAAAAAATTTAAATTTAAGATAATTTGTTATTTTAATTTATATAATTAATTTTCCAAAGATGTTTTTTCTCTCATACTTAAGCATCTTTTGATACCTGAATGTATAAAATATTAAATTTTCCATAAACTTCAATACTTTATAAATTCATTGCAGATAAAATAAAAAAATAAAAACTTTAACGTGAAAATTATTTACTATATAAATTCATATTATTTATTATTTTAACTAATACAAAATTCGTTTCAAAGTTTTTCATATTTAAGCATCTTTAGAAAAATTCATTGCGCATAAAAAAAATTCAAATTTAAGATAATTTGTTATTTTAATTTATATAATTAATTTTCCAAAGATGTTTTTTCTCTCATACTTAAGCATCTTTTGATACCTGAATTTATAAAATATTAAATTTTCCATATACTTCAATACTTTATAAATTCATTGCAGATAAAAAAAAAAACTTTAACTTGAAAATTATATACTATATAAATTCATATTATTTATTATTTTAACTAATATAAAATTCTTTTCAAAGTTTTTCACACTTAAGCTTCTTTAGATAAATTCATTGCGCATAAAAAAATTCAAATTTAAGATAATTTGTTATTTTAATTTATATAATTAATTTTCCAAAGATGTTTTTTCTCTCATACTTAAGCATCTTTTGATACCTGAATTTATAAATTATTAAATTTTCCATAAACTTCAATACAATTATAAATTCATTGCAGATAATAAAAAAAAAACTTCATCTTGAAAATTACTTACTGTATAAATTGATAGATATTATTTATTATTTTAATCAATATAAATTTGTTTCTAAGATTTTTTTTTCTCTCAGACTTAAGCATCTTTAGATACCCGAATTTATAAAATATTAAAGTATCCATAAACTTCAATTCTGTATAAACTCAATGCACATGAAAAAATTTCAACTTAAAAATTACTTATTATATAAATTAATATTGCCTTTATTTTATAGCTTTTTATTCTCTCACATTGAACCTGAAGTTTATATACAGTGAAACCTCCCTGTGCGACCAACTCCATTAGGCGACCACCTCCCTGAACGACCATTTTTTCATGGAACGAAATTTATTCCCGTATGCTCAATACTAATTTTACCTCCATTCAAAGACCATCCCAGTAAGACTCCCTCCATCAGAAACCGATTTCTTTGAAGAAAATGAAATAAATTCCGTTTTTTACTGGTCGCTTGAAGAAGGTTTTATTAAAAAAATAATTCCGGAGAGTGCATTATTCATCAAACTTCTAAACTAAGTTTAGATTTTTTTTTAATCCAGGTAACTTTAAAGTGTTTAAACCCCTTTGTGCCTTTTTAGGCAATGAATTTAATTCTTATTACAAATTAAGAATGACGGTCAATAAACTCCTCTGCCCTATTCTGTCGGAATACTCTCAAAGAAATAGATAAAGTAATGAAATCGTCATTATTTGTTTCCGTCCACAAAAAAATGCATTTATTTACTGAACTTCGAAAGGATTTGGAAATAGAAATTATAAAATATAAAACTGTAAAATTAAAGTAACTCAATGTATTCATTTTCAAAACTCTGCAGTAATTAACTTATGTAATTAACTTTTTATACTTAAAATTTTATATTTTTTCCTAATGTGAAAAATAAATTTTAGTAACATTGTTACCATTTTTCAACAATTAAAATGTAGATTTAAACATGACCTCCATTAAGAGACCACCTCTGGGAGCGACCAATTTTTATTGGAACGGTACATGGTCGCTTTAGGGAGGTTTTACTGTATATTTACTCATCAAAATTTTTAATTTGAAACTATTTCAATTGATATTAACAAAAATTAAAGGTAAAAAGGATGTTGAACTCACCTTAATGTACCTGGCATCAATTCCAAAGGAAAACAATCCACAAGCAACTACACAAGACAAAATAAATAACGATAATTGCATGTTTAATGCTGTAATACGACAAAAAAGGAAATAACGTCTTATTGCTTGCTGCTGATTTATATATGCCACTTATATTTTATCACGTTTACGTCATAAAAACGTATGGGTTTGTGTATACAAACAGAATAGGGTTGTAGTTCTTATTAGATTTTGGCGCCAAGTTTTTTGTTTTGTTATTTTTTTAAATATCGAAATCACTTGGGCATTTTTAAATAAACAAACGATGAGATATCGATAAGATACTCATATCGATAATCTCTTTGAATAATTCTTTCATAGCAGAAATATTGATACGAGTAAATATCATAATAAACTGTTAAGAGAATGTTACGTATCCGGTTACGTTGCATTTATCTACGGTCATAGTATTAGATAACTTTCATTTACACTTCGAATAAAATTGAAATTGAAAAGGCCTTGAATTTCAAAAGAACCGAGAAGGGTTTTATTATGTTAACATATTTCTTTGCAGACTACAATTTTACAATTCATATGTTTTTTAATATAGATTTCATAATTATATTTTATGTCTAATAATTATACATGGAAATCAAATAATTATGTTTATGATACTTAACCCCTTCGGGACTGGTGTTATACGTCTACACGAATTTTACTTAGTTTGTGCTACTTTTTTAATCAGTAACCTTTACTTAAGGCGCTCACGCCGGCGCGGTGGGTCACACTCCATTGTCTCAGAGTTGTCAAGTATCCGGCTTTTTGCACACCACTGTTATTTTAGAGAAAATGTGTTGTTCCTTTAAATCGCCCAAATGTTCTAATTAAATATAACAACATATTCCGTTTTAAAATATTGGTATCCAAAAAGCTAGAGACTTTTCAGCTCTAAGACAGTCGAGTGTGACCCACCGCGCCGGCGTGAACGTGTTAATATAATCCTGTTCCTTTTTACCAGCGTTCCTTGCACTTAATTTTTTTGCGCACCATTGCTTTCAACTAGGAAATATGCTACAACTGGTATTATGCTATTTTGCTATGTACCGGGGTTGTGTGACAATGGCCACAGGCACCTTGGGTAATCCTTGAAGTTTCTCGCTAATTAAATAAGGAAAATATTACTTTTCTTTATTACTAGTAGCAAAAACAAATCATCTATGCACATTTTGAAGGTACACCCATTCCCGAAGGGGTTTATAATCGCACAACAGAGATTAGGGACGTTAAAAATAATTATTACCGGAAATATTAAAATATTAAAAATATTAATGTATGTCAGAAATTGCCAGTGTTGCCAGATTGGGGAATTTGTCTCCATTTTGAGGAATTTTAAACCTCTAGGGGAATGTTTTGGGGACAAGCAGTTCGTGGGAAAAATCAATAGTTTGGGGGAAAAAATTGGGAAATTTTTCCCTATTTTACGTAAAGTTTACTTTTAGTCATCTGACAAAACTGCATCTGTTTCGAACTCGATTTTGATTTGAAAAATGAAAATACAATACAGAAATCGGAAATATCAATCATTATTCTCTTGGATATTTTTGTGCTTGTTGTTTAGTACATTACTAACAGGGATATGTTTAGGAAAATTTTAGGTCCTGTAAAGGACCCTTCACAAAATTATTTATCCTAAAACAGGACCCTTCACAAAATTATTTATCCTGAAACAGGACCCTTCACAAAATTATTTATCCCCAAACAGGACCCTTCACAAAACATTTTATCACAAAACAGGACCCTTCACAAAATTATTTGTCTCTTAAATAGACCTTTTACAGAATTTTTTCACTTTCAAATGGAACTTTTCACAAATTTAGTCATTTAAAAATAAAATTTGGCCTGTAAGTAAGCAGTTGAACTCACCAAAGAGCATATTACTTAACTTTTTATATATGAAGAATAGAACATGAAGACATCGATACTTTAAAATTCACAAAATTATGACTGGAATTTTCACAAAAATAAGAAAAACTTCACAATTTCACAAAAACAGGACCCTGTGAGAAAAGTCTGGACAGACCCCTGACTAATGTAATGATAAGCCAACATTATTCATTGGCATTACTTTTAAAAACAAGCATAAAAGAACTTGTCGTTGCAAAATTCTCTTCATCTAGCTACAGAATATGCATGCAAAATTTTGCTATTTGAGTTTAAATGTTTATTTTTTGTAAATGGGGAATTCTTTCAGAAAAAAGGCTTGATTTGGGGGGAAAAATTGAGCTTAAATTAGTTAAATATTTTTTAGAGTGGTAAATTGGAAATTGAAAAATTATCTTTTTGATTAAAAACTAAATTGGGGAATTTTTCGGAAAAAAACACTGATTTGGGGAAAATTTCAGAAATATTGGGGAAATTGACAAAAGATTATCTGGCAACACTGGAAATTGCCAGAGTACCATATATAGTAGTTTTTGTAACTACAGCTATACCTTAACTTATTTTTTCTACTTACTAACTTCCTTAACTTAAGTTTAAAGACTTAATATTTAATTCTTAATCTTTTATATCTTTATGTTTTTTTTTTTTTTTTTTACCTTAAATTTCTTCATTTTACTCTTAAGTAGTTTTAAAACTACACTTTTTCTTCTCCCAATGGCTCACAAATTTACAAGACATTGCAACAATAGACTGGATGTTAAGCTGATCACAGCTAGGTATCAACTCAATGCTGCTCAACTGTTCAGAGTTCATAGAAAAAAGAGTGGAAATATGCTGGTTTGGAGTGAAAATAAACTGCAACCCTGAAACCAGTCACAAATCGGCCCAAACACTTGCGGCTCGCTTTAAAAACATCTCCCCGTCCAATGAATTCAGTCCTTGTTCCACGTGCTTGTCTTGTTTAAGCCAAGGTTACTACAGTATGACTTCAAAAATCCGGCATTCAGAAATTCGGCAACTTCAAAAATCCGGCATCAAAACCATCTTTTCCCTTTCTTTTCCTTTTACACTTCCAAGTTATGGGAGAAGAAAAATAGCAATTCTTTATGATTAAAAACTTCAAGATCCAAAGTAAAAATGCGAAAAAAGAATATTTGACTTTTTTTATATATTAGTCAAAGACGATTATTTTCTGAACAAATTTTCTGGGAGTTGCACTGTTGCTTAACAAGGGGAACAAATTTAGGGACAACTTTGGTGAATGCTAGGCACAATATATGATAGGAACGAATTTTCGGCAACGGCGGCATCAATGATGAGGAAGAAATTTCAGCCTTTCAAATGTGCCATTAAGACTGTAATTTATGAGCTGATGGAGCATGCAAAATCTGAAAATGCATTAAGTGTCGAGAAAAGGGATACAGATGATAGGCTAAGCATTGACGAAAATGCATCAACAACGAACAATTTAACGGCAAGATGGCTGACGCTGTGCTCAATAGAACCGCCGATAACGCTAGTAGCAGCTCCGAAGACGAGGATGAACAACCGGCAGAAGGGATTCGCTAGAAAAATGCACAAATTTGACTGGAGAATTATTATATGCTTTAGAGAAGCAAGAGTATATTTCCGAAACAGCCGTTCTTCATTTGTATAAAATACGAAAAAAAGACTTTCTAAAGAACGGCCAAAAAAATTGAAGCAAACAATATTGACATCGATGTTTCCGAAATTACAACAGAAGAAATAATTTCACTTTTTATTAGATTTTTGTTTTCTGTAACATAGAAAATATCATATAAAGTAAGGTTTTTTTAATATTTAATTTTCTCTTTTTTTTTACATAATTATCACTTAATAGCGAATTAAATTATGGCTAAAGGCACCAAGAAAAATGTAGTACTACTTTTGATATTCATAGTTCTTTTGATATTCCTTCAAAAATCCGGCATAGTCTCGGTACCGATGATGCCGGATTTTTTTAAGTTTTACTGTATATCTAAATAAATAATATAAATCAGATTTCTTCAGTAATGTATGATGCGAAACATTTTTCGTTTTATCCGAACTGTTAGTACATGTTGCAATAGCATACGTTCCGGGCATTTTAAAACAAATCACTGCAAACAATACGTTACTTTAACCTCTTAATTCTCGCTCCCGTCATATTCTCGGGCTGTGTCTTTTACTCAAATTGTTTGATTCCCACCAGTTTTATAAAATAGTGAAATTGGCTATATTTTAGTATCGTTTTTCCTGTCATTCAATAAGGTGAATATTTCTTTTTCATAAAAGTGGTGCCAATAAGCAATTTGAATTTTTCAACCGTAATTTAATTCGAGCGTTAAGGGGTTAAAACTTTTCCAAATAGTGTTTCATTAACGAAATCTGAGAAATATCTGCTCCGTATTTAGGAAAAGTGGTCGGAAGTCGCTATTTCGTAAAAGCAGTTTAACACTAGAACGTCCAGCTGGTGTGATTCGACACCGATCAAATGACAAAATGTCGATTCGAAACAAAATTTTTTTCGTAAAATTAGTTAAATTGTTACTCGAGACAACTCGGTAAAATAAATAAGTGAAATTGTTTGAATTAAAAATTGTGGTATTAAAATGTATTTATTAAAGTTGGATACAATTTCCGGACGTTCTAGGGTTAAGCTTCGATTGTAGGCAAATTGTCCTGAGTGTCAAAGGAAATGACAATAAATGTTTATTTCCCCTCCCTACTCACTTTCAATGATCAACTAAAGATAACAAACAATAAAAATCTTATCACAATAATATAATAATTAAAATAATACACAACTATTTCATTTGAAGGAAAAAATCCTCTATAATCGATGTATTCTTAGAAATAAATATTTTCGCTAGTGAAAAGTGTTATGTTTTGAAGAAACATACTGTCCTCTGCCAAAACAGACTCTGACCAAAAACAAAAAGTTTTTGTGGCAGAAATTCCATTCTAAATGAAAAAAAATACCCTCTTTTCTATTGCGAGAATTCTCCTTAGCACCGCCCCCTGAATAGTAGGCCTGAGCGTTGACACAAAAATGGCGGCTGCCGAAGGTGGATTTTTTAACGTATGTACGTGTCCCTTAAATTTAGACATCATTATTCTCTAAAACATTTCTTTGACTTTTTTAATCTTCGATAAAAAAAGCGGAAAAACTTTTAAAAATTATTGGTACCATAATTCAAGGGAACGTACACGCGGTGAAAAAAATCCGCCCTCCACTTTCTTATCAGCGTTCAGGCCTAGTGACGCCGTAAGTACCGGAATCATGATGCCGAAAGTAGGGGGCAATGCCCCCCCCCCCCCTTTGGTTTGAGCCGAATGATTTTGAGCGATAACCGGTTTCATATTGCAAGCTGTTTTGACGGTATGGTGCATCTCTAATATATTCTGAACTCTGACATTAAACCTATATCGCAAACCGTATCGTATGTTACAAGTTGATATTTTTAGGTGCATTAAGATCGAACAGAGTAAGAGGGAATGGATGATAATCTTAATAAAGGAGTTTTCGATTCATACCATTTAAACGATCTCCTTGTGAATTACTGCTAACACTGGATAAGTTTTTATAATAGCAATTCGAACTTCTCATTTCAAATTACTTTTATAAAGTATTACTTTTATAAAGTATTTAGACCAAAGATTTTACTTCTAATTATAACAAATAGGGGGTCATAACGTCACACCATAAGAAGTGGTGAAGGGGGCCCACAAAGTGAAAGAATTGACACGTTGTCACATACCACATCTAAAATATGAAAACAGTTAGGTAGACATTGTTTACAGGTAGCATAATAAAGTAAAAAAAAAAAAAAAAAGTATATAAAACTTGCTAAGAGGAAATTGGAAGGGATCAGAAAAAAATGCCATTTTAGACAGGGTTCCATCTTAGCACGTTGGTTTGCCGAATATCCTTTTCGCCGGGATTACGAATATTTTTCGTTTAAGACGGTATTCCGTCATTCCATAAGATCCGTTTTACTGGTTTTAATGATGTATTTTTTTCACAAAGTATAGAATTTAATGGGCTTGGCATGATTTTAATGTAAAATTTAGTTTAAATTGCTACATATTTGTTAAAGGGTTAAAAAAAATAATAATCTCATTGTTGTTTCAATCAATACTTGCTCTAAATTAACAGCTGCAAAAAATTTGTGATGCTATACTTGGGAAGAGGTATCATTAAAGTTTGACAAGCATAGGGGAGTAAAAAACTCACGAAATTTATATGACATAAGTAATGGAAAACGCCAAGAGTTATATAATTAAATTTCATCACAAACATAATAAATGTACGTGTGTTATATTTATTCCTCTTAGAGAATTGCTCTTTTGTTTCAAGGACGTGCCACCACATGGCAGCATGAAACAATCCTCTTTGTTGTTTTCTGAAACAGAGACTCAGAACATTCAGTTGATCCATGACTCTATAGCAGTGAGCAGCAAAATGCTGCTGAATTAAAATTCCTGTAGTATTCCAAATGAATAATAATAATAGGGGAGGGTAGTACACAGTGAGAGGAAAATTATTATTACTTAACGAATGGCGATGATTTTTATTCTTTGGAAAAAAATTTTGCTACATCTTTAAGCTACACAAATACGCTCACATTAATGTATAAATGGTCTTAGAAAAGTTATTTATAAAAGCACAGAAGCAGCATAACCGAGTATCGGAAATTGTCCCACTGTGTACCACAAGTGGTACACAGTGAGGCAATGTATATATTTTCATAAATCATACATTTTTACACTCTGTCAATATTTTTCTGCAGTTTATGATTTCTAATTAATATTTCTAGATTATCAAAATATTAAAAATATGAGTCTCGGGTGGACAATGGCAGACCTTGGGCTACCTTCATGCACATTTTCACCCTCTCTCGTATAGTTAGATTTCCCTAGCCATCGCACGCCCACACACACACAGAAAGTGAGAGAGAGAGATAAACCTTCTTTTATTAATTGTTCCCGCCGATAGCTCTTTCTCAAATAATCACTGCACACAACTCACAATAAAATAAAACTAGCGGACTGTATTACTAATTAAATTTTTAATTCACAAACAATAAATTGATCGAGAGCCGATATTTACACCACTCCTCTGATCGGCGTCTCGAACCCAACTCACTAGTTTCAAAACAAACCACATAGATGGCGCTTCTAGCGGCAACATACCGCCGGGCCTTGAATGTTTCAAACATTCAATACTATAAATACAACATCAATTTAAATTACAATCTCAATAATACATTTTTTTTTCAGCATATACACTAAATGAAATGTTAAATTTACAAATATAAACAAAAAAATATAATAATACACTACACTACAAAATTTTTGTTTAATTAAAATAAAATGTATGAATTCAAGTAGTTAATGTGGTTTCATTCACATGAGGCAAAACAACAATTTTTGTTAGTGGCCTTTTATATGTGCCATTCTTATCCTTTAATGTTACAACTCTAATTATGCCATCTTGGCCTGGATGGATTTTAACAATTCTTGCCAAATGCCATTTTAAAGGGCTATAATTATCAGGATTTTTTACCAAAACTAAATCTCCCTCTTTTATCTCTACTCTTCCTTTATGCCATTTGGGCCTATTTAAGAGCTTATTTAGATAGTCTGATGACCATTTTTTCCAAAGATGTTGTGTCAATTTTTGAACTAATTGCCACCTGCTCAACCTATTCATAGGGATTTCAGTATAATTCGGTTCAGGTAAGGCCATTAAAGATGAGCCAATAAGAAAATGAGCAGGTGTCAAGGCTTCAACATCATTTGAAAGAGGGCAGAGGGGACGAGAATTAAGAACAGCTTCGATTTGAATAATGAGAGTCAAGTGTTCCTCATAACTTAAAATAGTTTTACCTACAACACGCTTTAAATGATATTTAAGTGATTTAACACTTGCCTCCCATAAACCTCCAAAGTGAGGGGTTGAAGGGGGATTAAAATGCCACTTGATTCCTTCATTAGCTAAATAATTTTGAATTTTCTCCTCACTTTTATCCTTAAATAAAGATCTGAGAATTGCTCTTAATTCTTTATTGGCACCAACAAAATTTCGACCATTATCACTAAAGATATCAGAAGGTTTGCCTCGCCTCGCAATAAAGCGTTTAAGTGCTGCTAAAAACGCTGCACTTGTTAAATCACTGACAATTTCAAAGTGCAATGCCTTTGTAGTAAAACATACAAATATACAAATAAAAACCTTTTTTACCTGTTTACTCCTACCTGTGGAATTTTTTACCTGAAAAGGACCGCAGTAGTCTAATCCAGTGCGCGTAAATACTCTGGATACCGTTACTCTTGCTGCTGGCAAATCAGCCATCTGTTGCTGCGAAATTTTAGAATTAATTTTCTTACAAATAATACAATTAAAAATAATTTTTCTAACTACATTTCTGCCAGCTAAAATCCAAAATTTAGTTCTTATAAGAGACATTGTGGTTTCTGAACCTGCATGAAAATATAAAACATGAAAATAATCAATAACACAAAATGTAAAATTATGTTTTGCAGGAATAATCATAGGAAATTTTTGGTGATCGGATAAGTTACTGTTTTTCAGTCTGCCACCAACACGAATGCAGCCATCACTGTCTAAAAATGGACACAAGTTTATCAGTTTGCTATTGTTAGGGATAGCAGTACCCCTTTCTAAACACTGGATTTCTTTCACGAATGAAGTCCTTTGAATGTTCTTTACAATGCACAATAAGGACTGAGAGAGTTCACTGCTAGATAAAGTTCCAGCTGTAGGATATAAAGGGTTTCTACAGTTATATATGAATCGTTTACACCATGCTACTACTCTTTGTAGTTTTATGAACGAAGAACAGTTATTAATTATGTCTAAAGGTTCAAGAGTGTTAACTAAGGCACATACTTGAGTCACTGATGGTGATTTCAATTCACGCAAAAACAGTTTATTGGTTTCAGCAGGATTGCTATCGGGATACTCGACCACCTCAGGCTGTTGTAGGAATGCTGGACCAAACCACCACAGTTCACACTGTTGAATCTTGATGGGATCTATACCTCTAGAAATAAGGTCAGCAGGATTTTGCTTAGAAGGTACGTAATGCCACTGTTCAACCGAAGTTAAACTTTGTATAATTGATATCCTGTTTGCTACGAATGTCTTAAGATCATTGGATTCTTTTTTTAACCATGCAAGTACAATGGTGCTGTCTGTCCAAAAATAAGTTTTAGAAACTTCTAGTTTTAAGGCACTTAACACCTTCTTCATTAACTTGGATAGCAGGACTGCAGCAGAAAGTTCAAGACGCGGAATAGTGACATGCTTTAGAGGAGCTACTCTGGACTTACTAGTGAGTAGCTTAACAGCAGAATCACCACAAAAATTAGTAGATTTCACGTAAATGACCGCTCCATAAGCAATCTCAGATGCATCAGAAAATCCATGTAGTTCTACACAAATAGACTGATCAATAAGAATACATCTAGGGATACTGATCAGATTTACACATTTTAAGGACGTAAGAAATTCATTCCACTCCTTATTTTCTTTCACTGGGAGATAATCACACCAATCTATTTTCAGCAACCATAATTTTTGCAGAAACACCTTGGCCCTTGTAATTATTGGACCTATCAAACCCAAAGGGTCAAATATTCTAGCAATTTGTGATAAGACTGATCGTTTAGTATATAATTCACTTTGCTCGATAATTAAGTTAAACCCAAAACAATCTGGTTGAGGCTTCCACAATATTCCCAAAGTTTTTGTCTCATTAGAAAAAGAATATTCAGATTCTGAAGTATTATATAAAAGAGCAAAATTATTTACTGCCCATTTATGGAGATTCATGCCTCTTCTATTTAACAAACTGTCTATTTAACACAGATATCAGTTGTTGCTGAATCTCCTTCGCTGTGTCTAAATCATCTGCTCCTGTTAGGATGTCATCCATGTACACATCCTGCAACAACACATTCGCAGCTAAAGGAAATTCATTTCCTTCGTCTCTGGATAATTGCATTAAGGTTCTTGTAGCTAAAAAAGGGGCACTAGTTGTGCCATAAGAAACAGTACATAACCTGTACACTTTTACTGGCTCATTCACCTCAGGTTTAAATACTATTCGTAATAAATCACGTTGACTCGGATGTATTAATATCATACGATACATTTTTTTTAATATCAGCTACAAAAACAAACTGATGCTTTCGAAATCGCAACATTATAGAAAATAACTCATCCTGTATTGTTCCTCCATTAAACTGCAAACTGTTTAATGATTTCCCTGTAGAAGTTAAGGAACTGGCATTATACACGACTCGTAATGGTGTACTACTTGATTCTGTACGGAATACGCAATGATGTGGAATATAATAAGTGACTTCTGGCTCTTCAGATTCTATCACTTCTTCCATGTGACCCATACTTAGATATTCTTCCATAAATGCTTTATAAAGATCATTAACTTTAGGTTCTCTAACTAAGCGCTTCCATAATGAATTTAAAATATTCATTGCCTTTTGTTTTGATTCGCCAAGACAAGATGGATCTTCATTTAGCGGCATTTTCACCATATATTGTCCATTTTCAGTTCTAGAATAATTTTTCCGAAAATGTTCTTCACAAATTTCTGCTTCCTTAGTTTTAGAAATCTCAGACTCTCTCTCTATGTCTTCTATTTCCCAAAACTCTTTAATTATTTTTTCTAATTCCAAATTATTTGTAATTAACCCACAATGTATACTACTTTCACCCCTAGCCGGAAGGCTTCCGCTGACAATATACCCGAATACACTGTTTTGTAACACAATTTTAGAATTTAATGTTTGCGGATAAATTTGACCTGGTCTTAAAAATTCATAGAAATTTTCTGCACCTAAAAGCAAATCAATCGGACCTGGGACATTAAATTTTTCATCGGCTAATTTGATGTTATTTAACACTGGGATAGAAGTCTCAAGCGGCCTAGACGGCGTAAATTCTGTAATTTTCGGAACGACTAAAAAGTCTAATTTTAAATGAAAATCCTTATCTCTATTTGAAACAGTTGTGTTAACCCTAGATCTAACATTCAACGATAAATTATTTATGCCTGAAATAGAAATGTTAGTCTTTTCTCTTTTCAAATTAAGTTTATCTACTAATCTTTTACTCATAAAGTTAGAGTTTGCTCCAACGTCTAATAGACCTCGAACCTCATGAAAATTACCTAATTCATCTTTTATTAAACAAACAAATGTACTAAGTAACACAGCTTTTAAATCATTAGCCAAATTACATGTCGTTGAAAATAAATTGTTTTGAGTATTAGCTGGGAAAGGCTGAAATACTGGAGCCGAAACATCCAAATTAGATTTATTACCTCCTTTGTTTATATGACTCATTTCCTGTGAAATTACCTCTTGGTTTTCAACTTTATTTACTTTTTGTTCCCGAGGAAAATGCAAAGTTACATTGTGCCTTTTCCTACAAATAATACACGAGAATTTAGATTTACAATCGACTACTTTATGATTCATAAGACAGTTAAAACAAAGATTTTTTGCCTTTACCAGCTCAACTCTATCACTCACTGACATATTTTTATAAACAGGACATTTATGTAAAGGATGATTTTCATTACATGATAAAATACATTTAGAATTTTTTACATCAGTTAGAAAAACTTTAGAAACTGGCCTGGAATAATTATTTTTATTATTCGACCTAGAATTATCAACCACAGGTTTTCCCTTTGATGTGTAATATAAATCTATCTCCCGAGATAACTCAATTGGGTGAAACCAAGAATCTCCTTGTCTAACATTTATAAAACACGTAACATCCTTATCCAGCGTCTGACAAATTTTATCAGAAATCACTAACTTTTTTAAAGTTTCAAAATCGGTCACATTTCTCAATTTTAAATAATAATCCCAACTCGTTGTTAATCGGGATGCAAATTGTACATACGTTTCATTGGGTTGACGTTGTGCTTTTCTAAAATGTTCTAAACAAGTTTGGGGAGTTGGCTCAAATTCTCTAAGTACTATAGCTTTCACCTTTGAATAATCTTCTAATTCCCCATCCTTAATGTATGTAATAACATTTGTTGCCCTTTCCCCTAACAGATTTAGAAGAATTTCCGATTTATACTTTTCTGGGACATTTTTTGAAATGAAGGCCCTTTCTAAAGACGAGAAAAAATACCCCCAACTTTCCGGTCTAGACGGTATTTTGATTGTAAGCGTTTTTATGCTTTTAATGAGAGAGTCTAAAGATTCTATGCTTTCTACCTTCTCGAAATCATTTAATTTTTCACTTTTGGTTTCTGCACGGGCCTTCGCCAACTCAAGCTCTAATTTTGTACGTTCAATTTTTAATTTTTCAAGTTCTAATACCTTCGCTTCCTCATTTTTTCTCTCCTCTATAATATTATTGGCCATTTCTTCGACCAATTTAGAATCTGCTTTATATTTATCACTTTCCTTTATTAAATTCATTAAATCATAATTAGTTAATTTTGTGTCAGAAATATCAATCCCTAATTCAAAAGCTACCCTTTGGTAATCTTCTTTTTTCGCGCTTTTGAACATTTTAATAAATATAGTTCACAATAAATAAATAAATAAATCTCACATACCTCCAAAAATAAAGATGAATCACTTTTACCAAACTGTTGAGTTACGGCAGAAAAAATATTTCATTTCTTTTATTTATTTCATTTGTCTTCTCAAAATCAGCATTTCGAAATAACTTTGTTATTCTCTGCTTTAAATGATCGCTTACGATTGCGCAACTCTGCACTGAAAGAACATTATTATTTTTGTTCTTGAATCAAAACAACTGCTTGATATAAACTCCTCGTAGTAAAGTGTATATTTTTAACACCACACTATTAAAGAATATTATAACAAGGTATTAGATTAAAAAGGAAATGCACAAATTCTCATAAAAGGAAAACACTTAATTCGTTACGGTACACTTATCTCGTTGACTCTAAAATCGAAACACTTTAAATACGTAATTAAATGCTTGTTCTTTTCTCCGGTGAGGGGGACCAAAAAAAGGTGTTCCCGCCGATAGCTCTTTCTCAAATAATCACTGCACACAACTCACAATAAAATAAAACTAGCGGACTGTATTACTAATTAAATTTTTAATTCACAAACAATAAATTGATCGAGAGCCGATATTTACACCACTCCTCTGATCGGCGTCTCGAACCCAACTCACTAGTTTCAAAACAAACCACATAGATGGCGCTTCTAGCGGCAACATTAATAAATAACTTTTTATAACATCAGAACCACATAGTAGGTACACAGCGAGACACGTCTCACGCTGTACCACAACTTTGTGTCTCACTGTGTACTTTCGTCACGTTGTAACAAAATGGATGCAACATCTGTTACATGAATTTCATCGCTTTAAAAAGTTTATGTCGTTTTGTCGAAATAGTCTATTATTAGATATAGCTAGGTTTAGTTAAGTAAATATATGTAATACTGAAGTAAATAAACTCTAAAATAGACGTTTGTGTAACTTTAACTACTATAAAATAAAGAATTAATTACTATTTTGTCGGACGAGTAAGTGAAGTGAAACTAAATCCACGTGTTGCATAAGATAAGGCTCGTTATGCGTGTGTGCCAGCTTGGAGAAAAAGTTACAACTATATGTCAAAGTGGCTGCTGTCTCACTGTGTACTACTCTCCCCTACATTTAAAAACTGCAACAAACTAATGTTTAACCCCTTGAGGTGCAAGCAATTACGTTTGTGTAATGCTGAATTACCACCGGAAAATTAGAAAATTTCTATTTCAAATTAAGGAAAAGCAATTTTACAACTTTTTTCCACCAAAGTTAGAAAAGTAAAATTTCATAAAATTTTTCTGGTGTAAATCTTCAGTAATCGTAAGTGGGATAAAATATATTCCACCGCCCCTCAAGGGGTTAATACATAGTTCAAAGTACTTCTTTATATTTGTGTTTGTAAATATCTCTCAAAAATATACATCTGTTTTTTTATATTGTGGAGTGTTATAAGTATTGTGTGCAGCATATTATTCTACCATAATTTTTCTTCTAATAAATATGTTTTTTGTTCATCCTAAGAAGAATACATTTTAACTGAATAATTCTCAAAACATAAGGGTAAAGTTTTTAATTTTATTATTATTTCTTATTGAAGAACTTCTTATTCATGCATTCATATGGAATAACATTCCAACAATCCCGTGACGTTTTTATAACAATTTTTCAAGTTATTTTTTTATTTTAACAATATGTATATTTAAACACATATAGGGTGTTTTTTTATAATAAGTAAAGACATGACGCAATCAAATATTTTCTTGCATCAAAAGTTGTAGATTTAAAAAATAGTAATAATTACATCTCTTTTAATATTAAATATCCAGATTTATCCTGTCTGAACTGATCCTATCTTGCCCGATTTCAGCAACACTGAGTGATATTTAAAAATGTTGGCATTGAAAGAATAAGCGGAAACAGAAACGATAGCAAATATCTGAATGAGAAAAGGTTTCTTATTCAGTACGACATCCGCGCTAATCATGTCGTCATTTAAAATGGATATTTCGTAACATAACACTCCGTAGTTTCGAATTGTTACAGAAAGAAACGTTAAACTATTTCATAAGAAATGTAAGGAAAATTATTACTTCGGAATGAAAGTCAGAATCACAAGTTTTCTCAATCGATGAGAGAAAGGTTGTTTACTCAGATCCGAGGGAATCCAAACATCTAATACGAAAGCTTTTATATACAGTAAACTCTGTCTAAGGCGAAATCGCCTGGAACCAAGAAAATTTTCCGAAATAGACAATATTCCGCCGTAGACAAATTTTACTATATGTCTATGGATTCGCAGGGACTTGAAAGCAGCGTTGCTAGATTGGGGACTTTTTTTGTCCCCAGATTGTTGATTGTCACCGCTTTTTTTAAATAGAAAAATTCGGTATATTTAAAAATAGATTAAAAATTCTGAAAAATAAGGCAAATTATACAATTTTTAAAAAGTGGTGACAGTCAAATAATCTGAATTAAAAAAGCCCCTAGTCTGGCAACACTGCTTGAAAGTCTTTCCAAGTTAGACAGATTTTCGTCTAACACAGAGCCCGCTTTACAGAGAGTTTACTGTATACCGTATGTTCCGCACTTTTGATTTAAGAAATCTGATCGGAAATTATAGGTGCGCGTTATATGGCAGTCATGAAAATGAAAGATTATAAAAAAATTAAGAAAAAAAAGATGGTCATGAGAACTAAGAATTTGTTTCTGTTTTTCAAATCGGAGTTAAAATCGCAGTCGGTGAGAGAAATTATGTTTACTCAGACCCGAGGAAATCCAAGCGTCTGATACGAAAGATTTTATATATACCGTATGCTCCGCACTTTTGATTTAAGAAATCTGATCGGAAATTACAGGTGTGCTTTATTTGCCAGTTATGAAAATAAAAGATTAAAAATGAAGGAAAAAAAGATGAACTTAGATTTGTTTTTGTTTCTTTAGTTCGAGTTAAAATCACAATCGGTGAGAGAAATTATGTGTACTGAGACCCGAGGAAATCCAAATGTCTGATACGAAAGGTTTTTTATACCGCATATTCCGCATTTTTGATACAAGAAAACTGATAGGAAATTGTGCGCGTTATATGCCAGTTGTAAAAATGAAAGGTTAAAAATTAAGAATAAAAAGATGATCATAAGAACTAAGATTTCTAATTTATAGAATATGATATTAATTTACAATAAAATAACTCCCGCTATCAGATTACACAAGCATTCCGAATTTTTTCTACATTTCTATAATTTTAAGAAGCGTTTTCACTGCGGCTGTCTAACTTTGCCATCAGCATCAGATCAGAGATTTGAGAATCATTGTAGCTTCTGCTGCAATGTACACACTAAATTAGAATCTTTTTATGTGAAATTTTACACATTTATGAAATATATTTTTTTAATTTCTGCAAACAAAATAAAGCAAAGATAAGTTTTTGGTAACATAAAGGGTAATCTGCTGAACACGTGCTCTTCGGAGCACGGCCTATTGCTCTGCCTGAACGCTCCGTTTGCGTTTAATATTGTCAGTATTCTTATGCAAGAGTTAGTAAATTTTGTAAATTAGTATTTTCTAAATTATTCAGAATCCTCATTAAATTGTGAAATTACTGCCAAAATTACGTTTTTCTCATTCATATCTAAGCCTCACTTATTTAATAAATAAAAATAAATATTAAGTATAGTTAGCTATAAACAATTTACCGTTTAAAAGAATTAATTAAAGTTAACATTGTTTTCACTATTTTTATAACTCAATTGAATAAATTGAAACTTTTTTAATTTTCATGATTTCCCCTGCCTGGATACGAACCCGAGTTTGAATCCCCCGAAGCAAACGTCATACCCCAGAGCCACATTGAACTCCAACAATAACGCTTATAACTATATTTTTTTAAAATTACGCTCGCTGTAGATGCTACTTGTGATGCCGAAGTTATACGGTCGGTATCAAAGCGATTATACTTTGAGCGCGTTCAGTACGTGTTAAATTTGTTAGTGCACATTAGTGCCACCTTGCGGCCGGTGTGCAAAAAAGAAATGACCTGCAAACGTACATTCTGTAATTTTTGTTCGGATACATGAGTGCCACTATCCTCTCCCACCGCGAGTTATCAATAAAAAAGCTGCGGAGTGAAACAGAACAGCTACAAGTTGACCTCAGATTCTACAGTCCATCGCACAGACTTTAGCTCAATTTGAGCTTCTGATTTAGATTTCGCTCATAATAATCCGTTGAGAGATTATTTTTGGATTGATATTTGAAGATTCCTCTTTTTAATATTTCCGATGTCAACTTTTTATTTTACAGTATGCAAAAAGAACAGCAGACGTTAGAGGGCGCTATTTTCAACTTTCGAAATTTCTTCCATTCATCTGATCAGGCTTATTATTTAATGACTTTGGTCGGGATGTAGACGCTAATTACATTTCTTAACACTATTTCAAATCAAAAATCTTTGTGGGCTTTGTGGTAGATTCCGTTAACATTTGCAATAGAAGTCTATAACAAAGATATCGTTTTAAAACAGAGGTATAATGTTATTATTTTAGCGTTACGATCCCATAAAAAATAATACATAATACTTACTTACATAATAATACTTACATAAAAAATAACAGTTATTGCACTTTTGAATAATCTTCATATTATTTATTTCTCTTCGCGTTTGCGGATGACTTTACCTTTATTTTCTAAGGCCGCATCCGTCTGGACTTGGAGCAAGAGGCAGTTTCAGCTCTTCCCGTGTTCTGCCAGATACTAGAATCCCTACACCTTCAACTCTCACCAGGCAAATCTCAAGAACTGACATTTGCAAAACCACGCCCCTTGAATAACAGGAATCCAGTCATTCGCGTCAACGGGAACAGTGTTCACCATATCCCGTACCTAAAACTTTTAGGCATAACAATCGACAAGCATCAAAAATGGCTAGCACATCTTCATCATCTTAAACTAAAACTCATAGTTTTTCACCACAACTTACTTAAATTGACATAAAAAAATGGGGCATTAGAAATTTAATTCTTAAAATATGGTATCGCACTATAGCAGAAAAAATAATAACTTACAGAACAAGTATATGAGGGGGACACCTAACAAAACAAGCAATAACTAAATTAATTTCACTACAGCTCTTACACATCTCACGAGGGTACAAAACAATCTCAACGGACGTATTAAATACCATAACAGGCATACCAATCCACACAATACTCACATATGAATACATCAAGGAGCGTATTCTCCACCTCAAACACGAACCGACTGCAAGTGAATTCTTTCCAATCATCACAATACAACACAAAGTTCCAAGCTGGCAGATACACCCCTCTGATGAGACATCCCACTTCCAAATAAACACCAAACTTAATTCTTTCTCCTCATCACCTATGGTTACTCTTTTTACTGATGGGTCCGGAAAAGCCACCGGCGTAGGTTGGTTGGTTGGTTGGTTGTATTTATGTCGGCCAATTATTTGCACGTGGGATATAGGCCCTAAGGGGGGAGTGCCTTCCGTGGAGGTCTTTCTAAGGGAACCTAACCCGTATTAACGCTTGGAGAACCAAGGTTCGAAGAAAACCACGAAAACTCCGAACGATTAGGCCGACGGGCGCGATTGGGATCGAACCCAGCACTTCCCGTCTACCAGCTTCGAGAGCAGAACCTCTCGGCCACTGGTGGGGCCCACCGGCGTAGGAGCTGCATTCTGCGCAATGGAAAGGGGCGCTGTTACCCATCAGTGGGCTTGCAGACTAGATGATCACAATTCTGTTTATCAGGCAGAACTCTATATAATTTTAAAAGCTCTAGACTGGATTCAGATAAACACCACACACCCCTTCGAGCAAATTTATAGTGACAGTCTACCAACTGCACAGTCTACAAACTATGACAGTCTACATGACAGCCTACAAACTATCTATGCTCATAGAGCCAAGCATCCGCTAATCCTCGACATCAAAGTTAAGCTAAAGTCCCTCCAAAACTGAGTAGGTTTTGTCCTGTGTTGCCAGATTGGGGCCGTTTTTGTCTCCAGATTGTTAACTGTCACCGCTTTTTTGAACTAGAAATATTCGCCCTATTTAAAAATTGTTTAAAAATTCTGAAAAATAAGCAAATTATTATACCATTTAAAAACAGGGGTGACAGTCAAATAATCTGAATTTAAAAAGTCAACAATCTGGCAGCACTGGTCTTGGCCACGTGTCAGCGCACACGAGAGTTCAAGGTAATGAAACAGCAGACGCACTCGCAAAGTAAGCAACTGCTAAATCACATATAAACATCCATCTCCCACTTCCGCCCACATACATAAAACGTTCACTAAAAGCTAAAATAATTAAGGAATGGCAATTAATCTGAGACAATACCGACAAAGGCCGACACACATATAATCTAATACCGAAAGTACCAGAAACCCACCACAATCTCTCCCCACACACAACAGCGTTTCGCACGAGGCATGGTCACTTTCGAACTTACCTCCACAAATTTAAATGTGAAGACACATTTCTTTGCGAGTATAGCGCAGTGGCGTCGCCCTTTCATTATTATTTCACCTGCCCGCTAACAGTAAAGTGACATATTAAGAAGCCTGCCATCCCTCCCAAGGAATGGCTTCGCAATATCCTAAATAGAAACGCCCTTAATACAAAGTTACTTAAAATATATTTTTCTCTGAGAGATCTTTCAAACCTTACCTAGTAGCCGTCAGCTGCAAGTCTCAATGCAGAACTTCTTCTTAATCTCTGCCGCCTGTCGTGTTGGGGGATCTTCCTTGGCCGAGCCGATCTGAGGAGAGCTGGTTTTTGACCATAGTTTGTATTTACTATTTTTTCTTGAGTCAACTTATTTTCAAACCCGCCCCTTGTCGCGTTTAACGGCGGGTACAGCTCCGGTTCAACATTGCAACTTTTTCATTGTAATTTTTTAAAAACCTTAATAAATTTGACCGGGAGGGATACTATGCTCTACAGACTAGGTTTTCTTAGGTTATCAAATCAAATCAAATCTTTATATTACTTCTTGGTATGCACCCGAAAAAGATTTCGCTCTTGTTCAAATATTCAGTTGGAAAAAGATCTTCTGCTCTTGGATCTAAACTAAAACATGACCAAAAATGTAGTTATACTTTTTACTTTGTAGTAAGGTATTCAAAGTTAATTTTTATCACAAAAACTATTTAACCTTTCTACCCTGAACCATGAAACTGTTAATAAAGAGGAACTGACATATCCTTAAAATAGTGAAGCTTCAACTGTAACCGCTTTCGCAAGGGCTGATTACCTCCGGAGGAAACTTCGACCAGTAAATTTATATTGAAATTTTCTCCGTATTTAAAGACCTTATAAATGCAAAATGTCAGTCATAAAAAATGGCTGAAACAGATTTGCATTTTTTCTGGTGGAAGTTTACTTTTGCGGTAGACAGGCCTTGTGTTTCCGCCATATTGAGACAACCGGTAAAACAAACTGACTGTTTTACCAGACAAACTGACACCCGCAAAATTAAATAGAAAATTTCCCCATATTTGTGGCAAAATATTTCCATGAATCAGATGCTTAAATAAGACACAATTTTCTATTCAATTTTACTGGTGAGAAGTTTGCCCCGACGGTATTCAGAAACTGTAGATCCGAATTAAAAAAAGCAGTCGCCATCTTGTGACAACGTCCTCAGTTACTTCATTCGCAACTCGTAGACAGTACACTATATGTCTCCTCCTCTTTATTCATAACTCCATTCCCTGAACGAGTCAAATCGACCAAGGAAAGATTCGATTAGAAGAAATCGATTACAATCGAGAAATCGATTAAATGAACGGCTCTTTTTTCATTCGATTCTCAACATAATTTTTTTCGTGAAGCAGGGTAATAAAAAGACAAATACAGTTGAACCCGGTTAAGACACTCACGGTTAATACGCGGATTTTTTCAGATCTCTTGAACATCGCTCCTAAGGCTAATGCAAAAATATCACGTTTAATACGCGAACGGTTATTACACGATCCCGCTTAATACGCGATAAATTTTCGGTCCTTTGAGGGAAAAAAATCACCCTTAAGACGCAAATTCATTAAGATGCGAATTCCTTCTCTCTTCTCAAGTAATGCCAATTTTGCCGATTATTTCTATTCAGATAAAAACCACTGCTTTTTACTAATATTATTTACTTTATTTAATAACAGATTAATTATCTCGAAAATTACTAATGGGAAATAGTGGTAGATATTTGAATAAAACAAAAACCCGCTAAATTGGTAAAACTGCAATTCCTTGATACCGGTTCCTAGCATTCTTTGTGTCTCGCTTCGTGTACGTTTTTACTGTAGTAGAGAGATATTAGACGAATTCAGGTTACTCAGATACGTCATAAAAATTATATGATTAGAGATGATCATACCAGTTGTTCGTGAGGTTTTAAATGTACGTTATATCACTACTACGTTTTATAGTGCATATAGGCAACAAAAAATGAAACTCGTAAAGATTAAACAACTACGGTTGAATAATTCTTTGTTTTCTTTACTTTTTGTTATGCTAACATAACAATATTATTTATACAAAAATTAATAAAGATACTTTTTTTCTTATATTAAAAAGAAGGGCTGATTATAATGGTAGTTATTAATACAAGTACTAAATACGATTTTAAAAACTGGGTTGTGCTTCAAAGATTTAATATTTTTTTTTATTTCTGTTAAAAAAATTTAGCCTAGTAGGAAAATTATTTCTGTTTTTTCATTTTTGGTTGTAACGTTCCACATTTTTTCCGTTATTATTCCAGCCTGTCCTATAAAAAGAAACAATGAGTTAAAGTGAAATACAATTAAGTTTTAATCTAAATGACACAAGTTTCGACCGTAAACGTATAAATGAAAGCCCTAGTTCAATCAGACGATTACATGTGTAAATAAGCCCATTTCCTGCAACATTGTACAAATCACGTTTAATACGCGATCCCGCTTAATACGCGACTTTTGTCCACTCCCTTGAAATGCGTCTTAACCGGGTTCGACTGTAAAACGAATTTAAATAAATTTGTTAAACAGTTTTAAATAAAAAATTCTAGTGTCAAATATTTTTATCAAGGTTGTGGTACCAAACATTTTTATAACAGCTCATGGCTAATGAGCAGCCACTAAACAGGAGGAGCCATATTTTGAATTGTACTGTGCTCCCTAAAACTCTCCTTCGTCACTGCAGTGTTGCCAGTGGGTTACTTTGTTTTTTAAATGCAGATTTTTTGATTGGCAAGGGCACCACTTTTCTGAAATGGTAAAATTCCCCTTGTTTTCGCATTAATTAATATGTCATTAAATAAGGCGAATTTTACTATTTCAAAAAAGTGGAGCCAATCAAGAAATCTGAATTTTAAAAAAGTAGCCTACTGGCAACACTGCGTCACTGCTTAACATCTTTGACAAGGCAACCAGGCAGGGTTGTCAGTAGACTACTTTTTTAAATTCAGATTTCTTGATTTGCCCCACTTTTCTGATATGGTAAAATTCGCCTTATTAAATGACATATTAATTCAGTTATTGTTATTAACACATACATCTGACTTGTGTGCTTGACATCTAGGTCCGCTTATAAGTCATCGTCAATATACAGGGACGAGATAGCACAATGAAAATTACAACACAGAGAAATTACATCCGGGAGCTCCACAAAGAGTGTGCAATGGAGCCAGCGAGAGTCGAACTCGCAGACCTCTGCCGCTCTCAATGCTTGGCGGCTGGCAGCGCGGTGTCCTAACCGCTCGGCCACCGAGGCCCCATTAATTAAGGCGAACACAAGGGGATTTTCACCGTTTCAAAAAAGTGTTGCCAATCAAGAAAGCTGAATTTAAAAAAAAGTAGCCTACTGGCAACATTGCAACCAGGCAAAACTGTAAGGCAAAATTGCCTTACTGAGCCAAAACACTAGTTTTACTATAAATCGCAGTTTTTGAATCTCCGTTGCAAATAATTATCTATTTTTCAATTTGGTGATCGTGATCGCAAAAAAATCACATAAATGAACGTAAGCATGATTGTGCGAAACAATAACTATGAAAAAGTACGCATGCGGATAGATAATCATTTCCTACTTCAATAATAATTTTTCTAATGTTACAATTCTTATCTATGTTTATATTCATGCTTCATCTAGTTATCTCTTCTTGTTTATTTCTTATTTTGAGTTATTTCTATGTGTGTCAATCAAAATTAATTTATTTTCGTTTTTAAAAAGATTTTTTCCAATAGCTTCAAGTAAAAAATTGAAAGTAGAGGAGAGTAGGGCACATTTGAGCTTGTTTTATTTTATTTTTTGCACAATGAATTGCTTCATCCCTTCACTTAATTAGGGTTCATACGCTTCAAGGACTTTCGAGTCCCTTTTAGCAAATTTTCGTAAAGTAATATTTGCCTTATTTAACCCTCTCGCTGCTCAACCCGAGTTTTCCTCGGGCAACGTAGTAAAAGTAGCAAAATTTGCGCAACCTGAGATTTCCTCGGGGATGCAAATTATTCCATCTAATTAACCCTCCTTGATTATTCGCGCCAGTTATTTTTTTATTGTAAATTTTGCCTTATTTAACACTAGAACCGCCGGAAATTTTATTGAAGTTTTATTAAAATATTTTACACCGGAAATTTTAATTGAAACTACTTAACATATTTATTTAACCTATTTCTCCGAGGTACATTTTAAACTTATTTTAGAAAGAAATTTCTGGTGATAATCAAAATATTTTTATTTGGTAACAGTCAAAATGACTGCTACGGCGGTTCTAGTGTTAATCGGAGCATTTTACCGATTAATTTAGATAAAAAATTTTGTTTTGAAAAACCGGTGGCAAAAGAATAAAAATTCTGAAAAGACGCTCGTCGCGAAGGGGAAGGGGATTGCAATTTTTGAAGCTATCTTGATAAAACAATTACGCAGCGAGAGGGTTAATGAAAAAAAAATTCTATCTTCAGATATAACGACCAGGACTTTACGAAACTTCTGGTACTAAAACACCTAAAATCCCATGAATATCTTGATGCATACGAACCCTGTTAATGGACAATAGAAACAGACTAAATTAGGTGTCTTTATAAAACATTTAAGTAAAAGAAATGTGTCTCTCCATGCCGTTTTACATGTTATTTATTCTTTTGAGATACATTTACTTAATAAAAAGGGATTTGATCTATAAGGTGCCTTATAAAATATTTAAATAAAAGAAATGTACATCTCTCCGTGCTATTTAACATGTTATTTAGACTTGTGAGATACATTTGAAGACCAGCGGTGTAGTGGTTAGCACGCCTGTCTGCCGCACCGCAGGTCGAGAGTTCGACTCCCGACTGGGCAAGGTTCACTCAGCCCTTCATCCCTTTGGGGTCGATAAAATGAGTACCAAGCTTGCTTGGGAACTAAACACCGAGGGTCTCGCGTTGGGTTGACCACCTGGCCGGGACGCATGCTGCATAGCACCTCGGGGCCCAGGGTCAAGAAAACAGAGATGGGCACTGTCGGCCCGGATCCTTCTTGGATTGTATAGTCACAGAGTTTAGTTTAGTAGTAGAGATACATTTATTTACTAAGGAATGATTTCCTCTAGCGATGATATATGACAATAAAGTTCACTAATTATTAAATAATAAATTGCAATTATTAAAGAAAAAATTATCAAATATTTACGAAAGCATTAGTAACTATAATAATACAGCTATTTTTACTAATAAATTGTTACTCGATGTCTTATTATTTGTTCATAATTGCGTATTAATAACTTTTTAAGTAGTAAAAATACAAACCTTGAGCTCCTACATTGTGTATAATTTGCTCATTCTTTGTTTTCTAACCTGTCTGATTTCTGGTTTTACATCTTCTGCTTGTTAAGACTACAATGTGACTACAATGAGATTTTCAACACTTAAGAAAAGACAATTTGTAACTTAAAAAGATAAAATTTTCGTCTAATTTTGGAAAATGTTTTCTCTTCATATATGGGTTATTCCATGTGAAGTCGACAGATGGTCTATGGCGAACGCATCATTTTTTATTTTGTAGATACTAAGTAGGTGACATTTGCCAACCTTGTGAAACTCAAAACTGCTTTTGGTATATCTCTGGAAAATTTGCAACTGAAATATAGCTACACAACGGACAAGAAAGAAATATTTACACAGTGGACACCATTTTTTTACCTTTTTCAAAAGGCTATAGATATTTTATTTCAATTACTAAACCAATAAGATAGAGATCATTTGAAAAGCTAAACAATGGACTTTTATTTATATAGATTAAATTAGAACAATGGTGGGCCTAAAGAGAGATTTTCAGAGCTCAAAGTTCAAATTCATAAATTGCTGTCTGTTGTCATTTCAAGCGTTAAAAAACTATGAAGAACTTACATTGACAAGCCCATTTAGTTTCTTGCAAACCTACATACACGTAAGTTGCGGAGACAAAAAAGTAGTTTGTTAATCGTAATCCTTCTCCTTGAAAAACTTTGCAAAAATTCAAAAATTTTAGTTTTTAGACTTCCAGAACACTATATGGGGCAGTTGATAAAATTTTTAAAATACCAGGATTAAAATGCAAAAGGGATTTGCATCCTTGTTATTTGCATGATTTAATAAAAAATACTCGTTTTCTGTCTTTGGGGCTCCTTTTACAAATGATGGCCCTGGGTAGTTGCCTTGTTTGAGCTTGCGATAGCCAGACTCTCGCTAGCAGTTTTTGTATCATCGTATCCTGTCTATGGAAATGCACATTAAAAGCACCAATCAGGAGTGAATTACAACTCCAAAAACCTAAAATGCAGCTTAAATTTGGACATTTGTAAGATTGCAAATAAAAAAGACACTGTGATATCTTTTATTCGTCGACAAGTTGATTTCCATATCTTCCAGTTTGTCAGAGTCAGTCGTATTATGTTTGACATACTTACACATATTTGCAACGAATGTAAACTTGACCTATATAATAATTCTCAAATCCACTTGTCTGGATCATCGCAAACAAAAAGTCTAAAAAACATTAATGCAGAGCTCCCAAGCCTCCGGCTTTTCGAATATCAGTATTTTAATAACGAAAATGTTCTTTTATTTAATTGGAACATTGGTAAGATTTAAAAGAACAACATTTTCTCTAAGATAATAGTGGTGTGCAAGAAACTAGAGACTTGGCAACTCTGTTAATGTGATAACATTCCAAGTTTTCAGTAGAGACACTACTCTCCACTATGCCAATGATGTCAATATTAAAATAAAATAAAAAGGGTTTAATTGTATAAACTTCTCAGTAATTAAACCTTTGACGTTCCAAAACAAAGTCTTCAAAGAAGGCATTGCAGAGTCACAAAAAAGACTACACAAATAAGAAACGCAGAAACTTGTAAATGCACTTATCACAGAATCAAAAAATGTCGAGTTGTACAGGGCGACAAGCTGTTACTCATTTAGCATCGCTCGGGGAGCACCTTTTCCTTGAAAAATGCTACAGACTAACTACAGTAACTCTACCCCCCCCCCCCCCCATTAATAATAAGATATGCAGTTTTACTTGGAATGATTTTATCATGCATACGTCTACCAATCAAATCTCTTTTCTTCAGTGTCCCATGATACTATATAACAACATAGTAAATTTTAAGTGGTTTAAGTTGCTCTAAGATAGTATCTTGCCTTTAAAAAAGTATGTACATGGGGTGGTAGAAAGTATCTGCTAATATGGGATAAGCCTCTGTATTTTTTAAAGTGAAATAAACATACCTTAAACTGGAAAATTTATTTAATAAATTATTCTTGTTTCAATGCGTTAATAATTGCATTTCATTTAATGAGCAAACTTTCTGTTTAAAAATATGTTTATTTAACTAGAAAAAAACCAGAAGGTTAGGAGCTATGCTATGCTGTGCTATGGTATACTTTGAGACATATTTAGATAATATAGATTTTAAAAATATATGTGATGACTTTTCATGGTAGTAGAACTGCATTGACATTGTGTTAGATTACATCAACGCCATTTTGATAAGCAAGTTTACAAAATTACTTTTACTTATACGAGTTTTGTTTAATAATTTCTTAATACCTTCACGACGAGCGTCTTTTACCGAAATTTTAATCTTTTACTACCAATTTTTAAAAATGAAATTTATATATATATATATACAGTAGCGCTCAAAAGTATTTTGACAACCTTATATTTTCTCTTATTTTATTTAATATAAAAATGTAAAAGAAAATATATTCCCTATAATTGAGAACACTATGACTGCACTTATTCGAATGTATCAATTTTCAACTTGAATGTTTTCATTCGGCGCCACCGAAGAAATATGACTCCTCCTTGGCTCAAAAGTATTTTGACAATTAGTTTGCATTTATTTGTTGAAGGTGTCAGTGGCGCTATAGCTTCGATTAGTGTATATATCGACTTATTGTGTTTATTTTTAAGTGCCGGAATGTAAAAAATATTGAAGTGATTCTACAAAAGCCGCTGTAAATGCACTTAAGAAAGGTAGACTGCAAGCAGAATTACCTCGTTCTTTTAACGTGTCTCATCAACTTGTTATTACATGGAATAAAGTTTTTAATAAACAGAAACACATCGAAAATAAGCCTCAAAGTGGCCATCCGAAAAAAAAACTTGCAATGTTGACTGTATTCTAAAAATGATATCTACAAGTGATTGTAGTAAGTCCGCTGTAATAATAAAAAATGAATTGAAAGAAAATTACGGCATAGACATACACGTTTCATCAGTCAAACGACGCCTAAACCTCTATGGTTTACATGGCAGAAGACCAGCAAAAACACGTTTGTTATCTACTAAGAATAGGAAGGCTAGAGTCGCATTTGTAAAACAGCATAACCCTTTCAGGGTCAAAGCAATTCCATTGCTAAAATGTTGAATTTAATGACTGACACCGGAATTTGAAAACAAATTTATTTATAAATAAGAAAAAGCTATATTTTATACGCATAACAAACCGAAAATTTTAAGCCAAAATTCCGGTGTCAATCATTAATTTCAACACTTTAGCAATGGAATCGCTTTGCCCCTGAAAGGGTTATGCCGTTTTACAAATGCGACTCTAGCCTTCTTATTCTTAGTAAACAAACGTGTTTTTGCTGGTCTTCTGCCATGCAAACCATAGAGGTTTAGGCGTCGTTTGACTGATGAAACGTGTATGTCTATGCCGTAATTTTCTTTCAATTCATTTTTTATTATTACAGCGGACTTACTACAATCACTTGTAGATATCATTTTTAGAATACAGTTAACATTGCAAGTTGTTTTTTTTCGGATGGCCACTTTGAGGCTTATTTTCGATGTGTTTCTGTTTATTAAAAACTTTATTCCATGTAATAGCAAGGTGACGAGACACGTTAAAAGAACGAGGTAATTCTGCTTGCAGTCTACCTTTCTTAAGTGCATTTACAGCGGCTTTTGTAGAATCACTTCAATATTTTTTACATTTCGGCACTTAAAAATAAACACAATAAGTCGATATAAACACTAATCGAAGCTATAGCGCCACTGACACCTTCAACACTTAAATGCAAACTAATTGTCAAAATACTTTTGAGCCAAGGAGGAGTCATATTTCTTCGGTGGCGCCGAATGTAAACAAACAAGTTGAAAATTGATACATTCGAATAATTGCAGTCATAGTGTTCTCAATTATAGGGAATATATTTTGTTTTACATTTTTATATTAAATAAAATAAGAGAGAATATAAGGTTGTCAAAATACTTTTGAGCGCTACTGTATATATAAACAGCAGCGCTCAAAAATATTTTGACAACCTTATATTCTCTCTTATTTTATTTAATATAAAAATGTAAAAGAAAATATATTCCCTATAATTGAGAACATTATGACTGCAGTTATTCAAATGTATCATGTTTCAACTTGTTTGTTTACATTCGGTGCTACCGAAGAAAAATTACTCCTCCTTAGCTCAAAAGTATTTTGACAATTAGTTTGCATTTAATTGTTGAAGGTGTCAGTGGCGCTGTAGCTTCGGTTAGTGTTTATATCGACTTATTGTGATTATTTTTAAGTGCCGAAATGTAAAAAATATTGAAGTGATTCTAAAAAAGCCGCTGTAAATTCACTTAAAAAAGGTAGACTGCAAGCAGAATTAGCTCGTTCTTTTAACGTGTCTCGGCAACTTGTTATTACCTGGTATAAAGTATTTAATAAACAGAAATTCACCGAAAATAAGTCTCATAGTGGTCATCCGAAAAAAACAACTTGCAATGTTGACTGTATTATAAAAATTATATCTACAAGTGATTGTCGTAAGTCCGCTGTAATAATAAAAAAATAATTGAAAGAAAATTACGGCATAGACATACACGTTTCATCAGTCAAACGACGCCTAAACCTCTATGGTTTACATAACAGAGGAACAGCACAAACACGTTTGTTATCTACTAAGAATAGGAAGGCTAGAGTTGCATTTGTAAAACAGCATAATACTTTCAGGGGCAAAGCAATTCCATTGCTAATGTGTTAAAATTATTGATTGACACCAGAATTCTGTTTAAAAAAATATTCGGTTTATTATGTGTGTGAAATATAGCTTTTTCTTATTTACAAATAAATTTGTTTTCCAATCCCGGTGTCAATCATTAATTTCAACACTCTAGCAATGGAATTGCTTTGCCCCTGAAAGATTATGCCGTTTTACAAATGCAAATCTAGCCTTCCTATTCTTAGTAGGTAACAAACGTGTTTTTGCTGGGCTTCTGCCATGTAAACCATAGAGGTTTAGGCGTCGTTTGACTAATGAAACGTGTATGTCTATGCCGTAATTTTCTTTCAATTAGTTTTTATTATTACAGCGTACTTACGACAATCACTTGCAGATATCATTTTTATAATACAGTCAACATTGCAAGTTGTTTTTTTCTGATGACCAGTATGAGGTTTATTTTTGACGTAATTCTGTTTATTAAAAACTTTATTCCATGTAATAACAAGTTGCCGAGACACGTTAAAAGAATGAACTAATTCTGCTTGCAGTCTACCTTTTTTAAGTGAATTTACAGCGGCTTTTTTAGAATCACTTCAATATTTTTTACATTTCGGCACTTAAAAATAATCACAATAAGTCTATATAAACACTAACCGAAGCTATAGCGCCACTGACACCTTCAACAATTAAATGCAAACTAATTGTCAAAATACTTTTGAGCTAAGGAGGAGTCATATTTCTTCGGTGGTGCCGAATGTAAACAAACAAGTTGAAACTTGATACATTTGAATAAGTGCAGTCATAGTGTTCTCTATTATAGGGACTATATTTTCTTTTACATATTTATATTAAATAAAAGTCCTTCCGGCCAGTGCCGGGAGGAAGAGGTAGCTTTCATAATCCTTATTTAAAAAAAGCCAACTTATATCATGCAAACACACCAAGCTCAATTTAGTGGAAACCGAATATAGGAGATTCAATACTAATTTTTATCAATATAATGAATGAGAATTTCGCGAAATTAGTCAGCTTTATCCAAGCTGCTTTTCTTTAAAGTAACTTATATTTGGCTGCCAAATTCGGCAATTTCTTAAAGTGCCTGTCATTTTAAGACAACATGGTGGATGAGGCTAAGCAGTGAACTTGGTCGAGACCTTAGTAATTGCTGTGCACATGCTCACTCACATCGGAATCGGTTAATATATAGGAGTGCTGTCGCATGCAAAAAATCAGATTTTTCAAAATGTCACCCACAATAGAAATTGAAACTGCTATATCTGAGCCATTTTTTAAGGTAAAGACAAACAAAAAATGCTCCTGAATCCTTATATCAAGATCAAATACTTAAGAAATAAACCTTTTTCAATTTCTAATTTTTTTGCACCTCACTTTAAATATATATATATATTTTAATTTAATGGCCGCCATTTTGAAACAAGATGGCTGATGAATCTGGCCAGCGAACTTGGTCGAGGTGTTGATGTATACTATCCACATGCCTTCTTACATCGAAATAGGCGAATACGTGTGTTATCGCGTGACAAATACAAGATCGTTTCAAAATGTTAGCCATGCTAGAAATTCAAAGTGCTATAAATCAACCATTTTTTAAGATATCAACAAAAGAACAAATTTTCAGAAACAAAAACTGCTCCGGAATCTTTGTATCAAGGCCAAACACATAAAAAAAATCTTTTTCATTTTTCAATTTTTTAATACCTCATTTTGAATTTAAAATTTAATTTTTTTAAAATGGCAACCCTTTTGAAACAAGATGGCGAATGAAGCTGGCCAACGAACTCGGTCGAGACATTGGTATGTACTATGTACAGACTAAGTTACATCCAAATAGGTTCATAAATACGCCTGTTATCGCGTGACAAAAATCAGGTCGTTTTAAAATGTCAGCCACAAGAGAAATTCAAAATGCTATTACTCAGCGATTTTTTTTTAGATATAGACGAAAGAAAAACTGTTCCGGAATCTTTGTATTAAGGTCAAACACATACAAAAAAAATATTTTTCATTTTCCAATTGTTTGGTATCTCATTTAAATTTTTTTATTTTTTAATTTTTTTAAATGGCCGCCATTTTGAAACAATATGGCTGATGAAGCTGGCCAACGAACTCGGTCGAGACATTGGTATGTACTATGTATAAACGAAGTCACATCCAAATCGGTTCATAAATACGCCTGTTATTACGTGAGAAAAATCAGGACGTTTCAAAATGTCAGCCACGGTAGAAATTCAAAATGCTATAACTCAGCCATTTCTTAAGATATAGACGAAACGAAAACTGCTTCCGAATCTTTTTATCAAGGTCAAACACATAAGAAGAAAATATTTTTTCAATTTTCAATTTTTGGTACCACATTTCAAATTTAAATTATTCTTAAAAATTTAAATGGCCGCCATTTTTAAACAAGATGGCGGGTGAAGCTGGCCAACGAACCCGGTCGAGACATTGGTATGTACTATGTATAAACGAAGTTACATCCAAATCGGTTCATAAATACGCCTTTTATCGCGTGACAAAATTCAGGACGTTTCAAAATGTCAGCCACGCTAGAAATTCAAAATGCTATAACTCAGCCATTTTTTAAGATATAGACGAAACAAAAACTGCTCCGAACTCTTTATATAAAGGTCAAATACATAAGAAAAAAATATTTTTCCATTTTCAATTTTTTGGTACCACATTTCAAATTTTAAATTTTTTTAAAAATTTTAAATGGCCACCATTTTGAAACAAAATGGCGGATGAAGTTGGCCAACGAACTCGGTCGAGAGATTGATATGTACTATGTACACACCGAATTACATCCAAATCGGTTCATAAATACGCCTTTTATCGCGTGACAAAATTCAGGACGTTTCAAAATGTCAGCCACGCTAGAAATTCAAAATGCTATAACTCAGCCATTTTTTAAGATATAGACGAAACAAAAACTGCTCCGGAATCTTTGTATAAAGGTCAAATACATAAGAAAAAAATATTTTTCCATTTTTAATTTTTTGGTACCACATTTCAAGTTTTAAATTTTTTTAAAAATTTTAAATGGCCGCCATTTTGAAACAATATGGCTGATGAAGCTGGCCAACGAACTCGGTCGAGACATTGGTATGTACTATGTACACACCGAATTACATCGAAATCGGTTCATAATTACGGGAGTTACAGTGTGACATAGGTCAGATATATATATATATATATATATATATATATATATATATATATATATATATATATATATATATATATATATACATATATATATATCAATTTTGAACGGAGGGTGGTTTCGGGGTCTGGGGGTCATGATCGATGAAAATATACCAAAATTTTTTGAAATCGCTTTCCTCCGAACGGCTGCAATAGGTAGCTTTTTTGTAAAGAAAGCTACCTAAAATAAGAGAGGATATAAGGTTGTCAAAATACTTTTGAGCGCTACTGTATATATATTTTTACCAGTATAGGCATATAATATGTTTATAAAAAAAATTAAAAAATTGAAAACAGTATTATGGAGGGTGGGATGTGGATTGCTGAAAAAATTATAATAACATACACAAAATATTTATATATGTATACATATATATATATTTAAAAAAAAGTAAGTGAATGTGTATGTTTTTCCATACATTATACACTATTAAAAACACACACACACATAAAAAATAAAAATACCATTACGCTGGGTTGAGGTCGGGAAATCTACAAAAAGTTTAAAACCTATTATGTTTATATGTATGTGAGCATGTATATATGTATGTATATATGCTTATATATTGTATGGATATATTATTTAAAAAAAAATACGGGGTATCATGCATTTAGCATCATAAATTTCTCATAAATTTTCATATATTGTTACATAATACAAGGCTATAATTTACTATCACAATATTCCTCATTGTTTTTTAAATTTTCATATATTGTTACATAATACAAAGCTATATTTTACTATCTCAAAATATTCCTCATTGTTTTTTAAATGTTATTTATATTCTCCTTTTTTATATTATAATATTTGTCTTTAAAATAGTTAATTTAACTAATGCCCTTTTATTTATTTATTTTTATATAATTCTTTATTTTATTTTGTATTTTCTCAGTACTTATTAATTTATTCCTATTCTTTATTTTATTTTGTATTTATTCAGTACTTATTCAGTTTATTCCTAATATTTCATTCTACTTTAACTAAATGTTAATTTAAGTCATTTATTAATTTCTTCAATCAATTTCATTCCTTTGTTTCTTTTTTTTTTGGAGGGGGGGGGGGGAGGGTAAAGATGTCAGCACTAAACATTATTGTTGATAATCCAGTTCCAATATACTCTTTTCCTTTCTCACACCAGATGGCAGCAAAGTTATGGGTTTCAGTCAGTTACTCTACTGTGGCCCACATGTTAAAATAGTCCTAACTCTGTTTTGCATCCTGACATGCTGAAGTTTTGGTTCCTAGTATGTAATTTAGGTATTTTGCTCTAATAATTTTTAATATCCTGTGTAAGGTGTAACTTTCTTTAGATCTCTTGGTTTTTATTATCTATTTTCTCTTATGTTGCGTTATGAGGAACTAAATTTTGTCATTTTAGGCTTAATGCCGACAAAATTGATGAAATAACGCATCTTCACTATGAATGAACCTACAAGCTCCTCTGAAGATTTTGTGGGTTATTCACAGTTTCTTATTTTACATACTGGTTTCCTATGTTCAAATCTGGTTCATCTTTAGAATTTTACCAATTTGTTCATATATTTGTGATTTCAAATTTATTATATATATATACAGTGCGTCTCATAAATATAAAGACATAGATGATTTTGAAATTACAATTTATTAATTCAGTTATAAGAAATTAAATTTTATACCTCATATTAACACTAGGGAGACCGAGAATTTTACAAAAGTTTTAGAAAAATATTTCACACCAGGATTTTTATTTTGTATTATTAACTTATCCATTTAACTAGAGTTTTTTTCTTTTTTTTTTTTTTTTTTTTTTTTTTTTTTTTGTATCTTTTAATCTAGTTTTATAGAAAATTTTCTGGTTCGAACCGAGATATATTCAACTGGTAGCAGTCAAAATGACTGCTCGCGGGCTTTCTAGTGTTAAGAACAATGATATGAATCTGTTATAGGGGTTTAAATTTAAATAAAATAATTTCGACTCGAATAATAATTTAAAAAATAAATAAAATACGCTGTCTCATAGACCTATATATTTTCATAAAGACAAATTTGAAACTGCTTCATATGGAAACTTTTTCGAATGCGCGCGTACAGAAATAATGCGCAAGCGCAGAAATACACCTTAAGTTACCCAAGCGAGCAAAGTTGTTTGACTTGTTTCAATTGCAAAGATGCCGCGAAACATTGAAATTTCTAAAGATGAGATTTGCAAAATACGTGGATTTAAAGCTAATGCCTTAACAGTTTCTCAAATACGTAAAAAAACTGGGAGAAGCAGAGCAGCCCTTTATAAAATTTTATCAAAAACTTACAATTTATATTAGAGAAAACGATCTGGCAGGTTGCGAGAAAGATTAGTGAAAGACTCGATCGCAAGATCATGCAACTTGTTTCGTCGTACAAAATGTCACTCCGATAAGTTTCTCAACAAGTTTATGGTATGATCTCAAAGGACACAGTAAAACGTCGTATATAAGAAAGTAAAAATATTCTCTGTCTAGATATGTGTAGATTTCCTTTACTGAAAATAGAACACAAAGAACGAAGGCTACTCTGGCCTAAAAATCATATGCATTGGAAGGACGAATGGATGCAAAACATATTTTTCAGATGAAAAGATATTTAACTTGGATGGCCCAGATGGTTGGAATTCCTACTCGCACAATTTAAGACTGAAACTCGAACCCTCTTCAGTAGGCAAAAAGGGAGAGGTTCTGTTATGGTTTGGGGTGCCTTCTGTTTTAATGGAACTACATATATTGCTTTTCTGGAAGGTAAACAGAGTATATGGAACTGCTTGATAGTCACTTGTTGCCAATCGCCAAAACTCTTGGTGGTCGGAATTGTTTGTACCAACAGGATAATGCACCGATTCACACATCAAGACTCAAAAAAAAATGGTCTACTGATAACAATGTTCAAGTCATGGTGTGGCCCGCACGTAGCCCTGATTTAAATCCAGTTGAGAATCTTTGTGGCATTCTCGTTCGAAGTCTATATGCATCTGGAGGACAATTTTCAAACGTCCTTGAGTTGAAAAAAGAAATCGAACAAAGTTGGTGTAATATAAAGCCAAAATAGGTACACAAATTAATAAACAGCATGATAGCTAGAATATTTGCTCTCATTAAAAAGAATGGATTTTTTATTTGACGATAATTCAAAAGTACGTAAAATATCTTTATATTTATAAGACAGCAAATTTGTTTACATTTATCAATTTTCGAGTTGAAATTATTTAATTCTAATTTAATTTATTGTAAAATGTTCTTTTAGTATATGCTTTTTGCTATATGCATAAACATAATTTTGAATTATTAAAATATTATTTCGGAAATAGCATTATCTTTATATTTATGAGACGCACTGTATATATAACAAAAATGTTTTAATTAAATAAGGCGAAACTTTCGCTTAACAATTATTGGAGGGAATAATCGGGCATCTTGTGCCTTTTATGTGTCATGTTGGATTCGGGTAATGAAATGAATTTGAAAAGAAAGAACCCAAACCCATCATGATCGCCAGAATTAATAACGTTATTGAGTGTACTAACGAACTGTCGTCTAGTGACAAGTTTGATTTCGAAGCTAAAATTATCGGTAATTATGTCAAAATATTCCCGGATAGTTTCCACGAAAAAATTTCTATCTTTGAATATTTCAAGCAGATTAACGTACATTACGTTGTACCTGACAGAGAAATCCCCATTAAAGTATTAATCAAAGGACTTCCAATTTCCACTGATACAGAATTAATTAAAAAAACGTTAAGTTGCAGATGATTCAGCATAATCAAAATTTCTCGAATGAAAAGCAGAAGAGATGGTAGATTACTACCACTTTTCATCGCTGAACGCTCAAAAAATGAAACTCCATATGAAATCTATAACGTCAGATTCCTTTTCAAAATTAAAACTGAAATTCAAAAATTTAGAACCGCTAAAAAAACACCGTGATGTTACCAGTACCAAAAATTGTTCCCATCGCAGCCAACTGTAATATAAACCCTGCTGTGATGGTTGCAAAGAAGAACATTTCTCTAAAGACTATTCTTTAACCCTTTCAAGCATGGTGATCCCACGGAGGGACCACCTAATTTTAATTCCAAACTTAAGAATATTTTTTAAAAATTTTGCTTTTACAATGAAAGTTTAGAAGAAGAAGTTTTCAAAATAAGCTCGTTTATAAATGCTGGAGTCAATCAATCATTTCATCATTTTACGAACAGAATTTTTCTGTGCCGGAAGGGGTTAAAAACTATCCCTGTGCTATGTAATCACCCCCGCCCCCCACCCCCCAAAAAAGTGTTAACTGCGGTGTCCCACATCGCTCTAATCATAAAGGCTGTGTAAAATTCCCGATTAAACCACAATTCAAAAAACTTGTGCTAAAACTAAAAATCCTCTATGAAAAAAAACAAAAACAACCTAATATTAAATTACTGTAAAATTACTTTAAATCTAAATATATGGAACTGAAAAGTGCCTTTTTTTTATTCTGTGGTTTTTTTTGTGCCACCTTGTTACTAAACTCCCGATAATCATCACCAGCTAAACTAGTGCTTTATTAGTGTTTTTCTTTTATGAAATTTTTTGTACAAATTTCATTTTTCCGATGCCCGGATTATAATATTTATTTCTCAAGTTATATCTTTTTTTCATGTATTAACACTTGAACGTCTAACTGATGTCAATTCGACATCGATAAAATAATAAAAAGTCGATTACAGCCAGAATTTTTTTCGTAAAATTAATTAAATTGTAAATGGAGAAAACTTGGTTGAATAAATAAGTGAAATTGTTTTAAATAACAATTCTGGTGTTAGAATGTTTTTATTAAGATTGGGTGAAATATCCAGACGTTCTAGTGTTAACCCTTAAAAACCTATGGTATCATTTATGATATCATCAGTGTTCCCGATTCAGTGGATATTTTTATTGACATATTCTGTATTCACACCAGAAATTTAATATGGAAATTTTTGATTTATTTAATAACAGACATTTCGTTATTAAAATAAGTGAAATTTACTATTTAGATTTTTCTGGTATGAATTCAGATTCTCTGAATTACGTAATTTCTGGAACGCATGTTAACCTGGCCATTTAAGGGTTAAACAACCACAATTTTTAAGGCAATATTTGTGATTAAAAAAAGGCCAGAATAAAACCTTACAAAGTTACTGTTACTTAATTATTACAATCCCTTGATATTTAATTAACAAATATCGTAAAAGTCTTCTAACTATTAATTTTATAACAATTTTAAATTTAGTCCATCAGATTGTTATCTTCTGTTCCGTTATAAATAACATTCATTGAATTATCATTTGATTATAATAACATTTCCTTATATTACCAATCATTTAATATTTTATCAGTGCCAATGATCATGACCTTCGCGAAAATTTGAATGATATAATAGCTTTTTAAGGTCAGCTCCTAAATCACGAGTCTAAAGGTTTCAGATCTTAAGTTCAATAAGAATAAACTTTCAACACTAGGAATGATTATTTGATATTTTAATATGTATTTCTAAATATTTAACTTGATAAATAATTAGATTATTTTTATGCCTGCTAACAGTGTAGAGTTCGGGTAACATAAGAGGTTTTTTTTATGTACTGCAAAATCAGATGCATTGCATTTTTTTTATGGAAGAAAATGAAAAAGATTTTTGTATGGTCACGCTAAGACCAGGAATTGTGAACATGACGCACTTTTGCATAATATAGGCATGGACACATGGATCCGGGCACAGGGAGCCAAAATTAGGGTGGAAGTTGAAATATTGCAAATATTGGTTTTAATTTGAAAAATTTGGCAAATTTTAAATTCAGAAATCACAAGCCTTTTCTTTAACACTAGAACCAGTGGAGTTATAAATAAAGAGCAGGAGATATATAGTGTATTGTCTACCAGTTGCAAGTGAAGTGACTGAGGAGGTTTTCAGAAGATGGCGGCTGATTTTTTACATCGGATTAACAGTTTCTAACTGCCGCCGGAGCAAATTTCCACCAGATAATTTTGCCTTATTTTGGCGGCTTTTTCATGAAAAATTTCTCTCACAAATATTATTAAAATTTCTACTTATTTTTACTGGTGGTAGTTTGTCCATATATTATTATTTTTTTCACCTACTCTACCAGGGGTGTCTGCGCTGTCACAATACGGCGTAAACGCAGGACCTGACTACCGCCGAACTAAACTACCACCAGTAAAAATGAAAATCTGTTTTTGCCATTATTTAATACTGAAATTTCGCTTTAATAAAGCGTTTAAGTAAAAAGAAAATGTCTATTTAAATTTACTGGTGGAAGTTTTCCGCGGCGGTAATCAACCCCTGCAAAAGCGGTAACAGTTGAAGCTTCACTTTTTTAAGGGCATGTCTGTTCCTCTTTATTAATAGTTCCATGCTAGAACCGCGGGAGGTTTTAATTAAGTTTTAAAAATATATTTGACACCAGAACTTTATTTATAATTATTTAATTTATTTGTTTAAATTATTTTTGAGCAATACATATTTAACTTATTTTATGAAGTGGTGGTTTGGTACGTGTCAAAATGACTCGTCATCGCGGTTCTATAGTGTTAACGAACAGGTTATATCAGAATAATGTTCCTTAGAACATACTGATTGTTACCAAAGCCTTCTCAAGACTATCAAGCCAGACACGATTTCATTCCCCTACATATGTGACGTCACGACGAGGGGCTGGCGCCAATGCCGAGCAATTGAATCTTGTATCTCATTGTTTAGAATTAAAATGTAACGTATGCACGTGCTGTGTACTTAAAGGAATAGAACATATTCTTTTGAAGGTAAGTTTTATTTTCAAATTAACTACTTATATTTTATTTGTACTAGTTCTATTTTTTGTGTTCAGAATATCTTTTATTTTTAACTTCTTTAAAATAAATGAACTATTAAATCCCAGTATCGTATTGTCAATAATCCCGTGTCCGTGTCTCAAAACAAAACTATATTATTGTACTTCTGTTTCACTTCAAAAACAGCAGTAATTTAAAGGGGCAAAAATCACTAAATCGTATCGAAACTTATATCATTCCCTGTCTCTCGTAATTTGCTAAAAATTGGTGCTTGAATGGTGTGAATCGGTGAATTATCTCAAAAGTTATTAATAAATAAAGTTTTCATTGTTTAATTATATTCTTTATAAATGTGTAAAAATAGCTTCATTTTAATATGTGCTAGAGCTATAGTGCAATATAATATGTGCTAGAGAGATTCTGTTGGGGCCAACACATTTCTCCTTATAATTTGGAAGCTATATGGCCAATTCAGTTTGAAATTTTAATGTCCTATGCGACATATTTTTCTACCTCAACTATTATATTTTCAAGTGGAAATTTTAATTAGTTCTTTTAATTTAAACAAATTAATAAAAAAAACTTTAAAATCATTATTACTCGGGAATTTATCACTGAAAACTGATGAAATTTTGTCTATAGTACAGTACAAATATTATTGTTTAAATTTTACATTTTGGTAATAGCTATTTGCAACATTACCTTTCTTGCTATTCAAAAATTTCGGTTAAAACTTCTGAATTTTGTTTACTCGGAAATATTGACACCAGACACCTGAAACTTATGTCAGACTGGGTTCTTTGGGTACTAATCATGCTCAAAAATGTTCAGCCAAAAGTCTTAGTTACAAGCCATTATTCAGCAATTTCTAACTTGTCACACTTTCCTCCCTTTTTAATTTGTTCTGTTTTCTCTCATTAAAGTGACTTTTAATAAACGTCTATTTATTAAAAAACACTTTCATGTGAATTATAACTAATTATTTTGTATGCAGAGTTGTTTGGGATTTAATTTGATACAAAATTTATGTACGTTTATGTGTATTTTCATACTAGAAATTTAAATATACTATTGAATGCAGGCGTTATTTATGTGTGAATGTGTGTTTTAATGTATATTGTAGTATGTGTGTTTATTATTACATATTATCTTGTTTACTTCTTTTAAAGTCCAGTCAATATACGCAGGGCTGCCACAGGCGACTATTTTTTTATTCTGACTTGCACCACTTTCTCAAAACAAAAATCTTTGACATACAATTTGACAACATTTGCAAGAGAAATATACTACAAAATTTATTTATTTTTTTAAATAGCGGTGCGAATAGAATAGAAAGATACTCGCCGGTGGCAGCCCTGCATACGTACCAATTTATTGTTGTGTTTTAATCTTAAACTCCTAATATCTTGATAAAAATTCCTTTTATAATATTTGTTACATAAACCATGCTTATACGTGAAAACTGGAGATATGGGGATAATGTGTTTGAATCTCTATTTTTGCAACCACTGTAAACAATTAATTCATAAGAAGGCTTGTCAGAAAAACAGATGTTGGCGAGTCCCTCCCCCCCCCCCCCCTCCCACCTCTTCGAAAACATTGTGTGTGTTTTTATATACATTTTAATGTTTAATTAAAAATAACAATAATTAAAATAATTTTTTTATAATTATAAATTTACTTTTCGATGTAGTCATGGTCATCATCTCATAAATATTGATTATTTTAAACTTAAAACATGTGAACAATAATTTAAACAGCCCACACAACATTATTTTTGGAAATGAAATATTTTCGTGGAAGGATTTGGGTTTCTCTTATGTTTTTTAGCAGTTAAATCTCAAATATCCGAGGAAAATGAACATATGTTAGGAAAATTGTAATTTGGATTGATGAAAGTGTTTTCCTTCTTCTTTTTTTTTTTTTTTTTTTTCCTCTGTCATGTTTCAGTACACTTTAAAAAAATATATTGCTTGTACCTTGCATAATATGTTAAACTAACACAAAATTAAAATAATAATAATAATTTTCGATTTCATGACCTTGTTTTGTTTTATTATGAGAGTTTTATGTTTCTCGATTCTAATGGATTTTATGTGAAAATTACCCATTTCTGATAAGTAAAGTTTGCAGTAGGTACGAAAAATTTATCTGTATGGACATTTGATTTCATATATGCTTTAATTTTACTATTTATTTATACTAAATTTGTTATGTGAAGGTTTCAAATCACTAAATATTTAATAGAATATTTACTGCATAATTTCAGGCCACAATAAATAATAAAAATAGAACACAAATAGAATTTGTTTTTATTTGAATTTCACTTTGCTTTCACTTTAACTTAATTTTAAATGTAGGTTTTGATTGGCACACTTATTAGTATTTATTTATTTTTGAAAGTGAAATAATTGAAAGCAAAGTAATTTAATTGATATGTGTTTAAACTGAAAATTTATATATGTATACATATATATTAATGTCTTGTTTTTGAATATATAGAAAGTAGATAATTGATATTGTTTCTAAACTTCAAAGTAGAATAAATATAATAAAACTGTTCACTAAAATAAATGTAATACTTGTTTTTGTTTTTTTCTTATTAACGATCCAATTTTATTTCATGTACTCTTAACTTTAATACTGAGGCACATTTTCATTGACACAGTAATATTATTTCATAAATATAGTATCTTTATTTTTACTGTTGAGGAGTAATCGAAATTGATTGAAAAGCGCCTAATTAGCGTCTTTAAACTACAAGTATGTATATAATTTTTTCCGTATGCTGTGATAATTAAGTTGGAATGTAGAGGAAAGTATTGATATGTTTTAAATAAGTCTGTGCTCTTCTCTGCTGGCTTAAGCCCCGCGAAGTGACCCGTCACGAAACCTTGTGTTTGGCTTTTAGTCTTTAGGCGGCTTTGTTGTTACTAAGCAATTGCCGTCACGTGGTAATACGGAAATAAAAGGTTTGTCTTCTTAAATATTGGAAACTTTGTGATATTGCTTAAAACTTATTGAAGAATTTTATACTTTTTAGCTCACAGGCTATCAAATCCTGAGAGCTTATGTGCCCGCCGGTTCTGAATGTACGTATTTACGTACGTATGTACGTAACGCGATAACTCTTGATAGAAATATCCGATTTGCTTCAAAATTTTTTTCTAGGTTCATACTGATAAGGCGCTTCCGTGATTAGTTTTGTGGGTGCATTGTTTAACCCCTTAATTCTCACTCCCGTGATATTCACGGGCTGTGACTTTTTTTCAGATTGTTTGATTCCAACCAGTTTTATAAAATAGTGTAATTGGCTTTATTATAAGTACCTTTACATGACATTAAATAAAGTGGATATTTATTTTTCAGAAAAGTGGTGCCAATAAGCAATTTGAATTTTTAAACCGTAATTTAATGCGACCGTTAAGGGGTTAAGGATAAAGGGGGGGGGGTAGCCCACCCCCCTTAATTTAGATAAATGGGTTTTTCAAGCAGAATTATTCGATTTACTCCAAATTTGGTATACCGGTATATTATGTTAAGGAGCTTCCCTGATTGGATTTAGAGGTTCATTGGTTAAGTATAAAGGGGGGAAACGGGGGCTAATCCTCTTCATTTATTTTTTGAGGGGCATTATTCTTTGAAATAAGAGTATAATATACAATTAGTGGGAATAGCCTGTGAGCTCAATGCCATCAGTTTAACTGGGCACTTTTCTTTTTTATTAAAATATCTCTTAGACCTGTTTAGAAATTTTGGTTTATTTAACCCTATACAGGCCGCGAACAGTGCTGCTAAATCTGGCGTGGTTTTTATTCAGAAATTTCGAGTTCACATACTAATTTTCTTTTACTTTATTCAAGAAATACCTATCATTGTAATAACTCAATCTAACTATTCAAATTTTCTGAGGCGAATTTAGAATTTCTTAAAGATAGTTTTATAAATGCGTCAAGTGGCCTGTATAGTGTTAAGACATCTTAGTAATCTTCTACTAAATGCCAGGAGGAGCTAGTAAATTAAAAGAAATCCGTTACTGATTCTATATTTGATAAAGTAAAGTATCTATCTATATATATAAAAGCCGTTAGCTGAGAGTATGTCCTTTATACATATCTTCAATTTTTGATTGCAGGTATGTATCTGCATCAAATGTGTCTGCTGTAAATGATTATCTGATTTGCACGAAACTTGATGTACATACGTTTTAGAACGTGGAAAAGATCGCTGTCTACTATAAAAAAAAATCATCAGACCGCTATTTATCCCTTTTTCTACCACCTTCCATAATTTAACATTATTAGAAATATCTCTTTTTAAATTTTCTAATTCAATCTTTTCTTTCCTGTTGCCACACCCTAAAAAATGACACAATAATGTGAACAATAAAAATTCAGATTTTCTTATGTTTTTGCATTTTTGAAATTGACGTCATTCTAAACAGAAAATGCACATTTTTTTAATATATATAATAAAAATTTTAAGTATAAGAGCAGTAAAATGACGTAGCACCTTAATTTGAATGTTTTTTTTAATAAAAACATCTACTTTAATGACAATCAAATTTTATGAAAACAATTTATTAGGAAAAAGAAAAGAAAAAAGGCTGTATATGGCGTCGCATTCTATCAAATCTTTTCAACGTGTAGTCAAACTCACTGTATATCTCACCATGGAGGAAAAAGATAGATGGAGATGCAGTAAGGTGGCTGGGAGTAACGCAAAAAAGTAACCCTAAAATCAGCTACAGTCGCACACAAGCACGTTCTTTCACGAAAAAAAAAAAAAAAAGAAAACTTTTAGTAATACAGTTTTTTATTCATAATGCAATGGAATGCTGCTTTAGAATGCTTAAAAATAAGCAGATCACTTTCATTTAGAAAAAAAAAATGCACGGGTGATGTCAAAGAATTCGAATTCGGTCCCTGTTCCAGGTGCTTGTTTTGTTTGGACCGAGTGAAAGCCTTTAAATTTGAACGATAACGTGCATCAAATTGCAAACCGTTTTTATGGCATACTGAATCTCTATCTAGCTCTTTCCTCCATGATATCTCACATTGCAGAAAACATTTAGATCTGGTTAGAACTCGCGCGATTACGGGTTGAACATAAAAAAGGGCAAAAATTCGTCAAAAACATAAAATAAAAAATATTTAAAATTTTCGATTTTTTTGCCCCAATCGTTCATGGGCGCCCTACTAGCCACCCGTGTGCTATGTTTCCTAGCCCTGCGCCCTGTGATTTCCAAGTTTTTGAGGTTACATAGATACGCGCACGGATTTTAATAGGGTAGATTACACTGTAAAAAAAGACAAATGTTTTTTAATCTACAAAAATGTGATATAATCGCGAACGAAAATATTGAAAAAACTCTTCCGAATCACCCAAGAATCCGAAAAGGGTTCCTTTGTCTTTAGAAACCATGGAAAACAATTTATTTTCGAAATTTAAAGAATAATTTATAAAAATAACTTTGTATTAACTGCCCGTAATTTTCGGGAACGTTTCCGAGTAGCTTTTAGAATGCATTAATCAGTTTTCTTTACTCGGAAAAGGGGTTTTTCGGATGCTATCAATTCTCGAATAAACATTTTCAGCTGCATACTTGAATGTGTACATGCAATTCGAACAAAATAATGCTAATTTTGATGTCAATGTTAACACTAGAACCGCCATTAGGGGTCATTTTGACCCCAGCCAAATTGATAACATTCGATTCGCAACAGAAATTTCTTCACAAGACATATTTAAAGCACGTCGCAGAAAAATAGGCTAATTAAATAAATTAAATAGTTTTAAATAAAAATTGGTGTAAATCACTTTATAAAAAACTTGAGTTAAATAGTCGGTTGTTTTAGTGTTAATGCTGTTGATTTTGTATGTTTATCTGTTAACCCTCTCGCTGCGTAATTATTTTATCAAAAGAGCTTCGCGACGAGCGTCTATTAAGAATTTTTATTCTTTTGCCACCGGTTTTTCAAAACAAAAATTTTTGTATAATTTAAATGGGAAAACGCTCCGATTAAATAAGGCAAAATTTACAATAAAAATAACTGGTGGGAATAATCAAGAAGGATTAATTAGACGAAAAAATGCATCCCCGAGAAAATCTCGGGTTGCGCTGCGAGAGGATTAAACAGGTTTGCTAAACATGCAAATATTGGGTCGATCGGAGAGTCGTGACGTGTTGAGAAAATCAATTCGTACCGAAACATTCTGCCCGGTAATTATTAGACATTAGATAACGGAATCAATGTCTAATAATTAAATGATAGAATTTTCCGGTACGGATTGATTTTCCCAACACGACACGACTTTACGATCTACCCAATATATACTTGAGAATGGATAGCTTCCGAAAAACCCATTTTTCGAGTAAAGAAAACTGATTAATGCATCCTAAAAGCTATTCGGAAATGTTCCCAAAAATTACAGGCAGCTAATTTTTTTTTTTTTTTTTTTTTTTTTTCAATTTTGAAAACACATTATTTTCTGAGGTTTCTAAACATAAAGGAATGCTTTTCGGATTCTTGGGTGACCCGGAAGAGGTTAATCTGTATTTTCGTTCGTGATTATAGCACACTTTCGTAGATTATGAAACATTTTTTTAAACAGTGTACACTGTTAATTCATAAAAGAGCGAATTTTTTTAAAGTATTACAGTTTTTATTTTTTATTTTATTTAATTTTCCACTTTTTAGTGTTTAAAATGCTGCGTTGTCGCAGTTTCACAGTCAGTTGGCCTTTTTTAGCGAGCGTGGTTTGGCGCATAGTTAAATACATTGTTGTTTTAAATGGTATCATTTGTAACCATAAAGAATATTTGGCGATTTATCGCTTGTGGCCGTCTAACGGAAAAACTTGAAAGTGAGTTATTAATTTATTATAAGTTCTTAAAATATTAAAATATTCTATTATCTTTGAAAACACGCCTTTTTTATGTAACTTTTATAATTCTAGAATATCAGGAAGTGGGTTAAAAATCGAATAAAAAAAATCTGTCTTTGCATAAAAAAACCAATAATTCAGTTAAACTAGCAAAAGCCATGCTTTGTTTGGATTCGCGAAGCATTATTTAATAAGATAAATATTTGAAAGTAACAATATATATATATATTTTTTACTATTTTTGCATCTTTATTAAGCAAAAACGTTATTTTATGTTTTGGCGCATTTTAATTTTAGAAATGTAGATTAGTGCATCTTCGAAATTTAAAGCATATTTCCGAGCACATGCATTCTCTGTCAGAAGAGATTCGTCATGTCGTTGTTTTTTAAGCTGATATCTAGCCTCTTGCCTTAAAGCTATATCATGTTTGCGTTCTTTTCGACCAGTAAGTGTACGTTTTCTCGGCATTTTTAATAATAGAACTAATACATTCCATAAATTGTTTTTAAACGGCAAGCATATTAAAAATAATACTAATCGTAATTACTTCTTAATAGTAAATATGTTTCATTTGGTTCAATTTTCAACCTTCGAATTTGAATAATACTTTATATAACGAATTTAACAATTAATTTTATTTGTTTACAATTTTTTTGTTGCCACTTTACAAAAAAAAAAAATATATATATATATATAGTTGTTTTAAAATGCGTAAGTATCGTCTGGGTAAATGATTTCCCATAATAATAACATATTGTGTAATTATGTAAAATAAATAATTTCAAAATAAATTTCAAAACAATTGATCAAAAACTGTAGAAAATGTTTTTGAACGTCCACTGTTACCTTAACACTGAAAAATACTTTTATAATTGAATGTAAATAATTGAATTTTCACAAATTTTAATTCATTAAAAATATGCTATAATTTTAATAAAAAAAAGGTAGTTTAAAAATGTCACAAAAGAAATCATGAAACTTTTATATAATTAAAAGGAATGAGCAATAAAATATGCGCCATTTCCAACCAAACTTAATAAAGTGTTCTATTAAAATGTATATTTTCCTCTCAAATAACATGCGTTTTTAATATAAAAAAGTTTAATGTTCTTTTACGGTTTGAAGTATAAATTCTGCAGTTATTTTCAATATTTAAAATATTTTGTCTAAAATGCAGATATATCCTTTCCTTATTTATCTATTTATTTATTTATTTATTTTAATGAGAAATTTTGATGATCGAAATCGAATCCCCGATTAGTGTATTGTTGGGAGCACTAACAAGAGAATAAAAGGCTTGGGGAAAGGTGTTGAAATTAAAGAAAAGGAAAACGAATGTCCTAAAAATTACCCGGGTCCATCCCATAACGAAGCCTTTGAATGTTTGGAAACAGCTATGAAACGGCTCGAACGGCGCACAGTGGAGTATTTGACCCAAAAACCTGGCCAAAACTCCAAAAATTAAAATTTCGTCAACAGTTGTAAAAATCATATTTTTTAATAGCTAACTAATTTGTGCGTCGATCTATGTCTATTTTAGAAACCTGAGTTATATCCGGTGGCTCCTGGCCTCAGTTGAAGAGGAAGTTTCTTTGTGAGAAGACGTGGTTTTTTGTTGCTTTTTGGCATTGTTGTTACCTCTACCCTATATATATAAAATCCTAATGAAACGAATTTATGAAACGGATATATGAATCGACTGATTAAACAACTGATTATGTTTCAAGCGATTTCTCCTAAAATATGGAATACTTTGCAATAAAATTAACACCAAAAATCAGCATTGATCCGCAAATCTTAAAACTGGTATTAGAATTTTTAAATTCTAATTAGTTTTCGAAATATTAATTTTTTTCTAATTTTATATATGTTACCGTTAAAGTGTAAAATTCAGTTATTTCATAAAATACCTAGTTATTTCATGAAATAACTAGCCAAGTCCGTTAAAGTGTGTAAAATTATTGGATTATATGGTTTAACTAGTTATTTTATAGAATAACGATTGCCTAACCGTTAAAGTGTAAAATAATCATTTTGACATTAAAACAAGTGCGTTGTTTTGGAAATTAACTGATGATAAATAGTTAAAGTCACTCGAAAACTACATTTCAGATTATTAATAGATGAATTGAAAAGTAATATATAAAAACGGAATATATAATATAATAATATTTTTATATTAGTAAAACAGTAATAGAACACAACAGTGGTGTGGCAATTGTTATATTTAACTTTTTATAAATTATAATTACGTAAGTATTAGGTATTTTGTCCCATTGGCAAAAACATTTACACTTTTTAAAACATATTACAAAGATTTTATCCAAAACGCAAAATATAAATAATTCTTACAAAAGACACAACAACAACAATAATAATAATTTTAAATATTATTAAAAAATGACATGCTGGCAGGAATAATTATGTTATTTGATAGCAACACTTCATAAACTTTTTTTTAAATTAATAATGCTAGAGCATTTTAATTTAAAATTTATGAAATACTTTCATTTTATTTTCCATTATTTATAAGAGCAAGGATCGCTGTGATGACACTTAGATTTGCATTGCATATTATTTTTGATACAGGCACACTTTTTTTTTATCACACAGTGGTTACTTCTGCAATCGAATTCAATATTTCTTTCAAGAGTAAGTATAGCACTGTTTTTCTTTGTTTCACGCTTTTTTAACAAGGATTCCAACCGCTCTTGCATTAAGTTTTTCTTATTTGCCGATTGATCTTTCATATCTGAAGAATTCATTATTTTAAAAAAAGATTGCAAAAATCTTTGAGAATAATCCCAAATGAAAAACGCTAACATAAATCCACTGCTTACAAATTTATGCAAGTTCAATACACATATCGACAAAACATGCACTCCGAAAGACATTTAGCAACGAAGAAGAGATCTAAGAAAAAACTGACTAAAACCAGCTATAATCAGTTCAAACGGCTTTCGTGTGCCGTATTTAGTACTTTAACGGTTAGACAATCGTTATTCTATAAAATAACTAGTTAAATCGTAAAATTCAGCATTTTTATACACTTTAACGAACCTCGTTAGTTATTTCATAAAATAACTAGGTATTTTATGAAATAACGGATTATATGCTTTAACGGTAACATATACATTTTTCTAATGATGACAACTCAAATTTTAATAAAACAGATATATTTTTTTTATATTTCAGAAAAGGTTGACATGGTAACCCGGCTATTGTTGTTTATTTGATAATAAATGTTTATTTATTTTTATTTCTTTTTATAAATTATATAAATTATTTTGCTCTATAATTATTAATTTTTTTTTAATATTTCCTTTAGAAAATAATAGAAAATACTTAAAAAATACGGTACTACTTAGTTATTCCGTCGACCAATTTCGCCAAATTATATAAATCGCCAAAACACTCACCAAATTATACAAATTGACATAATTTTTATTTTAAATAACGAAAGAACAAATAAATTAGTATAACATTAATAAATATACAAATAAAAAGTCGAAATAAAAATCACTTGACGTAAACACGTGTAACTTGTTTAAAGTCAAGTGAATGTGACATTTACGATCAACCATTATTGTCATTTAATCTTATAGTTTGGCGATAGATTTTTGGTCGACGGGATAACTAAGTAATACCAAAAATACATATGTAACTGGTATTTGCATCCGGCTAGCGTAACAGTACCAAGAATTCTTTGTAACCATGAAAATTTTATGTAGTTTTCTTCGAAAAAAAATTTTTTTTTTGATTTTTTAATCAATATGTAAAACTTATGGTCCCATATTGGCGCGATTTTTTTCTGACGCCAATGTCATATACGGAACGGGCACTTAACTGGTGCCAAAGTACCGTTATTTTGCTTGATATGGTAAGCCGGATGTTGTTGTTTATGCTGTTGATGCGTTCGTTCCCCAAATTTGCGTCGTTAAAAAATCGCGCCAATATGGGACGTACAGACGTGTGAAAATTATTAGAATAATTGTGAAATTTACATTAAAAACTTGTTATATTAAAGAAATATTTAAAAAATATTGATACATTTAATATTTAGTGTGCATCCTTATCTTTTTTATTAAAGAAATGATGGCATACTTTATATGAGTTTTTGGCAATTAATTTGTATTTCGTTGTCATGATGCCAAATTTAGATGAGTCTTTCTATCAGACCAGTCTTGTTTGTGATGTTCCATTTCTTTAATTTTTTCTTTACAATGGCCTATGGGGTTCATATCTGGACTAGTTCCAGGCTATGGAAGTGTTTTCTTTAATTTAATTAAAGAAATGAAACATCACAAACAAGAATGTTCTGATAGAAGAAATCATCCAAATTTGGTATCATGAGAACGAAATACAAATTAATTGCCAAAAACTCATACAAAGTATGCCAAGACGCATCGAATCTTTAATAAAAAACAAGGGGATGCACACTAAATATTAATTGTATCATATTTTTAAAATGTATTATTTCTTTAATGTAACAAGATTTTAATGTAAATTTCACAATTATTCTAATAATTTTCACACGTCTGTATATGACATCTGATCCAAGCTTTCATATGAACGGCGAAGGGATCAGACCGTATTTGTTTATGGCAGTTGATAACTTGAACTATTATAATATAGATGAAATGATGGCGATAGAATAATATTTGGCGACTTATCACCTGTGCCTGGCTAACATTAAAATACCAAAAATGGCACCTAGAGTATAAAAAAGTGAAGTGGTCCGCCTGTGACTTTTGATGATAGTCACATGACTTAGGCTATTGTTATAGAGATTGTTTTAAAATAACGGGAGACAAAGACTCTGTATACTTAATTTATTTTATTTTAGCTTCTTTTCAAATGTTTAACTGATCCTCTTTAATCATAAACGAAAACAACCATTGGATGTCTTAACAGCAACTTATTCGCCCTTAAATTTTTGCAATCAAAAGGAATTGAATGGAAACCCGTTTACAGGGAGATCTGCACAGCTTTTTTTCAGCATAATTCAATCTTCTCTAATATTTTTAAAACCCATCAGATTAGCGTGTTTTTAGATTATGCGGTGTCTGAACAGGGGTTGGCGAGCGTAGCTTGCAGGGGGCAGAGCCCCCTAGTTTAAATATAATTTTTTGTGGCTCAATGAAATGTTAAATTGAAACTAAACAGGGCTTATGTGTTTAACAAAGGTTATAGCTTAGTGTTAAACTATGTATTAATTTAAATAGTTTAGATTTTAATGTAGTTAAAAAAACATTAAATGGGTAAAAGGGTTATTTTTAAAGCGTTTTTGGCTCTAGTTTAAACATATCGAAAGCTTTTTAAATATGTGCCGGGCTTTGCCGGACCATGTTTGAATTATTAAAGTTTTAGTTATAGTCTTGAGTGAAAATTTCTGCAAAAAAATCTTCCGCATATTGTTGCCATTTTTTTATATAATTTGTTTTCGGGCGGACTTAAATCCCATCTTTTGCGGCAACCGAATTGGAGAGATAAAAACTATATTTTTACTTTCATATTGCAGGATTTTAGCTTACAGGATATTGCCTGAGAGCTTTTGCCCCTACAGATTCTGTATGTATTCATGTACATACGCATGCAAATACGTACATACGTACACAAATCGATACTTCTTGATAGAAATATCAGATCGGCTTCAAATTGAAAATACTTATTTACTGAAAAATGTTTCTCCAATTAGTTTCGGGGGTTCATAGGTAGAAAATAAGGAGAGAAAGGAAGGAACTAAAGAAGTCTGGAGTAGACGCAGAAATAATTAAAAAGTTGTAATGAATATTGGAAGTATAACAAGCAGGCATCGCATTGACGAAAAAAAGTTCCAAACATCTGCTGATGAAACAGCAAGACTGTATATGTACAATTGGTACCCCATGATTCCAACAATGCACAAGGTTTTGATTCATGGTAGCACTGTAATTAAGAAAGCAGTCGTACCCATCGGCAAACGGTCATAAGAAGCTGCCGTGATCAGAAACAAACACTTTAGGCAGTACCGTACAAAGTACTCAAGAAAGTGCAATAGAGAAGGCCGCAATAGAGAAGTTTACAATACAGATGTTCCAAATTGGCTTCTTTTAAGCAGTGATCCTTTTATAAACTGCTCTAGACAAAGACCAAGGGATAAGAGCAAGTCATACAGTAGCGAGACCCTGCAACTTCTTCTTCCAGCTAGGTCTGATGGTAGTCCTCATAAAGGCCAAGAAGTGAATGATGAGAAATATGAAAAACTGAGTTCTGAAGAATCAGATTGAAGCTGGTAATCTATTAAATACACTGCAAAACTAGCATATATATACTGTAGAGATTTCACTTTACTAAATGTACTATTAAATGTAACTTTACCAAATGTGAATAACCTTTATTAAATGTAATCTAAATATAATAATTATTATTAAAGTAAATTAAATGTAAATAATAAATTTTATATTTAGTAAAATTAAATACATTTAATTAAACATTACTAGTAAATAAAACAATCTATCAACAATTACTTTTCTCTCATAAACAGTAAACATTTAAGGCTGCTAGTCACTCAATTCCCAAATTCCGTTCGGTAATGTTAAGCTTATGGGCATGTGATGTACTCGTATTTTTAAAATATCTACTTAGTAAATTAATATTTTAACTTCTTTGTACTCTTCTTAAATGATGTCTCTTTTTTTTTCTTTGTTGTCAAAATATTTATAAAATGTATACTTATTATTATGTGAAGTGTTAAAATCTTACTTACACTTCGTCAGCTTTTAAGATATAAAATATTAAACTAAGCTATGGATTTGTATGTATACTACATAGTATGCTAAAAGCTAGTTCAGTGAAACGCATAGCACTGTTAAAAATTTCCATTCAGCCATTTCAGTGAATAAATTGAAATGTACTTACTTGAGAACTTTTGTGCTACCCTGTATATGATCTATAGACTGTATCCACACCAAGTAATATTAAAAAATATATATAGTTCAATTTAAAAACGCATATCACAACTACAAACGCACTTCCAGCAATTATTGGTCATATACTTCAACAGCTAAATTTATTCTTCAGCCAAATTCTTTTGTGTGTCCCTGTAAATGAACGATATATTCTATGCACACCATATTCTACAATACGTGTCTTAGTACACCTCAGTTATGTATATAAATTTCAGTGCGTTTAAAGTTGTGATATCATTAAAATACGGAGCAAACGATTTTTTCCCATAGACGATAATGTAAGGGAATTCTTTTGGGTGTTTCTGTAAATGAACCGTAAATGCTATAGACTTCATTTACAATACCAAACATGCCATAGTGATACCCAATAACATCTAACAATTTCAAGGCAATCGGACTATATTTACATCGAACAATATTTTTGGCCAGGATTTCGGGTCAAATACTCCACTGTGCGGCGGAAGAACGCTGATCCTATTCAACTAACGTTCGAGTCATGGCAGTATTGAAAAGAATGTGTTCGTTGAAGCAAACAACATTCGAAAGGTTTTTTACTTAAATTATAATCTCTGGAGTTCAGAAAATGATAAAAAGAGAAAAAGAACATTTTAAATGATAAAAAAGTAAAAAAAAAAAAAATGCGCCAGCAATAACTGGTGCTGCCAGTGCCTAAGCCTGGTCAAAGTGTGGAGGTTATAGAATAGTCAGGAACATCACTCAAATTGTCTGTCCATTTATCCGAACTTTTGCTTATCCGAACTAGGGTCGGTCCCAACTTGTTCGGATAATCGGCGCTCTACTTTATATCATTTTTTTTCTAAATTATTTTTGATTTATTTAATTTATATTTTTAAAAAAATGTGTGGCTCTGGGGCCTTTTCTTTTCCTCCCTTAACTCCTGTTTGCTTCGGCCAACCTAATGCTCAGGAAATTTGTACAAATTCCAATTTAAATCACTGTTGATTGAAAGTGAACAAGAGCATCACGACTCTTGTAGGAATTTCCATGGAACTATTAATAAAAAGGAACTGACATAACATTAAAATAGTGAAGCTTCAACTGTAACCGCCTTCGCAGGAATTGATCACCGCCGGGGAAAACTTCCACCGGTAAATTTATATGGAATTTTCTTCCTTATGTAAGCGCTTTATTAATGCAAAATATCAATAAAAAAGAATGGCAGAAACACGTATTCATTTTCACTGGTAGAACTTTATTTTTGCCGTAGTCAGGCCCTGCGTTTCCGCCATATTGTGTCAACATAGACGACCTCCTGTCAGTGTCAGTGAAAAAGATTATAAAATCTGGGAAATATTACACCAGTAAAAACAAAAAGAATTTTTAGCATATTTCTCAGAAAATATTTTCGTGAATAAGGCTCTTAATTAAGACGAAATTTTCTATTCAAATTTACTGGTGGGAAGTTTGTCCCAAAGACTTTTAAGATACATAGACCGGTAATTCCTATTCAAAAGTATCGAAATCATGGTAGCCATCTGAAGTAAATTGAAACGCCTGAACCGCGAGGTTTGTATGTCAGCTGTGGTTATTTACCATTAAGTGCTATGGCTAGAATGAGCTTAAAAATTAATTTTTATCAATATATATGAAGTTTATGCATATTTTTTTACATGAAGCTATTTTTTATATCTAAATATGCGTTATAAATATTGAATTTTCAGTAATAAAGTTAAATAAAGCGATTTATTAATAATATTATGGATGGCACGTTTGAAAAAGAGTATGTAATTTTAACATGCCTTATAAACCTAAATAAAGGCGAAATTTATATGGAAACATATTGTTAAAGACTATAATTCCAGCTTTTTTTAAGTTTGACTTACAAAAGTAACTGGTAGGGAAGTTTAGATTAAAGGTAGCAACTGTAACATAATATAGTAATTTACAAAATTTTACATTACTTGTAAAGAAATCTACGTTTTTTAAACTAATTTTTATGCAAAAAGGTAATTAATAAAATTCATATTAACGAAAGTAACACTATATTTTTATTTTTGGAGGATGTTTATTGAAATACTTACTTGCTATGCGAAAAAAACAAAAAAAAAAATTGATGAATAATAAGGTATTTTTTTAAAAAAAAGGGTCTAAATGAAATAGGGTAGACCAATACTTTATGATCCGCAATGAAAAATTACGCTGATAAAAGCATTTTCTTAGGTAAATTAAAATATAAAGCATATATACTGCCGTACAACAGCTGTGATCCAAAATCCTCAGTTAAACTGGCAGTTTGCAGGTCTATGTATCTTAAAAGTCTTTGGTTTGTACTGGCGGAAATTAGAAACTGTTGATCCGATTTAAAAAAACAGCCGCCATCTTGTGACAACCTCCTCAGTTACTTCACTCGCAACCGGTACACTCTGAACTATATGTCTTCTCCTCTTTATTCATAACTCCATTGGAATTTCATTATCAACTGCATTAGTTCATTGGTCCAAGTAATTATTTTCCTTTTAGTCCAAGAACTGTTAAACATTTTAGGGAAGGTATTTGAGGCACCCTGAAAATTTGTGCAACACTTCTTTTGTAATGCCTGAATACAAAATCGAATGTCTGGCTGAAGGATCGTGGCCCAAAACCTGTGCCAGACAAAAAATAGCACTTGACACGTGTCTGGCACAGTTTTTGTGCCGACTAAAGTGTCTGTCATTTTCAAAATATTTTTTTCTAAGCATAAATATTACTGTGCCTCAATCTCAGCGTGCCTCAAATACCTTTTTTGGGTAGTCAAAAAATGGCACTTGACACGTGTCTGGCACAGTTTTTAGGCCGACTAAAGTGTCTCTCATTTTCAAAATATTTTTTTCTAAGTATAAATATTATTCTGTTTCAATCTCAGCGTGCCTCAAATACCTTTTTGGGGTAGTGTCAAAAAATGGCACTTGACACGTGTCTGACGCAGGTTTTGGGCCACGATCCTTCAGCCAGATATTCGATTTTGTATTCAGGCATTACAAAAGAAGTGTTTCACAAATTTTCAGGGTGCCTCAAATACCTACTCAAAAATGTTCAACAGCTCTCCTACTATTTCATAATTTCCGGTATGAATTCGGATTTTCTGAATTTTTTTAAAAAAAGGCGAAACTGGCAATCCTGGCTGCATTTCAGTCAGCATATCTACACACTGGAAATGTGGAAGAAGTTGGAAAGGAATTTTTGAAAGACGATTGGGAATAACATTCTGGATATGTGAATTCTACATGTAACTGAGTTTGAATAAAACTTTTGTCGCTTGCAATTATCGATTTTCTTTATTAGCACTCTATCTGCTACGCCATACTTCTTTTGGAGGAAAAAATTCAGTTTTATCGATTAATCCAATAATAATAATTTCGCTCCTTAACCCATTTTAGGCCAAGCATAGAAATTTTATAAAATGTGGTATTATTTTCATTGAAAAATGCTTAAATTACATTCATTAAGACAAAAAAAAAGTTTCGTGCATGAAAAATAATATTTTATTTGAGAAATAAAATGCATTCGGCATTTTCATGCATTCGGTTAATGGTGCGCTAATGCACCATTAAATTAAAAATTTATAATTTTTTAAATTTTTTTATGACATTTGTTTTATTAATATTATATTTACAGAACTCACAACTTTAATCCATTATAAAAAGATATGATTAATCTCAAGTGAAATAATTACACATTTTCTAAAAGTCGAGTTTATCAATAACCGTTTCAATTTTAAAAGACTAGCGTATTTTGAAAATTTCTCAACAGAAAGTGTTTATTCCAATTGAATTACTGATATTTTATAGATGTCTAGAGAACCTTTAAAAATAGCAGAAAAATAAAATTAGAGAAAAATGTTCGTCACAGTGTTAATAAAAAAATGTATATTGAAATGGTGCGTTTACGCACCTTTGGCCGAAAATGGGATAAATAAGTTTAATTTTTAAGGTAAAAAAAAGAATAGAATCATATTTATGAAACGAATGTCCTTGTACTTGTGATACTTTAATATCATAGTTGCCAACTTTTACGCTTTTTTGTTACCCCTAAAATTTAATAGAGATTTTCGTCATTTTTAATCGCGAGATTTCAACGATTAAATAAGATAACATTTACTATAACATTTTAGTGATAAGAAGAAAGCGTAAAAGTTGGCAGCTATGTGATATGCTTTTTTATTTCTAAATGTTCTCCTTCAAGAAGCACAGTAGGATGAAACTTGAATATGGCTTGTTCAGGAATTAAGTGAAAATTTGAGTCCCAATCAAATTTTTGTACTTTCATGCAAATATTTGTTTAATTAATTAGATGACTTATGAAGACGCATTTAAAACATATTTTAAAAACACTTTAGTCTAAAATTTAAATTTTAAAATATTTTAATGAAATTACTATCATACTAAATGGCACCTCCATGGTATATCCCTCTGTGAAGGTTTTTTACTTTACAGCATAACTGTATCTCATAAGATGAAGGAAAAGAACCGCATAAAATACATGAAATTAAAAAAATAATGTACACTGTAAAAAAAAAAAAAAAAAAAAAAAAAAACCGGACTAAAATACTGAAATTGTACTGACAATCGAGACGCCAGTACTATTTCCGTATTTTAACGGAAAATTTCCCCCATAAATTCCAGAAAAAACGAGGGAAATTTTCCGTTAAAATACGCAAATAGTAACTGCATAGCTACCAAGTCTTCCGCTTTTTCAGATCACAAAAATTTAATAGAAATTTTTGCCTTATTTAATCGGCAGATTACGGCGATTTAAAAAGGTAAAATTTACTATAAAATTTTTGTGGTCTGAAAAAGCGTAAGATGTTGGCAGCTATGTAACTGGCGTCTCGATTGCCAGTACCATTTCCGTATTTTAGTACTTTTTTTCACAGTGTACTTTGTTTACTTTTTAAAAGAAAACTTTGAAAGATTATATTAAAAAAAAAATACAGCCCAAGAAACTTCTGTCCATAGAATTATAGCCACTTCATGGAATGCCAGTTATAGTTATATATAAAAATCTACTATATGGCAGTATAATCTAGAACATGGAATACAAATTAAATACGGAATCCAAATTATTATATGGAACATTTCTGATGCATTAGTAAGTGTTTATTTCATGTGGTTTTAATCTAAATTTTTTAATTACCATAATGTACTTTTATAGGATGTCAACTCCATGACCTCATTAATTATGTCAATTTTAAAAATAGCAAAACTCAGTTGATAAGTATATTTAAATTGCTTCATTTAATTTTATATCCAAACAGCATGTGTCATGGGTGAATGTTGTGCATAGTTAGTCTAATTTCTGATATTCCAACTCCAAGCCATAGTTGTAGCATGGAGGGCGACATTGATGCATGGATGTGACATTTATTGATGTGTAACTAATATGTTAAGGGTACTTAAACTATATTTTATTAATGATAGAAGCTATAATTCTATTTGAGAGTGATTTTATAATAATAATTATATACGGTATAATGTGTCATCTTGCATGTTTATATATAAAAAAACCGCTATTTTAAATTAAAAAATTTAAATCTTGACCTCGAATCATGATTTTTTTTAATCTTTAAAATTTTTTTAAATGTTGGAAACTCAACTTAAACACAACAACTTGAATTTTTATTTTATTTTCTAATTACCAAACTGAAAGTTTCAGTTAATTTTAGAACAAGCCATATATTCTCGCATTATAACCATAGCTTCCAACTCTTCCGCTTTTTTTGTGCCACAAAAATGTAATAGAAATGTTTGCCTTATTTAATCGGCAGATTACGGCGATTTAAAACGGTAAAATTTACAGTAAAATTTTTGTGGTACGAAAAAGCGTAAGATGTTGGCAGTTATGGATATAACAAAGCGAAAAAAATATTGTTACCTCCACAAAATTCCCGTTGGACAAATTTAAGCATAAAATGTTCGTGATAAACAAAAGTTGTAGATGATGGATTCATAGCTGTCAACCTTAAGTTTTTAAATGTCAAATAAACGTAATTGAAACTAGAAAAATTATTTACTTCTTTCCATGTGGTTATTGTTTAATTTATTACATGTATTACGAATGCAGGTTATTACATGTAATTAGATGAGGAGGTTAATTTATTAAAAGCAATACAGTTTTTAAATAATAATACAGTAATCCCTTAACATTCGTGGGTTTTGAAATAGAAAATGCAGAACATTTCAACATTCGCACCACTTTTTAAAAAGAAAAATCTTTTACATACGCATTGACACGTTGCCGTCAAAATACTCAAGGCCAGAGGACACGAGTTGTGACGTCATCACTAATCGACCGACTTTTCACTAGTGTTGGATTTTACACCGGAAATTTTTGAATAGCAATTTTCTTTTATTTTATTTGTGGAATATCTATCATCTTATAGAACAATAGTAACTATTTAAACTTACTGATGAGAATTCGGAATCCCTAAATAAAAATTTAGCCAGATGCGGAATGCCACAGTGTTACCGCATCTGGCTGATTTTTTATTGGGGGATTCCAAATTTTCACCAGTAAGGTTAAATATTGTTGTTTTATAAGATGAGAGATATTCAACAAATAAAATAAAATTGCTATTCAAAATTTTCTTGTGTGAATTCCAACACGAGTGAGAAGTCGGTCGATTAGTGATGACGTCACAATCCGTGTCCTCAGGCCTTGAGTATTTCGATGGCAGCGGTTGACAACATTTGCAAGAAAGGTATAATACAAAATGTATCTTTTTTTTTAATAGTGGTGCGAACATAATATAAAAATATCAGTTTTGCGGTCGCGGTTTTGACATTCTCGGAACCTAACCCTCGTGAATATTAAGGGATTACTGTACGATAAGTAATGCCGAATGAGCCCAAAGCCAACATATAAATTTTTGACTATGTCTACGTACAATGCATATGTGGTTCAAACTAAGCAGGGTTCTTAAAGTCCTTTAATTAGACCAATTACAGCAGGGATGTGAACCCTCTAATGCCCATGATCATGGAAGACGGTAGTATTCCGAGTGACGCAGCCTTAAGCCTAAAATCGTATCGTATCGTAGAATTCGTAGATGGCGGAACTCATATATACAGCTAACTCGACATCAAAGAAAATGCGAAAAGCCGCCTGTTAATAACTCATCAAATATAGGTCCTATTGTTCTGATTTTTTTTAAACAGTCTTATATCTGCAGTCTAATCCTATTCTGAATTTTTTACAATTCTACGTGCAGTATATTTTCAGATCTGTAAACCCATTTTGAAAGCAATTTCGATGGTGTAAGTTTGTCTTTTTTTTTTCTCCGAAACGGTCTAGATTTTTTTAAAAAGCTTAATATATAAAATGAATCTGTTTTTGACAAAGTGGATAAGACTAACCTAGTATCTAGGAAAACTCTTAATTTTTATATAATCCGCATGAAAAAATGGACTTCTTAGGATCGCGGATTACATGTTATTCTATGGGCTAGCAGACAGAACGTTGCACATCGGTTTTGCGCGGTTTAGGTCACAGTTAAAAATCTGAATATTGACAATAAATCTTTTTTTAAACTACGAAAACAGTTTATTATGTGCTTTAAAATACTTAGGCTGATTTTTTAAAATGGAGCAGTATTTTGTAATTATAGGTATTTTATTTCACTGTTATTCATAGTAAGTAAACATTTTTTAAGGAGAAAATATTTCACATTTTTAAAAAAATTCTCATATCGAAATTCGATATTTATCGAAAATTCTCGTATCGATATGAAAATTCATCGCATTCGCCATAAGACTTCGCCATGTATTACTACGCGATACGCGAAGTTGACTGAAGAAATAAGAAATATCAAAGATCTTGAAATGGTATTCCAAGGGGAGAAAGGGAGTACAATTTCTAATTATCCAGACAGCATTCTTTGCAACCGATCCTTTCTAATTAGTATAATGTTCTGAATTGTTTTTATTTTCAACAATACTTATAACTGTTTTCCTTACAAAATAACGTTCTTGTTATCATAGGTATTTCTTGTGATATGTGAGTGTAATACAGATAGATTAATAATTTAATTTTGAGTTTTCTTTTAAAGAAATTAAACAAAGTCTTTCATTTTTAAAGAACGCACAATTTAAAAAAAAGGTGTGACGAAATCAAAATTAAGATTTCCAATCCCGTTTATAAAATGATTCATTTGCGAATCGTTTCTAATAATATTATAAACGAAAATTGACTTAAAATGACATCTTTCGTTTATTTATTTTTTTTTAATACAACTCTTTTCAGCTTCAAAAATTAAAGCATCGTAGTATTTTATTTTTATAAAATTTAACCTAAAGGGGAAAAAAAATTCTTATTGCCGTTTATCTCTGTAACAAAAGAAAAACTGAAAAAAAAAAAAAAAAAAAAAAAAAAAAAAAAACACCTGAAGCTATGCTTTTAGGCTAATTGATTACAGCCATGGGTGCAAGACCTTCAGTCTCAGGACTGATTTCAGTCTTGGACATATTTTTGACTGATAGTAAATTCTACTTTATATACTTAAATTATCACGATTAGCTCAAAATGAACCCTTTTATCCTGACTGGTTGTTTTGAGCTCCTAAAAGTAAAAATTTTCATCATGATACTTTTCCTTATTTAGTAATTAAAGTTTATAGATAAATGAGATAAAACAGCTTTTTTGCAAAAGTAAGATACTTGTTTTTATTTAATTTTAAAGTTAATATGCTTAAAAGAAAGCTTTAAATAATTTACTTTTAAAAAATATAAAAGTAGCCAGCTCCCTTATATGGTATTTGTGGTAATGAAGTATAATTGTAAATAAGAACAATTCAGAACATGTTACTATTTAGAAAAGATTGGTTTCACAAAATTTCATTAGCAGCTGCATTGTAGCTGTCATGATAATTAGACTTTGTATAAACTAATAAAGTGATTACTCAGTAACCATTTCAATTAATATATTAATCTGACTCGCATCTTAAATTAAATATTAAGTTTTTATTCTGCTTTCATTAAACCAGTCACTATTCTGTAACATTCCGCATATTCCGACTACAAAAACTCTTTTTATCAATTCCACCTGTATACTGGAGGGTTGCCGTGCCACTACAGAGTAACGCGTTTATCGCCTCGTTGTGCAATAGCATTTGAAAGATCACCACACTAACATAAAAAAGTAGCAATAAAAGAAAAACAAAATTAATCAGTTGATTGTAAAAAACCCGCTCCATTCTCGGCCGGGGAAGGAACATCACAAGAAAAAAAAAACCTCGCGAAATTTGACAGTATGTCAGGGGGGGGGGGGGGAGGGGGATCCAAAACTTCATGAAAATAGTTGAAACTTTTCTTATAAATATGTTACACATAACATATGGTAGTAATAATCAGTATATCTGATGAAAATACAAGTAATTTTTTAAAATAAACTATTTAATGATTTTTGTTATCCCTATTACTGTATTTGATTAATAGTAGTTCAAGAGCCATAATTTTATATTGTAAAATCCTTAAAAGCACTCTGCAAGCAGTCCTTATTCAATCACAAAAGCCTGCCACTAAAAAATTTTAATGCAGAAGATGTAATGTATTTCTCAGATATAAACAATGAATTTTTCAGTTAAGAAGCACATGTATTTTACAAATATTGCTATTTCTTGGAACCTAAATATGATACATTATCGCCTTTAACACATTATTTTGGAGTAATGAAAACATTGTTATTATATTAAATTTTTTTGTAAATGAGTGTTATAATCAGAGCAGCTCATGACAGGTTTTTCTTGCAGCACTAAAATGCATGCTTTCCAAAAGTTTTTTTGTTGTTGTTGTTTTTTTTTTTTTTTTTTTTTTTTTTTATATATATAAATTTGCTTTATTTAATGGAAGAAAATTCTGCTAAAAATAAGGCAAAGATTTCATTATTAAAAATAGTGAAAAAGAATAAATTGGCCAGCCATGCATTTAGTGTTCCCAAAACTGTCAGTCATGAGTTACCACTATTTATAATGATTTTGCCCAGGCATATTTGGATGTTATATTTCAAGGTAATATCTTTAAGGTAATTTAATAATGTGTGATCTATACCTATTATGTAAAATTTCATAATTTGCACATTTTCTGGTTCCAAGGAATGTAATTTAAAGCATATATACGAAGTAAATTTAATGATGTATGAAATATGATCTATATAATGCAAAATTCTATAATACGCACAACTTCTCATACCAAGGTGTGCATTATAAATATCTTCTACTGTATTCATATATAGTTCACACATCAAAAACCTTAAAGATTTAGTATCTGTAAGAGGACATTATTACAACTTTATATTTTTTTCATTCTGTAGCACAAATTACTCAGCTTAGAATTTGCCAATCAAAACATTGCCATCTTGATTTTTTTCCACTGTCTTTATTTACCTCAGAAGCGATTAAGATTTTTTTATATTGTAAATCCTAAAGGTTATAATAGCAAAAAAGCATCTTTAAGCCCTTAGGGAGTAGCGACCGGTATACTTAGCCACTTAAGGTGTTCAGAATCCTTCATTATTCTCACCACTTATTTTTAATTGTAAAGTTTACCTTCTTTAATGGGAGCATTTCTGTGATTCAATTACAGAAAATTTTCTGTTTTTAAAAACCTGTAGTAAAAGGTTAAAAATTAACCAAAGGGCTCTTGTCGCGAAGGGGTTAAACATCTTGAATTACAGTGAACTTTAATAACCCTTGGCTTTAATTGCCAGCACTCTTCCAATTGAGCTATCTGTACGACAGCCCAGTCAACACAATATTCGCTCAGGACAACTATTATCATGACATCAATTGATTGTGTGAAAAATAATTAAAAGTGTACATGATTATACGTACATTTTATTATTAAGCAACAGACTTTGCAGATCCGATTTTCTAAAAAGCTTTAAAGATTGAAATCTCTAGGCTGGAGTGGGAAAGTGGTAATTTTGAGGAATAGGAGGATAATTTATATAGAAGAATTTTCTGTGTAAAAATAAAGATTTAAATTTTTTTAATGTTGGGGAGTAGGGGGAGGGAGAAGAGCTGAAATGTACAGTCGTGGAAAAAAAAAAGTAAACACCCTTTACTAACTCCTTAACAAATTATTATCGTTGACAAAAGTTATTGGTACCGAACGATTGGAAATAAAGTCTATTTTTAAATGATGTATATAAAATTTGCTTAGGGGGCCATCTACATATTAAAACAAATCCAAACTTCATTTTTTTCAATGGCAATACCCAATTTTAACGAGATATTTCAAATCTTCGGTTCAAACTATGCCTAGGCACCAAATTTCAAGTAATTTGAATAATAAGTTTTTGAATTATAAACATTCAAAATTTAGTGCTTCTAATGTTAAATTATATTTTCATATTTTTATTCATATCTCCTGAAATTATGCTCCTAATGTGCTAATTTTTTGTGTAGCAGTAATACTAACATACCCAAACATAAATACGTTGAATTTGCAATTTTTATAATTTTAATATATGAATTATGAAATTAATATTCGAAAAAATTATGAATTGTAATCTAAAATTTTTTTGATGGATTTAGATTTATTAAGTCCTGCTTTATGGAAATCCAAAATTTCACATTTTTCTTCCAAATAGTTTTCAAATTATGCTTAAAAAACGGCAAAATTATGGTTTAAAGGGCCGTCTATGATAGAAGTGACTAGATATTTTGAAATGTCTTGTAATCTAGCAAACTTCATTGACTGCTTGAGTGACGCTTAAGGTGCCTTGATCAAGAAGGGGGGCTCTCTCGGTTAACAATCGAGTACCGAACTTCAATTTGGATACAGCCCTTAAAATAAGTTTCTTTTAAAATAATTAATTTCTCGGGAACTTATAGTACGAATTGCATAAAAATTTGTTTTTAGGCTAATTAAATTGTGTAGAATTCATTTATGCTGTGAAAATTGTGTACTGCTATTGAAAAAAACAAAGTTATGGTTCATTTTAATATGTAGATTACCCCTTAAGCAAATTCTATATACATCATTTAAAAGTAGACTTTATTTCCAATCGTTCGGTACCAGTAACTTTCTTCTACGGTAATTTGTTGAGGAGTTAGTAGGGGGTGTTTACTTTTTTTTTTCCATGACTGTACATTAGGGAAGTTAGAGCTTATTTATTTATTTATGTTAGTGAGCAACAAATGTTGCAGATTTTTTTTTTTTTTTTTCAAACTAATTTTTGAAAGATTTTATTATTTAGGTAAGCTGGAGAGGTGGGTGCAAAAGCAGAATTGGAATCTTCGGAGCTCAGGGGATTATTTTATATGATTTATTATTATTGTTAATAAAGAATTTTAAATAGGGATGGTGAAAGATTATTTTATATAAAATTAAAGAATGTTTAATTTTTTTGCACTAGGAATTTGAAAAGGGAGAAGCAGAAATTTGTAGTTTTGGATTTAATATAAATGTATGGAATTACTTTTATAAGTGAGCGATGATTGTTATATATATATATATATATATAAAGGTTTAAAGAGTAATATTTCTTGCTATTTTTCTTAACAAAGTAATTTTTTTATATAGTAAAATTTAACATAGCTTTTTATATCTCTGAAGCAAACCAACAGAAATACCCTCTAAACATGCATGTTGTACATTACTTCCATATCTTACCACAGAGTTCTTATAAAAATCTCATTGCACGATACTCTTTAAAATTGAAGTATGGTCATCCTTTTTTGCGGGGAGGGAGGGGGGAGAGATTGAAGGTGAATTGAAATCCTGACTATGAATTCTTTGTATTGGTCTTTAATTTTTTTTGTGTGTGTTTATTGTTTTATTTATTTTTTTCAATAACCTCAAAAAAGTAATGATATCAATGCAAAAACCCTTAACGGGTTAAAAGTTTGTGACGCAGCACTTTATCTTATGCTCTAAGAATTTTAAATATGGAACTTAAAAATAATGATATCAAATTTTGAGTGACGCTATGCTATTAATTATAATCTCTCTATATATTATTTATTTCATCTTTTTATTTTTTTATAATCGCATGTGCAAAAATTATGTTCAATTTAAAAAAATGTATAAAAGTTTATTCATTGATGCTTTAACATTTACACCTCTCATAAATTCCAAGTATGAGTTTTAAAAGATATGATATCAAAATTTTAGTGACGCTTTGATGTGGCTTTAAACGATTTGTTTTAAAATTAAATTTAAATTATTTTTGTTTTGGCTAAGATATATTCACACATCTAAATAATAGTTTTAATTTTCCAATATGCTTTAAATATGTCACTTTCACTGAATTTATATAATGCATTTAAATGTATTTATTTGAATAAATTGATTTATCCTTTGTCCAATGCTAGTAAAAATTTAAAATAAGATTTGCGTAAATAATTTTTTTGCGTCATTGTATCCAAACTAAGGGAAATGCATTCAAATGGATACTATGAGGCAAAAAAATTATTTACGCAAATCTTATTTTAAATTTTTACTAGCATTGGACAAAGGATAAATCAATTTATTCAAATAAATACATTTAAATGCATTATATAAATTCAGTGAAAGTGACATATTTAAAGCATATTGGAAAATTAAAACTATTATTTAGATGTGTGAATATATCTTAGCCAAAACAAAAATAATTTAAATTTAATTTTAAAACAAATCGTTTAAAGCCACATCAAAGCGTCACTAAAATTTTGATATCATATCTTTTAAAACTCATACTTGGAATTTATGAGAGGTGTAAATGTTAAAGCATCAATGAATAAACTTTTATACATTTTTTTAAATTGAACATAATTTTTGCACATGCGATTATAAAAAAATAAAAAGATGAAATAAATAATATATAGAGAGATTATAATTAATAGCATAGCGTCACTCAAAATTTGATATCATTATTTTTAAGTTCCATATTTAAAATTCTTAGAGCATAAGATAAAGTGCTGCGTCACAAACTTTTAACCCGTTAAGGGTTTTTGCATTGATAGTTTATACAGGGTGTCCAGCGAATAAGACCCTGATTTCAAAATTAAATATCTCAAAAACAAAGATCAATAGAATTATGCGGTAAACGGTTTGTTTATTAGCTAAGTTGTAAAAATGTTATACAGAAGTTTCAAAATTTAGTTACAAATACCGTTAACAGTTGACGCTGTAATCGCAATACTTGTAAACTATGCTTCGAAGTCCAGAGCACTAGTGTCTCATTCCTAGATGGCTCCCTAGGGAAGAACGAATATCGGGAAAGTCAGCTTTTTCATTGGGGTGATGTGCAGAAGTAGAGACATCTGGTCACAGAATTATTACATCAGCTTTAATTTTACAAAATTTCAATTAAAATTTTCAATAAAAGTTTTAGAAATCATTATATAAGAACTTATTGAAATATTTTATTAAATTTAATTTTTAATGCCACATAATTATTTAAATCAAAATGCATATATTTAGAAAAATGATTTTGTACTTTTTATTATTTTTCATATTTTTAAATCACGGCATAATATTTTGGTATTATTGTTTATTATTATAAATAAAAAAGTAATTTTGCCCTTTTCATTTATTTTTAAATTACAGCATAATACTTTGGTTTTAGCACAACACATATATTTCTTTTCTTTGTAAACAAAGTTTTAGAGACAGAAATTGTGCATTAAATTATTTCTTTTTTTTAAAAGAATTGATGATAAGTGATATCATCAACTTCAAAGCAAAAGTATTTCGGATGCTGCATTCCTTTTCAACACTTCGGATCCTATCGCTAGAAGCTGCAACATATTTCTGTGCTCAATGATAAAAAAAATGAAAACGAGTTTTAAAAATCAAAATTATTTTTTTAACCTAATTAAGTTTTTAAAAATAGAAACTTTGAATTTTTTCATTCAAACTATTCTCTATAATTTAAAAAAAAAATGATTTATGAATCATTATTAAAAATGCTCAATGATTTTTAAAACAGGGGTTTCTTTTAGCTTAATTAAATTTTAAAACCAGAAACTTTGGATTTTTTTATTCAAACTTTTTTCACAGTTTAAATAAACATTAAGAAGTAAAGATTTCCATTTTTTTTTTTTTGTCAAATCCTCCTCTCCTTGGATTCGATTCCACGATCTACCAATTAGGAGAGAAAAGACATACCACAGAGATACTGGTATCCGGACCGAAGTAGCTTATAACAATATTTGAAACAAATCTCAATCCTGTCAACACATGGCTCCGCTTCTGCACATTACCCAAATAAAATATTTTAATAAGTTCTTATATAATGATTGCTAAACTTTTTATTGAAAATTCTATTAATTGAAATTCTCTAAAATTGAAGCTTTGATCAGATGTCCCCTCTCCTGCACATCACCCCCAACGAAAAAGTTGTCTTTCCCAATTTTCGTTCTTCCATAGGAAGCCATCTAATAATGAGACGCTAGTACTCCGGACTTCAAAACACAATTTATAGGCATTGCGATTACAGCGCCATCTGTTAGCGGTTTTTGCAACTAATTTTTTAAACTTCTGTAAAACATTTTTAATGCTTAGCTAATAAACAAACCGTTGTCCGCATAATTCTATTGATCTTTGTTTTTGAGAAATTTAATTTTGAAATCAGGGTCTTATTCGCTGGACACCCTGTATGCTACCATCAGTGTTTCTAATTTAATGGATTTTTTAATTTAGACATTCCAAATTCACACCAGAAATTTAAAATAGCAATATCTGCTTTATTTAAAACATACATTCCATCATTAAATAAAGCTAAATTTATTATTGAAATGTTATGGTATGAATTCAGATTCTCTGAACTACGGAATTACTAGAACGTATTCCATCCTGGGAATTGGAGGGTTAATCCACTACTGCCTACAGCGTTCCGCTGAGTTTTTTATTCAGATATTCCGTATTCACACCAGAAATTCAAAATAGGAATTTAAACAATTTTTTAATTTAATTAGTAGCAGGCATTTCGTTATTAACTAAACCGAAAGTTGCTATTAGATTTTCTGGTATGAATCCCGATTCTCCGAATTACGCAATTTTTGGAACGCATTCCACCTTGGGAATTAGAGGGTTAAACTATGGTCCGCTGAAAATTCCTAAAATTTTACAGTAATCATTGCCTTATCTAATCATCGAATCTCTACGATTCAAAAAGTCGACAATTTCTTTAAAAAAAATAGTGGTATCCGTCGGGCCACAATTTGACGTCCCTGAATCACCCCCCCCCCCCCCCCCCGTATCACCATTTTCAAATAATAATACTCGACTTTGTTAATGACAGCAATTTTGAGATTATATATATATGATTATATTGAGATAATATCTATTCGAAAATTGTACTATTCAAAAGAAAAACAGTTCACCTGGTTTCGATAGCGACGTAATCAAGGGGTTAATGCTACATATTATTATTGTATATGTAAGTCAAATAGACAGTTACTTATAAAATAAATTACGATATTTTACTTTTTACAATTATATTCTGATATTTCTGACCCCATGCTTGAATTACCTTTACAGTGGCAAAATACCGTGAAATCAATCCAAAAGAAATTGTCGACTTCTTGAATCGTAGAGATTCGATGATTAGATAAGGCAATGATTACTGTAAAATTTTAGGAATTTTCAGCGGACCACAGTTTAACCCTCTAATTCCCAGGGTGGAATGCGTTCCAAAAATTGCGTAATTCAGAGAAATGGAATTCATACCATAAAATCTAATAGCAACTTTCGGTTTAGTTAATAACAGGGTTTGCCCAAGTGGGCCCACCCGAAAAAACCCGTCCGGGTTTTTTCGGGCGGGCCCACTTGAAAAAACCCATTGTGGGTTTTTTCAAATTTTCTCATGTTTTCACAACTACAACATTATTTAATCTAAGGTATGAGAATAGGTGAAAACTGGAAAATTGGGTTAATAGTCAGTGGCTGTTAGACAGGGTTTGCCCAAGTGGGCCCAGCCCGAAAAAACCCGTCCATGTTTTTTCGGGCGGGCCCACTTGAAAAAACCCATTGTGGGTTTTTTCAAATTTTCTCATGTTTTCACAACTACAACATTATTTAATCTAAGGTATGAGAATAGGTGAAAACTGGAAAATTGGGTTAATAGTCAGTGGCTGTTAGACAGGGTTTGCCCAAGTGGGCCCAGCCCGAAAAAACCCGTCCATGTTTTTTTGGACAGGCCCACTTGAAAAAACCCATTGTGGGGTTTTTCAAATTTTCTTATGCTTTCACAACTGTATTAATCTAAGGTATGAGAATGCGAAGATAAATGTAAATTTAAATATATGTCAAAAGAACCAGATTTAAAGGAATTTCTAAGCAGAGATAAAATGATCAAAAAAGAAATAGGTGTAAAGAAGGAAGATTTTCATGGCTGTAATCTAAAATGTATCCAAATGCTTTAAATCTTAATGCATGCAAAAAGATGGCACTTGAAAATCATCCTGATTGTTTGTATTGTTATAGCTTTTAAGATTAATCATCCCATTTATTATCCTCCTTCAATGTTCAATGAAAGTGTTATATAGGAGTTTTCAACACAAAAATGTTTCAGATTATGGCAAAAAACAGTGAAATAGATAAGCTTTCTCCTGGAGTTTGTCTGTTTTTCTTTCCTTTACATTCAGTACTAGCTACCTCTGCTTCAATCGAACAATACTTTTCTACATTTGGTCTGGTTTGGAGCAAGTTAAGTAATAATTTTGGAGTTGATAAATTAGCAAAGCTAGTAATAAATGTATCGCGATTTGTGATCTAAATTTACAAATATCACTGACACTGACTTCCATGACAATCTAATTTAACATTTAAAACTATTCAAGATATTTGTAGCAAATTTTGCTAAAATTTTCAAATATCTTATTGCAAACCCCATTTCTTTCAAAAATAAAAAAAAGTCTTCAATTGATTTCTGATTTGAAGTGGATGAAAGAAACTATATAAATGTAGCATGTTTAACTTAAGGTAAGAATTATATAAAGAAATCCAGTTGTAGTTCACTTAATACATCCTTAGTACAGCAAACTAGTCCCATGAGTTACAGATGTACCTTTTAAATTAATTTGATTTTTTTTCTTTTTATATAATTTTTTGTTAATTCATACTTACTTAATGCAAAATTATGATCAGGTTTCACCGATAAATAGAGAATTTCGGTATTATGCATATGAAAATTAGAAGTTTAAAGTATTCTAAAAAAAAAGGAAAAAAAAAAAAAAAAAAAAAAAAAAAAAAACTCAATAAAGCCCGAAAAAACCCGGGCTTTTTCAGAAAACCCCAAAAAACCCGGGTTTTAGACTAGTGGGACCAGTGGACTGGGTTTTTTCGAAAAAACCCGGGTTTTTTCTAACCCTAACGAAATACCTGCTATTAATTAATACCCCAGCAAATTTCTCCGGGGAGAGGAAGGATAAGGAACTAACCAGTTCCAGCTCACACATTTATTTATAAAATAGATTCTGATATTTTACTCTTTACCATTATATTTTCATATTTCAGATCCTATTTTGCTTAAATCACTTACCATTACCGTGGAAAAATACCGTGATGTCAATCCAAGACAATATCTCCAGAAAGGTTGCGCCGGGGAGGGGAAGGGTAAAGAACTAGCTCCAGCCTAGACAATTAGTTATAAAATAGATTCTGATATTTTTCTCTTTACCATTATATTTTGATATTCCAGATCCTATTATACTCGAATCATTTGAATCACTCTTACCGTGGCAAAGTAACATGAACACAAGACAATACCCAAGCAAAGTTGTACCGGGAAGGGGAAGAGTAAAGGACTAAGTAGCTAAAGCACAGACAATTAGTTATAAAATGAATCTGACATTTTACTCTTTACTATTATATTTTGATATTCCAGATCCTATTATGCTTGAATCCCTTGAATTACCATTAACATTGTAACTTTGAGAAACACTGGTCTATACATTTTGAGTTATTGAATTTTTCTTTATTGTGGCTTTTGGATCTACCGGTATATTATAATACGTACAAAACGTGAATTTGGCTAAACTAGTTTGTTTGAGTATTTATTTTTTTTTTTTAGTATATGTTTTAAGTATTTATTTATTATATATTTATTTAAAATGATACATATTGTTGAAATACAGAGAAGATGAATATTTATTAATCATCCGAATTTGCACTTATCTATTTTTGTTCAATGATAATAAAAATTCAGTGCTTCTTTTTCGAATGATGACTTTATCTGGCTACAAAAATTCGATTCAAAACGCCAAATTTCACATTGTTTTCTAACCCCTGCCCTAAGCGAAAAATGGAAAAACTGTTTGATTTTATAGTTTCTCAATAAGAGCATTTGTAGGGATTAAATTTTAATAAAAAATTGTCTTTTTTTCTAATACCAAATATTCTATGAAATTTCTGGTCTTCGTTTCTATAAATTCCAAGATCTGGTAATTGGTTATTTAAATAACAATGATAAAATTAAATACATAAAATATTTAATACATTACAAAATTGGGCTTCAATTTTTAAAAGAAATTTTCAGAAGTACTTTTGTGCTAAATTTCTCAAATGGTGTAGTGCACAATCACAATATCAAAAGTCATTAATTTTCTCATGTTTAGAAAATTAAATTGTGAAATAAGCAATATTATTATGTTGTAGATTTATAGCAAAATTTACGTATTGTACGCAAAAACTTAGTTAAAACGAACGTGTTTTCTTGTAGTTGTGAAAACTATTTCTCGTATACTTTTATCACTACAATTTAGGCCTAAAATTTTGGAGGAAAGTCCACTTTTCTGTTTAAATATCATAATGGAAGATTACTAACACTTTGGCACAGAGTTTTCAAATTAATTTTGCACAAATCAAAAATCTTCTACTAGATTTCACGTTAAATATCAAATTGTTGACTTCAGTGGCTTATTAAAATATCTGTTCAAAATGTACAATATTGAAATTTAAATTTTAAAATTCTCTTGAGATTTAATTAAAAATACATATTTTGGGCCAACAGGCGTTAAATTTTGTCGCCGAAATTAGGATAAATTTCAAAATGTGGTCTTTGCACTCCATCCTCACTTTTAGTACGTCATACTTAATAATGTCCATGATTGGTCAATATAGAAAAGACTAATGGAGCAAGGCCATTTGATAAGATAGCACGTGGATCAATGGCGTGATTGGGGGTCAATGAAGGACATGAAACGTTGATTTTACAACACCAACCACCCCCTCATGACGACTGACTGTCTGAATCCACGCAGTATCTTTCAAGAGATATCTATCTTTCCATGTCGCATTAAGATTGCACAAGACATTCCCACACAGCAAGAATCCAATACGATTTCCAATTCATTGACAAACTGCGTAGATCTGTCCAATGTAACTTTATTATCCGTTCCATGGGTGATAATGGACGATTCTGTTTTCCATGTCATAATGGTAAGAAATCCTGTTTCAGCGATTATTAAAAAAATACTTCAAATTAAAAAATATATATCTATATATAAGGATATTAAGAACTATAGAAATTACGACAATATAAATTTTGATATTTTAAAACAATGAGATCTTCATAAAAAGTAAATATTTTTCCTGGGTGCATTTCCTTTAACCCTTTCCGGCACAGACAAATTTTGTTGTAAAAGGATGAAATCATCGACTGACGCCAGAATTAAATTACGACTTTTTTAGAAATTAAAAACGCGTTACTTTATACCTTCATTATTAATGCAAAATTTTATTAAAATATTCTTGGTGCCGTTAGTTAGTTTTGAATTAAAATTAGGTATACCGCCCCGGTCACATTGCATCGGAAAGGGTTAACTCTTTCTAAGGCAGTGGGAATTATACTTCCCACTTAATTTTAATCCCATATGTACCAAATTCGCACCAATAAATTTACACAAAATTTTACTTTTATAATAAACGCGACTAAACGCATTTAATTGCTTTCCAAGTAATTAGTTATTAAATTTGGGTGACATTACTAAACAGTTTCAACATTCTTTAAACAAAATTAATCTGCCGTAGAAAGGATTAATAAAATACGTGATAACAAAGTCTGTAACATTTCATTACTCGTGAGTCATTTTAGACTAGCATTCTTTAAAAAAAAAAAGTTGATATTGAAAAATAATTAAATCTTCATAAATGTTAAATATTTTTCCTGTGTACAATTAACAAGATGAATGATAGCAAAGTCAATAACAGTTAATTAGTTGTGAGTCATTTTAGAATAGCATTCTCGAAAAAAAAAATGATATTGTAAAATGATTAAATCTTCATAAATCTTAAATATTTTTCTTGTGTACAATTAACAAAACGAGTGATAGCAAAGTCAATAACAGTTTTATTAATTGTGAGTCATTTTAGAATAGCATTCTTGAAAAAAGAATTTGATATTGTAAAATAATTAAATCTTCATAAATCTTAAATATTTTTCTTGTGTACAATTAACAAGATGAGCGATAGCTAAGTCAATAACAGTTTATTAATTGTGAGTCATTTTAGAATAGCATTCTTGAAAAAAATTTGTTATTGCAAAATAATTATATCTTCACAAATCTTATATTTTTTCTAGGTGCATTTCCTTTAACAAAATATGTTATAGTAAAATCTATAACAGTGTATTACTTGTGAGTTTTTTTATAATAGCATTCTTGAAATAAATTTTGATATGGTAAAATGATTAAACCTTCATAAATCGTAAATATTTTTAGAAGCTACAATTAAGAAAATATGTGATAGAAAAACTGGTAACAGTTTATTACTTCTGATCCATTTTAGAGCATTTTTGAAATAAATTTTAATATTATAAAATAATTAAATCTTCATAAATCATAAATATTAGTCATGAGTGCAACTTACAAAATGCATGTTAGCAAAGTCTGTAACAGTTTATTACTTTTCAGTCATTTTAGAATATTATTCTCGAAATATTTAAGGGGTCAGGTAACATTTGAAGTGTCCAAAAATCGAATTTTTTTTAAAAATAGCTTGTAATTAAATATGATTCTTTGGGAACATTTAAAATCAAACCCCATACAAAAATTCGCATTAGAAGAGAATTTATGTCTAAAACACTTTGAGCTTTTGCTATATGATAAACGGGTTTTTCAATCTTTAAAGCCAATTTTCTCAAAACAGTGACTTTGATCATTGCGCGCACGATTTCTGAAAAACGGTTTCCTAAAATTTCACGAAATTTTTGGTGGATGTATTAAGCATACAGAAGCACAAAATGACCTGTTATTATGTTTCTCAAGTAAGAAGTTTAGAATTCACGGCTACTTTTGTATAAAAAAATCTCCATATTTCGAATTACTCTAAAAAAAAAAAAAAATTCTCGAGATCTACAAGTTTTATTTTTTTCATTGTAGGTCATTTTGAAAAACACTTTATATCTGTACTCATTAAAAAATTCTTGGCTTGTTTCAGCCATTGAAATGGGAAAAATCATGCGCGCAATGCATGCAAGAATAATTCTTTCGTAAAAATTGTATTATCTTTAAAAATAAATTAAAAGAAAAACTATATATGTTTATACCTTTTCTAACAACTTTGATTGATAAAATAAATCGTTCCTAACATGTGTTTTTAATTTTATAATTAAAGGTTAATTAGTTAAAGAATGACTGCAATTCTTACAGAGGTCACTTTACCATGTACTTTATTGGTTCAAAGGTTACCTGACCCCTTAAAAAATATTAAAAATTCTACCTAGATACATTTTTAAAACCATGTAAATTAAAATATTAAAAGTCTAAAATTTAACATAGTATATACTCTCATAGTTTGAAACTAAATTAATAAAACAAATCATGTCGATTTTGCTCTGTGCTCAGGAATAATGATAATAAATTTATACTTGTGTGCAAGAATACGGATTTAACAAAAATACCCTTACTTTATATATTAAAATATTATAATTTTCTACAATGTAAAACAAATAATTGAATTTAAGAAATTTCTTAGGAAAGTATTTTTGAATGTAAATTGGACAGTTTCAAAATAAATTCTTTAAATTGGATTATTAAACTCTGATTCATTAAGAATTCTTCAGTAAAACAAAAATGCATTTTCGGTTTATTAATTCATTATTATTATATACATTACATTTATAATGCTTCAACGACTTTATTTAATACCAGAGCTTAATTACCGGCGGGACAAGCTTCATCAGTAAATTTAAATAGAATTTTTGGGTTATTTACACATCTTATCCATGCATAATTTTCTGTGAAAGTAAGGCAAAATTTCTGTTCGTGCTTACTGTGGAAATTTGCCCCTCTGATCACAAGGATCTGTTTAATATCGATTCATTATCTTCAATATTACAAAAATGCATTTTCGGTTAACTAATTCATTATTATTACGCATATTGCATTCATAACGTTGCAGAGGTGTCAAACTGTGGCCCGCCGGATACCACTAAAATGTTACAGAAAAAGTCGACTTCTTGGATCAAAGAGATTCGATGATTAGATAAGGCAATGATTACTACAAAATTTTAGTGGTATCCGGCGGGCCACAGTTTGACACCCCTGGTTATAGCGATATTATTTAACACCAAATCATTAAGAGTTCTTCAGTATAACAGAAATGCATTTTCGGTTAACTAATTCATAATTATTATGCTCATTATATTTATAATGCTACAGCGATATTATTTAATTCTGGCTCATTAAGAGTTCTTCAGTATTACAAAAATGAATCTTCGATTAACTAATTCATTATTAATCATAGATTTCAATTTCTATGCCTTTTAAAATTATATAATTATGTTTAAATATATATGTATATTTAATAAAAATTGTGACGAGTTTATTTACTGAAACGTGGTGCGCATTTTACTCTATTTTTTTAGTAAAAATTCTGGTTAAAATGGGTTTATTTGACTTTTAAAAACTTTAGAATTTGGCGTTCCAGGGCTCCCAAACGGTCCGCCAACTGAATACCAATATATTTTTAGAATTTTTTTCTTTTTAGATTTTTCTTACAAACCGCCCCCAAACCACCTTTGAAAGTTAATTCTAGCGCAAACCTACCATATAAATTTCCTGTTAAAATTTATTGGTATTCAGTTGGCGGGCCATTTGGGAGCCATGCGTCATGATTATAATACGTATGATAATGCTACAGCGATATTATTAAACTCTGATTTATTAAGAGTTCTTCATTTTAACAAAAGTGCATTTAAGATTAACTAATTCATTATTATTACTATGCACCTTAGATTTATAAAATTACAGTGATGTTATGAATTTTTGATTCATTAAGAGTGCTTCAGTATAACAAAAATTTTGGCTAACTAATTCATTTTTATTGTGCACATTACATTTATAATACTAGAGCTTACAAATTTTGTCTACATTAAACGCAAGGGGAAAAATATGGAATTCGAAAGAATTTTATTTCCATTTAAAAATGGAAATAAAATTCTTGATTAATATCTGGATTTAGAAATTCACATTTTCTCATTTAAATTTTACACGGAGTAATAATTTATTATTATAATCAAAGTTCATATTAATAAAATAAAATAGAGAATTAAAAAAAAAAAATAATATATTTGTTAAGATCTAATTTTAATTGCGCGAAATACAGAAGTATTTTTCGTAAAATATAAAAATAAAAATACATTATCTAATAAGATATGTTTACATTTTGCGAAAATAATAGAATAAATACTGCTTTTTTAAATCAGAATAGCGTTAATATAGAAATGTTTTTTACAAAATATCACAATTTAAATTATTTATAACAATTCGAATAGTTTTTTTTTTTTTTTATTAACGAAATCTAAACGTTATTTTTCATATTTTATTATGTTATTATTTTTTCGCATTGTACAGTCGTGGAAAAAAAAGTAAACACCCCCTACTAGCTCTGCAACAAATTACTGTAGAAGAAAGTTACTGGTACCAAACAATTGAAAACAAAGTCTACTTCTAAATCATGTATGTAAAATCTGCTTAGAGTGTATCTACATATCAAAACGAACACAAACATTGTTTTTACAATAGCAATGCCCAAATTTGACACCATAAATAAATTCTACACCCTTCAGTTAGTCTAAAAACAAATTTTGATGAAATTCGTACGATTAGTTTCAGAGAAATTGTTTTAAAATGAGCCTATTTTAGGGATTGTATCCAAATCGAAGCTCGGTACTTGATTATTGAAACGCTGCAGAATGACTATGTCACTTCTATTAATGTATTATTTCTTTCCAATATGACCATTTCACTCGCTTAACCCCTTGAGGGGCAAGCAAAAATGTATCTGAATATTGAATTCTCACCGGAATAATCGAAAAATTTTATTTTTAAATAAGGAAAAGCAATTTTTCAGCAATTTTCATTCAAAGTTAAAAATATAAAATTTAGTTAAAATTTTCTGGTGAGAATCTTCTTTAAATTAAGTGGGATATATTTTATCCCACCGCCCCTCAAGGGGTTAACACTAGAACCGCCGGAAATTTTACTCAAGTTTTATAAAAATATTTTACCCCAGAATTTTTATTTAAAACTATTTAACTTACTTATTTAACTTATTTCTCCCTGATACATATTTACCTTTTTTAGAAAAAAAAATTCCTGTTCGAATCCAAATATTTTCATTTTTTAGCGGTCAAAATGACCGCTACGGCGGTTCTATTGTTAATATGTTTCGACTATTGCCATCCCAAATGCTTCAGTAAAATGAGTAAAACATATTTTTTTTTCAAATTATGGTTTATTAATTGAGAATTTGCATAAAGCAGGACATAATAAATATAAACCTATCAAAAATATTGTAGGTTGTAATTCATGTTTTTTCGAATATTAATTTCATAATTCATAATATAAAATTTTTAAAATCGCAAAATCAATGTATTTATGTTTGTGTTTTTTAATATTATAACTACAGGAAAAATTGTCACATTAGAATAGAATTTCAGGAGAAATTAATAAAAATATGAAAATGTAATTTAACATTAGATGTTCTAAATTTTGAATGTTTATAATTCAAGAACTTATCATCCAAATTATTTGAAATTTCGTTTCTAGGCATAGTTTAAAACGAAGATTTAAAATATAGTGTCAAAATCGTGTGTTGTCGTTGAGAAAAACAGATTTCGGTCTGGTTTTGGTTTGTAAATCCCTAAGCAAATTTTATATGCATCATTTAAAAGTAGACTTTATTTGCAATCGTTTCATACCAGTAACTTTCTTTGGTTATAATTAGTTGCTGAGTTAGTAAGGGGTGTTTACTTTTTTTTTCACGATTTTACATAACATGTGCACACATATTTATACATACGTACATATGCATTCATATATGTATACATGACATAATACATAACGCTTCGTTAATTTAGAAAAGATTTTTTTGTGTGTGTGTGTGTGTGTTATTCATAAACAGAAGCATATGCATTTTTTTTTACAAATTATGGGTATTTCCATAGCAATTTATAGACTCCATTAAAATTAATTCAGTTTCCATAGTATCATAGCTATAGCTGCCAACTATCCGGGTGTTTTATTTTAAGTCAAATAAACATATTTTGAAACAAAAAAATATTTAATAAAATGATGCTTGTTTTTATGTAGATAATATCAGCATATTTTTCTTAATAAGATTTATTGTCTTATTTATGTTTAAAAAACTGGAATGTTGGGTACTATATAGTATGAAATCGAATTAATTAAAAAATCCATATCAATTTTCCTTGTATTACTGTCATAGTGTTAATACACATATACTTGTGTGACGTGTATGCAAGAATATTAAAGAAAAAAATTAAGTTATAAATGTTTTAGATAAAAATATAAGTTTTCAAACTTTTAAGATTCAAATACCTGAATTTAAAAACCTAAGGGTCATTCCATACAAAATGAGCAAATAAGCTGTGTCATGTGCTGAGTCACATATTTAAATGAAAATCAGCATAGAAATAAATAATGTTTATTTATGAGTAAATCCGGAATGATAGATTTTAGAATTGTTTATTTAAGTATTAAAACTTACATTAAAAGTTGATACAAAATTAAGGTTTTGTCTACATGCTTGAAATTTCAATTTCCCAGCCTTAGGAATGGAAATACTAAATCAAATATTATTTATAATGAAGAATGAATAATAAGTAACAGCTTGGCATAATTGAGTAATCGTCTTTTTATTCCATTATGAAAAAATAAATAAATAATGTAAAATTTTTAATCGAAAATGCAACATTTCTATTACTTGTTTGAACATGAATGTAAGCTCTTAAATTTTTTTAATTATTTGTCATTATAGATAAAAGTATATATTTTAAATACAAAAACTTAACTTTTTTTCTTACCTTTTTATTCCACAACGAGAAAAAAAAAAACATTTTGATTGGAAAATGCAATATTTCTATTATTTGTTTGAACATGAAGGAAAACTCTTAAAAATATAAAAGTATTTGACATTTTAAATAAAGTTGTATATTTTAAATATACAAACTTTCATTCTTGCCTTCAGTTTATTTTTGCCTCAAGAATGTTTTAAGAAGAGTAGAATTGAATAAATATTTATATAGTAATCATAAATCAATACAGATGGTAGCACTAAATTTGCAAGCAAAAAAAAAATCATTTACAAGATGGTCATAACAACTTTGAAGTGCAATTACTCTCCACAAAATAAAAAATTGCCTCATTGAAAGCCGAAACATAATCCAATAGGCCTTTTAAAGATGTACCGTGATTGTTTAGAAAATATTAAAACCATAATTTTATGAGATAAAAAATATATATACGGTCAACCGACTGCCTAATGTCATCATGGAATGGCCTATAAAATGTAACAAATATTACCTTTTCGAGCAGAATTCTGTTACGTTAAGAATCAAAAAGCAATCTTGAATTTTTTTTACGCATATCATGGGCTTGTTGATCTTTATGCCTGTGTAATATTGTTGATGCCTGACTTTTCCTTCATTTGATTTTTTTGTGCCTACATAAGAGGGAAAATTGTGATTTTGTAAGCTAAATCATAAGACGAAACACAATATTTCACCTTGATTCAAACATAAAATATACAATATGAACTTTAAAAAGCTCACTGGTTTACTTAAAAGGCGACTAAAATAATAAAAGAGCTGTTACAAGTTTAAAATGCCTTTCCTTTAAAACTTCTGAGTTATTAAAATATTCTCTGATGAAGGGCTTGAGAAAGCCCGAATGTACCAAGAAGTTTTAAATGAAATGTATTTTCAACTAGTAACATCTCTCCTATTATTTTAGTCGTCTTTTAACCCCTTAACGGTCGCATTAGATTACGGTATAAAAATTCAATTTGCTTATTGGCACCACTTTTTTGAAAAAGAAATATTCACCTTATTTAATGACATTTAAAATGATACCGTAATAAAGCTAATTACACTAGTTTATTAAACTGGTGGGAAACAAGCAAATCTGAATAAATCTCAAAAAAGACACAGCCCGTGAATATAACGGGAGCGAGAATTAAGGGGTTAAGTAAACCAGTGAGCTTTTTACAGTTCATATTGTATATTTTATGTGATTTTGAATTTTTTTTTTCTTAGTTCCTAAGCTATTTTGAAACTGAAATAAATAAATGGTAACTTCCAAATTTGAGCAATGTGATTTTCATATGTAACACTACATCAGGTATCAATTTCACAGACGTTTTTAAATTCCGTTGAATTTTATAACATTTTTAATTTTCTCAAAATTGACAAATTTTCAATTTCTACAACCAATTTAAGATTAAACATGGCGTTAACAAATTATTAATATTAAATAAGTATGTAGATAATTTTACAGAAATTACAATATTATAAATATATTTAATTTATGTTAGATAGTTTTCAAGATACGGAACTTCAAGCTTGCAACTTTGAACGATTGCACACATGTATGCCTACGTATATCAGAAGTTTTGTAAATGCCCAGAACTGACAAAATATTTTATTTTTTGTCAAGATATTTTGTATAACTCTATTTCAATATCAATAGAATCTGTGTACCAAATTTTATTAAAACCGGTTACTATGCGGCCAAGCTTTTTTTTAAAACTTTTAACTCATTTTGTATGGAATAACTCTTGACTTTTTAGTTTTATGGATAAATATGGAAGTCAGGAAAATAATTATTTAAGTTGAATCATTCTTTTGAATAGTTAGAAATAATATTAACAAAAGATCTCACTAATTATCCTTGTGCCACTGGCATAATGTAAATACAAATATATTTGTGTGCAATACTAAAATGAAACAAATCCGAAATTTGTGAAAAGTTTTAGTTAAACTTTAAAAACATAAACATAACTGAGTTTAAAAAGATAATTTATTAAAGTGTTTTTATACATAAATAGGAATGTTAGAAAATTAGCTATTTACAATGAATCATTCTGTTTGAATAATTAGAAATCAACATAACAAAACACCACACTAATTATCCTTGTGGCCACTAACATAATGTAAATACAAATATATTTGTTTGCAATAGTATAGCAAAAAAATCTCAAATTTGGGAAAAGATTTAGATAAAAACATGTTTTTAAAACATTGACATAACTTAATTTAAAAAATAACTTAGTAAAGTGTTTTTATACAAAAAATGGGTAACGTGGGTAATTAGCTATATACGTTGAATCATTCAGTTTGAACAGTTAGAAATAAAATTAACGAAGTACCACACTAATTGTTCTTGTGCTACTGAGTTAATGTAAATACAAATATATTTGTGTGAAATATTAAATTGAAAAAATATCTGAAAGTTGTGAAAAATTTTATATACTAAAATATATTTTTAAAACTAAATTTAAAAACATAAGTTATTAAAGTGTTTTTATACATAAATAAGGAAGCTATTTACATTGAATCATTCCGTTTGAATAATTAGAAAATACCGCACTATCCTTGTGCCATTGACATAATTAAAATTTCATTACATTTGTATGCAATATTAAATAGAAAAAAATCTGAAATTAAAAGTTTTAGACAAATATATGATTCCAAACCATAGACATAATTGAATTTAAAAACCTAATTTCTTAAAGTGTTTTTATACATAAATAGGGGAGTTAGGAAATTAGATATTTAGGTTAAATAATTCCGTCTGCATCGTTTCAAATCAAACTATTAAATATCACATTATTATCTCATTTCTCTGGCATGATGTTAACACAAATATATTTGTATTCAAAAATATTATATTGAAATAAATAATAATTAAAAAAAAACCACAGATTTGTAAAAAAAATTAAAATAGAATTTCTTTATTAATTAAATTAAACAAATTAACTTTTAAAAAAATAATCTAAACATATACCTTTTTTATGATCTAATAATATTCATTGCCTAAAAATTATCGTAATAAAAAATGAAATATGTTTATATTTTACGAAAACAATTTTTAAAAAGTAGTGCTATATTTATCAGAATGACATTCATATAAAATGTTTTGAGAAAGCATCATAATTTTATTATGCATGATAATTAAAATAATTTTCACAGTTTTTAGCCGTTTTTTCGTTTCATATCTTATTATAGAATAAATGAACCTAAGGCTTTTGATAATTTAGAAAAGTATTTTTTTATTTATAAATATATGCTTTTTCGCAGATTATAGGCAATTTATAGCAATTTATTTTATGGCAATTTATAGACTACATTAAGAATGAATTCCGTTTGCATGATATCATAGCTACCAACTTTATAACATGTCTTAAGTTTATTTCAAGTAAAAAAAAAACATGATTTGAACAAAGAAAGATGAAGTGTTTATTGCTTTTATATAGATATTATTGAAATATTTTACTTAATAAAATTTCTGGTTTAGATTAATTTTAAAAAAAGTTGAAGGTTGGCAGCTATGTGGTATGAAATCTACTGTAAAGTATTGAAATTAAGCTCCCCTCCAAATATAAGCCCCTCCCCCATATACATGTATTTTTCCTTTTTTGAAAAAGTGCCATTTATAAGCCCTCCCCTTCGAGTTTTATATTATGCACTAAGATTTAAAAGATATTTATATTGAGTTTAAGTTTTATAATTTTTGTTCTTATTTCTTTCATATCTAAATTAATTATTGTATGTAAATTCGTTTCATTAATGTATTATTGTTATTAATAGAAACTACTAAGCTTCTATGGAAGGGAATTTTAAAACCAAAAAATGTTAATTTGATCTGATTTTATTATGCAAATTATATTAATCTTGTTAAATTTTATAAATTCCAAATATACCTCCACACACTCCCAATTTTCTTATCCTTTTCACAAAATTTCCAATTATAAGCCCCCCTTAAAATCATCAGAATTTCCTATCTGCTAAAGGGGGGCTTTCTTTCGGTACTTTATGTAATTAATTAAATAATCCATATTAATTTTCCTTGTGCTACTGGCATAGTTTAATACACATGTACTTGTGTGACTTCTGTGAAAAAATATTAAATAAAAAATTTCTTACATTTATAAAAGTTTTAGATAAAAATATAAATTTTCAAACAGCAGACACAAATAACTAAATTTAAAAACCTAAGTTATTAAAGTGTTTTTATGCAGAAATAGGGAATTTAGGAGAAATCCTATTTACGTTGAATCATTCCGTTTAAATAGCTAGAAATGAAATTAACAAAATATCAAACTAATTAACCTTGTCCCACTGGCATAATGTAAATACAAATATATTTGTGTGCAATATTAAATTGAAACAAAAAAAAATTTAATTTGTGAAAATTTTTTAGATAAAAATATGTTTTAAAACGTAAACATAACTAAATTTATAAACATAATTTATTAAAGTGTTTTTATACGTATATATGGGAGTTAGGAAAGTAGATATTTACATTGGATCATTCTGTTTGAATAATTAGAAATCACATTCCCAAAACACCACACTAATTACCCTTGTGCCCCTAGCATAATGGAAATACAAATATATTTGTTTGCAATATTAATTTTTAAAAAATCTTAAACTTGGGAAAATATTTAGCTAAAAATATGTTTCCAAAACATAGACATAACTGATTTTAAAAAATAACTTATTAAAGTGTTTTTAAACAAAAATGGGGAAGTTGGGTAATTAGCTATTTACGTTGAATCATTCTGGTTTGAGTAATTAGAAATCAAATTAACAAAATACCACACTAATTATTCCTGTGTCACTGGTATAATGTAAATACAAATATATATGCATGCAACATTAAATTTAAACAAATCTTAAATTTATTATAAAAATTTTATATAAAATATATTTCTAAAACTAGACATATAACTGAAAATATAACTTCTGAATAACATAGCTGCCAACTTTTACGCTTTTTTCTTACCACTAAAATTTTATAGTAAATATTGTCTTCAATAATCGTCGAAATCTCACGGTTAAACAAACCGAAAATCTCTATTAAATTTTAGTGGTAGCAAAAAAGCGTAAAAGTTGGCATCTATCCATATAACTTCATATCACTGAATTTAAAAACATAACTTATTAGAGTGTTTGTACACATAAATAAGAAAGTTAGAAAATTAGCTATTTAAATTGAATCATGCCGTCTGAATAGTTAGAAATGAAATTAGAAAATACCACTCTAATTAGCATTGTGCAACTGGCATAGTGCAAATACAATATTGAATTTAAAAAAAGAAATTAAAAGCTTTAGACAAAATATGTTTCCAAAACATTGACATAGCTGAATTAAAAAACCTAATTTCTTAAAGTGTTTTTATATCTAAATAGAGAACTTGGGAAATTAACTATTTACATTGAGTAATTCAGTTTGAATAGTTAGAAATGAAATTAACAAAATACGACACTTCCTTGTGCCATTAGCATACTCTAAATACAAATATATTTGTGCGCAATATTAAATAGAAAAAAAAAAGTCTGAAATTTGTGAAATGTTTTAGAGAAAAACATGTTTCAAAATATAGACTGAAAATCAAAATGTAACTAAATTTAAAAGCATAGCTTATTAACCCTTAAATGCGCGATTTTTTTTATTTTGTTTCGAAAAAATTGTATATGATTTCTTCACAGGAAAAATAATGAAAAAAATTCACAGATACATTTTTCCTATAATACGTCAATCTTTTCTTCTGTTGCAGATTTGCGATACAAGTAAAAACTACTGTCGTGTGGCTGTTTTATGCTAAAATATTGCAAATTAGTAAATATTTCAATAAGTGTATCTCCAAATACCTTATTTTATATAATTATTTATTTTATGAAACTAACCTTTTAACCCTTTAATTCCCATGATAGAATACGTTCTAAAAATTACGTAGTTCAGAGAATCTGACTTTACACCAGAAAGTTTTAATGGTTAATTTCGCTTTATTTAAATACGGGATGTCTGTTATTAATTAAAATAAATATTGGTATTTAAATGTTCGGGTGTGAATTAGGTATATACGAATAAAAAAAATCTATTAAATTCAAAACACTGTTGTTTGTATATATGCAAAAGTGCGCACTAAATGGTTAACCCTTTACGGCCGAGTGTCAGCAAATATAGCCACCCAAGTTTTATACACATGATTCTATTTCTATATTCTATTCGCACAACTATATTTTAAAAGTACATTTTTTAGTAAATTTCTATTGCACATATAGTCAAAGTGAAAGTAAAAATGTTTCTTTAAAAAAAGTGGTGCAAACCGAATAAATTCATATAAGAGATGACTGTGCCTGGGAAAAGTACTTCAACCGTTAAGGGTTAAAGTGTTTAATACATAAATAGGGAAGAAAATTATCTATTTACGTTGAGTAATTCCGCCTGCACAGTTTAACCCTTTACATCCTTACGGTACTTTTAAGTACCATTAAAGAATATCCAATTCGTCTACTAATAAAAGTAGATTGCATTTTCATACAAAATAGTTTGCTCAATCCTATTTAGAAAGTACAGTGAAACAGTAGAACCTAAATATTTTTTACCGTAGTTATTTTCTCAACCATTTACCTAGGTGCAGCTTTTATCCTATTAAAAAAAATGTTATACGAAAAATTTGCAACTACAAACATTTCTCAGTTACAGTTAGGATCACAATACATTTATTTACACTGTTCTTATAACAGTTATGAGATATCCAAAACAATATGTTTTGTTAATGAATCTAATTAGTCTTGTAAATATTTTGCTACCGATTTATTAAATCAGTTTTAATTAAAAAACTGATCTAAAAATCAGAAATTATTATTATATATGTTGTTCTGGGTATCTTAGACATTAACGTAAATAATTATTTAGTTGGATACACTTTTTTTTTTTTTCATATACTGGGGAACATCCCATCGCATGATTGCATAACAATACTCCTATACCGTCCCGTGTCCCTGACGCTGATTTTTAAGTTTGGAGCTGTCTGTATAAAATTGTTTCAATAAAAGTAATTCGATGTAATTTTTTTCCGAAACTGGGACAATTGTTTTATATAAATTTGTAGCAAAAAATTAACCTGCACACATTTTTACGGTTGATATTATTTTTGAACTCTGTCCCTGGGTTTTTCATCCTTACCGTCCCTCTTGCTAAACTTGTACAGAAAGTCACTTCAGATGCAGCCACAGAATTTTTGTCAAGTTTTTTCTCATGCAGGAGTACGCTAGAGAAAGAATGTCTAAAATTCTTTGACAGGAAATTTACTGCAGAATTTAAATCAGGATTTAAATATCAATTTCAAGATCGTGGCTTTATTGGTAGTCTTACCGTCCCCAAGGTTTATTCCTGCACTTTTCGAGGTAAATTAAAAAAATAATAATAATTTAATCCAATGTTAACAACTGTTTCTAAAAATCAATGAACATTGTGGCTATCACTTAGTCTTAACAAGATTTTCCTAAAAATAGGTGGTAATTTTCCTTACCGTTGCATCCTTAAAGTCCCCTTTTCTACCATTTCGTCCCTTTTTTCCAATACCATCCCCCTTTTTTACATTACCGTCCCTTCTTTAACACCCCTTTAAGACAATGTTATACAAAAATTCTGCATTAAAAGTACTACATTGTTATGATTTCTTATTTGAATGTCCTGTGGGTACTATGCAAATTCATTATAAGTAAAAATTTAGAAGAAAATAAAAAGTTATAGGGGTAAAATGGTAAGGAAAATTAAACTCGCAAGTTTAACTTAAACCTCAGTTAAATAAAAATTTTTCGCTGATGACCATTTTTTCTTTATTTTGAATCATTAAGGCATTCGTCTATCAGATTAAAATGTCATTTTAGCAAGTTTAATTTTGTCAGATTTTTTTTCCCCCAAAAGTCAAAAGATTGTGAGAATGCCCCATATATCCAACAAAGATGAAAAGTGTTATTGACTTCGGTTTGTCTGCCCGTCTGGCCGCGCCCTAACTCTCGTAAATGTATTCGGATTGCCCTGAAATTTTTGGATGTTATTGACGTTTATCATAGCACGTTCCCTATTTAAAATGAAGTTCGTAGCATGTTTAGTTCATTTACACGGACAGTCAAAAGTATTCCATTACATTACTGCTAATGGGAAAAAATCGTTTCAAATGATTTTTAATGATGTTACACGCTTTCAAACATAATAAAATTGATATGCATTTGTGAAGTACACTAAAATATGCATTCTGTAGAATATGCGGTGCAAAGAACAGTTATTATTCATTTACAGGGCCACACAAAAGAATTCCGTTACATAATGATATGGTGGTGGAGGGAATTGTTTGCGGCGAATTTTAATTATGTTAAACTATTCCATATATAATGAAATTGATATACGTTGCTGAGGTTTATTATAACTTATTTCATGTGTAATAAGAAGTGCGTAGCATTTATAGGGGCACACAAAAGATATCAGATACTATATTGAAGTTAAAACATGAATACATTAAAATGATTCTCAGTTTTTATTACTAAAATAGATGCTAAAAATACAATTAACAGGTTTTAAAACATTAAAACCAATAATCAGACGGTAAAAACTTCCCGAGCGCTTTCGACCAAGCCCTGGTCATCATCAATGGGGTGAAAAATGAGAAGAAGACCTTCAGAATGCATACCGGTATAAATAACGCAGGGCGATTCCAAAAACTGTAAAAAAGGAGGGTGGGAGGGGGGAGGGGACGGATGAGTCCATACAGCTACATTGATCATTCCAATCCAAAGATTCCATTGACTCCAAGTAGACCAAACCAAATGCTCGGTATATGACAGGACAATGTATCATTACAAGTGTTTCTACCTCTGGTTAAAATTTCTATAGACTCTCTCAAAATACATGTGTTAAATGGATTTGTATGTGTGATGATCCTTGCTTTACTAAAAAGGATGTCAATATCAGCTTCTAAATTTAACCGAGCTAAAGCTGTAGATGGTTTCCCCTTTCCTATATCAGCCATATGTTCTTTCAACCTTTCCTGTAGCCTTCTGGTTGTCATTACAATGTATGTAAAAGTTCTATTATTATTTTTATATCTGAATGGGATCATATAAATTCCTGCTTTGTCATATGAATTAACTGTATCAACTTTTCTGTGAACTAGATTTTGCAGTTTAGCTGGAGGTTTAGCTATTATTGCTATATCATATTTTTTTAATGCATACCTAATTCTCTCATAAAGTTGAGGAACGTAATCAACACTATAAAATTTTGAAAAATGCGTACTCTTTTTTATACAATTCCTGCTTTTAAACTCATTAATTACTTTATTGATAAATTTTCTCGGGTAACCGCTTTCAGCTGCGATTGTTTTGATCTTAGTTAATTCCTCCTGTATATAGGCATCGGTACATACTTCGAATGCTCTCTTTACGTAAAATCTGTAGGCTGCTTTTTTGTAATTAGCTGGAACTGTACTATTATAAGATATTGTATTGTTGGATCTACATGGTTACCTATAAATCCTCCTATCTATGTTGTCTGTTAATTTATTCTTGATGAGTTCAACATCTAGGAAAGGTAAAGATTCATTTTTTTCTATTTCTAAGGTAAACTGTATTCTGTTGTCAATACTATTAGCATGCTTTAAGAAAATTTCCAGGTTAGAAATGCCATGATTCCACACTATAAGAATGTCGTCGACATAACGAACCCATAATTCAGGTTTTAACTCTGCGGTGGATAAAATCTGTTTCTCTAATGGCCTTAGTTTCAGTTTAGCTAATAAACCGGAGATGGGAGATCCCATAGGGATATTTATGATAATTTCCGTTGAAAACAAAGTTGTTGTTATTGATAATTAAATTCAAAGCTGATACAAGTGTGGTTTTAATATTGTCGTCCTGTAATGAATTGCTATTGATATGGTTTTCAATGATATTCCTAATTTCTTGTACATTTATTGATGGATATAAAGATTTAATGTCAAAACTTGCAAGAATTGTATTATCCCCAATCTTGATATCTGCGATCCTTTTAATTAAATCTGAAGTGGAATTGATTGCATGATCAGTAGGGGGTAACATTGATTTGAGTAGAGGTATAAATACTTTTTCTATTGGATAAGTTGGAGGGGAGCATTTGGAAACGATAGGTCTGAGGGGGAGGCCTGGTTTGTGATCTTTCAAACGTCCAATTAATCTGGGTGTGGCTGCGGTTTTATTGATCGTAAGTTTTACTTTCATATCACTAGGCCAAGTTCCATGTTTAATTAAATCTTTTGCCTTTCTGTCAACTACTGAGTTTGGATCCTTTTTTAGTTTTAAACAGTAAAACCGCAATAAAACCGCAGTCACACCCAGATTAATTGGACGTTTGAAAGATCACAAACCAGACCTCCCCCTCAGACCTATCGTTTCCAAATGCTCCGCTCCAACTTATCCAATAGAAAAAGTATTTATACCTCTACTCAAATCAATGTTACCCCCTACTGAACATGCAATCAATTCCACTTCAGATTTAATTAAAAGGATCGCAGATATCAAGATTGGGGATAATACAATTCTTGCAAGTTTTGACATTAAATCTTTATATCCATCAATAAATGTACAAGAAATTAGGAATATCATTGAAAACCATATCAATAGCAATTCATTACAGGACGACAATATTAAAACCACACTTGTATCAGCTTTGAATTTAATTATCAATAACAACAACTTTGTTTTCAACGGAAATTATCATAAACAAACGGATGGGGCCCCTATGGGATCTCCCATCTCCGCGGTTTATTAGCTAAACTGAAACTAAGGCGATTAGAGAAACAGATTTTATCCACCGCAGAGTTAATACCTGAATTATGGGTTCGTTATGTCGACGACATTCTTATAGTGTGGAATCATGGCATTTCGAACCTGGAAATTTTTTTAAAGCATGCTAATAGTATTGACAACAGAATACAGTTTACCTTAGAAATAGAAAAAAATGATTCTTTGCCTTTCCTAGATATTGAACTCATCAAGAATAAATTAACAGACAACATAGATAGGAGGGTTTATAGGTAACCATGTAGATCCAACAATACAATATCTTATAATAGTACAGTTCCAGCTAATTACAAAAAAGCAGCCTACAGATTTTACGTAAAGAGAGCATTCGAAGTATGTACTGATGCCTATATACAGGAGGAATTAACTAAGATCAAAACAATCGCAGCTGAAAACGGTTACCTGAGAAAATTTATCAATAAAGTAATTAATGAGTTTAAAAGCAGGAATTGTATAAAAAAGAGTACGCATTTTTCAAAATTTTGTAGTGTTGATTACGTTCCTCAACTTTATGAGAGAATTAGGTATGCATTAAAAAAATATGATATAGCAATAATAGCTAAACCTCCAGCTAAACTGCAAAATCTAGTTCACAGAAAAGTTTATCCAGTTAATTCATATGACAAAGCAGGAATTTATATGATCCCATTCAGATATAAAAATAATAATAGAACTTTTACATACATTGGAATGACAACCAGAAGGCTACAGGAAAGGTTGAAAGAACATATGGCTGATATAGGAAAGGGGAAACCATCTACAGCTTTAGCTCGGTTAAATTTAGAAGCTGATATTGACATCCTTTTTAGTAAAGCAAGGATCATCACACATACAAATCCATTTAACACATGTATTTTGAGAGAGTCTATAGAAATTTTAACCAGAGGTAGAAACACTTGTAATGATACATTGTCCTGTCATATACCGAGCATTTGGTTTGGTCTACTTGGAGTCAATGGAATCTTTGGATTGGAATGATCAATGTAGCTGTATGGACTCATCCGTCCCCTCCCCTCCTCCCACCCTCCCTTTTTACAGTTTTTGGAATCGCCCTGCGTTATTTATACCGGTATGCATTCTGAAGGTCTTCTTCTCATTTTTCACCCCATTGATGATGACCAGGGCTTGGTCGAAAGCGCTCGGGAAGTTTTTACCATCTGATTATTGGTTTTAATGTTTTAAAACCTGTTAATTGTATTTTTAGCACCTATTTTAGTAATAAAAGCTGAGAATCATTTTTAATGTATTCATGTTTTAACTTAAAATAATTAAGGTGAATGTGTCGTTTCTCTTACATATAGTTTTCTATCAGTGGCGTGGCGTCCGGTCATCGCTGGATGCGGCGATGACCAAGCAATATTTTAAAACTCTTAATAAGCTTTTAAAACTCTACGATCCAGTTTTAGCCGAACATTTGGAGTTCATGTATAAGTGAAAGTAAGATTTAAAGTTTATTTTTTGAACATTCAACCATTAAATTTTAGAGTTAATATTTTTTCACCACAAACTTAAATAATTGCGATGACCACCGAAAATTTTCACGCCACGCCACTGTTTTCTATATATATTTAATTACTATATTGAATCCGAAGTACTGTATATTAGCGATGACTGCTGGAAATGCATTTTGAATTATGATATGCGCTTTTATGTTTCACTATATTTATGCATATTATATGCTGTGTATAAGTGCTATAATTCATATACAGGGCTACACAAAAGAATTCGTAAGGCTTACGGGGTATGAGCACAAATTGCTTAACCTTTCCGGCACAGGCAATTTTTGTTGTAAAATGACGAAATGATTGACTGACACCGGAATTTACAAAGGACTTTTTCAAAAATTAAAACATGTAACTTTAAATGTTCATTGTAAAAACAAAATTTTACTAAAATATTCTTGGTGACGGTGGTAAGTTTGGAATTAAAATTAGGTATCCCGACCTGGGCTCTCTGCGTCGGAAAGGGTTAAAGGTGGTTTTAAATGAGTTATGCTTTTTTACGCTGAACTGCATTTAGTTTACTAAGAAATGTTTTCAGAATATAGATAAAGTGATATACAGGGTCACGCAAAGAATTGGATACATGACCGTCTATAAATGATAATTTCTGTAAATGTGGTTTCACTAGTTTTAAGAGTGTTTTAGTTTGAATTAAATTTTAGCTAAATAGTGGCGTGTAATAAAGGTTCTAGATAAACTACAGGCTTGTACAAATGTATACAAGTATGTTTCCATCTATTAGTATAAATTGCTGATAGTGAAATTTTAACCTGTTATGCGTTTTCTTGCTAAACTAAATTTTCCAATTATCTCTATAATAATAGCCTAAGTCATGTGACTGTCATCAATAGTTCCGGGCTGACCGCTTCACTTTTTATATGCCAGGCAACCATTTTTTACATTTTTTTATTTTTCGTGTGGTAAATTAAAACAATGCGTTGATATTGAAATTAAAAGTCATGGTTTTTGGTATTACTTATTATTTTTCTTTTCTTTTCTTAAAAAACGGAAAGAAAAAGTGAAAATCTTGAATTTCAAATTAAAATTATGTATTTTAAATAAATGAGTGAAATTATTATATTTTAGATGAATTTAATGAAATATGAAAAAATGCGATTGGAAAGGCAATGTTTGATGATTTATCACTTGTGCCTGTCTAACATAAAAAGGTACTACTTAGTTATACCGTAGACCCATTTCGCCAAATTATATAAATCGCCAAATTATACAAATTGACGTAATTTTTATTTTAAATAGCGAAAGAACAAATAAATTAGTATATCATTAATAAAAATACACATGAAACGTCGAAATAAAAATAATTTGATGACGTAAATACGTGTAACTTGCTTAAAGTCAAGCGAATGTGACATTTACGATCAACCATTATTGGTATTTAATCTTATAGTTTGGCGATAGATTTTTGGTCGACGGTATAACCAAGTAGTACACATAAAAATACGGAATTCTTGATTTCTCTACTAGAAACTTCTGATTTGGCGAAGTATTGAGAAAGTAAATTAAATTTTGGATAAAAGTAACATGGTACAATGCTTAGCACACATCTAACGGAGACCAAACTGGTCGCCAAGGGCGGCTAGTATAGTATATATATCAACCTACACTGAACAGACAAAACATTATGACTACCTACCTAATAATGCGTTGGCCCACCTTTGGCCCTCAAAACAACTGCTACCCGCCTTGTCATGGATGCCACAAGTCCTTGGTAGATGACCGGAGATAAATTGTATCAGATGTTCAAGCAGCGGTCATGCATATCCGGGATATTTCAAAATGTTTGTTTTCGAGCTTTCGGGTGCCGTTACACGACACCTGAAATGTGCTCTGTCGAATGAAGATCCGTCGAGATCCGCCGGGCCACGACCTTAATTGGAATTCAGTATTGTGTTGCTGCAACCAATTGAGCACAATTAGAGTCCCGTGACATGGAGCATTGTCTTGCTCGAAGACTTCATTTCTATTTAGGAAGACAGATACCATTTAAGGGTGAAAATGGTCCGAAATGATGCTCAGATAGTCCGCGGCCTTCATGGTCTGTTCTACCACAACCACAGGTCCTAGAGACACCCATTAGAACGTTCCGCAAAGCTTAGTATCGCCACCACCGGTCTGTGTATGACCTATTGTATAAGGGGAAATAACAGTTCGCCTAGAAGGTGTACATAATAAAGCCATCGACGTGTTGAAGGATGAATCGTGTTTTATTCGACGAGGCAATTCAGCCATCGACGTGTTGAAGGATGAATCGTGTTTTATTCGACGAGGCAACTCTCCCTATGATCCATAGTCCAGTCATGATATTTCCGGGCCTATAGTGTAGTAGTATTTAGCGATGATACTTGGTCAACAGAGGCACATGAGTGGGACGTTTCCTGCATAGTCTCACATTTAACAGTGTCAGCTGAACTGTGTTCTCCGAAAAATTTGTACTGTATTGTATTAGGATGAAACCTGTATTGTATTAGAATGTCAGTTGAACCAGTCTCTGGTGCCGATTTTGCTTTACCAGGGGGGGGGGGGGAGTCTCGGACGTCCTTTCTATTTGATAACGCCTAAGCGTCCAACGCGATGGCTTCTACTGATGGTTTCACCGTCATTTATCCACTTTTTATAAGTACTAGCAACGATACGTCATGAACAACCCATTGCACTGCAGTTTCGAAGATACTCGTTCTGAGTCATCGGGCGACTGAATTATGCCCTCTATCAAAGTCGCGTAGATCAGCAGCATTTACCATCACAGGCAGAAGTAAGTGTAAAAAGGATTCCTCAGGCACCCTAGCAGCATTTAAATATCATTCCCACTAGATTATGTGCCCTCCACGTCTTCCAGGCGAGTTCATTGCAATATGTGGTGATGGTCATAATGTTTTGGCTCTTCGGTGTACAGATCAAGTACAGGTCTGTTCAAAAGAATTGGAATACATACAAGGTGAGACTGAAAAGTAAGGTAACTGACGTCATAATAATCACTGTATTATATATTTGCAAATAAATACCTCACTGTTGTTCAAGGTAGTTCTCGCCGTCTACAATACACTTTTGACAACGTTCATACAAGTTCTGGAAACGTTTGAAAAAGTCCTCCTTTGAGGCTGTTTTAAGTTCCTTGGTAACAGCAGCTTGAATGTTGTTTGTGGATCATACGTGAAACACCACGCTTAATCTCCTGTGACGATGGACTTTAAAAACACGCAATCTTTGTCTGCTGCATTGATGACGTTGTCACAGGAGCCATTCGCTGCTGTTTTTGTTCATCGCTTAAATAATGAGGGGCAAACGTCGTACAAACTTTCTGTTTATACAAATCCTTCGTCAATATTGTTCGAACGATTTCACGAGGAAGATTCAATTCGCCATTATTCGGACGGACAAACGGCGATCTTGCAGCAATAACTTCCCAACTCTTTCAACATTTGCCATGGTTCTGCTCGTCACCGGTCTTCCACAGCGATGCTCATTCTCCACGTTTTCATGACCTTTACGGAAACGCTTGAACCACTGAAATACTATCTTGCGAGCAGTGGCGTGGCGTCCGGTCATCGCTGGATGCGGCGATGACCAAGCAATATTTTAAAACTCTTAATAAGCTTTTAAAACTCTACGATCCAGTTTTAGCAGAACATTTGGAGTTAATGTATAAGTGAAGGTAAGATTTAAAGTTTCTTTTTTGAACATTCAACCATTGAATTTTAGAGTTAATAATTTTCCACCACAAACTTAAATAATTGCGATGACCACCGAAAATTTTCACGCCACGCCACTGCTTGCGAGATAAAGTTTCTTTTCCATACACACTTCGAAGCATTTCCAAGGTTTACGTAGCAGTTTTACCCATTTTAAACCAGAATTTCATATTCGCTTTCTGCTCCATTACGCAATGCACTACCACCTCCTATGTTTAACCGACTACACAAACAAACACTAATCAAGAAACTTTGAAAATGACCCTGAACTTTAACGTTACATACCGAAGATCGTAATGCGCATGTGACCGGTTGTCGGGCTGTTCTCATTTTCGAAAGGAGGGGTGAGTCACCTTACTTTTCGGTCTCACCTTGTATTTGGCTATGAACGGTAACTTCTGAAATCAGTTTTCCAAATGCTTTATGCATTTCGTAAAATGTTTATTTAGTTATCTTATTTACCTTATTTCCCTAAATAACGAATTTTTTAAAGCATTAACCCTTTATCTACGGCATTATGATCTACTGCGGTTTTTTTCATGCATATTTTTTTTCAGTGACTACAATGAAAATTAAAGGATAAACATAAAAAATACTCACCCGTGAAAAATTTAATTATTTAGAGGTAATTAACTAAAGTGGTACTTTAAAGTACCGTCAGTACACTATGACTAAATTATCGTAACAGAAAACCCACAAGTTATTTCAACTGGCACCAGGAAATATTTTCGGTTTAATAAGTATGTAAAATATAGGCTTTTTCTAATTTATAAATAAATCGTTCGGCAAATTCCGGTGCCAATCATTTATTTCAACACTTTAGAATTGGAAATGTTTTGCTCCTGAAAGAGTTAAAAAAAAACTTTTTTTTTTAGGTTTCGATCTTGTTAGCAGTCCTTTAGTTTTGCGACGTCAATATTCCAGGGACAACATGTTCTCTCGCATCTCCACATATGCAATATATGAATTTACATATGCAATTTCTAGCATAGCAAAAACGAACCGGTGCCACAACTTTTTCGATTTCTTATAAAAAATAACAATGAAACAGAAAAAAAATATCAGGAAATCATTACTACACTACATTTTACTAATTACATTTTAAAGCCGATGAAAACGATGGATAACTTACACAGACGAAAAGTAAACAAGAAGTTTTTCTCCAACACCCAGTGTACTGACGGTACTTATAAGTACCACCGAGTAATTAAACTGTTAAATCAAATACATACACCGTTCACCTAAAATATCTAGTCATATTGTATTCTAAGACAATAATGAACACATAAAAAAAATCCAACACTTATCTTATATCTTTTACTGTGTTTGCAGAAATGAAAAGACGAGCGTGGCAATCTGTACAAAAAGTCGGCTCAAAACACATCGACTGCTTCAAAGATAGCCTCATTCGTCTCTAAAATAACAAACCTAGAACTACCGCTGCCATGTATTCGGATAAAGTGGAGTTAAAAGAGCATTTTTTGCAAAGTACCATTATAATATTAGTAATATTCACTGTGGTATAAAAGTTTAAAGTGAGTGGTACTTATAAGTACCGTCAATAGATAAAGGGTTAAGGAAGTGTTGGAAAACGTTTCATAATCTATGCTTAACGCATGATTTTTCTCTCTTGTTTCTTTAGCGATCATTCCAGGAATCCTAATGGCGACGTTGATCAGTCGTACCACAGAGTTGTTAATCAGTTTTCAGGAAGGAAGTAGAGAGTTTGGATATGGTAATAGAAATGGGTATAAGGATAGTGAAAATGATAGTTTTCTAAATAGTCGAATTAATGATGATATTTATAGCGGTGATGGTTTTAGAAGAAATAAAGGGAATTTTGGATATTATCGAAGACGCGATGATAAGAATAGATAATCATTTTCTAATTCATTTAGTAGAAATAGAAAATGAGATCAAGGTAAAAATTTCCCCTTTCTGAGTTAACCCTAGATCTACCGGGAATTTTATTCAAGTTTTAATAAAACGTTCTACACCAGAATTTTTATTTAAAACTATTTAACTTATTTATTTACCTTATTTTTGTCTGGTTTATATACTTAGTTTATTTTAAAGAAATTTCTGGTTTGAATGAATATTTTGTATGTACCTGTCGGGTCCAATGGACCCGTCTGGTAGACGGAGGGTTAAGGCAGTTAAATAGGAGTGAAGGTGATAATATTGGAACTTCGATGCAACAGCGAGCTCGCAGAAATTTTGCATAGTTAAAGCTTACAAGTGCAAAGTACTTCTGTTATTAAAATGTTAAAGTGACTGAATTTCACCCCGATTTACGAACAAATTTATATGAAAGTAAGTAAAAGCTTTTCTATGCGTACGTTGTAAAAAGCAAAGTTTAATTACAGAATTCTGGTACCAATGTGGTATTTAGGAATTAACATTAAGTGGTATATATAATATACCACCGACTTCAAGTGATTTTAAACCGGTAAGTGCTATAGTTCAGAAAGTATATAGTTACAGGATAAACAACAACAGCTTTCTATAGTTGTTTTAATTGCTGTCATGTAAATCCAGTTGAACTTTCTCAGTTGTTAATATAGTATTCGTTTATTATAATTGGGTAATTATATTACTAATATAGTATTATTAGGTTGTGGCAAAAAAATTTGCTAAAAAATTTTCAATACGGACACTGAGCACTGTTTCATTTCTTATGCAATGTATAACGGATATTTCAGGTTTAAAAAATTAAAATATTCAAATCTTATGGTGCAGTCAGCTCAGGGTTCAATATGTATAGATGAAGGAAAAGGAATGATATATTCAGAGATAGAATTTCGGTCTTTTGATAACGTTATGTCCATTTGAGGTGATTGAAGTGTTAAATGCAAGTTCTGTAGTTGGTATCGATTTTATAAGGGATAAAATAAGTCTTAATTTTTTTTGTACACTTTTGTTGGTTATAGGCAGAGCGATTATACTTTGAGCGTGTTCAATACATGTTAAATTTGTTAGTGCACGTTAGCATCACCTTGCGACCGGTGTGCAAAAAAAAAAAAAAAAAAGAGTTGCAAACGTACATTATGTAAATTTTGTTCGGATACATGAACGCCACTATCCTCTCCTATAGCGAGTTATCAATGAATAAAAAGGAAAGTGCCTAGTTAAACTGATGGCATTGAGCTCACAGGCTATTTACACTATTTGTATATTATACTCTTATTTCAAAGAATCGAAAGTAAATTAAGGGATTAGCCTCCGTTTCCCCCCTTTATACTTAAGCAATGAGCCTCCAAATGTCATCAGGGAAGCGCCGAATCAGAATATACCGGTATACCAAATTTGAAGCAAATCAGATAGAAAAACCCATTTATCTAAATTTAGGAGGGTATTAGGCCCCCGTTCCCCCACTCCTTTATCTTTAACCAATGAACTTCCAAATCTAATCAGGGAAGCGACTTATCAGAATAAACTGGTATACCAAATTTGAAGCAAATCGGATAGAATAACCCATTTATCTAAATTAAGGGGGGTGTTAGCCCCTCGTTCCCCCTGTTAGACTTAAACAATGAACCTTCATATCTAATGAGGGAAGAGCCTTATCAGAATTAACCGGTATACCAAATTAGAAGAAAATCTGATAATTCTGCATGAAAAACCCATTTATCTTAGCTAAGGGGGATTAGCCCCTATTCCCCCTTTATACTTAATCAATGAGCACCCAAAACTAATCAGGGAAGCTCCTTATCAGAATGAACCTAGAAAAAAAAAATTGAAGCAACTCGGATATTTCTATCAGGAGTTATCGCGTTACGTATGTACGTACATACATACAGACCCAGCGGGCACATTAGTTCTCAGGCTTTGATAGCCTGTGCGCTAAAAAGCCGCGGAGGGAAACAGAATAGCAAAAAGTTGTTCTTAGTTCCATAGTCCAGCGATTCCCAATCTCTGGAACGCGTACTCCTGGCCTGCTACGAGCCTGTACGAGCCTGCTAGGAAAGTACTAGGCCTGTACGAGCCTGCTTACATGAAAATAGTATCGGTAATGGCGGAAATCGGAAAAATGTTTTAATTAAAAACACATAAAGAAAATTTATAGTTTTAGATTACAAAGTTAGTCTCATGTGTAAATCCATTATGTTATACTAAACATGAGGGAAAAGGCTCGCTATACCCAATAATTCATTGATAATGCAATGTCAGTAGCTCCGCCTACTGCTAAGCATATCTCAGGAGTACTTATATATTTTCCCCAAGTCTTCCCGAAAACTTCAATTATTCATTATGTAATATTCTTTTCTGTTTCCATTTTGATTATTTGTATAACATGATGCAAAGTTGTTATCAATAATTATCGTAAGATAGTTAAAATTTCTTTTAACCCTCTCGCTGCGTAATTGTTTTATCAAAATAGCTTCAAAAATTGCGTATTTTACCCCTTCGCGACGAGCGTCTTTTAAGAATTATTATTATTTTGTCACCGGTTTTTCAAAACAAAAATTTTTGTCTAATTTAATGGGGAAAATGCTCATTTCTTTCTTTTTTGATAGTAGTTTTAACTGCAGATTTACCTAATTTATTATAAATTCAACCTTCTTCTCTAAGTTTTAAGACTTAATTTTAATTATTATCGCTTTTTTAAGTCCTTTACATTTTTTTTTACTTTTGATTCTATCCTTAATTTTTATTAAACTGTATGTAGTCTAACTACACCTCTTCTTTTTTTCCCTACGACTCATATTATAAGACATTTTATCTTCAGCCTGGGTGTTAAAATGATTGCAACTAGGAAACCCATCAACGCTGCCCCACTGTTCAGCATTGTTCCGATTAAAAAAGGCAAAATTTACAATAAAAATAACTGGTGGGAATAATCAAGGAGTGTTAATTAGACGGAAAAAATGCATGCCCGAGAAAACCTCGGGTTGCGCAAACTTTGCTACTTTTACGTTGCCCGATGAAATCTCGGGTTGCGCAGCGAGAGGGCTAATGCTACATTGATTTTTCTTAATATTTGGCTAATATTATAAAAAGTAATATTAACTTTAAAATGCAAGTTAAAAATATAAAATGTTAGAAATGTCAAAGTATTTTCTATGGATTTATTATATGACTGCGATAAGAAGATTACTAATGAAATAAAAAGAAATGTGCCCAGTTCAACTGGTGGCATTGAGCTCACAGGCTATTCACACTAACTGTATATTATGCTCTTATTTCATAGAATAATGCCCCTGAAAAAATAAATGAAGGGGTATTAGACCCATTATTCCCCCTTTATACTTAACCAATGAACCTCCAAATCCAATCAGGGAAGCTCCTTAACATAATAAACGGGTATATTAAATTTGAAGCAAATCAGATAATTCTGTATGAAAAAACCATATCGTTAAATTAAGGGGGGGGGGTCTAACCCCTTCCCCTCTTTATACTTAACTAATGAACCTCGAAATCTAATAGGGAAAGCTCCTTATCAGAATGAACATAGAAAAAAAATTAAAGTAAGTTGGATAATTCTGCATGACAATCCTTTTATCTAAATTAAGGGAGGAGACTTGCCCCCTTTCCCCCTTTTATACTTTACAAATGAACCTCCAAATCTCATGAAGGAAGCGCCATAACGGAATAAACCGGTATATCAAATTTGAAGCAAATTGAATAATTCTGTATGAAAAATCCATTTACCTAAATTAAGGGGGACTAGCCCCCCATTTTTACTTGACCAATAGACCTCCAAATCTAATCAAGGCAGCTTCTTAACATAATAAACCGGTATAATAAATTCGGAGCAAATCGAATAACTCTACATGGAAAAACCCATTTATCTAAATTAAGAGGGGGGGTCTAGCCCAACTTTTCCCTCTTTGTACTTAACTAATGAACCTCCAAATCTAATCAAGGCAGCTTCTTAACATAATAAGTCGGTATACCAAATCTGGAGCAAATCGAATAATTCTACATGAAAAACACATTTATTTAAATTAAGGGTGAGGGGTCTAGCCCCCTTTCCCCCCTATACACTTAACTAATGAACCTCGAAATTTAATCAGGGAAGCTCCTTAACATAATAAACTGGTATACTAAATTTGGAGCAAATCGATTAATTTGGCATGAAAAACCCATTTATCTAAATTAAGGGGGGGGGGGGGGACTAGCCTTCCCTTCCACCCTTTATATTTAACCAATGAACCCCCAAAACTAATCAGGGAAGCTCCTTATCAGAATGAACCTAGAAAAAAAAAATTGAAGCAAATCGGATGTTTCTATCAAGAGTTATCGCGTTACGTACATACATACAGAACCGGCGGGCACATTAGCTCTCAGGCTTAGATAGCCTGCGAGCTAAAAAGCATGTTTACGTAATTAAGTTGAGCGGGTGAGAAATTAGGGCACTCCGAAATGAAAATCCTAAGAAATGGGGTACGTTAAAGATATAAGGTTGGGAGTGTTGCCACACAGTCCATGACTTTAGATTCCGCGCTTGATCCACTTGTTATCGAGTTACCTTTGGATTAATATTTCAAGATTTCTTATTTTAATTTTTCTGGTGTCAACATTTTATTTTACAGTATGCAAAAAGAACAACAGACATTATAAGGAGTAAGTTTCAACTTGCAAAATTTCTTCCATTCATCTGATCAAGCTTATAGAGGTCGTACGCTTCAGACAATTTTTCAGGGTAAATGTTAGTATTTTGTTTATAGAAAAATAAATCTAGGTTAAACACACGAAATTTCGCTTTATTTAAGAAGAGATTTTGTATAAGAAAATACTGGTACCGAAGAATTTCCTGGTCTTGAAATTTCAGGACAAGTACGACCCCTGAGATTATTATTATTTAATGGCTTTGGTTATTAAGGATAAAAATACTTGCAATGTCGAGTAATTATCCATGTCTATTAATTTAGAGGAGATTAATCCTAGCAAGTGTGAGAAAATAAAATTCCGAAAGTTTGTTCAGGAGCTTAAAGATTTTTTTTCATATAAGCTGGGGCTCGCACATGTCATTTGGTAGGATACCAAGACAAGAAAATTAATACGGATAATGCCGCACCTGTCGATAGTAAACTGCACAGCTTTGATCAGGTCAAGCAAAGTATAATCATATGTCATATAAATAACCCAGAAAGCATGAACATTAGCCGCAAGTTTGATTTTTTTCTGACATTATCTTGCCGTGATAAATTTGAATTGAGAAATTCGCAGCAAATTTCCCGCAAGGTATACCATCCCCCACTTGCATGAGTAGTTTGTTGTGAAACTGATGGCAAGATTGTCATTAATTCACGAAAGTGACGAAAGCAAAAAATCCCTCTGTTGAGAGAATAGACAATCAGCACGTACGCAGAAATTGCAGAAATTTTATTCGGTTGGCACAGTTTTTTCTAAACGCTATACTTATCAAATACCAAAACAATCTCGTGCTCAAAGAGTAAAAATGTTACCTTAACTTGTTTAGGGTAATGAAAGCTATGCATGCTCCTTCTGACGGTGTGTTCGCATCAATAGACCTGATCAGGTCTATGGCCCTTCCGAAGGGGTTAAACTTATAGTGTAACAGTAGTAAACAGATAGTTGTGCGTGGAAAGATTACTACTTTACAGTAAGTTTGCAGTATTTTTGATTATTTGTTTGCCGTTAATTTGCAATAAATTTGATACAGCATGAATTTAACTTGCACGCCAAGTTAGCTGCAAGCTCAAAGTGTGGTGACGTCGACGTTTGCGTTATCTTGCTGCAGTCTTGTTATGAACTTTCAGTCTTGTCATGCTGAGCTTGCTGCAACATTGCAGGTTTTCAAAGCAAGACTGGTGCTAATTTTCTGCAAATTGAAAATTCTATCTGGGAAGATATTAAAAAATGGCCTACTGATTCAACCTTCACTTCTGTAGTGTTGTGTAGAAAATATAATGGCAAAAAAAAACGGATGACCCTGAGGCTTGGTGGTTTGCAATTGATTATCGTAAATTGAATTCTATAACCCAATACTCCAAGTATTCAATCTCTGTTACAGATGAAATTTTAGCAAATATTACAGATACTACGTATACGTCAACGTTAGTTTTGACATCTGACAATTTTTAGATAGCTATGAAAGCAGATTCTGTTGTGAAAACACCTTTTATTACTAAAAATGTTTGTTTTGGATTTAAAATAATGTCTTTATCCAAGAAACTCTCCACTATTCTGTAGGCCACGAATCCGTAAAGCTCTCTTAGTGTATGTTTTATCGACATTGGTGTTGAGATCGTGGGAGCAGTTAATGCATGAGAAGAAAGAAGATCCTGAATTTAGAGTATGATATCGTTATTTAGATCATCCATATAAATGTTTAATGCAACCATCTTCAAAATATAATCCCAGTCGTTTAAATTAATTGATAACTCAATAGCAGGACACCAAGGCATTGGGAAAACATTGTGATTCCTACTACTTTCCCAAAATGAGAGAGGCACCGTAGGATCTCATAGGATCTGATCCGATTTCTAATTATGAAAGATATAGATATGTCCTTGTAATAGTAAATTATTTCAGTTAGCGGATAGAGTTCGTCCCCCTCTGCAAAATTTGTCGCCAACCCTTTATGTAACAATTTCGTTTCAAAAACTGGTACCAGTAAAATTAGTTAGTGATCCTGGTCCCTATTTTATATCTGATATTTTTACGGCTCAATGATGAGATAGAGACCTCCCATGCTTTTACAGCGCCCTATCGATCATAATCGAATACAGCCGAGAGAGATAACATTGCATTAATACAAATGATTCCACATTTATTTGCTTGCACCATACAAACTGGAATCGATTTTTGAAAGATTATGCTTATGCACTTCAAACGGCTATACACAAATCGACAGGAAAAACTCTTGCTGGATTTTTCTCGGTTAAAAATATTATCCCCCCCTTTCCCCCTTCTGTACTTAAACTGAGTGTTTGATAATCGGTAAAATATTTGCTATAAAGTATCACTAAAAACAACTGTCCATACTCTGCTTTTATTTGAGTTCTTCAATAAAATTAGCTAAATAAAAGGTATAGTTTTAAAGGTTTAGTCTATCCATTAGATACGAGGGTGGATCAAATATAAACCGGAATTTCTGATTTTTAATTTATTGGTACAGGATACGAAATAGAAAGTTACATATTATTTTTCTATATAATCTCCTGATTTCAAAACACATTTTTCCCAACGGGTTGGAAGTTTTTCGATGCCGTCATCATAGAAAGAAGAGGGGTGTGTCTCCAGCCAATTGCGCACAAAGGCTCCAACAGCAGTGTCAACGGCGAATTGTTCACTTCCTATTGCTTCTTTCAAAGGCCCAAACCTGTGATAATCACAGAGGGACTATAGGGAGTGTATTCCAGTGATGGTCCATTAATTTTCTCCAACTTTTCGCGAGTCAGGTTGGCTGTATGGGGACGGGCACTGTCATGAAGCAAAATCACTTCTTTGATCGGAAATTCACGTCTTTTCCGCCGATGTGCATGTTTTGTTTCATCCAACAGCTGGCAGCAGTAGGCAGAGCCCTTGAGAATGTCCCGAATGGCGCTAATTTTTTCCTCAGTCAAACTTGTTCGAGGGGGGGAGCGTGTGTGTATCTGGGGGGGGGGGGGGGGGTCAACTTCTGCTCGTCCTTCCACAAACTTTCTGTGCCAGTCATACACTTGGGATTTATTCAGGCATGTCTCCCCAAACTGTGCTTGAAGTCTTCGTAAGATTTCAGCCGGTCTTACGCCTTCATTTGTGAGAAATTTAACGATAATGCGTTGCGCAACGTTAGGGTGAACCTCTTCCTCATTCATCCTGATGCCAACTGAAAAACGGAGAGAGTAACACATACCGGCGCATAGATAGTCATGTGACATCCCCGCCTACCATGCGCAGTGGTTTGAGCGCCCTCGCTACAACCTTCATGCCTCTCTGCAGAAATTCCGGTTAATATTTGATTCACCCTCGTATTTTCTTAAATCTTCAAAGAGTTATAAAATATAATATATTAGGAGTTTGTCCATAAATTTCGGAAAATAAAATTAATATCAAATGCAATTAGTTGTCAAAAAATATACGAATCTTTTAATATAAAAGAAAAATATATAAAATATATTATATAAAGAAAATATCCATTAAATTTTTTTTTGGTGGATGTCTAAGATTTTCCATTCTATGGATCTTTTAATAATAGGCGACGGTCCCCTTAGAACTTCGAAAAGTAAAATTGATCTATATATTATCATAGCTGCCAACTCTTCCACTTTTTTTGTACCACAAAAATTTAATAGAAATTTTTGCATAATTCAATCGGCATATTACGGAGATTTAAAAAGGAAAATTTACTATAAAATTTCTGTGGTACCAAAAAGCGTAAGATGTTGGCAGCTATGTATTATTAACTAATAGTAGGAATAAGTCGTAAAAGCACATAGCAATATTTTGGACGAACACTTATTATTTTTATATAAAAATTAATGTAAGTCATTTGCAATAAATCCTTCACATTTCATTTTCATCTTTATATGTTATGTATTACTTTTTCTAAAGAAAAATAAATCTGATCCCTGAAATTACTCATTTGTGTGAAAGGGTAGAAAATAATATCACAACAGTCATTGGGCACTTCTGAGAGGCTAAAAAAACCGCATGTTATGAATAAAAAAAAATTAAATATGTTGTTTATTTCATAGTAAATGTAAGTGGCAACATCTTTGAGCATTGTCTGCTATTTTCATTAAAATAATTACAGTTAGAGTACGGAATATTTTATAATTTTATGCTATGGATGGTTCTGGTAAAGACATTCCGTTCCATTTTTCAAAATAGAGTTATTGATGTGGGTCTATATAGAAGAGGGAAAGTTGAAGAAATGTTGAATTTAAACGACTTGACAATCTTTTACATAGATAACTGAGTGTTGCTAGTTTAAACCTTTTAATGTAAAAATACCTGCCAAGCTGAACAGTAATTTTTGTTTTAACATTAGAAGTGCCGAAAATTTCCTTCAAGTTTTATTTTAAAAAATGCACACGAGATTTTTTATATAAAGCTTTTTAACTCATCTGTTTAACTTATTTTTGTGTGATATATATAACTAGCGGACTTCGCCCGCTTCGCTGGTCGGTTTCTCTAAAAGAACCTTAAATCAAACGAAATATATCTAGCAAAGATGAAATGTGTTTACCTATTTTTTTAGTATGTTTGTTTTCTTTAATTTCACACTTCTACCTAAAATGGCTGCTGAGATATTCCTAAGGTTCTAAAATTTTCGACCCCCCCCCCCCCCTCCTTTTTAAACCCCTTAGAATGAAGAATTTGTAAAATTGCTGAAACAGGTTTTCAATTATTTTTTAGTCGACTTATTTTCTGGAATTTCACGGTTCTACCTAAAGCGGCTGTTGAGATATGGCTAAATGTTCTAAACGTTTCAACACCCCCCCCCCCTTTTAAACCCATTTTCAGGGGGAATTTCTAAAATCGCTGAAATACGTGCTTAATTATTTTTTAGTAGATTTATTTTCTGGAATTTCATGTTCCCACCTCAAACGGCTGGTGAGATATGGCTACATGCTCTAAAATTTTCAACACCCTTTTAAACACTTTAGGGGGGCAGATTTTCAAAAATTCATCCTTAATGCACTCCCCCCCCCCCCCCCCCAATTTGCATGCTTTTAGGTTCAGCAGTTTGGGCTGGACCTTTTGTATATGGAGATAAAGATTAAAAACTGTCGCAAACGATTTTTCCCCCATAGGCCGTAATGTAATGGAATTCTTTTGAGTGTCCCAGTAATCCCCCTCCCTTCCACCAACAGGGACCAAACTGCCTTAGTGACAGAAGGAGACCAGAGTTGGGCAAAATACATCGAAAAACCATTTTCGAAACAAAATACAAAATACATTGGTTTTACAACTTAAAATACAAAATACAAAATACTTTCCAAATTTCAAAAATTCAAAATACAAAATACATGTATTTTGAAGATACATTTAAAATAAAATACATTTAAAATTAAATTAAAACCTATTGTGTATTAAATTGCACTACTCAAATGCAAAGCTGGTTTGCAAAACTAATTAAATTTTTAAAAATTATAAATTTCCAAATAAAGAAGCAAAATCAATTAAAACTCTCCAAAAGATAACGAAACTGAAAGATTACAGAAACAATGTGCTTAAAAGTGTATGAAATTTACAAGAATAACTAATAATGAATAAACTACCCTTTAAAGGTAGTTATTGACTAGGAATAACTGCATGAATTGATTGTGGATCCGATAAGGAATCTCTTTCAGGAGGCATAGAATAGCACCGCCCGCTACTGTGTGTTCAAAGCCAAAATTGAGACAGTATTGATTTTCAGAAAAAGCATAAAAAGTTTGGTGTAATTCTACTCAATAGGTGCAGAGATATAAAAAATCTCGAAAATCCTAAAAAACACAGCACATAATAAAAAACAATCTATAGGACGATGTACACCAACATGTCATCCATTCTAAATGAATATGATGAAGTTTGATAAAATTCCATGCTTTAGTTCTTGAGATATAGCTCTCAAGCCACACATGCCAACTTCAGATTTTTTTAAAAATCACATAAATGCACTATGAACCAGAAAATTTATTTAAAAAAGGTACCTTTTATCTACGTGGTACTTATTTCATTTCAATTTGATTTACAAATATGATCATTTTCACATGGGAAAAAAAAGAGAGTTTTACATTACATGTTACTGTAATCATAAAAACACAGCATAACAACAACACCTTTTGACCGATTGCACCCCAAATTTTATCAGCATTAATTTATTTGAAGATCTAAAATAATATGAAATTGGACTAAATTTTGTCCATTAGTTTTTAGATATAGTTATCGCGGAAATTATGAAAAACACTGCATAGCAGCAGCATCTGTTGAGCGATATACACTAAAAGCTAATCGGCAAGGTTCATCTGTTCAGGTCTATATGCAGTTTGATGAAATTCTGTAATATTGGTTCTTACAATATAGCTATCATGGAATAAAATAATTATGCATAGCAGTGCCACCTGTTGGGCGATATAAACCCAAAGCTAGGCTGTATATCGGTCTATCTTAATCTGAAGTTCGATTATTATTAAACTCCATGCATTAGTTCTCGAGATTGAAGGGCCACAAAAATTGCGTCTCACACAAACTAACAGTTAGACACGCATTTCCCAAAAATAGTTAAATCGCGTTCAAGACATCCCGAAACTTGTAAATCAAGCAAAAAACGAAAGTCGAAAATTTTCATGATTCCAATACCTTCTTCTTATGTTTTAGAATGTAAAAACAAATCAGCCTAGTATCAGTCTTTTTAACACTTTCCAACAAAGTTTAAAAGTGTTTACGATTTTGGTTTGTCTGTCCGTCTGTCCGCGCTCTAACTCTCGTAAATATACTCGGATTGCCCTGAAATTTTTGGATGTTATAAAGATTCAGCATGGCACGATACCTATTTCAAATGAAGTTTTTAGCAGGTTTAGTTCATTTACAGGGATAGTCAAAAATATTCCGTTACAATACGGTCAATGTGAAGAAATCGTTTCAAATGATTTTTAACGATGTTACACGCTTTCAAGTATATAATAATTTATACGCATTTATGAAGTGCACTAAAATAAGCATTCTGAAGAATATGCGGTGCAAAGAATACTTATTACTTATTATTCATTTACAGGGCCACACAAAAAATTTCGTTACATAATGATATGAGGGGCGGGGGAGTTAATTATGTTAAACTATTTCATATACAATGAAATTGATATATGTCTCTGAGCTTTACTATAAGTTGGGCGATACATTCATGCATAATAAGAAGTGGATAGCATTTACAAGGACACACAGAATATTTTAGATAGTATACAGGGCTCGCACCGTTCCTAAAATTTTCGTACTTTGCTACCACTAAATAAAAACGATAATCTTTGTTGTATAGTTCTGTTATAGATGTTAAAGGAATGTACCAGGAAGAATTCATACTTAAAATACTGGTAGCAAAGTGCGAAAATTTTAGGAACGGTGCGAGCCCTGAGTATATTCTATTCGAAGTACTGTATATTAGCGATGATGGTAGAAAATGCATTTTTAATTATGATATGCGCTTTTATGTTTCAGTATATTTATACCTACTATACGGTGTGTATAAATGCTATACTTCATATACAGGGCTACACAAAAAAATTCGTAAGGGTTACTGAGTATGAGCGAAAATTGCTTAAAGTTAGTTTTTAAAGGAGTTATGTATTTTTACGCTGAACTGCATTTAGTTTGCTAAAAAATGTTTGTAGAATATACATAAAATAATATACAGGGTCACGCAACGAATTGGATACATAACCGTCTATGGATGATAATATCTGGAAATGTAGGAAACCAGTAGTTTTAAGAGTGTTTTAGTTTAAATTAAATTTTAGCTAAATAGTGGCGTGTAATAAAGGTACTATTGGTTATGGACGTTAATTGCTGAAATCATTTTTAAAAATGTTTTATGCGTTTTCTAAAATGTTTACTTAGTTATCTTATTTACCTTATTTCCCTAAATAACGAAGTTTTGTTAAAGCATTCAGAAAGTGTTGGAAACTGTTTCATAATCCAGCCTTAACGCATGTTTTTTTTTCTTGTTTAGTATATGTCAACAAAATAACACATTTTATAATAATCTGATATGTACAATGACACTGAATAAAATTGATTAAATGTGTTTAAATGTATGTATGTTTTCTTTTTATATAATGCGCGTGTGTTTAATAAGAGCTTCCAACTACGCAAGATTTTTTAGGCCTTCCACTAATAAAATATTTGGGGCGCAATTTTTCGATTATGGTGCTTTTTAGAAATAATGCACACGAAATTTAAAATATGTATTACTGAATGCAAAAATATAAATGAAAACATTAGTTAATTTTTTTAATACAAGTTGAATTATTATTATTAACAAAAGTGCGAATTACTCGTATAAAGTAGTTTTAAAATTAAAACACTGAGGTAAAATATTAAACCATATATAAACGCAAAGAAATATGAAATCATTTGCACTTACTATGAAAGTCTTGAAACTTTTAATATAGAGGAGAAAAATGTGAAAGCTCTTACTTTCGTAAAAAGAAAGCACTTGTAAAATATTCGTAAAAAGTAGGAATAATTCTAATGCAAAATTTGCAAAGTTATAAATTTCATTTTTTTTTTTTCATATCCAAATCGTTTTTTTAAAAGTTCATTGTAGCAATTTTCTTACGGATACTGTCTAGTGTATTTTTTTTTTTTACAAAATTTGTATAATAAATGAAACATGCAAATTTGTACATCTTATTTCGGTATATTTAAGGGGTCTCAGGACTCTTAAAGCTCTAAAATTTTCGAAATTAATTTTTTTAGATGTTAAATTCTATGTTTTCTGAACATTTTGATATAATTGTTATTTTGAAATTCCCATTAGAACAGAAGTTATGGCATTTAGAATTATACTCGCTCAATAGCTGAAGCGGTGTTTCCAAAACTTTTATGTCATTTTTCGCCAAATGACGCTTTTGGGCATAACGCGCACGATATCTCAAAAACTTTTGAATATTTTTTCATGAAAATTTCAAAACATATGTTTCAAGTTAGTCTGTATAAACTGAACCTAAAATTTCTTTTTTATTGTAAAAAGAAAACATTTTTTTAGCGGTTTATATTGTTGAAATTTTCAAAATTTTGCATTAGCTAAATACAGCTTTGTATTAAAAATATAAAAATACTTTAAATACAGATTTATTTAGGTTCAGTGTAATTATTATAATCTGCGGTATAATTAGGTACCAAAATTTTTATTCTAGTTACAAAATTTATTTTGTAATCATGCACATAAACTGTTATGCCGATTTTCTGCTCGTCAACTGTCTGACAGTTTAGAGCCCCCTGTAAATGCTAATTCTGCATAATGCAATTTTTCAAATATTTGAAATGAAAGAACATACTTGCATTCCCATTCATTCTTTCCCTCTTTCATTCCCATTTAAAATTATTTCTTAATATGAAATACATTTTAAGATATTAAAAGTTGAAAATGGTCCCTTTTTTTCATTTTTTATCAATTTTAAGAGTCCTGAGACCCCTTAAATAAAACTACTAGACAAGAAAAAAAATTGAGCTCCTTATATGTGTGGTCAACGGGCAACTGTCGGTAATAGAGCGCTGCACCTGCAACTCTGAATGATCCTTCCGGTCTAACACAATACATGTTTTTTTCTTGTAATTCCCACCGCAACATTAAAATATATAAAAGTTATTTTTGTAAGTAATCAGCAAGAATGCGTTTGCTGTACCTAAACAACATATTCATCAGCCTCCCATCTCAGTAATAGTCGAAAAGTCTGTTTTTATATTAACTTCCAGAACAGAATTTGAAAACTAATCAAAACAGACAGTCATGTATTTCCTTTTAGTGAATCCCAGTTTTCTCTGTGCGGTTTAAACATGGCAGTTTGAAAGTTGAAAAAAAAATGTATTTTGAGTATTTTCAAAATACAAAATACATTGTAAAACCATCAGAAAATACATTACAAAAATACTTTGATCTTATCGGTTTAAAATACAAAATACAAATGTATTTTGAAAATGTATTTCAAATACATGTATTTTCGATACTGCCCAACTCTGCAGGAGACCAAGGGCTACCAAACAACTACAACCGCGTGTGGGTGGCAGTACGTGTTCACGGAGAAAAATCTGTCTTTACCCACACACAATTGACTTATATATACATACAGATTAACTCTTTTTTTTTAAGAAATTTCTGTTTCAAATCGAATTATGCATATTTGGTAGCAGTCAAATTGGCAGCTCTCGGCACTTCTAGTGTTAAGCATAAAATGTCTGTCATTAAATGAAGCAAAAGTTACTATACAGATATTCTGGTAGGCTGGATGGTATTTTGAAAATTTTAGAAAAGGGAGATTAAATTGTCAATTCTAGTTAAAAACCATTCAACACATCATAATACAGTCAAAATATGAGAACATCAGCCAAGCTATTAAAGTTTATACATGGATAAATGCGCATGTAGTCAGAAATTCAGAAATATTTTTTTTAATCCAATACTAGATATTCTTTAATTTTTAACAAATAAAAAATACTTCGTGAAGAAAATCTCTATCCAAAAAAGTACTGGAAAAATTATCCAATCTACAATAACACGAAAATAATAAATAAAACGAAAATAAACTGAATTAGAGAAAATATCATACGACCTAAAATTTGTTTTGTAAACTTTATAACAAAAGAAAGATTAAAAATATATTATTTATGTTAAACCTTTTTTAAAAATCTGACTTAATGTTCGTGGTTCATATAGAAATGTAAAAATTCAGATAAAGCTGAATAAAGACTCCGATAATACAACTTACTTCTAGCATTGAAATACGGAGGTGGCCACGTCATGGCGTGAGGCTTAATCTCATCATGAAATCAAGTAGATTGCATGACTCTTGCAATGTTTCTGGATAAGTGTTTATTTCGTACAGTTTACTAAACTATATTAAAAGTTTAGTTTTGGGTTTTAAAAATATTTCAAATAAGAATGTGCCTCCGACAGTCACTGATTCTGTTCCAATAAATAAAGACTTTTAAAATGTTATTGTCTTACCTTATTTTACAAAAATCAGTACACAAATTTCCCGTATTCTCAATAAGTTTAATTTCAAAATTGTTTTCTCTCCAATCAATAAAGTTTCTTTCTCCAATCTCAAAGATCCAACGACGGCTATAATACCTGGGGCATTTATAGAATTTTTTGTGAGTGCGGCTTCTCCTACATTCGTCAGACGAAGCGTGCACTTAGATTTAGGCTGAGAACACCAGAATTATGTTAGAAAGCAGGAATGTGACAAATTTACAATAACTAAACATTGTTGGAATTCCAAGTTTATTATATACTTAAACATACTTCTTTTTTGGTGAATGATATGACTAGCAACCATAGCTGCCAAGTTTTACGCTTTTTTCCTACCACTATTATTTACCAGAGAACTTTGTCTTATTTAATCATCGAAAATACGGGATTAAATAAAGCAATTTTTTCTGGTTAAAAATAGTGGTAGGAAAAAGTGTAAAAATTGGCAGCTATGCTAGCAACCCTTTTCTTTCGCTAGTGTGGAGAGATCCTGCGTAGCAACTCCTCTTTTACAATGTTTTCCTGTCAGTTACGTCATTTCTTTCGGATATACAAACTCTTGCTTTCGCCACTTCAGTCAATTCATTAGCCAGTACTCGGCGCTATAACCGAGGGGTTCTTTGAACCCATTTTAATCTTTTAATTTTTTTTCGGCACTGAGGAGGGGAATCCAAAAATCCTTGAAACGGCCGCATGTGGTTTTTTTTTTGGGGGGGGGGAGGGGGGTTGTGTCATGGTGTTGTACGTATTTGTACATTTGAACGTTGTGAAAGTTTTGGCTTATATATTTAATGGGCTTTAATCCAGGCATTATGTTTAAGGGGTCTCAGGGCTTGATAGATGCCGAAAAACATGTAAACAGAGCTCTCGCTTCGAGTCCATATAAAAAAAGTCCTGCCGGCCAGTGCCGGGAGGAAGAGGTAGCTTTCATATTCCTTATTTTTAAAAAGCCAACTTATATTATTCAAACACACGAAGCTCAATTAAGTGGAAACCGAATGTAGGAGATTCAATACTAATTTTTATCAATACTAAATCATTATGAATGAGAATTTCGCGAAATTAGTCAGCTTTATCCAAGCTGCTTTTATTTAAAGTCACTTATATTTGGCTGCCAAATTCGGCGATTTCATAAAGTGCCTGCCATTTTAAGACAACATGGTAGATGAGGCTAACCAGTGAACTTGGTCGAGACATTAGTAATTGCTGTGCACATGCTCACTCATATCGGATTCGGTTGATATATACGAGTGCTGTCGCATGCAAAAATCAGATTTTTCAAAATGTCACCCACTTTAGAAATTGAAACTGCTATATCTGAGCCATTTTTTAAGATAAAGACAAACAAAAAATGCTCCTGAATCCTTATATCAAGGTCAAATACTTAAGAAAGAAACTTTTTTCAATTTCTAATTTTTTTGCACCTCACTTTAAATATAATTTTTTTTAATTTAATGGCCGCCATTTTGAAACAAGAAGGCTGATGAAGCTGGCCAGCGAACTTGGTCCAGATATTGATGTATACTATCCACATGCCTTCTTCCATCGAAATAGGCGAATACGTGTGGTATCGCGTGACAAATACAAGATCGTTTCAAAGTGTTAGCCATGATAGAAATTCAAAGTGCTATAATTCAACCACTTTTTAAGATATAAAAAAAAGAACAAATTTTCAGAAACAAAAACTGCTCCAGAATCTTTGTTTCAAGGCCAAACACATAAAAAAAATCTTTTTCATTTTCCAATTTTTTTAATACCTCATTTTAAATTTTAAATTACATTTTTAAAAAAATGGCATCCCTTTTGAAACAAGATGGCGAATGAAGCTGGCCAACGAACTCGGTCGTGACATTGGTATGTACTATGTACAGACCAAGTTACATTCAAATCGGTTCATAAATACGCCTGTTATCGCGTGACAAAAATCAGGTCGTTTTAAAATGTCAGCCACAATAGAAATTTAAAATGTTATAACTCAGCCATTTTTTTAGATGTAGACGAAACAAAACCTGTTCCGGAATCTTTGTATTAAGGTCAAACACATACAAAAAAAAAATCTTTTTCATTTTCCAATTTTTTGGTATCTCATTTTAAATTTATTTATTTTTTATTTTTTTAAATGGCCACCATTTTGAAACAAAATGGCGAATGAAGCTGGTCAACGAACTCGGTTGAGTTATTTGTGTGTACTATGTACACACCGAGGTACATCCAAATCGGTTCATAAATACGTCTGTTATCACGTGGCAAAAATCAGGTCGTTTCAAAATGTCAGCCACGCTAGAAATTCAAAATGCTATAACTCAGCCATTTTTTAAGATATAGACGAAACAAAAACTGCTCCCGAATCTTTTTATCAAGGTCAAACACATAAGAAAAAAATATTTTTTCAATTTTCAATTTTTTGCTACCACATTTCAAATTTAATTTTTTCTTAAAATTTTAAATGGCCGCCATTTTTAAACAAGATGGCGGATGAAGCTGGTCAACGAACTCGTTCGAGACATTGGTCTGTACTATGTATAAACGAAGTTACATCCAAATCGGTTCATAAATACGCCTTTTATCGCGTGACAAAATTCAGGACGTTTCAAAAAGTCAGCTTCGCTAGAAATTCAAAATGCTATAACTCAGCCATTTTTTAAGATATAGACGAAACAAAAACTGCTACGGAGTCTTTGTATAAAGGTCAAATACATAAGAAAAAAATATTTTTCCATTTTCAATTTTTTGGTACCACATTTCAAATTTTAAATTTTTTTAAAACTTTTAAATGGCCGCCATTTTGAAACAAAATGGCGGATGAAGCTGGCCAAGGAACTCGGTCGAGACATTGGTATGTACTATGTACACACCGAATTACATCCAAATCGGTTCATAAATACGAGAGTTACAGTGTGACATAGGTCAGATATATATATATATATATATATATATATATATATATATATATATCAATTTTGAACGGAGGGTGGTTTCGGGGTCTGGGGGTCATGATCGATGAAAATATACCAAAATTTTTTGAAATCGCTTTCCTCCGAACGGCTGCAATAGGTAGCTTTTTGTAAAGAAAGCTACCTAACAGAAGTATTCAATGTAACTAATTTAAACTTTCTGATAATTAGGTAGCTTTCTTTACAAAAAAGCTACCTATTGCAGCCGTTCGGAGGAAAGCGATTTCAAAAAATTTTGGTATATTTTCATCGATCATGACCCCCAGACCCCGAAACCACCCTCCGTTCAAAATTGATATATATATATATATCTGACCTATGTCACACTGTAACTCCCGTAATTTTGAACCGATTTCGATGTAATTCGGTGTGTACATAGTACATACCAATGTCTCGACCGAGTTCGTTGGCCAGCTTCATCCGCCGTTTTGTTTCAAAATGGCGGCCATTTAAAATTTTTAAAAAAATTTAAAACTTGAAATGTGGTACCAAAAAATTAAAAATGGAAAAATATTTTTTTCTTATGTATTTGACCTTTATACAAAGATTTCGGAGCAGTTTTTGTTTCGTCTATATCTTAAAAAATGGCTGAGTTATAGCATTTTGAAATTCTAGCGTGGCTGACATTTTGAAACGTCCTGAATTTTGTCACGCGATAAAAGGCGTATTTATGAACCGATTTGGATGTAACTTCGTTTATGCATAGTATATACCAATGTCTCGACCGGGCTCGTTGGCCAGCTTCACCCGCCATCTTGTTTAAAAATGGCGGCCATTTAAATTTTTAAGAAAAATTTAAATTTGAATTGTGGTACCAAAAATTGAAAATTGAAAAAATATTTTCTTCTTAAGTGTTTGACCATGATAAAAAGATTCGGGAGCAGTTTTTGTTTCGTCTATATCTTAAGAAATGGCTGAGTTATAGCATTTTGAATTTCTAGCGTGGCTGACATTTTGAAACGTCCTGATTTTTCTCACGTAATAACAGGCGTATTTATGAACCGACTTGGATGTACCTTGGTGTGTACATAGTACATACAAATATCTCGACCGAGTTCGTTGGCCAGCTTCATCCGCCATCTTGTTTCAAAATGGCGGCCATTTAAAAAAATTAAATAATAAAAAAATTTAAATGAGATACCAAAAAATTGGAAAATGAAAAGGATTTTTTTTTTGTATGTGTTTGACCTTAATACAAAGATTCCGGAACAGTTTTTCTTTCGTCTATATCTAAAAAAAAATGGCTGAGTAATAGCATTTTGAATTTCTCTTGTGGTTGACATTTTAAAACGACCTGATTTTTGTCACGCGATAACAGGCGTATTTATGAACCTATTTGGATGTAACTTGGTCTGTACATAGTACATACCAATGTCTCGACCGAGTTCGTTGGCCAGCTTCATTCGCCATCTTGTTTCAAAAGGGTTGCCATTAAAAAAAATTAAATTTAAAATTCAAAATGAGGTATTAAAAAATTGGAAAATGAAAAAGATTTTTTTTATGTGTTTGGCCTTGATACAAAGATTCCGGAGCAGTTTTTGTTTCTGAAAATTTGTTCTTTTGTTGATATCTTAAAAAATGGTTGATTTATAGCACTTTGAATTTCTAGCATGGCTAACATTTTGAAACGATCTTGTATTTGTCACGCGATAACACACGTATTCGCCTATTTCGATGTAAGAAGGCATGTGGATAGTATACATCAACACCTCGACCAAGTTCGCTGGCTAGATTCATCAGCCATCTTGCTTCAAAATGGCGGCCATTAAATTAAAAAATATATATATATTTAAAGTGAGGTGCAACAAAATTAGAAATTGAAAAAGGTTTCTTTCTTAAGTATTTGATCTTGATATAAGGATTCAGGAGCATTTTTTGTTTGTCTTTACCTTAAAAAATGGCTCAGATATAGCAGTTTCAATTTCTATTGTGGGTGACATTTTGAAAAATCTGATTTTTTGCATGCGACAGCACTCCTATATATTAACCGATTCCGATGTGAGTGAGCATGTGCACAGCAATTACTAAGGTCTCGACCAAGTTCACTGCTTAGCCTCATCCACCATGTTGTCTTAAAATGACAGGCACTTTAAGAAATTGCCGAATTTGGCAGCCAAATATAAGTTACTTTAAAGAAAAGCAGCTTGTATAAAGCTGACTAATTTCGCGAAATTCTCATTCATTATATTGATAAAAATTAGTATTGAATCTCCTATATTCGGTTTCCACTAAATTGAGCTTCGTGTGTTTGCATGATATAAGTTGGCTTTTTTAAAATAAGGATTATGAAAGCTACCTCTTCCTCCCGGCACTGGCCGGAAGGACTTTTTTAAGGTGTGTTTGTAGTCTTATAAAATTATAAAATGAAGTACTTCAATGTAATAAAATATAAAATGTAGCAAAATTTATGTAACAGAATTTTCGAAAAAAATGTAAGTGTCATACAACCATCCGTAAGATAGCTTAACGTTGAATTGGCATAAGAACCTAATTTTGCTTTAAAATGATCACGAAACTTTACTCAATAGAATGAATTAAAGATATATCTATCACTCAAAAGAAACCTTATTAAAAAAAACTCTCAAATTTAAAAATTTAAAAACCCCTAAAAAATACATTTTTTTTTCATAAAAGATACTCAAAATATTAAACTATCTAAAATATATTAATTAATTCCATTGATAATGATGTTATATGCACGTAAAAAACATTTTAAGCCATTCCATCATAGTTCTTTTTAAATCTTATGGATAGTCGTCAAAATCAAGTTTTGAGAAAACGTGACTTAAAGTTGAAATTATAAAAGAAATTCTGCGGTAAATTCAATTGCTGAATGGCACGTTTTAAAACAGACATATTCACTAATTTTTTTAAAAAAAGATGCTGTTACCTTTTAAATCTTTATATGTTGGTTTTTCTGGAATTATATTTGTATCCAATTTTAATTGTTTTGAATCAAACACTGGCGTCCAATTAAATGAGTGCTGTTTTAAAAGAGATTGTCACATAAATACTTATAACTCCGTTAAAAATGCAAATATTTTTGCGGTTTTTTGCACTGTGTTCAGAATTAATTGAATAATCAAAATAGATCATTAAAAAAATCGATTTTTTGAAAAGTTTTCAAGCCTTATGCCCCCTTAATTATCTGCTTGATCGCCTCATGTTTTAAAATCTATGATGCACTGAATGATATTTAACCCTTAAATGCCGGGTGTTGCTTTTCGGCAACATACCCAATTTAGGCTCTAAAATACTATTAGAATAGTATTGAAGCTATAATGCCTAATGTTGACAATAAAATACATTCTGAAAATATTATTAAATCGATTTTCAACATGTAGATGACAACACTTGTGCTGTTTAAGAATAAAAATAGATTTATTTTTTCAATTGTTGCTATTTGTTCTTTTTGTTTTGTTTGGAAGCTTGCGAAATACCAATTTTGTTCTGCAGTGAGCTAGTAAAATTTATTTCTTATTATAGTTCCTAAAATTCTTGTTTGTTTAATATTATAGAATTTTATCAAGGAAAATTATTTTTTCAATTAAAGACCAGTATTGCCGATTAGTAACAAACTGTTTTTTAGCCGTAAACCATACTTAAAACAAAATATGATTTTTTAAAGTATTTTCCCATGATTTATTTTTAAAATGAAAGCCGAAAAACATTATTACAATGATTTTTGAAAAATCAGGCATTTAAGGGTTAAATATGTCCAAGATTGTCAAATCGTTTGAATTCAATATTTCAGCAACTTACCTCATATATTTTCTCCTATCTAAATGCAAATCAAGAACTACGTTCAAAATAGAAAGCGTAATTTCGTTTCTAAAACAATCCATACCATTAAAATATAAAATATTCATTATTCCAATTAAATTTTAACCCCTTGGGGACGAGCGACCGGTATACGTGCCGCGTAAGGCACTGGAAAAAAACGGAGATTCCACTGGCAATCGAGACTCCCGTATTATTTCCGTATTTTAACGGAAATTTCCTCCATAAATTCCAGAAATCCGTATTTTTAAGAAAAGTTTTCCGTTTTTCTGGAATTTATGGGGAAATTTCCCGTTAAAATACGGAAACACTACTGACATCTCAATTGACAGTAGAATCTCCGTTTTTTAGTCCGTTTTTAACACTTTCCAACAAAGTTGAAAAGTGTTTATGACTTCGGTTTGTCTGTTTGTCTGGCCATCTGTCCACGCTCTAACTCTCGTAAATGTGCTCGGATCGTTCTGAAATTTTTGGATGTTAGTGACATCTACCATAGCACGTTCCCTGTTTCAAATGAAGTTTGTAGCATGTTTAGTTCATTTACAGGGACAGTCAAAAATTTTCCGTTACATTACGGCCAATGGGAAGAAATCGTTTCAAATGATTTTTAATGGTGTTACACTCTTTCAAACATAGTAAAATTGATATTCATTTATGAAGTCCACTAAAATATGCATTCTGTTGAATATGTGGTGCAAATAATAGTTATTGTTCATTTACAGGGCCACACAAAATGATTCCGTTCATAATGGTGAAATTGTTTGCTGTGTATTTGAAAAGATTTCAGACACTATATTGTATCCGAATTACTGTATATTAATAATGATTGCTCGAAATGCATTTTTAATTACGATATGCACTTTTTTAGGGTTTCGTTCATCTGACGAAACCCTATTCGTCTCGCTTCTCTGTCTGTCTGTCCGTCTGTCACAGAGCCCGTTCTCAGAAACTATACACGTTGGAGACTTGAAATTTTGCATACTTATAGCTGAACACCTCACATCAAACGACAAATCATAATATTTTGAAAAATTCGTACATTTAACCCTTTGGGCTCCCACATGTGTAACAATAATTTTAAACAATTCTTTCTAAGTGAGCACCTAATTAGGTTAGAGGCGTGAAATTTTACATACTTATAGCTGAACAATTCAAACGACATCAAACGACAAATCATAAAATTTTGAAAATGTCGTACATTTAACCCTTTGGGCTCCCACATGTGTATTTTAAACAATTCTTTCTAAGTGAGTCCCTAATTAGGTTGGAGGCGTGAAATTAGGCATACTTATAGCTGAACACCTCACATCAAACGACAAATCATAAAATTTTGAAAAAGTCAAACATTTAATCCTTTGGGCTCCCACATGTGTATTTAAAACAATTCTTTCTAAGTGAACCCCTATTTAGGTTGGAAGCGTGAAATTTTGCATACTTATAGCTGAATACCTCCCATCAAATGACAAACCATAAAATTTTGAAAAAGCCGTACATTTAACACTTTGAGCTCCCACATGTGTACTTTAAACAACTCTTTCTAAGTGAACCCCTATTTAGGTTGGAGGCGTGAAATTTTGCATATTTATAGCTGAACACCACATATCATACTACAAATCATAAAATTTTGAAAAAATCGTACATTTAACCCTTTGGGCTCCCACATGCGTATTTTAAGCAATTCTTTCTAACTGAGCCCCTTATTAAATTAGGGATTTGAAATTTTGCATACTTTTAGCAGAACACCTGAGGCCAGACGACAAATCATAAAATCTTGAAAAAGTCTTAAGTTTAACCCTTTTTGCTACCACATATGTATTTTAAGCAATTCTTTCTAAGCGACCCCCTAATTAAGTTGGAGACATGCATTTTTGCATACGTATAGCTGAATACCTCAGACCACACGATAAATCATAAAATTTTCAAAAAGTCTTATATTATTTACTCCTCCGGGATCTAACTTGTGTATTTTAAGCAATTTTTCTAACCTCCGCCCTTTTCACCTGGGGAGCACTTTTCCAACTTTTGCCGACATTCCTTTGACCATTCTTTCATATTATGCACCATAGCCTTACAAATTTTAGTTCCACTTTTTACCGCCAGGGGCGCCTACTTATCTCGGGTGCTATCGGCCCAATCCCCTCGACTAATATATCTACGGATAGTATATAAAACGGAGTTTCGTTCGGATAGAGGTTTGTTTAGAATAGAGTGCGCCCCTGGTTGCGAAATGTGGAACTAACAGATTTTTCAAAAGGATAAAGTGTTTTGAAAGGAATATTAAACGAAACCCTCTGTGCTATCTGTGATCACACTTACCTACTTGTTCACTACATTTATGCATACTATAAAGTGCGTATAAATGCTATAGTTCATATCCAGCAGAACGGTCGTTCTGCCAAGCCAAGCTATAAAAAAATGCTAACCCCGCCAAACAAACAAACGCCAAGAAACAAAAGCCAGAACAGCGTAACTGCTTATTATACTGAAGACAACTTGTCCATGTTAAATCGACCAAACGTGGCATTTTAAAATTTCAGATATTTAAGAAAGTATGTATCGCAGAGAAATAAAATTAAGACTAGAAAAAATCTACTGAAGAAAAGCTTCAATTTGAGACCAAACTCGTCTCTATAAAATAATTATAAACAGAGATACAGGATTTTTTAAAAAACGTCGAGATACTGAAAATGATCAAAAAAACCTTCGCCAAACATATATTAATTCAATTAAGCTACAGACTTAAATAATGGACAGAAAAAAGTATGGAATGCATTTTCGGAATGGTAATTACTCGATCTACGTGCTTTTATAAAATTTAGTTTAAAAAAAATAAAATTTCTATCCTTAATATGCAAAAAACTGTTAATTCATTCTAAAATTATCAAATTGTGCCAAACAGTGATAAACCCGCCAACGAGTGCGTACTATCCTCATTATAATAGCACAAATCCACTTCAACTTCAATCTGGTAGATGAATATTTTCCATCAAGATTATTTTTTCGAATAAAACTGCATAAAAGTTAATTTTTAGAAAGATTTTTAAAATAAAAATGATTTTATAGAGAAATGGTACCTTTTAAGAAGTATGCATTCAAAGTTAACGGCATTTTATGTTTCATTCCTTATGTAAACAAAACTTTTGAAAATGAATTGAGTTGAATATGAAAATGTTTTCAGGTAAAAAAACAAACAAACACAGAGGTCATATACGCATATTGGCGCGATTTGTTTCTGACGCCAATGTCATATACGCAACGGGTACTTAAATGGCGCCAAAGTGTCGTTGTTTTGCTTGATATGGTAACCCGGATGTTGTTGTTTATTATGTTGATGTTTTCGCCAAATTGGCGTTGGAAAAAATTGCGACAATATGGGGTGTATATGACATCTGTGCCAAATCTCCCTATTATTGAACTTATTTCAACATATGAGCAAACGGAGGCAAAGTCTGAGACAAAGATGTCTCAGACGCATTGGGGTATCCTCAGGGGCGTCGCCATGGGGGGAATGGAGGGGGGGGGGGTCTCCCCCCCCCAATATTTGTGAAGTTGGGAAATTTGAGCTTAGAGTTCGGAAATTCTAGGTTTTTGAGACATTACGAAATTTTTATTGTTTTTGTTATTATGTTTCTGACTGACTACTGTAACAGTAAGCAAGTTAAATTATCAAAAGAAATACAAAAAGAAATCAGCCACACTCAATCTATCATTGTATTTTTCAGTTCTACAAAAATATTATACATCTACCAGACCTAAATTTCTCTACTCCTATCCACCAATAGCTGACTATCCAGTTCCTTTATTTCCTTCAAAACTTTGTTCCTTTCTCAAAAAATTCACCCTTCCTCCCTTTCCCTCCCAAAAGAGAATCCAGTTATTTTAATCCAAAGGGATTGAAGCTTCTTTTGAAAATTGGAGATCACTTGTAGCACAACAGAAAGAAATGTAGTCACCTATTTGAAACACAACTGGGCAAGAAAATTTGATGAGTTTTCACAAATTGCACTAATTTTTAAACTAATTTTGCGAATTTTGGGCAATATTTTACTCATTCTCGTGATTTTTTTGCTGCGAAAATTAGTTAACCCTTCGCTGTCAAGACAAAAGCATTATATGAGCAAATGTGAATATAAGAAGTCGTTAGATTAGATAAATTTGCCACATTTTACCTTTATTTGTGTGCGGAAATATATATATGAGTCCTGTTCGTTTATATTTATAGGTGTTTATGAAATTTTAAACCAAAAGTCCAGTGTTGTGTGTTTAAAGCTGTTCTAAAAAATGACTATAAATCTTAGCACGAAAGAACCCTTCATAATAGGAAAAGAGTTTTCGTGCAAGATTTTGGAGCATCTAAAAATCCATTCGAGGATGAAAACGGTAAAAAAAGTGGATGATTTGAATTTTGAACAGAACTATGACCATGAAAGCAGTCCATCAACTGAAGAAAAAAATCGATATACAGGTTGACATAAACACTAACAGGTTGCATTTGAATAAAATTTTGAAGAAATAAAGATTTCCTTATAGACAAGTTCATAAACAATTATGAATATTAGGATGTGATTGAAGAAACTGACTTCTGAAAGCACCGTGGGAAAACGGTTTCACCAACTGGAATAGATAAAAATAATTGTCTGAGCGAAGCGAAGGCTAATACTCAGCGAAATATTACTGTCCGGACACTTTACTACTACGATGGATATTAACGCCATGTCCTACTAAAAAAAAAGCCTAATAAAAACCTTTCGTCAAGCATAACTCAAAAAATATTTGTCGGATTTCGTTTCTGATTGCACCAGAAGGTACCTACGAGGGTCGCCTACTGAATGCACCTACTATGAAAAATAAGTTCCAAACCGTTTAAAATTTATATAGAAAAAACTCTTAAAAAAGCACAATTTATCTGCATACGTCACAGAAATTTGGTGTGCGTCACTTTCACCGGTTGATGTTTTCGTAGACAACTGGTTTGAACACATGGAGCAAATAAAAAAAAAAATACGCACGCAGTAATATTGAATAGATCAGTTTCAACCACGTGATCACAAACCTTGCAACAACCCGTGGCAACCAGTTTTGGTGGGCAAACAAATATTAATACAGTATTCCGTACCACGGTGACCGTTTTTAGCCTGTTGTATAAAATCTGGCATGTTGTATGACATACAATTGTGGATGATTAAAACAAAAGACATGAGTGTTTATTGATCCGGGAGGTTAGCTTTCTCTGGATGTCTGTCTGTCTATCATACAGCATGCTATTTTCTTGTAAAGGATGATATTATTATGCAGTAAAAACTCCATAACGGTCACACCCGATTAGTGGACACCTCTATTTAGCGGGCATTTTTTCGATTACCAAACCTTAAATAACTGTACATTTTTTACTCTCACTAGCGGACACCTCCAAATAGAGGACAAATTCTGCCCTCCGAGATGTTCGCTATTCAGAAGTTTTACTCGTAAAACCTCCATAGCGGACACACCCGATTAGCGGATACCTCTATTTAGCGGATATTTTTTCGATTACCAACTCTTAAATAACTGTACATGTTTTACTCTCAGTAGCGGTCACCTCTAAATAGAGGACAAATTCTGCATTCTCGGGGTGTCCGCTATTCAAAGGTTTTACTGTATATAATATTGATAATTATTTTACAGGGCCGCACAAAAGAATAAGAATATATGAAACGAATATAAACTAAATTCGGGATTGGTAGATCGCTGATGGTAATGTAATTTTAGGATGTTGTTACAGTCATCCGCAGCATGTTTTTAGAGTTTCGTTCATCTAACGAAACCCTACCTGTCTCACTCCTTTGTCTGTCTGATTGTCCGTCTGTCACAGAGCCCGTTCTCAGAAACTATATATGTCGGAGACTTGAAAATTTGCATACTTATAGCTGACCACCACACATCAAACGGCAAATAATAAAATTTTGAAAAAGTCTAATATTTAAACCTCTGGGCTCTAACTTGTGTATTTTAAGCAATTTTTCTAACTCAGCCCCTAATTTAATTAAGTTGGAGACATGAAATTTTGCATACTTATAGCTGAACACATCAAACGACAAATAATAAAATTTTGAAAAAGGCTTAATATTTAATCCTTTGGGCTCTAACTTGTGTATTTAAAGCAATTTTTCTAACTCAGCCCCTAATTAAGTTGGAGACATGAAAGTTTGCATACTTATAGCTGAACACTTGCGATAACACGATAAATCATAAAATTTTGAAAATGTCATATTTAACCCTCCGGTCTCTAACTTCTGTATTTTAAGCAATTTTTCTAACTCAGTCCCTAATTAAGTTGGAGACATGAAATTTTGCATACTTATAGCTGAACACCTCACATCAAACGACAAATAATAAAATTTTTAAAAAGGTCTAATATTTAACCCCCTGGGCTCTAACTTGTGTATTTTAAGCAATTTTTCTAACTCAGCCCCTAATTAAGTTGGAGACATGAAATTTCGCATACTTATAGCTGCAATCCTCACATCAAACGACAAATAATAAAATTTTTAAAAACGTCTGATATTTAACCCTCTGGGCTCTAACTTATGTGTTTTAAGCAATTTTTCTAACTCATCCCCTAACTAAGTTGGAGACTTGAAAGTTTGCATACTTATAGCTGAACACTTGCGATAACACAATAAATCATAAAATTTTGAAAAAGTCATATTTAACCCTCCAGTCTCTAACTTCTGTATTTTAAGCAATTTTTCTAACTCAGCCCCTAATTAGTTTGGAGACATGAAATTTTGCATACTTATAGCTGAACACCTCACATCAAACGACAAATAATAAAATTTTGAAAAAGGTCTAATATTTAACCCTCTGGGCTCTAACTTGTGTACTTTAAGCAATTTTTCTAACTCAGCCCCTAATTAAGTTGGAGACATGACATTTTGCATACTTATAGCTGAACACCTCACATCAAACGACAAATAATAAAATTTTGAAAAAGGTCTAATATTTAACCCTCTGGGCTCTAACTTGTGTATTTTAAGCAATTTTTCTAACTCAGCCCATAATTAAGTTGGAGACATGACATTTTGCATACTTATAGCTGAACACCTCACATCAAACAGCAAATAATAAAATTTTGAAAAAGTCTAATATTTTACACTCTGGGCTCTAACTTGTGTATTTAAAGCAATTTTTCTAACTCAGCCCCTAATTATGTTGGAAACATAAAAATTTGCATACTTATATCTGAACACCTCACATCAAACGACAAATAATAAAATTTTGAGAAAATCTAATATTTAACCTCTAATATTTTGTCTCGCGCAATTTTTAAATTTAAACTGTTTTGCAATACTATTTTTTGTTCATTTTGCATAATAAGTGTAATGTGACGTAATTTGTTCTATTTCAGATTTCTAACGCATGGTAATGAATTTATTTTACAATATCCTTTCTCTTTTAAAATGCACATGTAAATATAGTTTTTATGGCGTAATTTCCAAAAAGTGCCTGCTTTTTATACCTAATTATTCAATTCTAATTTGAAGGTTTTTTTCTGTTTATAATAGTAACGTGTAAATAATTTTTTTATTTGAAGCAAACATTATTGTTTGCGCTGTTTATACAGTTGGCAACAGTTTAAATTAATACCATTTTCTAAAATATGTAAAAAATATCTGTCAAAATGCTGAATATTTGAATTTAAAATAGAAATAAAACCTCAAAATATGAGTCAAATTAAAAAAAAAATTAATGAAATCTGCAGACCGGGATCTTCTATTGAATAAAATGATCTAAAAATGATTAAATTCCCATGTATAGCTTTTGCTCTTATAATTTTTTTTAATGGAATGGTTTTGTCCAAATTTAGCATTAAATATCTCTTTAAATAATTCTTCGATTTGAAAACTGTATGCATTAGTGTGTTGATCAAACATTTCGCTATAATACCACCGATTTTCATATATTTGTATGCAATAGTTTTCTTAATATTAACGAAGAAAGACCTCTGGTCACAAAAAATTCAAAACCGGCGGCGGCGGCGGCGGCGGCGGCGGCGGCGGCGGCGGTGACAGCGTTAGTTACTTTTTATAGAATACAATGATATATAAAAATGAAAACTTGTCTATCTGTCTGTTTGTAATTCTATAAAAAATCCACAATTTGGAAGCCAAAATTGTGAAGAGATAAGTACATGTGTATTAAAACATGGCCGAGACAACTAAAGTAATCCGGAATCGAAATAACTTATAGTTAATTTTTAATTAATAAAAAACCACCAATTTAACGGCAATTTCTTATCAAATTTAAACATTTTTCGTTATAGCAGTTGCCAACAATTAAAAAACACAATAAAATTATTACTACAACAATTAATTTTCTACTGCAAGATTTCCACGTGAAAAATGAAAATGAAATAAATAGTTTGCCGAATTTAAAAAAAAGGTGAATATTACGTCATAACTTTTCTATTGCAAGATATTCACGTGAAATATGAAAATGAAATAAATGGTTTGACGAATTTAAATGAAAGTGAATATAACTTCATAACATTTCTATTTCAAGGTTTCCACATGAAAGAGGAAAATATTACGTCATATTGGAAATATAAAGGGCATGGTGGATATAGTATAACGTCATATGAGTGTGAAAAAAGTATTGAAGCATGATAAAAACCCGATTAGGGAAATATTGGCGTATTTTAACATTATTGCTCCAATTATAAATTGAAATAAGTTCATTTATAGCTGTATTCTTTTGCGTCTGTTATATACATTTATACATTTTTATATAGCGTTTTCATATGATTCATTCAACAACATTTCGACTGCTTTTTTTAATGTTTGTTTTGTGTTGTATGTTAAATTTTGAAATTGATTTTTCAGAACAAACATCCTTCAAATCCTGGGCAACGCCGGTACTTTAGTTTGTAACAGATAAATGGCATTTGTATCTGTACATCTAATGCTAATACACTATGACGCAAAAGTTTAGACAATGAAGAAATTCTTACATACTTTGAAAAATATTTATTCAATTTTCAAGTCACTGCTTGAAATTAATGTGCTGTACATATAAACAATATTTATAACAAAGAAAAGTGGAATTGTGCATATTGCAATAAATTAAATGGTAACAAAAATAAACTGCTGTCTCAAAAGTTTAGACACAAATTAAATAAAATCGAAATAAACAATTTTTAAAACCTGGTTGCGCATCCATGCTTATGTATTACGTCATATACACGAGATTGCATGGAAGAAACTAAATCTTGCATAGTTTGTGGATCGATATCGTACCATGCATTCTCAATAGATGTCTTAAGTTCCTTTTCAGAAGAGTATTGTCTAGCGTTGCTATAAACTTTGCGACATATGATGCTCCAAAGGTTTTCTATAGGGTTAAGATCTGGGCTACATGCTGGCCAGTCGAGAACTCTTATATTATGGGAATTAAACCAAGATTTTGAATGTTTTGCAATGTGAATTAAAGCATTGTCTTGCTGAAATTCCCACTGAGGACCCCCTAGAAGCTCAGCAAATGGCAGTAGGTTTTCTTCTAATGTCTGTGTATAATGCTGTGAAGTTTGACGACCACTGGTGAAGGTCAGAGATACTTGTCCATTATAGCAAAAGGCTGCCCAAACCATCACCGAGCCCCCTCCTTGTCTGCGACTAAAAAAACGTCGAGGTTCCTTCCGCAAGTCATGCCAATACGATAAACAACCATCTGGACCATCCAGATTCCACTTTTTTTCATCGCTAAATATGACTGACTGCCATTTCTCTCCATATGACATATGCTTTCGAGCCCACATAAGTCTTTGTAACTTATGATGTGGTTTCAGAGCTGGTTTCTTCTGCATTTTGCTATAAACGATTGTTCCTTTTTCCAAAATTCGTCTACGAATCGTATCCTTTGATACAGAGAGTCTCGATGAGCTTTGAACTCCACGTACGCTCATTTGTTGAGTACTCGCTAGTCTTTGTATCAGGCGATCCTCTCGTACATTTGTCACACGTGGCCTCCCAGACCGACATTTTGCTTTATATTCGGAACCACTCGATAAAACTCGGTAAATAGATTTTTTTGACCTATTAATAATAGCAGAAATTTCAGAAACGCTCTTCCCTTCACCTTTCAACTGCCAAATCCTTGAAACCTCATTCACTTGAATTTCTTTAGCTCTCGGCATGTCGACTATGAAGCGCAATCGTTTGCAGAACTTAAGTACTCCAAATTTGTGACATCATCGATTCTAAATTTGCATATGCCAGCGAATATTCAAAGAAATTTAGAATAGTGTCTAAACTTTTGCGACAAGCACATTTGAATTTTTATGAAAAAAATTAGTATTATAGCAAATAAAACGACTGTCTTTTGTACATAGCATTTTAAATCAGTTTTTGAATATATTTACAGGTTTTTGTAATTCTGACGTCATAATTCTACATTTTAAAGCTGAATGACGTCATTGTCTAAACTTTTGCGTCATAGTGTATTATAAAGCGTTATAGTATTATAAAGTATATAATATTATTAATGCTTGTACGTTTGTGAGGTGTTATCTCTGAAACTACATAGCCAACTTAAAAAAATGTTGCTGGCCATCTCTGCTCCAAAAAAAAAAGACTATTTTATGTCAGTGCAAGAACCTACATCGCTGCAGGAGCAAAAAAGTTCTAAAATTGTGATTTCTGCTATATTGATTGGGTTAGAAACTTTAAATTTGGTGCGGTAGTTACTTTTAAGATGCAAATACTCGTAATGAACGCTCTCTAAAAGGTTCAATTTGACGGATAAACGTAAAAATTTCTAGAAAGGTTCTAAACTATGATTTATTTGGAATACTGAAATTTTTGGGATACTGTTGGGGTTAGAAACTAGAACTTTGGCATGGTAGTAATTAATAAGATGTAAATGCTCGTTGTAGAACGAATTCTAAAAAATAGAAAGACTAAACAAAGCGGAAAAAGATCTAAAGATGATCTAAGTAACGAAGAACATGGAACTGTTAGGAATATAAACATGAAAATTGACATGGCTGTATTTATCATGACGTAAATTCTCGCAATGGAACAATTTCTAAAAATGTCGCTATATAAAACAGTGCAGAAACAAAAAACTTTCAAAAATTTTCTATTTCTCTGTTACTGCTGAGCCCAAAATCTTGAAATTTTGCTTCGGGTTAGTTTTAAAATATACAATTGTCTCTATGAATGGTTTCTAAAAAATTTAAAATTTAAAAAGATGAAATTAACGGAAAGCGATCTCAATTACCATTAATTTGGAATTATTAGGTACAGCAACTTCAAATATTTCATAATGCTGCATTTCCTCCGCAAAACATGCGACTTAAATGCAACAAAACTGATAGATACCCACCTAGCATTAAGTAAATTGTGTAAATATTGAATAAAGACCTGTATGAAACAGTGAGTAGGTTGCCCGAAAGTACTTGTTAAAGTGTTCTTTCTCTAGGCTTTTCTCTCTCTCGCCAAGGCCACTAACAGAGGGAAGTGCCGTTTTAAATGTGATATGAATTTTTTATCCGATTCATTTTTATAGACATTTTATCATAAGGTCATGTTCTCAATTATCATTAGTAGATTTTTTATATATTAACTTATTCTGGTGAAATTTTGTAATCGGGTTCATATTGGCGTATGTTAGCTTGCATGATCTGCTGAATAAATATGTATGGATTTGTAAATTACTTCAAATGACACTTTGACAGCTCAAAAGTTATGCAGACGATATATTCAGATCTTGTGTCATACTTTATGTTGTAATCATTGCCGATTTCTTTTATTTAATACATGCTAAATACAGCTCAACTTGTGCAGAATATGTTTGAAAACAAAACAATACAGCGTATGTAGTGGCCAGCATACACTCATCATTTAAATCCGATCGAGCATATCTAAAACACACTCTAACGAAGTATTGCATGCCACTTTTGATGTATTCGGTACATTGATACTATATTATTGTAGATTTTGAGAAGAGAATTCCTTAAATGTTATCGACAACCTTATTGCATCCGTGGAAAACAGATATTGTACAATATTAACTATTCCGGGGGAGCACACACCATATAAAGTATAGTCCATTCTTTTTAAACATCATATATTTGTCATTTAAAGTTACTCAAATTGGTGCGGAGCGTCTGATTATGCTCTTGACATCATTTTATACAGTTAAAATTCCGATATAAGTAAATTAGTGTTTCATTTTCTATTTTACTTTTAATATATTGCGTACTTTCAATTTTATATCCATGCATGGCTGTCTTGAATGGTTTGATTTCTAATTTTTTTAAACAGTGTATACGAATTTATGTATAAGATTTTGTAATTCTACGATTCGTTTATTTTCATCATTTCAATTTTTCGCAGTATATGGACAATTAAAGATAACATCTCATTTTCTTTGCTTCCACATGTTATTATTAAATCTATGTTCCCAGTAATATTGCTCAGACTAATCCCTCTGAGGGAAGTCCTAGTAGCATAGCAATGGACATTGATACACATAAGTTTTACAGGGAAGAGTTATAAGAAATACAAGAAAATTTCGGCAATGTTCCCTATATCAGGAGAATATTGCACCAATACATTCCATATTTAAATTACAATTGTGCAAGGCAAATTTGAGTATCACTAACTTAGAAAAGTTAATAATGTTTTCACCTGGATATGAGACACCGGATGTACATGACTTGCAGAGTCAAATATAAATAAACCAAATCCCAACTCACTTAACAAACCTTTTACTCATGCCATGAAAATCAAAGACTTTTTGGACACAGTGTCAAACTATATACTCGTACCTTAACATTCACAGCAGCTTATCTTTTTGGCGTTGCATCTAATGAAAGAATATTTAGTCAAATAAAAATTTAAAAAATATATATTGCAAGCTACAATGAGGCCTGACAGACTTGACAGCTTTTAACCCGGGAGAACTCGCTGCATGAGATTTTCTCTCACCGTCGTACTTTTTTAAGACTCTTATTTAAACCATTTTTCATTTTAATTAAAATTTCAAAATGTTATTTCAATTATTTTACTTCTTTTGTGAATAAGAGTACTAAACCAACCAAAAAAAGTTGATATTATATGAATGTAAAGTAAAAGAAAAGCAATTGGGCATTCTCACTAGTGAGTTCTCCCGGGTTAAAATGTGAAAGTGAAATAGTCGATTTTATTAAACTGGACGATGTTAGGTTAGCTTCATCAGGGTTAGCTTCTTTGAAGACCAGAAGAATTGATGTTAAATGAAAACTATTTGGATGTGCCAATCCCAAAACCTTATTCTATCCCATACATGTTAATACTTCAAAATTTGCAATCACAATGTTAAAATTAAATAAACAATTCTATGCCCATAATAATGAATTCTAAAGGTTTAATTGAGTGCATTTCATTTATAATTCGTTTAATTGTATGCATTTAAAAAGGAGATAGAAGCATCGCATTTTTGAAACAAATTATTGAATTTCGACACCCACGCTCTTAGATGTCTGCAACCAAAATTCCAAACCCAAAGAGCACAAAAGCGATACCTTTGGACAGTATACACCCAAGCCCAATAAGGAAGTGTAACCGAATATGAAGTTTGACTAAATTTCCGTGCATTAGTTTTTCAGATATAGCTAACGCAAAAATCGTACAAAATGCTGCACAGCAGTGCCACAGATATATACAAAAACCTAATAAGCACTAAATTATGTCAAGGTTTAACAGAATATAAAATTTGATCAAATTCTGTGCAACAGTTTTTGAGATATAACTATCGCTAAAATCATGTAAATCGTGAAAAATACAGCATAGCAGCGCCACCTTTTGGGTGATTTACACCAAAAACTAATCAGCATTAATTTTTATCAAGGTATAACTGAATCTAAAGTTTTATAAAATTCTGCGAATTAGTTCTTGAGATAGAGCAGCCACAAAATTTGTGTCACATACGCACAGACATTTTCTAAAAACAGTCAAATCATGTTCAGGACCTTCTAAAATATATCAATCCGTCGAAAACCAGTTGTAGAATTTTTTTACGAATTCAATACTTTCGTCTTGTAAAGACAGAAGAAAGTAAAACACGTGTTTGTTTTTTTACTAAACAAACAAATAATTAGAATTTTTATGTTTCTAGTTTCAAAATTTTTCTTTGGAAAGGAATTTTTTATGCATAAGCTTCATTATCATTATTACACACTTTGTGCATATCACTTTAGTTGAATGTTGGAGGAATTTGTTTCAAGTTGGGAAATTTTCTAACTCTCCCCCCCGAAAAAATATCTGTAGCTACGCCCCTGGGTATCCTTTTTGTGCCAAAATGGCAATTTTATTCCATAGCAACCCAGAAATTTTGATGATATTATCCTTCATATGACAATCCAATAGAAGAGATTGCGTGTGTTTTACATTAAATCAAACTTTGTGCATTTTATAATAAAATAATTTGTGTGTGTTTCTAATAAAAATTTTGGCACAGATGTCATATATGTTAGATAAAACATGAGACTGAAGGTAAATAACAATATTCACATTCAATCACAAAATAAAGATAAGGTAAAACTCCTTACCTTTTTGGTTCTGGATCGTCCACTTATAAACTGCAAAGTTTCTTCTTTTATATCCATTGAAATGCTATAACAATATTCACTCACTATTTAAATATCCTCAGAGTAATCCTGTAAAAAATCTTGCGAGGGTATGTGTTATTAAAGTGTATTTATATCATTATTTGTACTGCAGAAATTTGTATCACCTCTTAATTTTCTAATTATTTTATAATTGTTAAAAGTATACACTCAGGAGCATTCATTTTTACTCCTTCCTTACTACATACCAAGATACACACTGAAGAAAAAATATATATATCTTACAAAAAAAGATTATTGATAAATGAAAAAAATAACAAATAAAATTAATCTTGATTATTGATATAAACAAAATATTTAAAGTCATAAATTAAGAAAATAGTCCTTTCAAGTGTCACAATAATAGTCATTTAATTTGAATGTTTGTTTCTTATCCACATATTTCCTCAAACAGGAAGTAATTTTGTAAAGTAATAAAGTCTTTATTTATAATAGCTAAAGTGTTTTTTTGAATGACAGGAAAAAACAGTTTATCTTGATTAATGAGTTTATATAATTTTCAAAGAGATTAGCTTGTCTAACATGATTGATAATGTTTATCCAATTCTGAAAGAGATTATTTTTCTAACATGCCCCCTTAATCTCTTCAGATTGATGAGGCAAACAAGTTCATTGAATTTCTGTGATTCACTAATTCAGGTTTGGGGACTGGTTTAGTTAGTGCATCAGCAGTCATATATTTTGATGGACAGTACTTTAATTCAATTATTCCATCTTCTTTAAGTTGTTTTATAGCATGAAAACGAATATCTATATGTTTACTTCTTTTTGAAAACTTCTCACTTTCAATCATTCTAATACAACTTTGGTTGTCTTCATATAAACAGATAGGTTTTGTTTGTGCTAAGTCTAAATCTTCTAGGAGTTTCAATAAATAAATAATTTCTTGCCCTGCACTTGCGGCTGAGACATATTCAGCCTCTGCTGATGAAAGAGCAATGCATGACTGTTTTTTAGTAATCCATTGAATTGGATTATTACCTAAGGTAAAAAGATTGCCGCTGGTTGATTTTCTTGTACTGGTATCTCCTGCCCAGTCAGCATCCGCAAAGGCCTTTAAAATCGGTTCTGCTTTTGTGTCAATGCGCAAGTTTAATTCTTTAGTACAGTTTAAATATCGTATTATTCTTTTAGCTGCCATCCAGTCTTTTTGACGTGGGGATTCATTTCTTCTACTCAATATATTCACAGCAGCAGAAATGTCAGGTCTACTGACAGATGCGATATAAAGTAATGAACCTATTGCCTGTCTGTATTTAACATTATTTGGCAATAAATTGTCATTATCATCTAATCTATTAAAATTAGGTTCCATCGGAGTACCGACTGGTTTAGCATCCTCTAAATTAAACTTTTTTACTAGTTCTTCTATTTTACCCCTTTGATTTAATTCGTAACCTTCTGCTGTTTTCTCTATTTTGATTCCTAAATAATAACTTAGTTCTCCCAGGTTTTTTAATTCATATTCTCCCTTAAGTTTTTCTATTATATCTTTAATTTCGTCATCTTGTCCCGCAATCAGGATATCATTGACGTAAACAATAATATACGTTTTGCTTTCTCCTTCATTTCTAATATATAAACATGTGTCTGAATTAGACTGTTTAAAATTTAAATCATTTAACGATTTTGTTATCTTAGTGTGCCATGCCCTGGCTGCTTGCTTCAACCCGTAAATGGATTTATTTAAGCGGCATACTTTGTTTTCCTGATTTGGAATAATATAGCCTTCTGACTGAGTTATGTAAATTTCCTCATCTATGTTTCCATACAAGTAAGCCGTCTTGATATCGACATGATTAATTTTTAATTTGTGGTAAGCTGCCGCTGCTATGAATGATCTAAGTGTCGTATATGAAACAACAGGGGCAAAAGTTTCTTCGTAATCTACGCCATGTTTTTGATAATATCCCTTTGCAACTAATCTCGCTTTGTATTTCTGTATTCTTCCTTGATCATCATATTTGGTTTTAAAGATCCATCTGGATCCGATTATTTTTTTACCTTGTGGTGGATCTACAAGTGTCCATGTTTTGTTTTTATTAAGAGAATTTATCTCTTCTTGTGTCGCATTTAACCATTGCCTTTTTTCTTCTGGGTTTTCAATATTCATTATGTCATGAAAATTTTCTGGTTCTTTTATATGTTCGTGTGTTGTCACGTAAACGAATCTGTCTGGAGGGATTCCTTTATTTGATCTATCTGACCGCCTTGGTTCTGGTGTTAATTGTTTTGACTCACTTGGTGTGTCTTCAGTGTTTGTCACTTCAATTTCTACTAAGCTTTTGTTCTGTGATTTGTCATTTTCATCGGAATGTTTTTCTCTCAAATTTAACTGTGTTTCTACCTTTTCTTTAGTATTTTTGTTTTCTAGAAATTTAACAGTTCTTGCGATTATTATTTCTTTACCACTTGTGTAGATGCGGTACCCTTTGGAGTAATTGTCGTAACTTACAAAAATACCTTCAACTGCCTTATCATCTAATTTTTGTCGTTTATTTTTGTTAATATATGCAAAGGCTTTACAGCCGAACACTTTAAGATAATGTAAATTTGGCGGTCGTTCATTCCAAAGCTCATACGTGGACTTTTCATTAGCTTTCGTTGGCAAGCGGTTTTGCAGGTGATTCGCCGTACAGATAGCTTCACCCCAGAATTTTTGAGGCAAGTTTGCTTCGCTAAGCAAAGCTCTCGTCATTTCAATTAAAGTTCTATTTTTGCGTTCAGCTACGCCATTTTGGCTCGGAGAGTACGGAACAGTGTGTTGGTGCTTTATGCCGTTTTTTATGAGATAGTTATCCACTAAATCATCGTTAAATTCCCCTCCATTGTCTGTTCTTATACTTTTCGGCTTTTCGCCAAATTTATTACTGACTAAGGCAACAAATTCCTTAAGTTTTTCATAAACTTCTGATTTCTTTGATAATAAATACAGAATTGTAAATCTTGAGTAATCATCTATAAATGTTAAGAAATATGTTTTTTTCCAATAGTTGGTACTTGGAAAGGCCCACATACATCAGAGTGTATCAACGCTAATCGTTTAGTGGCTCTATAATCTGCTAATTTTGGGTAAGGTGCATCTGTTAGCTTTGTTTTGATGCAAGTTTCACAAGTTGTGTTATGTTTACAATTATTAATTTGTATTCCTTTCGCTAGGTGTTTTTCTTCGATTTGTTTTATAGATGCAAAATTTTTATGGCTGAATCTTCTGTGCCATAATTCTATGCAATTAATATTGTTGCAGTTGTAAGTTTTACTTACATAGTTTACGTTTGCGCTCTCATTTGCTAATATAATTTCGTATAAGTTATTTTTCTTTACCGCTTCTAGGCGTGTTATTTCGTTATATGTTAACTTACATTTATCATTTTTAAATAAAATCTCGCATCCATTTTCTGTAGCTTTACTAACAGAAAATAAGTTTGATTCAATATCTGGAACAAATAACACATCTTTTAGTGTTATGTTATGTGTTTCACCATCGGAAGTTACAGTTTTTATTAATGTATTTCCTGATCCATAAGAAACTAATTTGTTTCCGTTTGCAATTACAACATTAGTTTTTTCATTTGATTTAATTTCTGTAAATAAATGTTTATCATTTGTTATATGACTGGAACTGCCACTGTCAACTATCCACGCTTTGTTATTGCGCGGTTTTATTATAAACGCACAATGTTTATTACCTTGTTGACTTTCAGATTCATTGCAATCGGCATTTTTATCCGAATTTGATTCATAATCATTTCTTACAGTTTTTTCATCCTTTTGGAAAACAAGCGAAGAATTAAAATTTCTTTTGTAGTTTTGTTTCGTATTATATGAAGTATTGTTTTGTTTATTTTTATAGTTATTACTATGCCAATAATCTTTAGTGTTATGGTTTTTTAATTTACAGTTTGAACAGTATTTTTGTTCCTTCTTGTATCCCGCATTACTGAATTTATAACCTGCATTGTTAAATTTCTTTGTAGTTTTAAATGCTCTAGCGGTGTTTTCAGATGGTTCTGAACTATCGCTTCTGCGATTATATTCATCAATCAATTTATTTTTAATGAAACTAGGTGTCAACTCTTCTTCATTACGGGACTCTAATGCGGTAATTAATATATCATACGAAGCTGGTAAGCTACACAGTAACAGCGCTGAAATATGATTATCCTTTATTGTTTCTCCTATGGCGAATAATTTATCAATTAATTCTAGTATGTTTGTGATATGCTTTACCATGTCACCGCCTTCAGGTAATTTTGTGCTATACAACTTGCGTAAAAGGTATAGCTTGCTTGACAAATTACTGCGTTCATGAATTGCCTTCAGTGTGTTCCATGTATCTTTTGCAGTTTGAATGTTTTTTTTACGTGGACGATCTGGCTATCCTCAATGCTGAGGTTAATTATATCCCTTGCCTTCCGGTCCTTTTTGGACCAATCGGCCGTAATTGGGTTTGGTGGTGGTTCATCAGTAATGATCTCAAAGAGATCTTCTTTGATGAGAAGCATCTCAATTTTAAATTTCCAAACATTGTAATTATTAGAGTTGAGCTTCTCAATTATCTGTGCATCTTTTAAAGTTGTCATTTTTGACTTCTATTACCACCTTTTAATTTTCAAATAAACCCTTTAAATTATCATATACTAATATTTAATATTTAAGGAAGGCAGCGCGTCAGTCTCATAATCATTGTTAGATAAAACATGAGACTGAAGGTAAATAACAATATTCACATTCAATCACAAAATAAAGATAAGGTAAAACTCCTTACCTTTTTGGTTCTGGATCGTCCACTTATAAACTACAAAGTTTCTTCTTTTATATCCATTGAAATGCTATAACAATATTCACTCACTATTTAAATATCCTCAGAGTAATCCTGTAAAAAATCTTGCGAAGGTATGTGTTATTAAAGTGTATTTATATCATTATTTGTACTGCAGAAATTTGTATCACCTCTTAATTTTCTAATTATTTTATAATTGTTAAAAGTATACACTCAGGAGCATTCATTTTTACTCCTTCCTTACTACATACCAAGATACACACTGAAGAAAAAATATATATATCTTACAAAAAAATATTATTGATAAATGAAAAAAATAACAAATAAAATTAATCTTGATTATTGATATAAACAAAATATTTAAAGTCATAAATTAAGAAAATAGTCTTTTCAAGTGTCACAATAATAGTCATTTAATTTGAATGTTTGTTTCTTATCCACATATTTCCTCAAACAGGAAGTAATTTTGTAAAGTAATAAAGTCTTTATTTATGATAGCTAAAGTGTTTTTTTGAATGACAGGAAAAAACAGTTTATCTTGATTAATGAGTTTATATAATTTTCAAAGAGATTAGCTTGTCTAACATGATTGATAATGTTTATCCAATTCTGAAAGGGATTATTTTTCTAACAATATACGCCCCATAATGGCGCGATCTTTTTCTGACGCCAATGTCATGTACGCAACGGGAACTCAATTGGCGCCAAAGTGTCGTTATTTTTCTTGATATGGTAACCCGGATGTTTTTGTTTATGCTGTTAATGTTTTCGCCAAATTGGCGTCAGAAAAAATGGTACTTATGCAAAAAATGGTACCAATGGTCGCAACGGAATATTGGCAACGGAAGTACTTCATTTCTGTAGAAAGTAAAGGAAAAATAGTTTTAAAATCGTAATTATATATTTTTGTTGCCATTTTCTCGTAACAACCAAAAGAAAATGTAATTAAAATAAGTGCTATTTTGAAAAAAATATAAACGAATGATTTCTGTTAAAACAATGAAGCTATTAATACTATATTTAATTGTAAATATCTATGAATCATTAGGAAGCCGTTTTTTTTTCTATTTTCTTGAATGACGGAATCTTTTTGCTGCATTTGTGCATTATTTCACGATAGTGATGTGCTATGCATGATTTACTGTAGATGTTTAAGAGTAGATCGTAAAAGTGGAATTCTTAAGCGGATGCGAATGACGTCATTTTACATAAAAATAAAACGTGTGCTTTAAGTCTTAAAATTGAAATTTGTTTTGTACTGCAGTAGAGTCCCGCTTAACCGAGTTATTTTCTTCTGATGGGCTGGTGGCTTCTATTATTATGAAACAGCATTATAAATAAAGTGTTAGGTGAAGATGAAAGAGCAGCCGTAAAAAAAATTATGGCCATTCCCCCCCCCCCCCATTCTGACCAGAAAATCAGAGTTCTAACTTTTTACGGCTGCTCTTTCATCTTCACCTAACACGTCATTTATAATGGCTGTTTCATAATAATAGAAGCCATCAGTCCGTCAGAAGAAAATGCAGTAATGGAAATGCTGGGGGCCACACTAAATTCTGAAAAAGCAGAATTCCTGTTCTCTAGTTTTTTCTTTTCTTTTCCTTTTTTTTAAAATTAAATAATGAAAGGCATGTATCTTAAACGTTTGTATTTTAAATTAAAGTTATGCATTTTACATAAAATAAGTGAAAGGATTAAAGTTTAAGTAAAATTAAGGCAATACGAATGCATGAGAAGGAAACAATAATAGGCGATTTATCACCTGCGCCCGCTAGCATAAAAGTAACCAGTTCATGATTTCTCTATCAGAATCTTCTTACTTGGCGAAGGATTGAGATAGTTAATTAAATTATGAATAAAAGTAACATGATGTAATGCTTAGCATACATTTAACGGGGATCAAACTGCTAGACAGAGGCGAAAATAATCTATTAAATTCGAAATTGAAAAGAACAGAAAAGAAAAGAATTTAATAAAATTGAAATTTCTGTGACACCGTTCGGAATAGAAACCGACAATTTGGCACATAGTGGTTAGTTTAAATACTCGATAAGAATAATTTCTAAAAAAGGTAGAAATTAAAAGTTCGAAACGACATAAAAGCGTTCTATGAACGTTCTAAATTATGATTTATTTGCAATTGTTAGTCTGCAACAATTGCTGAATATGCAAATTGTTAGAAACATGAAATTTGACGTGCTTTTTACTTATAAGGCGTAAATGATCTCACAGAAAAGTTCCTAAAATATTCGAAATTTGAATGGATGCAGGCGTAAAAAAAAAGTTCTAAAATTGCGATTTCTGTAATATCGTTCGGGATAGTGGTCTGAATTTCGGCATGGCGATTTGTTTAAACATGTAAATGCACGCTAAGAACTGTTAGTAAAAAATCGAAATCTTAAGAGGTGAACCGAGCGGAAAACATTTTAAGAACGGTTTGCATTATGATTTTAATGAAATTGTTTGGGCTGGGAACATAAATTTTGACACAGATGTCATTTTCTAAGCCGTAAATGCTTTGCGTTTCCTAATACATTAGAAATTTATAAGTGTACGAGAGCAAAAAAATTCTTTTTTTTTTAATCTGTGATACTGTTCGGGATAGAATCCTTGAACCTGGCATGGTGGTCACTTACAAGATGTAAATGCTCATTAAAAACTGTTTCAAAATAAATCGAATTTTAAAAAGTTGAAATGAGTGGAAAGCTTTTTAAAAACTTTCTAAATTTTGGTTTGAATGGAATTGCTAGAGCGTGAACTTGAAATTTAACATGATTACGGCTACTAAAACGAAAATGCTCGTCGCAATTTCTAAAAAATTCGAAATTTAAGAGGTTGCAAGAGCAAAAGTCATTCATAAATTACGATTTCTATGAAACTGTTGAGGGGAGAAACTTAAAATTTGATATGGTGATCACTTTTAAGATGTAAGTGCTCGCTAAATGCTATTTCTAAAAAAATCGAAATTTAAAAGGGTAAAACGAGTAAAAAAGCTTTCTAAAAATGTTCTAAATTATGATTTATTTGGAATTCTTAGCCTTAAGGAAATCGAAATTTGACATAGTTGTAACGTTTAAGACGTAAATATTCACCATGAACAGTTCCTAAAAAAATCGAAATTTTTAACGGCGCAGGAGCAAAAAAGTTCTAAAATTGGGTTTATCTTGATATTCTTAAAGATTAAAACCTGAATTTTGGCAAGCTATTAATTTTAAGATCTAAGTGCTCGTTAACCCTCTCGAACCGCAGCCTGAGCTATGCTCGGGCATGCATTTTCCCGTCAAATTAATACTATTTGGTTATTCCCACTAGTTATCTTTTAAAGAAAACTTTGTCTGATTTCATCAGAACATTTTTCCCGATTATGATAGTAAAAAATTTCTGCTTTAAAGAGCCGGTGATAAACGATTAAAAATTTTGTAAAAGACGCTCATCGCGAAGAATTACTTACACAGCGAGAGTGTTAAGTGTTGAAAAATGAAGTCTATCTTTAAAGAGATTAAACAAGCAGAAAACGTTCTAAATAACGATTTAAATAGAATTGTCAAAGCACGACCTTGAAATTTAACATGGTTGTAACTTTTGAAACATTAATGCTCTCAGAAATAATTTCCTAATAAGTTCAAAGTTTAAAAGGGTTCAAAAACAAAAAAAAAATGTTCTAAAATTCTAATTTTTGTGATACCGTTCGAGGTAGAAGCCTGAATTTGGCATACTAATTATCTAAAATATGTAAAGGTTCATTAAGAATCGTTTCTAAAAATATCTGCACTGTTTTGTATGTCGTCCTTCATTCTCGGATTAGCCGTAGATATTTGCAAAGGTAAAACAATTTTGCAAAAAATAAAATAAAAAGTTATCTTTAAACAAATATCTGACTAACTATCTAACAATAAACAAATATCTAACTAAAAGACCAACTATTATGTTTATATGTTATTTCGACTCTATCATTTTTTTACAAAATTTTCATTCTTCATAAAAATTAAAATACCATATAAATTGAAGAAGTTTGATACTTTGAGAATAGAAGTTAGCTTTCATTGCTTTTAAATCCTTAATTACTCTAAGAAATGAATGATATGTAAACAAAATGTACACATATTGGGTTTCCTTTCTACTTACAAAGGTTCTAATAAAACTCATTTTAATTTAAGTGAGTAGATTATTTAAATTATATATAATTTGTTTTAAAAAAAAAGAAATGATATCTACTAAAAAACAACTTTTCAAAAGAAAAAAAAAAAAAAAAAAGATGAAACTTGTGGCTAAAAATGGTGTGATATCATATTTCCAAGCTTATATTATGGTACTTTTTTAACATTTTCCACTAAAACATTTACCATTTGTAAGTCGAGTGACTTCGTATATGTTGATAGAAATCCTCTTCTCCTGTACTAAATACATTATAATGTGTTTCTGAAAATTCAAATGTTTTAAAATTATGCATCATGGGCTTGGCGGCCATCTTTCCATATTTTACACAAATTTCTATGTACCCTAATCCATAGTTAAAATCCGAAATTCAAAATAGTTACTTAAGCAGACATTTTAAGCTTTTCCGTTACGGACTTGTATTCGGAGAACTTTGTGTCTTAAAATTATAGTGACCTATCTAAAGGATTCATCTAGTGATTTATTTCATAAAGTAATTAATCATTTAAAGGCAATAAAAATATATTTCTTTTCTCAAAATATTAGTCTTTTTCAAATTATCGGATGTTTGCAGTTGAAAACCAAAGTTCGACATTGTTACCACAGCACACATTTTATGCCTTTCCTTCACGGAGTTGTGTGCTTAGAAATTTGTGTGTTAAGGTAATGGTGACATATCTTCGCTATTCCTTTTATGATTACATTTTTAGAGTAATTAAGCATTTAACAGCAGTAACAATGAACTTTTTTTCTCAAAATAAAAGTCTTTTTAAATTTATTTGTCCGTAGTTAAAATCAGAAGTTCTAAATTGTTATTAATGCAAACTTATTACCCTTTACAAACTTGGGTGCTTAGAAATTTGTGTAAAATATGGAAGGATGGCCGCCAAGCCCATGATGCATAGTTTTAAAACATTTGAATTTTCAGAAACACGTTATGATGTATTTAGTACAGGAGAAGAGGATTTCTATCAACATATACGAAGTCACTCGACTTACAAATGGTAAATGTTTTAGTGGAAAATGTTAAAAAAGTACCATAATATAAGCTTGGAAATATGATATCACACCATTTTTTAGCCACAAGTTTCATCTTTTTTTTTTTTTTTCTTTTTTTAGCTTGGCTTTTTTTTTTTTTTACTTTTGAAAAGTTGTTTTTTAGTAGATACAGAGCTACAGAAATGAATTTGTAAAGGTTACTGAGTATGAGCATAAATTGCTTAAAGGTGGGTTTTAAAGGAGTTATGCATTTTTACGCTGAACTGAATTTAGAGTACTAAGAAGTATTTGTAGAATATGGATAAAAGGATATACAGGGCCAGGCAAAGAGTTGGATACATGGCCGTCTATGGGTGATAATTTCTGAAAATGTAATTTCAGTTGTTTTAAGCGTGTTTTAGTTTGAATTAAATTTTAGCTAAATAGTGGCATGTAATAAAGGTACTAGGTAAACTACAGGGCTGTACAAAAGTATTCAAGTATGTTTCCATCTATTAGTATAAATTGCTGAAAGATGAATTTCAACCTGTTATGCATTTTCTTGCTAAACTAAATTTTCCCATTATATAGTATATATGTTACCGTTAAAGTGTATAATCCATTATTTCATAGAATACTTAGTTATTTCATGAAATAACTAACCAAGTCCGTTAAAATGTATAATATTATTGGATTCTACGACGCTTTAACTAGTTATTTTATAGAATAACGATTGCCTAACCGTGAAAGTATTAAAGACGGCAGGCGAAAGCTGTTTGAACCGGTTATAGCTGATTTTAGTCAGTTTTGAATCGGTTATAGCTGGTTTTAGTCAGTTTTGAATCGGTTATGGCTGGTTTGCAATCAGTGTGCATTCTGCATTTCTTCATTTTTCATTCACAGTTCATGTTTTGTCGGATGTGTATTGAACTTGCATAAATTTGTAAGCGGTGTATTTAAGTTAGAGTTTAACATTTGGGATTATTAACGAATATTTTTCTAATCTTTTTTTTAACGATGAGTTCTACAGAAATGAGAGATCAATTGGTAAATAAGAAAGACTTAATGCGAGAGCGGTTTGAATCTTTGTTAAATAAGCGTGAGACAAAGGAAAACAGTGTTATACTTACTCAAGGAGAATTATTAAATTTGATAGTAGAAGTAAAACAGGTTAAAACAGCATAGAAAAAAATACCACGTGACTATTGGTTAATCCAGCATTATGGTGTCCTTGAAGTTCAAGGCGTAGAAAAGGTAATTGTGCCAGTAACAGATGTAAAACCAGACGTCATATTTTATTGCTCAAGTGATATGCTGTTCGATATTTTATATGAAACTCATATATCTGTTGGACATGGTGGTAGAGACCGTATGATAAAAGAACTGAATTGGCGATATAAAAACATCACTCAGAATGAGATAAAGATTTTTTTGAGTGTTTGTGAACCTTGTCAACAAAAAAAGAAATACGGGAAAGAAAGGAATTGTGGTGAAACTCATGGTGTTTTCTCATCCCAATTCAAGATGTCAAGTAGATCTTATAGATTTCCAGTCTCAACCTGATGGAAGCTATAAATTTATTTTAGTTTACCAAGATCATTTGACGAAGTTTGTGATTTTAAGACCTCTTCAAACAAAGAGAGCAGAAGAAGTCGCCACGCAGTTGCTCGATATATTTCTATTATTTGGTGCTCCATGTATTCTGCATTCCGACAACGGCAAAGAATTCTGCAACAAAATAATTGAAGACTTGAAAATAACTTGGCCAGAATTTAAGATCGTACATGGTAAACCCAGACATAGTCAGAGTCAAGGTAGCGTTGAGAGGGCCAACCAAGACATCGAAAATATGTTGACAACTTGAATGCAAGACAACCAATCTACTTCATGGAGTCACGGGCTTAAATTTATCCAATTCATGAAAAACAGAGCACTTCATTCTGGTATAAAGAGAACACCTTACGAGGCTATGTTTGTCTGTGGTCCTAGAGTTGGACTGTTAACAACTCCTATTCCAAGAGAAGTGTTTGATTCAATAGAGGATGAACAATAATTTTGAAAATGCATTAAATGATCTAAGTGCATCTTTTGAACGTGGTCATGGCACCGTCAAGGAAACACCTTTGAATCAAACTGGATTAGTGTCCTTCGAGCGTTATGATAATGTTATTTCCATCGAAGATACACCTTCGAATGAAACTGTAAAATTGTGTGTTGTGTGTTCCGAAAATTGCGAAGACGGCCTATTTTGCTGTAAATGTGAGCAACCTATCCATGCTTTATGCCTAGAAGTCTGTTACACAGAAGACAAAATGGTTTAGAAAGTCTGCAGGTTGTGTCTAAATAAAATAAATATCGAGAAAGAAAGACAAGGTGCTAAAGAGTGTTTAGAAATTCAAGCTACGAAAATGAAATTAATGTCTGACAAATCTTATTCTGAGGCATCTATAGGCATTACAGTCAGTATTCCAGTTCCTGAAGTGGACAGAGGAAGAGGAGATGCTAGATCGGTTTTATCTGTCATCATGGAAAAAACTAGCGATGGATTTTTTCGATTAGGATCACGGAATGGTCAAATAAAGCAGCTGTACTCTAGGTCTCAGTTCAGTATATGCGATCAAGAATTAATTTCCATTGAAGAAGTTCCAAATGTTGAGACAACTCTGCGATTTAGTGCAACAGCTCAAAGTTGCGGCACTGGGCAAGGATTTAAAAAGTGTTCGTGTAAAACACTGTGTGATAGTAAAAAGTGTGCTTGTTTTAAAAATAATATGCAATGTAATTCTATGTGTCACCACAGCAATCCTTGTTCTTTTAAATAATGGAAAATAAAATGAAGGTATTTCATAAATTTTTAAATTAATATGATCTTACATTATTGTTTTGAAAAAAAATTATGAATTATTAAATATTTATGTTTTTATTAAATAACATGATTGTACCCTCGAACATGTCATTTTTTAACAATATTTAACATTATTATTACTATTTCTTTTGTAAGTATTATTTATATTTTGAGTTTTGGATAAACAAATTTTGTAATATTTTTTAAACAGCTTATACACTGCTTAGTCCTATATAAAAATGTTAATAATTAATATGTTAATATTTAATAATAGATTTTTTTTTTTCAAAACCATAATGTAAGATCATATTAATTTAAAAATTTATGAAATACCTTCATTTTATTTTCTATTATTTATTAGAGTTATATATTGTTATTATATATTATAATTTATTATATATTGTTAATTTTGTTTCTCAGCCCACAATTTATTACTTCCAGGCTAAAAATTTTAACTAACTTAAAGACAAAAACTGCTGAGGTAAAATGAGCTCTCCCTTTTCTGTGGTCAGTTCTGCTGAAAGCTAGCACCAGGGACTTCTCCATGGACTTGCCCTGATACCAATAACAAAGTCCTAATGTGATTGTTAATACTTGTCTGATTGCTAATAGTATTAACACATTGTAGTATTTACACACTTGCCCCCTTCTGGGAAAAAATTATGAATTATTAAATATTTATGTTTTTATTAAATAACATAATTGTTCCCTTGAGCATGTCATTTTTTAACAATATTCAACATTATTATTATCATTTCTTTTGTAAGTATTATTTATATTTTGAACTTTGGATAAACAAATTTTGTAATATTTTTTAAACAGCTTAATATTTTTTGCCAATAGGACTAAGCAGCCTAATAATGTATGTAATTGTAAGTTGTAAAAATTTTAAAATATAACTATTTCCTCACTACATTCTGTTATTTTTTTATTACTATTTAAAAAACATAAAAAATAAAATTATATAATATATCCTGTTTCTATTTATTATTTATCAATTAATCTATCAGTAATAGGAAATGGATTTTTCGAGTGACTTTAACTATTTATCATCAGTTAATTTATAAAACAACGGATTTGTTTTATTGTCAAATTGTTTATTTTAAACTTTAACGGTTAGGCAATCGTTATTCTATAAAATAACTAGTTAAAGTGTAGAATCCAATAATATTATACACTTTAACGGATTTCGTTAGTTATTTCATGAAATAACTAGGTATTCTATAAAATAACTGAATTATACACTTTAACGGTAACATATATATCAACATACAGATCGAATACAGGGCTGTTCAAAAGAATTGGAATACATATTTGGCTATGGGCGGTAACTACTAAAATCAGATTTTTAAATGTTTATTTAGTTATCTTATTTACCTTATTTCCCTAAGTAACGAAGTTTCGTTAAAGCTTTCAGGGAGTGTTGGAAGTGTTTCATAATCTATGCTGTACGCATGATTTTTCTTACTTGTTTTTTTTTTTTTTTTTACAGTGGATGCTCAGAATCCTTGATTATTCTCACCAGTGAATTTTTATTGCAAATTTTCCCTTATTTAATCGGAGCCTTTTCCCGGTTTAATTAGGCAAAATTTTCTGTTTTGAAAAACCGGTGATAAATGATTAAAAATTCTGTAAAAGACGCTCGTCCCGAAAGGGTTTTAATAAAATAAGCATACTTTGTCAAATGCATTGCCACTTATTTTTAATATTAATCAGTGTAATGCTTTATTTTTCCATTCATAAAAGATAATTTAAAAAATTTAATTTGTTTAACGTCTCACAAGCATCCGATGACTTTTGTGACATTATTTTCTACATTTTTTTTAATAAATCATCAATCATAAGGGTCAAATTTATTTTTGATTAAAAAAATACTAATGAATACGTCAATCATCTATTACAACATAGAAATCATTTTAAATATTTTAACACTTTTTAAATATTCAGTAATGCTACAGTTCCTAAGCGTCCGATCACTTTAGGGAGCTACTGTATACAGGGCCTGATTACCGCCGGAGCAAACTTCCATCAGTAAAAACGAATAGGAAATTTTGCTTTATTTATGACTGATATTCTGCTTGAGCAGGACTTTTAAATAAGATAAAAATTTATATTCAAATTTACTGGTGGAACTTTGCCCCAGCAATAATCATCCCCTGACTGTATGTAGCATTTTTAGGTATGCTTCAGACATGATATGCCACCCATTAAGGTTCCGCTTCACTGAAACTCCCCGATCACGAAATCCCATGTTAGCCTATGGGAAAAATTTGAAGCGCTATGACTCCTTACCTAATATCATTATTAAAATACCGTTTTCACCATCAGAAAGTAGACGTCAGATGCCGATAATGTGCATTTTTTTTAAATTGCCTACGTAAATTTTAAGGACATAAAAAATCCCTATAAATTTTGAAATCCCCAATTGATTAAATTTTATCATCTTCTTCAAAATACTTAAAATTTACTTAGACAATTTTTGCTGAGAGATGGATTTCAACCTGTTATGCGTTTTCTTGCTAAACTAAATTTTCCCATTATATAGTATATATATATCAACATACAGATCGAATACAGGGCTGTTCAAAACAACTGGAATATATATTTGGCTATGGGCGGTAACTACTGAAATCAGATTTTTAAATGTTTACTTAGTTATCTTATTTACCTTATTTTCCTAAGTAACGAAGTTTCGTTAAAGCTTTCAGGGAGTGTTGGAAAGTGTTTCATAATCTATGCTGTACGTATGAGTTTTTTTTTTTTTTTTTTACCGTGGATGATCAGCATACTCGCATTTTGGATGGCTATTCACACGATTAGCATTATAGTCAAGTCTCCCGATTTTTGAATACTACTATTTTCTAAGAGAAATATACGGTTTATTTAATCACAGAATTCTGCGATTATGTAAAGCTAATATTTCTATTCACAAGTAGCCGTATTCGAAAATCGGGTGACTTAGAAACTATTTGTTCAGAAAAGGACGAGTAAAATAAAATAACGAGTGGCACGTGCCACTATGATTCATGCGAATTCACTTCCTGTTCTACGTCACTTTTATATTTTCAACATAAATAGTGAAAGAAAGAACTTAATGAATCTACTAGAATAAAGAAAAGGTCACGTTATTTTGATCTCGATTCTTTTCGACTTATCGGGGTCATCAACTTACTCTGTTTTGAATTTTTTTTTGCGAAACAGTATTTGTTTGCTGTTTTTCTAGAGAAGATAAAAAGCGGAGTGAAAACCTTTCAAAGTTTTTAACCATTCGATTATATTATCAATATAATTGATTGAAGCCATTTGGTTAAACTTCTTTTATCATTCGCTTGCAGGCTTCGCCCGCTACGCTGGTCGGTTTTTCAAAACGAACCTTGAATAAAACGAAACACATTGGTGAATCTGACCTTATTTTTAATATCACGGGCTGAGGTGTCGTTCATTATTTCTCGTGCCCGTCATATATCCTGGAGATTCAGTTGCTGGAAAAAACCTCTGAAACCAGCTAAATTTAACTGGCATTCCCGTGTGAAGTCTTTGAATATCACCGTTCAGGTTTGGTTTTTGGCACTGATTGTAATGTCGGACTTTGTATTGCATGTTTTGAAATATATCACACTCAAAAAAATTATTAATAATCAAAATTTAATGTATATTATATTATTTCAAATATTATTTGTAAAAATTTGTGTGATGATGATAAATAAAAGTTCTAAGATGTGAAAAATAAAGGTCTTATTCGCATTAATTTGTATGGTGTAAAATAAACATTAAGACAGAGAATTCTCACATGATGGCTTTTCTAAAAATGTGAATTTGTTCTATAACATCTTTTCTTTTCGTCTTAAAAAAACTAACTGCATATTTTATTTAGAAACCTTATAATTATTCAATTTCTGTAACAAAAAATAGGTACTTTTTTATGTTTTTTCCAAATATTAAGCGATTCTTAAGAGGTTAAAGCAATATGAATCATTACCTGGAATGTGCTGAAAACTTTACGAACGCTATTGGACTATTATATTTTCTAATATCTCATAATATCTAATATAATAATTTGACCTGCTAAGGACCAACTCTTTAAATTGTTCATTTAAAGTAGGGTTTGGTAAAGAAAGATATACATTATGCAGATCTGCCATGTCTCCGGCTGTTTTGATACCAGTATTTTAATACAGAAAATGTTCATTTGTTGAATTGGAACATTTGGGGGATATAAAGTAACAACATTTTTTCTAAAATAATAGTGGTGTGCAAAAAGCCGGAGACTTGGCAGCTCTGATTATGTTAAAACCACACCTGAAAAAATTTTCTAACTAATTATGCAAGTCATTAAAATCCGTCCTATAGAACTTTTTAAAGCTAATCTTTCATAATTGGATTTACCTCATTATAGAGTTTTCCCCATATTCTATAATTATGCGATATGCAAAATACTAAAACACTCCCTGAAAAATCATGTTTTTAACAGTGCAAGTTCATCGAAATCCAGTCAGCAGAACTCAAGTTATAAGCTGCCGGAACGAAACTCTCATTTGCATTTATTTTGCATTTATCTGGATTTAGTAGATAACTGGTTATTCTTAAATGCGAGATTTTTTATTTTGTTTCGAAAAAATTATATATGATTCTCTGAAAGGTTTATTAAAAAGTAAAAAAAATAAAAAAGAATCAGAGATACATTTTTCATATAATATGTCAATCTTTTCTTCTGTTGCACATCTGCAATAAAAGTAAAAACTACTGTCGTGTGGCTGTATTACGCTAAAATATTGCAAATTAGTAAATATTTTAATAAGCATGTCTCCAAATACCTTATTTTATATTGTTGTTCTTTCACTAATATTAATTTTCACTAAGTCCGTGGATATTGACAGAACAAACAGTTTATTAAACGAAAACACTGCACAAACACATAACAATTAATTTAAAGATAAATTTCTCACACAGATTACTTTTTCATAATAACTTCACACAGAATAATTTTTTACGTCTACACTCTTCTATCGTTCGCACGCAGACTGAGTGTGGCGGAAGAAAAGACTGGCAGTGCGCAGGTATAATGCGCATAAAAAATGTTCGTTCGCCTTTAAACCCAACACACCCCTCCTGCGAGAGATACATTTTTTTTTCTCTTTAAACAATTCCAAAAAAGACATATACATATACATACAAAAATTACACACAAATTACATACAATAATTACACATATCATAATAGTGAAATACTTTCCATAGAATATAACAACTTATCTTCATTTACACCTTTAGTAAGGAAATGAAAAATAATATGTTCACTTTGAACATATTCCAATGAAATAATACCTTCTGACAATAAATCCCTGACAAAATGAAATCTTAAGTTCATGTGCCTAGATTTATTTGAGGATTTTGTACATTTAATTGGTTACAATTTAACTCAGACAATAAGTTTACAGTCCATATTACATCCTTACAAATTTCTGAAATAGAAAATAATTCTGCTTCACATGTAGAAAGACTAACACTTTTTTGTTTACGACATTTCCAAGATACTAATGACTTTCCTAACAATACAACTCCTCCTGAAAAAGACCTTCCATTTTCTCCATTTCCCCAACTAGCATCTGAACTACTATTTAAATACCCAAATTCGTTGCTGTAAAATAATTTTTTGTCTTTTGTACCTTTTAAATACCTTAATACTCTTTTAGCCAAAATGTAATGTCTTTTCTCTGGTTTGTGATTAAATTGAGACAAATAAGTTGTGACAAATGATATATCAAGACGTGTTCTATTGGCTAAATATAAAAGTTCACCAATAATTTCCTGATACATAGTTATGTCAAACAATTCATTTGTTGGAGGAAAACTTTTATCTTCACCTTTAACAATAGGTGTTTTCACAGATTTACAATTTTCTAAATTATGTTTTACCAACAATGACTCAATATATTCCACTTGTGACAAACTTATTCCTTTTTCATGTTTTTCAATTTCTATACCTAAAAATTTAGAATTCTTATTTTCGTACAATTCGAATACATTTTTAATTTTAGAAACAATATTTTCATACATTATTTGGTTATTACAAAATATAGCTAAATCGTCTACATACATACATAATATAAAAATGTTATCATTTTCAACTTTAATGAATACACAGTTATCAGAAGCTAATTGATTTAATCCAATATTACCAAGTTCCTCTTTTATTTTTAAATACCAATTTCTACCCGATTGGGGTAATCCATAAATACTCTTTTTCAGTTTACAAACTTTATTAACCCCTATCAGTTTTTCATATCCATGTGGTGGTGACATATATAAAGTTTCTTCCAAATCACTGTATAAATACGCTGATTTTACATCAAAAAACTTAACAATCAAATTTAATTTAGCTGCAAGTGTAATTAGTAATCTAAATGACTCAATATTTACAACAAGTAAATACGATTCAGTATAATCTTTGTTTTTAATTTGATTAAATCCAGCTGCCACTAATCTGGCTTTATATTTTATTTCCTTACTGTCGCCCTCTTTTAAAGCATAGACCCATTTACTTTTAATCAATTTCGTTTTTTCTGGCATATCAACGATTTCCCAAACATTATGCTTAATTAAAGAATCCAATTCATTTTTCATAGCTATTCCCCAATCACGTGAATTCACACTATTTATTGCCTCTAAATAATTGCTCGGGACATTATCAGTTAAATTAGCTGACGAATATTTACTTTTCAATCTTTCTGACCTTCGAACTTCAGTCATATTTTCACTTCGGTCTTTTATTTTGTTGTTTCGATTCCTTTTCTCCGCGCCTTCATGTCTAGCTGGAGACAAAATAAGTTCTGTTAATGGGGTTGCGCAACCGTTTTTTATTTCGCTTGTGTCAGAAATTTCTAAATTGAGAGATTTATTCTTTTGATTTTCATGAATTTCATTCTCTTCCGGAAAATTTTTATTTATTAGTGGTTCAATATCCCAACACTCTGAACATTTACTTAATCCAAAATATCTACTTCCCTTTATAGTTTCATAGAACTTAACAGAACGTTCCTCAATCACTTTCTTATTTTTTACATCATAAATACGATATCCTCTAGCATATCCTAACATAATTCCACTTCTTCCTGGTACATCGAATTTATTTCTCATTGTTTTAGGAATATGAAAATAAGCTAAACAACCAAATTTTCTTACATAATTTAAATTAGGCTTTTTACCTGTCCAAATTTCTAAGGGGAGTTTTTCTTTTCCTTTACGGGGTGTTATATTAGATACCTGTGTACTGCAATTAATAGCTTCTGCCCAGAATTTGGTGGGAAGTTCGCTTTCATATAACAAAGACCTAGCCCTTTCTAATAGAACTCTATTCGCTCTTTCTGCCTTTCCATTGCTTTCACTGTTATATGGGACAGTTTTTTCGTGAAAAATACCTGCATTAGCAAGATAATTGTCAAATTCCGTATTTACGAATTCGAGCCCATTGTCACTTCTCACTTTTTTAATTCTTTTACCCATAAGATTTTCATATTTAGCTTTAAATTTATAAAATACATCAAATGCTTCATTTTTACTTTTGAGGAAATAAGTAAAATACATTCCAGAAAAATCATCCACTAGCACCATAAAATATTTTGCACCATCAAGCGATTCGGGTTGTATCGGGCCACATAAATCCAAATGAAACAACTGCATAATATCAGAACTTTGGTCAATATCAATATTCGGATGACTTTTCCTTGTTATTTTACTTATGTCACATGTATCACACTTAAAATCAGACACATTTACATCTTTAAGATCAATATACTTTTTCATTTTTAGCATATATTTTGAATTTAAATGACACAATCTGTTATGCCACAGTTCATAATTACTAGCACTCTTATCAGTAAAATTACACTCAGAATTATAGGCAGGTTGAAGTTTAATCTCTAATCGATTATCATTTTTAAATGCTTTAGTTAGAAATTTATTATATTTGTCAAAAATTAGCACACAGTTATTTTCAGAAATAATTCTACAACCCTTATTCATTAAAGCAGTAACAGATAATAAATTATATCTCAAATCTGGTACAAAACTAACATTGTTTATTGTTAAATGTATAGAATCATTTTTACTTACCGTATTACATGATACCCAGTGGCGTGGAGTGAAAATTTTCGGTGGTCATCGCAATTATTTAAGTTTGTGGTGAAAAATTATTAACTCTAAAATTCAATGGTTGAATGTTCAAAAAAGAAACTTTAAATCTTACCTTCACTTATACATGAACTCCAAATGTTCTGCTAAAACTGGATCGTAGAGTTTTAAAAGCTTATTAAGAGTTTTAAAATATTGCTTGGTCATCGCCGCATCCAGCGATGACCGGACGCCACGCCACTGATGATACCGTACCTGTATCCTTCGAAATTATTTTGGAATTTTTACCTGCTTGATAGATATCCTTTTCTTCAGGAATTAGATTCCTGAACCATATTTTACCTTTACACATATGCGATCTGGCCCCGCTGTCTAATAACTATATTTTATCACATAGTTCACATTGTTCAGATGAAACAGTCAGTACCGAATTGTTTCTGTCCTTAACTGGATAATTTACATCGTGGTGCGTTTTTCTTCTTTGTCGATTTCCATTGGACCTGTCATTTCTTGAAATATTATTCCTGTAAAAACAATCCTTGGCTATGTGAGTCGGACGTCTGCAAATGTAACAAAGTCTCGGACCTTTATTTTTCCTTGAGTACAATACTTCAGCGGCGGTCCCTTCAGCACGAGCGGTATTCGTCAGTTCTTCTTCCCGTAGAATTTCTAGTACTTCATCCATACTTTTCTCACGTTGAGTTTTTAAAATATCTCTTACTTTCGAGAACTTTCCTTTCAGACCTCGTACCGTGTAGAATACAAGTTCTCTCTCTGTTATAGCCAATCCAAGTGTTTGACATTTTGTTGAGATGCCTCGAGCTCTGGCTATATAATCATTTGCAGATTCATTTGACTTTATTTCTAAATTCTTTAATTCGTTGCCGGCATCTATTCTTCTATCTTCTGCTTGACCGGTAAAGGTCGATCTTATTTTTTCCCATAATAATTTCGCATTTTCTTCTGCTGCGAACTGTAGCGCCTGTTCATCAGACAATGACAGCTTTATATATGCGACGGCATCGCTATTTTTTTGGTCCCATTCGGTAGAATCCTTATCACTCAGTCCTTCTGCTTTTACTTCGGATATGAAAGTATTCAACCTTTTAAGGCTTAAAGCAGCTTTTATTTTTAGACTCCATATAAAATAATTTGTTCCGTTTAATTCGGGGACGTTTAACTTGTCCATGGTTTCTTTTAACAAAACTAATTTCGATTTAGAATATCAACCGCGAACTGCAACCATTTTGTTGTTCTTTCACTAATATTAATTTTCACTAAGTCCGTGGATATTGACAGAACAAACAGTTTATTAAACGAAAACACCGCACAAACACATAACAATTAATTTAAAGATAAATTTCTCACACAGATTACTTTTTCATAATAACTTCACACAGAATAATTTTTTACGTCTACACTCTTCTATCATTCGCACGCAGACTGAGTGTGGCGGGAGAAAAGACTGGCAGTGCGCAGGTATAATGCGCATAAAAAATGTTCGCTCGCCTTTAAACCCAACATATATAATTATTTATTTTATAAAACTTAACCTTAAACCCTTTAATTCCCATAATAGAATACGTTCTAGAAATTACGTAGTTCAAATAATCTGGCGTTACACCAGAAAGTTTCTATGGTTAATTTCGCTTTATTTAAATACGGGATGTCTGATATTAATTAAAGCAAATATTGCTATTTAAATTTTCTGGTGTGAATTAGGTATATACGAATAAAAAAATCTATTAAATCCAAAACACTGTTGTTTGCATATATGCAAAGCTGCACACTAAAGGATTAACGTATATGTGAACTCATAAAATAATACCAAATGATTAAAAAAATTGAGAAAAAATTTCAGAAATCGTTTAAGCAAAGCCTGAAAAACGTTTGAAACGAAATTAAGCACAAGAATGTTCTAAATTCATAAATATTTTGTGAATTTATTTTATCACACTGTACTCTGGATTTATGTACATGTGAGCAATATCAAATTATAAACCGCAAAATTCAAGAGTCGTTTAAACGGAATCTGAAGAAGATTTGGAAAAAAAAAGTAAATACATTAATATTATTAATTTTTAAACAAATCATGTTGTAAAATGTATTTTATGATTCTGTACTCTGGATTTGAGAACGTGTGAACTTCAAGAACACTGGGGAGAAAAAACAGTCAACTGCTGTTCAAACAGAATCTGAAGAAGATTTAACCCTACACTGCAAAAGTATGTTTTTTATAGTTGAAACAGCATCAAAAACTGGAAATAAATCGGAATTAAAATAATAAAACTTTACATAAATCACCATAAAATTAAAGCAATTAAGAGGATGAGTTTCGAACTGGAAAGCATAACACGTCGTCATCAGCTATTCACCTGCGCACTCTTTGTGAGCACTCCTTTTTCTCCTTTCTGTTCATTTAGACGGGAAGCCAGCAGCACAGACAACCACCTCATCGAGTTGGAGGCTGAAATTCCAGAATTAGCTAAAACTCGATTTTAATGGTCGACTCGTAGGTTTACCATTGCGTTTTCTTGCATCCAAAAGTATGAAAACATGGCGGACTGGGAGCAGGAAAACACAATGGTAAACCTACGAGTCAACCAATAAAATGGGTAAATAAATAAATAGAAATGCTTAATTCATCTTTAAAAGTTAAAGTTAAAGTTACACTATGTGCAAAATTACTTAAAAGATGACACAGTATTTAAAAAATATTAAATCATTTTAATACCTTAGAACTTTCAACAATAAAAAAACATAGTCTTCTTCAGAGGAATATAAGAAATACAACAGTTATTGGCGACTAATTTTCAAAATCCACGTAGATGGTGACGAAAGGAGTGAAAGTGGATGAGTTTAAGAGGATGAGTTTCGAACTGGAAAATATAACACGCCGTCATCAGCTACTCACCTGCGCACTCTTTGTAAGCACTCCTCTTTCTCCTTTCTGTTCATTTTCGACCGGGACTATGTGCAAAATTACGTAAAAGATGACACAGAGTATTTAAAAAATGTTAAATTATTTTAATACCTCAGAACTTTCAACTATAAAAAACATAGTCTTCTTCAGAGGAATATAGGAAATACAACAGTTATTGACGCCTAATTTTCAAAATCCACGTAGCTGGTGACGAAAGGAGTGAAAGTGGATGAGTTTAAGAGGATGAGTTTCAAACTGGAAAATATAACACGCCGTCATCAGCTACTCACCTGCGCATGACGGTACTTAAAACGGTACTTTTGTACTTAAAAACCCGATAAAATCGGCTTTTTAAGTGTTTTCCACCAGATATGACTTGGCAGAGCGATTGTGTTTTAATATAGGAATCGAGTTTTAGCTAATTCTGGAATTTCAGCTCCAACTCGACGAGGTGGTTGTCTCATGGTTCGTACGCCTCCTTGAATTTTGCAGACCAGAAAATTTTTCGGCACCAGTATCATCTTATAGAAAATCTCTTCTTTAAAGAAGGCGAACCAAGGTTTCTTTTTCTATAAAAAAAAATAGTGGTAGTTTCCTGGAGAAATAATGGTATCTGTACGAACCACCTGTCTATGCTGCCGGCTCCCGGTTTATTTGTGACATTGTCCCTTACGGTCACGTGTTTACAGTAAGTAGCTGATGACGGTCTGTTATATTTTCCATCCCGAAACACATCCAGTTAATTGTTTTGATTTTATGGTGATTCATATAATGTTTTATTATTTTAATTATGTTTTTTGTACTCATATTTAAGAATTACATACCAGAAATTTTAAAGGAAATTTTTTTTACGTTCTTTATTAGCAAAATACGTATTACCTGTCAACTGAACGTAAAGTTGTTTCGCAAACTGGAAGTTCAAAAAAGTTGTCTTTCACTGTCCCATTGTTCCTTCTAAAAAAAAACCAGTTAATTAACCCATAAAAGGCGGAATTATTTTTCTCTTTAAAGTGGAAATATTTCATTTCACACCAGTTTTTCAGAATAGAAATTTTTGTCAGATTTCATCGCGGAGTTTTTGTCATCAAAGAAAGCAAATATTTCTCTTCACAATTACTGGTATGCAAACAACAAACGTATAGACAGATATTCTGTTACCCTAAGGCAACGCTAGGCTTTACTGGATTACTGACTGAAAAATTCTGTGAAAACATTAATAATATCCCTAAAGAAATTACTGCCTAAATCTAAGTTCTTTCTCCTTCTTTCTGGTTAAACTTTCCCTTTGTCTTGTCACTTGTTTAACCCTTTGGAGGGCAAGTAATTGTGTTTTTGTAGAGTCGAATTTTCACCGGAATCTTCAAAAAATTTATTGAAAAATAAGGAAAAGCAATTTTACGACTTTTCCCACCAAAGTTAGAAAAGTAAAATTTAATAAAATTTTTCTGGTGCAAATCTTCATTAATCGCAGGTGGGATAAAATATATCCCACATCGCCTCAAGGGATTAACCCTTCGAGGGGCAAGCAATTGCGTTTGTATAATGCTGAATTACCACCAGAAATTTGAAAATATTTTATTTGAAAACAAAGAAAAGCAATTTTTTCAACTCTTCCCTCCCCCCCCCCCCCCAAAGTTATAAAAGTAAAACTTGATAAAAAGTTTCTGGTGCAAATCCTAATTAAACTTAGGTGGGATATAATATATCCCACTGCCCTTCAAGGGGTTACTTACAATATAAAATAATAATTATAATAATTTCTTTGATAGTATGTTACTTTTCTAAATTTTTACATATCTTCAACTTAAATGTATACAGTCCGTCCCAAAAGTTTGTAGACAACAGTTTTTTCTTATTTTACAATTGAAAAAGAGGAGTAAGAATTTTAAAATAATTTATAATTATAAATAATATCAAGATAATAATAATACTATATAAAAATAATATCACACAATCAGAGACTTTGTGAGAAAAATTTAAACTTAAATTTTACTGTCCCAAAAGTTTATAGACAACTCATTTTTCCGTTTAACCCTTCGCAGCACCACGTGCCATATCTGGCACATACCTAAAAGCAGTATAATTCTCATTATGTGCCATGAATTTGGGCAATATGATCTCCATCCCCGATCAAGAATAGTTCAAAGGGTGGAATAACACTTATTTTGTCAATGTCAAATGGCTTCATTTGACAAAAAACCCTCAAAAAACCTTAGAATTTGTTCTTCGGAAACAAAAAAAAATTCGATCAAGCTATTAAGGTAAGATTTACTTTCATTATTTTTACTGAATACTTAAAAATATTAATATAAAAAAAGTTGCAGAATGTTAAACAGATAAAATTAATTATTTTAAGCTCATTTAGTTGCAAAATCTAGCAATACAATATTTTAAATCCCTAATTGTGTACATATGGTCCACACCGTAAAATATCAAATTTTAGCTGAAAATTTGAAAATTAATTTTTTTTTACTATTTTTTCCATTATTAGACCGATATATAGATTTCAAATAATTTTTTTCATAAAAATAGAATAAATCGTGCAGTGAAGGGTTAACGTTCAAATTTTTAAGCCGTTTTTTCTAATCACTGCAAAAACACGATTAGGCATACTTAAAACAAGAGTTTGAAGAAATTCTGGCTTTAAAGAAAACCAACTTCGTTCGGTTTGAAGCTTTAGCGCTTGAACCATTGCAAATTGACGCCCATTAGCATATACGTCTCTAGCTAATCTTCCCCAGAGGTTCTCTATTGGGTTTAGGTCAGGACTTAAGGTTGGCCAGTCCATAACAGTTACTTGGTTTTTGTCTAAACCACTGCATTGTAAAGTTGGATACGTGGATGGAGCAACAGTCTTGCTGGTATACCCATTTGTCCCCACCTAGCAACTTTCCAAATGGATTTAACTGTACTTCAAGCGTTTTCTGGTAATCTTCGGAACATTGATGTCCTTTCAAAAAAGCAATATTGGTTGTTCCATTATAAGAAAATGCTCCCTACACCATGAGTGAACCCCCTCCTTGTTGCCTGCTGAAAAAAGTCCGTGGTTCCTTGCGAATATCGTGCCAGTAATATGACCAACCATCGGGGCCATCTAAGTTAAACTTGTTTTCATCACTGAAAAGGGCACTCAACCATTCATCAGTCCAATGGAGGATATTCCATCTCCGTTTTGATCACGTGGTCAAGATAAAAACTTCTAGCGTAAAGAAGGGAAGGCTCCGTAGACGTGTAATGTAAATCCCCGCTAGCCAATGAAACAGTTCATGAGGCAAAGCAGTAGTATCTTCCCTTGTTATCAGTTAGAAGTTCCTTGGGTAAATTACCGGTATCACGTGACTTTTTTCAGCCTCGAACCCATGTTTGAAATATCCTCCATTCATTTGATTTCGAGCCCAATGAACACGAGCGTCTTTATGCCGTTTTGTAAACTTTCGCGTACGACGCATTTTGCGATAATCGAGAAATGTACTTGCCTGCAGCCGTCGGTGAACCGTAGATTTTGGTACTGGAACGCTTACTTCTTTACAAACTGACCGTACAGAGAGATTCTGGGTTGAAATTAATCTTAAAATCTCTCTGTCTTGCCGTTTAGTTGTTTTCTTTGGTCGTCCAGAACGTAATTTCGTTTCGAAATTGTCACCTTTTGACAGAATTCGGTAAATACCAACCCTGCTGCTTCCAATTTTTCTTGCAATGTCCACAACTTTCCATCCACGAGCTTATAACCCCTTGAGGGGCGGTGGAATATATTTTACCCCACCTACGATTAATGCAGATTCGCACCAGAAAAAATTTATGAAATTTTACTTTTCTAACTTTGGTGGGAAAAAGGTCATAAAATTGCTTTTCCTTATTTTGAAATAAATTTTTTCTAAATTTCCGGTGGGAATTCAGCATTACACAAACGCAATTGCTTGCCCCTCAAGGGGTTAAACGATAGATTTGCAAAATTTCCTTTTTGGAAAAGTGCACGTTGCGAGGCATCTTTGCAGTCAGTCGGAAATGAAAATACAGATTCGCTGTTATCTCTGGAAGCTATTGCGTCACAAGTACATGACCTTGAAATATGCAAATTTTGGATATCAGTACTTTAATCAGCTTTTAACACCGGTTGTCTATATATTTTTGGGATAGCATTTTTTTTTTCTATTTTTTTCTATTAAAACTATGACTGTTAAAAGTTGTTTGAGTATTTTATTACTTTTATTTCATCATCATATATTTGCATAATTTATTTCGTCTTTCTTACTCGTTTAGTTAAAACTCAAATCCAAAAAATGGTTGTCTATCAACTTTTGGGACGCACTGTAGTAACTGTAAAGTGTATTTTTTTGCGAGAGGTGAGGGCTAGTCTTCGGTGGCATTTCCGCCAGCTCAGGAGGTAATGGAATCTTTTTTTTTTTTACTGTTTTTCGTTTTTTCCCCCTTATTCTTATTTAATTCTTTTATTTCATTTCTTATAAATGTAAACCTCCTTTTCTTTTAATTCTTTTTGTTTATTCTTTCATTTATGTAGTTTTTTTACTACAATTAAACTTAAACTTCTTTAACCCCTTGAGGGGCAAACAATTACGTTTGTGAAATGCTGAATTCCCACCGGAAATTTGGGAAAAAAAATTTCAAAATAAGGAAACACAATTTTCCGACTTCTTTTCACCAAAGTTAGAAAAGTAAAATTTAATAAAATTTTTCCGATGCAAATCTTCATTAATCGTAGCTGTGATAAAATATATCCTACCGCCCCACAAGGGGTTAATGGCTCCCTTATTATGCCTCTGTAAGTCGCTTACATGTCGCCTGGATGTAAACGATCGGATATCGCTTGTGTGTAAAGTTATTAATGTAAAATTTTTATTTAACCCTCTACTGCCCATGGTAGCATATTTGCTACCATAGGTTTAGATTTAATTTAAGCACGAAATTTAATAAATAATGTGTATTTTAAGTCATTACAGCAATAACTGCACTCTTAGGTAATATTAGGTATAGCATTTGAATGCATATGACAGCACTAAATAAGAAAAAAATTAATTTGAAAAAGCATGTCTGATAAAAATGGTAAAATGACATTTACAGTGGTAAGTTTTTGCTAATTTTTTCAAATATTTTATTGCGATAAAACTAAATATACATGATATATAGTTATAAAAAGACTTACTGCTATTCTCTGCAGAAAAAAGTTCAATTTAGGTTTGTTTTTTAATGGTAAAATAAGTAATTAAAATGAAGGTAGCAAATCTGCTACCACGGTCGTTAGTGATCATGAGCCCGTGGTATCATTTTTTCTACCATGTTATTTTCACAGAAAATTTGTATTTCTTAATGTTAGCTTTGTACTTTAGTTACTTGTTTTACTTTTAATTTACATGATTATGTTAGCAGGGCCGGCGCAATGCCACGCGGGGCCTTGGCAAAACATTTAGCGGGGCCTTGGCAAAACATTTAGTGGGGCCTTGGCAAAACATTTAGCGGGGCCCAACGTTTTTGAATGTAATATTTGAGTAATAAAAATCATTTTTTAAAGTTGTATATGTCATAGAGTAATTTATAATACAGAGTACAAAATGTATGAAAGGTAACATGCCGTTATCTCACTGGTAATATGTATAATTATTTTTTATTTCTAAAAATCTTCTATCCTTTAGAGTATTTTAAATATTATTTTTTTTGCGTTTACCTTTTACTGTTAATTTCACGATCCTCAAACTTATGCATTCTTCAACAATTATATCAACTTAGGCTGTAAGAAATAAAGATAATGCTAACATTTTTCCAAAAAAATATTTAGTCGAATTTACAGCCATAATATGGTTATTTTAAACAGAGATAACGTTATCTTGAATTTTTTGAGATGCTTGGGGGCCCGGGGCAGCCGTCCCATTTGCCGTCCCATTGGGCAGCCGTCCAATGGTTGCGCCGGCACAGCATGTTATTAAATAAATCCGAAATAAATTAGTTGAAATTTAAAATTATATGTTTATTATATGTAAAGTTACATGTAAAAGTTGACTACATATAATTACTATTATTATTATTGCAACCATTTACTTTCCGTCAGCCTTTTCAAAGACGCAGAGGAAAGCAAATATTTGCTAAAGTAGAAAATGCTATAGCTTTTGTAGATGAATTGGAAAGTGACTTGTCAGGATTATCCGAAAATATTAGTGACGATGAGTGTTTGTCCCCTCAAAGGTACGATGTTGGCTATGAGGAAAGATCAGATAATGAAGAATCTGAAGAGGCAAATAACTTAAATGAAGAAAAGAAAATAGAAATTTGTTGAATATTGTCGAAAGTACTCTAAAGAAAGAATATAAGAATCTTAATAAAATAATCGTATGGAAGAAAAAAAGAACCAAATCTGTTGACTCTTGCCGATGACGACGACTTTCCGGATCCGATAGAGCCTCTTCCATCTCCATTACGTTATTTTAAAATGTTCATATCACCCGATATGATCACGTTATTGGTATCAGAAACAAATTTGTACAGTGTTCAAGTAACAGGGAATTCAATTATGTTGACGTAATTTGAAATGGAGCAATTTTAGGTATGTACATTTGAATAGGACTTGTTCGAACACCACTTATTAGAGGATACTAGGAAGATGGAATAAGGTATGAACAAGTTGCTGGAGTCATGTCTCGAAACAGATTTGAAAAGATTTTAAGATATACAGTGAAACGTCTTTTAAAGTCCACCCCTATTCAAGGGCCACCTCTATTAAGGGCCAGTATTTTTAGGAACGAAAATTTTTCTCATAGACATAATGTTAAATTTACTCCTATTGGGGGCCGCAGCTACCCCTCATAAAGGCCATTTTTTTCACATGTGCCTTAAATCCTTCACAGCTGTATTAAATTCCTGAACCAAAAGATAAGAGCTCATCAAAAAACTGCACTTGCAACAAAGAAGGCACGGGGAGATGGGGAGGATTTTGTAACACAATGAAGGACCACAAACGTTTTCACAAGTGAGACAAATAGGTGTTCCTTTTGTGTACTTTGTTTGATCTTTCAACCTGTAAGGGTTGGGTTGGAGGGGAAACTTGACCCTTTGTTGTGGGCACACAAAGGATAACAGGTTATCTAGAAAAACTGATTCCACATTTACTAAAATTGTGGATGCATATTGAAGCACAATTTTTACACCTGTCAGGAAACGCTAAGAGAAACAAATAAACTAATATCTTATTCTAAGGCATTAATAAATGACGTAAATTTAAGTATTTTTTTCCATTAAGTAAAAGAAACATTAGAAACCAAAATTGTCTGCGAAAAAATTATGAAAAGTAAACAAACTTCAGTAGGAAGTTTTTTCAATCATGCATAGAGTTTGAAAATGTTAATAAACAGTTTTTTCACCTTTATCGATTTTGATTTCCTTTTTTTAGTTTTTGGTTTTTTGTCACCTCTATTCAAGGGCCACCCCTCATAAGGGCCAATTTTCAATGGAACGGCAGATGGCCCTTACAGAGAGTTTTCACTGTATACATTTTGTTGATAATTTAAGTGTTGATGATATTGTGCGACTTGATAAATGTTGGAAATTGCGCCCATGGTTATCTATGTTGAGGAATAACATGCTATCAATACCAGAAGAATGTAAGCAGTCGATTGATGAAATAATGATCCCATTTCGTGGGAGAGTCCACATGAAACAATGCTTGCCAAACAAGCCTCGTAGTAAATGGGGATTCAAATTATGGTCTAGGTGTGGAAATCCAGTATTTGCTACGATTTTGACGTCTGTACTGGACAGTCTAAAGGACATTATGGGAACAAACTGGTTATGAATTAGGATTAGGAGCAGGTGTTGTTTTACAACTACGCAGCACACTGAAAGGCCCAGAGAAAAGTACAATACACCGGAATTAACCTGGTAAGAGATCTGTCGAAAACAGAATAAGCTTTATAGGGACTGTGAAAGAAAACAGATTGATGAAGTGTAAATTAAGAAATGAGAAAGACATGAAGAAAGAAGGAAGAGGATCCATTGACTACTCGGTAGCATCTATAGACGATTTTGGTGTTATAGCAGTGAAATGGTTTGACAACAGATGCTGTACTTTATTATCGAATACTGTGGGGGTTAATCCTTTAGCTTCTGTAAATAGGAAAGTAAAATGTCAAAATAAAGAATTACTAGTACTTTGCCCGGCAGTCATTCTTCTGTACAATCAAAATATGGGAGGGACTGACATGAATAATATGATGTCATGTAAATATAAGTACACGTTCAAATCAAATAGATGGTACTTATACATATTTTGGCACACAGTCACAATGACAACCGCCAATGCACGGTACCTTTATCGGAGACATTTTAGCCAACTCAAAATGAAATACTCTTGCCTTCGCTCTTTTTTGAACTAATTAGTAACAAGCCTTATCATTGTTGGTAAGAAGAAGGTAGGTAGACCCTCTCTCGAGAGCCCAAAAGTTCAGCAGTCCAAGAAAAGACTCGAAAAAAGGAATCGCCAAAGGTAAAATTTACATACTGAAAAATATTTTTACAGCTAAAATGTACATGTTTATAATATGTATATCTTAGTTTAAATGAGAATATTGGAAGTATATATTTTATTCACTTTAGGAAACAAGAATTGATGGCGTGCATCATTGGTCTACATATGAACAAAAACGCCAAAGATACCATATTTGCCCAAGGGGAACATTTTCCTCAATAAAATGTCAAAAATGCGACCTATTCCTATGTATAAACAAAGAAAAACACACAAAAAGACACAAAGAAAATAACAGCTTTTTCAAAAAATAAAATAAATTTGAAATGTGATAAAATTCTTCATCTTTCATCCTAATCTGCCCATGGTAGCATATATGATACCATACAAAATTCCTTTAAAATATAGTAAAATCTCAATTTTTTTAATATTTTTATTTTATTTGACCCACAACAGCATAAATAAGACAAACAAATAATTTTTTCTATAGCAATTTCTTGTAGTGGGCAGTAGAGGGTTAGGAATAATTAGACCAGGGGAAATGTATCAAAAAAAGGCGTTTCCTTGCAAAAGGTCGGGTAGAAGATTTTTTTCCCAACTTGTATGTACTGAAACCAGCATGTAAAAACCGAATTTTCCAACAAAATTTTCCAAGGGAGTAAAAAAAAAGTCAGATTTTTTTTTGTTGTTGTTTAACTCTTTGAGGGGCAAGTAATTGTATTTCTGAAATGTTGAATTCACACCGCAATCTGCAAAAAGATTTATTGTAAAATAAGGAAAAGCAATTTTAAGGCCTTTTTCCCACCAAAGTTAGAAAAGTAAAATTTAATAAAATTTTTCTGATGCGAATCTTCATTTATGGTAGGTGGGATACAATATATCCCATCACCCCTCAAGGGGTTAAATATCTCGATACCCGTTGCCATAGCGTATTGTTTGTTTATTTCAATCTTAAAGAGGACAGAATGCTCTACAACTTTCATATTTAGAACTTTTTTATAACCTCAATAGCAAGCCCAATACTGTATTTCAAAAATAAGACAATTTTTTCAATTTTCTTAAAAACCGTGAAAAAAGTAGTTTTGTCCCGATTATTCAAACGTTCAACACAGATATAATCATATATATACTTCCACAAATTGATAGCAGTAAATTATCTATTATTTGCGCACTCTCTTCTTCATACTCATCACTACAGACATATTTTATATCCAGTAAATCTATGTAAATTTACATGTAGGCGGAAGTGTGGATGATTAACCCTTAAATGCGCAATTTTTTATTTTGTTTCGAAAAAATTATATATGATTCTCTGAAAGGTTTATTACACAGGAAAAATAATGAAAAAAAACACAGATACATTTTTTATATAATACGTCCAGAACTGCCAAGTCTCCGGCTTTTTGGATACCAGTATTTTAATACAGAAAATGATGTTTTATTTAATTGGAACATTCGGGCGATTTAAAAGAACAGCATTTTCCGTAAGATAATATTGGTGTGCAAAAAGCCGGAGACTTGGCAGATCTGTACGTCAATATTTTCTTCTGTTGCACATCTGCATTACGAGTAAAAACTACTGTCGTGTGGCTGTGTTACGCTAAAATAATGAAAATTAGTAAATATTTTAATAAGTATTTCTCCAAATATCTTATTTTATATATTTATTTTATAAAACTTAACCTTTAACCCTTTTTCCATGATAGAATACGTTCTAGAAATTACGTAGTTCAGAGAATCTGACTCTACACCAGAAAGTTTCAATGGTTAATTTCGCTTTATTTAAAAACGAAATGTCTGTTATTAATTAAAGCAAGTATTCTATTTTAATTTTCTGGTGTGAATTAGGCATGTACGAATAAAAAAATCTATTAACCCTCTCGCTGCGCAACATGGCATGCATTTTTCCGTCATTTGGTTATTCCCACCAATTACTTTTTAGCAAAAACTTTGATTTAATCAGGACATTTTTCCCGATTACGATAGTCTAAAATTTCTGCTTTAACCCCTTAATTCTCGCTCCCGTCAATATCTCGGGCTGAGGTGTCGTTCGTTATTTCTCGTGCCCGTCATATTCTCGGGCTGGAGATTTAATTGCTGGAAAAAACTTCTGAAACCAGAAAAATTGAACTGGAATTTCCATTTGAAGTCTTTGAATATTAGCACTCTGGTTTGATTTGTACGATCTATAATTTGCCATAGATTTGTCATAGATTTGTAATATTTTTGTCATTTTGATATGGATTCTGATGAATCAAGCCTTTCTGATGATAACTGGAATATTAGCCCCTTCACGGTCGCTTAATATTTGAAAAAACCATCAAAAGTGTACCTATTTTTTTTATTACAGAAATTGAATAATTATAAGGTTTCTAAATAAAATATGCAATTAGTTTATTTTTAAGGCGAAAAAACAATATTTTATAGCCATATTCATATTTGTATAAAAGCCATCATGCGAGAATTATGTGTCTTAACCTCTTAAGCTCCGCCCCGATAAATGTAGGCTACTATCTTTTAATTCAGATTGTTTGACTCCCACCAGTTTTTTTTAAATAGTGTAAATGGCTTTATTTTCGCATCATTTTATCTGCCGTAAACTACGGTGGTGGGAATCAAACAATCTGAATAATAAAAAAAAGTAACCTACATTTATCGGAGGCGGAGCTTAAGAGGTTAAGACACATAATTCTCGCATGATGGCTTTTATACAAATATGAATATGGCTATAAAATATTGTTTTTTCGGCTTAAAAATAAACTAATTGCATATTTTATTTAGAAACCTTATAATTATTCAATTTCTGTAATAAAAAAAATAGGTACACTTTTGATGGTTTTTTCAAATATTAAGCGACCGTGAAGGGGTTAAAGAACCGGTGATGAAGAACTCTGTAAAAGACGCTCATCGCGAAGAATTACTTACGCAGGAAGAGGGTTAAATTCAAAACACCGTAGTTTGCATATATGCAAAGCTGCGCACTAAAGGGTTAAGGAATGCCAGAATAAACTGAAACCTTCTTTGCCGTTTTTAGTCGTGGTCGTGCTACGTTCACTCACAGTTTTTTGTTCGTGTTTGTAAAATATTCTTACTGATCAACTTATTATCCCCACGCGATGATTAATTTAGACTGTATCTCACAGGAACGCAGCTCCAGTACTTCTTCATTTATAGGGAATAACATTTAATTATAAGTCGGAACCTCGGAACCCACCAGAGCAGGGCTTAATTTCTAACAAAAAAAGTACCGGAGCCCTAATATTTTGCCCTAATACTAATAACCGTAGCGTCCCTCCCCCTCTCCACCGTCACTCTAATCCGCATATTTATATTTCATACATTATAATGTAAATAATTATTGCAAATAATAATTTTCAAAATTTAAAGCATTTTTTTTTTTTTTTTAGCAAAACAAAATTTTAAAATATTTCTGCATATATTTAGCTGTCAATTATTCCACTTTTTAGTTATCACTCCTTCCGAAGAGAAATCTTTGCCTAATTTTAATGTAAATTAATCGCAGTATTCTGCGAGTAAATAAAATAAGGATTATAATTCGAAAATAGTGTTAAAACAAAAACGGGATATTTCGCAGCTATACATTTTTATGAAAAAATGAATGAAACTTACAGAAATTAATACAGATATGCTAAAGAATAAAACAACGTTTATCAATTTCCTATAAAATCTGCATATCTTAAACTATAATCGATTCCTTCCGAAGAACAGTCTTTTGTGATGAGTCTCTGAAAATCAGATTAAATTAAACATTTGACACATTGATCGGGAAGATTCGATGCTTTTATAGAAAAAGGGGAAACACTGGTCTATTGCTTACTATAAAAATAACAATGCATGACAATTATATCTACTTACAAATGACTACTACTTACAACTTTGTAAATCTCCAGAGCAGAGCCGCATTCATGATGAAAAATAAATAGAAAAATCACTAACGTTATTTTTGTACTCGTACGCAATGGAAGACTAAAAACCTAAAAAGAAAACAATATCTCAAACTGACGCTCATTGACTAAAAAAAGAAAATATTCTTTTCCGGTTAGACATCTAATTTTCTAAAAAAAATGATCCAATTAAAAAATATCCTAGTGTCAGAAAAGAAAATCAAACTGAAAGCAATTCATTGTGTGCGCTCTTGAATAGCGCCAATATGCATGTCGTCGAAATCAATGTCAGACATAAATCTGCAAATATCAGTAGGATAAACAAAACACGATTTCTGTTTCTCCTTTTCTGATCAGAAATAGCATTAAAAAGAGGGAAGAATTATTTTATTTTTTCTATACTTGAGTAAATAAAATTACAGAAAATTGAGTAAATTAATTTACAAACAGATTGAGTTCGAGCGCTTTGGTTTTTCGCATTGCACTGGGCTCCGGAGCCCAGTATTTATGGGCTCCGGTGAATTCCGATTAATATTTAAATATTTACTAAAAACAGAGAAGTGCCGGAGCCGGGCTCCGGTGGGCTCCGGCGCAATTTAAGCCCTGCACCAGAGTTATAAATACTGCTCACCAAAGCCATGTGTGTTGTATTTTGCCAGTTGATACAAAGAAAGCCTTGGCGAATAGGATTATCTGAAAATTCCCAACTCTTGATTTTAATCTTTTTGCTCTATTCGGTTAGTAGATTATATATATATAAATGACTATAGATATAGTCAAAAAATATATTTTTTTAAAGTTGCTGAAGACGAAATTGCATTAAATTCTACACATAATGTGTAAAATATATGCTATGCGAGTGGACGGGATGGGGAATGGGTTAGACAAAGATTTTTATTACTGCAGAAAATTAGAGCGCCTGTACTTTTTTACTTAGAAATTAAGCCATGATTATATGTGTATACGGATCATTCAAGGTAAGTAAAATCATCTGATTATGCATGGGTTGAACGAATATACGTTGTAAACGCAGAATACGCAAAACTGTCAAGATAAAACACTTAGAAAACAAGATTTCTGCTTTTTCAGAATTTAGTATCGCCCCCCGATGAAAAAAAAAATGTATTTATATATATATAGATTAGTACAAAACATATTTCAGTTTTAAGACTTAAATTTTTATTTTATGCTTTTATCTAACGCTTTTATTTTATGTAAAATGACGTCATCCGCATCCGCTGAGAAAATTCCTCATCTGCGATCCAGTATTAAACAACATCTACAGTAAAGTACGCATAGGACGTCACTATCGCTGAATAATACACAAATAAAAAAAAAGAGATATCGTTATTCAAGAAATTCGCCAAAAAAACTTGGCTATTTAATGATTTATATGCCTTCATTTGTTTGTAATATTAATATAGATACTTAAAATTAAATTTAGTTTATAATAGCTCCCTGTTTTATCAGAAATCATTCATTTATATTTTTTCGAAATAGCACGTATTTTAATTACTTTTTTTCAGTTTTTATGGGAAAATGGCAACAGAAAGATATGATTGCTATTTTCTAAATATTTTTGCTTTATTTTCTACAGAAATGGGGTACTTGAGTTGCCAAAATTAATCAAATGACGCTAAAAACTACAAAAAAATTAATATTTCAAAAACAAAAGGAGATGCAGGTTTCAAACAAATTGCATTTTAAAAACCTTTTTTTTTTTACAACACGACGGTATAAAAATTGAAAATGTTCGATGCTTAGAAGTTTAAAAAATTGCAGTAGAGTATTTAAGAGTACAATGATAGATCTGCTTTGTTTTACGGCTAGCTTATACAACGGAATGTTATTTTTTTGAGACGACATTTTATTTGCAGGGAGAAAGAAATAGCATACAGCGGGCTAAAACCTTTTGTGAGAATGTAATTTTTTTTAATTCGTCAGAGGATATGATTTTAAATTTCCATTTGTATATTATTTAATGAAATAAGAATCTACTCATAGTATATTGTCGAAAAATGGCCTTTTTAAGAAAAGCGATATAAGAAATAAGAAGTAAGGCATCTTTTTAACAAAAATACTTAGGCATAATTGACTATAAACATTTTTCAACTACCGGGTGTCCTAAAATGGACTGACTGATTTTAAAATTCAATAACTTTCAAATAGTGAAAGCTATTTAAAAATTCTTACAGGAGGGTTATGCAAGATGTCATGAGTTTTTTTACTGAGATTCTCTGTTTTAGTTTCAAATAGCGCTGCAAGGACAAGGAATAAGCGCTAATTTGGGTTCCAATTTTTGACCTCTCTCTTTTCTCAGTATTGATGCGAAAAAAGGAGGTTAAATGTATAGAGTGGTTCTCAGTCGCCAATGCAATTTTGTTTGATGGGGCCTATTTTATGTATTTAACCTCTTTCTTTGGCATCAAAACTGAGAGAACAGAGAGGTCAAAAGTCAAGCACCCATTTAGTGCCTATTGCTTGCAACGCTATCTATCGCTGTTATTTTAAACTAAAATCGAGAATCACACTAAAAAACTCTGTCACCTTTTGCAAGTTATTGAATTTTGAAATTTATCAGTTCATTTTAGGACATGTTGGACGGAATGTTGGAAAGAGTTGAAGGGGGAAAAAATAAGATTAAAGAATGGATAGTCGCTTTCTTCTCAAATTTCCTCAAAAAAATTAGTTGAGACTTTTACTTCTCTCTAACATAATATATAATAGCAATGGCGCATCTAGACGTATCATTTCGGATGGAGCAGAGATATAGTAAGAGTTTCTAAGACAGAATTACAAGAAACGGGAAAAATTCCGCTTTAAACAGGTTTTGATGAAAGTAGGTAACGCACCTATTATACAATCAAGCTTGCTAAGATGGAATCTCATGGGACTAGGAAAAATTTCGCTTTAGGCAGGTTTTCGTCTTTACAAGTATAATTCCATGGTTATACCATATTTTTTAAAAGGGAATACTGAAAATCATCTGTTAAAAGGATTCTCTATAAATAGTAAATAAAACCGAAATAAACTGCAAATTTAAAATTATTTAATTGCGTTCTCACCCTACCCCCAATCTCCTTCAACACATTCTAGTTCTCATTTTGGAGCATGCATGCTACATTTTTCCATGTCATTTGCAATACGTGTTGAATAGCGTTTTTCATTTTCTTTTAAATGGTATACATTTGGAATAGCAGCTCCCTGATGGTAACTTTTCCGAGACTGCCACAGCCCGAAAATCGGCTTAAACTGCCAAATTTGACAATACTTACTGAATTCTTTTTAACACTTTCCAACAAAGCTGAAAAGTGTTTATGCATTCGTTTTGTCTGGCCGTCAGTCCGTCTGTCCGTCTGTCCGTTTGTCCACGCTCTAACTCCCGTAAATATACTCGGAATTTCATCAAATTGATAAATATTATTTAGGGTCACCAAAGCATGTTTGGTATTGTATATGAAGTATGTAGGATTAATCGTTCATTTACAGGGGCACTCAAAAATATTCCATTACATTATGGTATATGGGGAATAACTCCCGTAAATATACTCGGAATTTCATGAAATTGATAAAGGTTATTTAGGGTCACGAAAGCATGTTTAGTATTGCATATGAAGTATGTAGAATTAATCGTTTATTTACAGGGGCACTCAAAAGTATTCCATTACATTATGGTATATCGGGAATAACTCCCGTAAATATTCTCGGATTTTCATGAAATTGATAAAAGTTATTTAGGGTCACCAAAGCATGTTTAGTATTGTATATGAAGTATGTAGGATTAATCGTTCATTTACAGGGGCACTCAAAAGTATTTCATTACATTATGGTATATGGGGAATAACTCCCGTAAATATACTCGGATTTTCATGAAATTGATAAAGGTTATTTAGGGTCACCAAAGCATATTTGGTATTTTATATGAAGTATTTAGGATTAATCGTTCATTTACAGGGGCACTCAAAAGTATTCCATTACATTATGGTATATTGGGAAAAATCGTTTGCAAAGCAGTTTAATGACATTATGTTATGAGAAACCTATCTAGAACACCAATTTACTAAAGACTTTCAGCAGAGGGAGGAGCTTCTACTGTTTTAAAATTCAGATTTGATAAAAATTGCCCGTCAGCAATGTGTTATTTAAGGGATTTTGGAAATCTTTTTATTATACATTGCGCATAATGAAATATTAATGGCTATTTATAAAAATGAATATAAATTTATTTTGCAAAGTTACACTAAAATGGGATGATGGAAAGGAAAACGTTTAAAACTTATTAAACAAAGATGTGAAAAATTGCAATTTGCACGGCACGAAAAAAATTAATGAAATGTAAATGCGAAAATTGATAGGAACTTTTTTCCGTTTAAATATTACTTACAATAGGTAAATAGAAACAGTGGAAAAGACTAGAAAGTGCGAAAGCAGCAGTCTTAACCGTTTCAGGGGCAGTAGTATGTTTATGAAACCACTTTATTTTAATTCCCAAACTCCACAACCCTCATAGCATGCATGGTCACGGTGACGTCGTTGTAACGTCACTGTAAGTCACTGTGGTCACGTCACATTTGTGACCAAATTGCCACCACTCAGTGATGTCACATTGTGACTGAGATGTGAACTTCTTAGAAAACTTTAAAAAATTGCAAAAATTCTTTAAAACATGTTATTTACTGTAAAATTATATTTTTCTGGCAATTAAAAGAAAATTGTGACGACACTATTATGTCACTGCATGTAACGTATGTCACGTCACATATGTGATAAAAAAAACCACCATATTGTAAGTCACAGTGTGACAAAAATATGAACTTTGAAAATGAAGAGAAATATTTTAAACAGTCCCGAGTTACAGCGACATAAGGAATGAAAATATATTAGTGGATAGCAACTAGTAAATTCTGTCACGAAAGGGGGAAGGGGCATAATAAATAAAATGCACGGTACAAGCATTAATAAACTAAATTTTCATGTTATATTTTATCAATTTGATGGATTAAGCGGTCTCACAGACCGCTCACAATAGTTATGCGGCAATTTTTGTCACATCAGTTAAGGGTTAAACAGTATTTTAAACAGTCCCGAGTTACAGCGGCATAAGGAATGAAAATATATTAGTGAATAGCAAATAGTAAATTTTGTCACGAAAGGTGGGGGGGGGGGCATAATAAATAAAGTGCACGATACAAGCATTAATAAACTAAATTTTCATGCTATATTTTATCCATTTGATAGATTAAGCGGTCTCACAGACCGCTCACAGTAGTTATGCGGCAATTTTTGTCACATCAGTTAAGGGTTAAACAATATTTTAAACAGACCTGCGTTACAGCGGCATAAGGAATGAAAATATATTAGTGGATAGCAAATAGTAAATTCTATCACGAAAGGCGGGGGGGGGACATAATAAATAAATTGCACGATACAAGCATTAATAAACTAAATTTTCATGCTATATTTTATCAATTTGATATCTAAGACAGTAAAAGTATTCTTTTTTCATGATTTCAATTTTATCTAGCATTGCAATTTAATATAATAATCCTCCACTGATTGTTGCACTCTCATATAATTATTGCGCATTTCAGATTCAAATCAGTTGTTTACAAAAACAAATAAATGATATAAACACACCTGCTCAAATCGTCTGCTTCGCGATATTACCATAGGATAAACAAGAGAATACGCGGGAAGTCACTTCACTCCACTGTTTAGAACACCAGCACACCTACAGCACTTCTTTTAATATAAAAGAAAGACATCTGCCATTTTAGGATATTACAAATATACGGATATTATTGATGAAGCATATATGTAAGTCTTATTTAATTTAAATATTTTGTTCCTGTTTTGTATATATTATAATGATGAGTTAAGTAGTTTTATGTTACACATATAGAAAGAGACTGGTCTGTATTGTTTTCAGAAGGATATTTTTATTCGATTCTGTTGTATCTTAATCTGTCATCGCTCGAAAAAAAAAAAAAAAAGCTGGAGCAGAGACTGATTCGTGCCTACATTCATAGTAGAATGAATGTAAATATTAATTTTTAGTCTCTTGAGATTGAAAATGTGTTGAAACAGTGGTGTGGAATTTTTTTCGGCTTTTTAATGTTTTCTAGTTACTAACACTTATAGCACCATTATTATTTTGGAGTTAAATATGAAATTTGAAATTGTTTCAGATTAGAAATTAACATTATGTAAGCATTTTTTTTTCTGTTTGTGATTTTAATCAAACAATTAATTGTAGACACTCAGAATCAGTTATTAAATTTCCTTCGATTGTAAATTCATTTTCTACGTTTTCGATATATGTAATCACTGGAATAAAAAAAATAAATATATTTAAGCATTGAAATAAAGTGTTTTTCATGCCTGTGATAACAAGTTTATAGCTTAAACTGCTTTAGTATATTTTTTAAAAAGTTGGTATGTACTTTCGTAATATAGGACTGAATATTTTTTTAAAGCGATTAATAACTACTTTCTACATTAAAATGTTTTTTAAACAATAAAAATAGTTAATATGCAATCATTTATTTTACGTTTATATGTTCTTTTTAATACTTTTCAACAAAGTTGAAAAGTGTTTATGACTTCGGTTTGTCTGGCCGTCTGTCCGCGGTCTAACTCTCGCAAATATACGTGGATTGCCTTGAAATTTTTGGATGTTATTGACGTTTACCATAGCACGGCCCCTATTTGTAATGAAGTTTGTAGCGTGTTTAATTCATCTACAGGAACAGTCAAGAGTATTTCGTTACACTACGGCCTACAGGAAAAAATCGTTTCAAATGATTTTTAACGATTTTACACGCTTTCAAACAGAATAAAATTGATATGAATTTATGAAACGCAATAATATATATAAAATGCTCGAAAAATATGCATTCTGAAGAGTATGTGGTGCAACGAATAGTTATTGTTCATTTACAGGGCTAAAAAAGGGATTCCAATACATTATTATGCAGGGATGGAGGGAATTATTTGCGGCGTACTTTAATTATGTTAATCTATTTCATATATAATGAAATTGATATAAGTCGCTGAGGTTTACACACTATACATTATTTCATGATAATACGAAATGTATATAGCATTTACAGGACACACAAAATATTTCCGATACTATATTGTATCCGAAGTTCATTAGGGATGATTCCTGGAAATGCATTTTTAATTATGATATGCGCTTTTATGATTCACTATATTTATGCATAGAGTATGGTATATATAAATGCTATAATTCATATACAGGACTACATAAAAGTATTCGTAAGGGTTACTGGGTATATGTGCAAATTGATTAAAGGTAGTGTTTAAATGAGTTATGGATTTTTACGTTGAATTGCATTTAATTTACTAAGAAATGTTTGTAGAATATAGATAAAATGATATACAGGGTCACGTAAAGAATTGAATACATGGCCATCTATAAATTATAATTTCTGGAAATGTGATTTCAGCAGTTTTAAGAGTGTTTGAATTAAATTTTAACTAAGCAGTAGCGCGTAATAAACGTTCTAGGTAAACTACAAGATTATACAAAAGTATCCAAGTATGTTTCCATATATTAGTATAAATTGCTGAAAGAGAATTTCAACCTGTTATGCGTTTTCTTGCAAAAATAAATTTTCCCATTATATAATATGTATATCAACTTACAGATCAAATGCAGGGCTGTTCAAAAGAATTAGAAAACATATTTGGCTATGGACGGTAAATGCTGAAATCAGTTTTTCAAATGTTTTATGTGTTTTCTAAAATATTTACTTAGTTATCTTATTTACGTTATTTCCCTAAATTACGATGTCTTGTTAAAGCATTCAGGAAGCGTTGGAAAGTGTTTTATAATCTATGTTTAACGCATGATTTTTCTTAATTGTTTTTTTCTATTTCGCAGATCAGTCTTTTCCTATAAAACATACCAAATCTATTTAGCTCATATTCACAAAATGCAATATACACGGGAATAAAAAAATTAAATAAATATGGCTTATCATGTCATGTTTAATAAAGCAATGACTAATCACAACACATTAAATTTTTACACATTCTTAATATCAAGCTTGAACTCAAGATAAAGCTTAAAACTTAATAAAAAAAGATGTCAGTTGATAAGCATTGTTTTATAAGTGGAAAAATTTTAAATGTTTTAGAAGAATAGGACTCCAAAATAGCGATATTTTGCTAAAAAATACAGTAAAAAGATAAGAATTTATATTTCAAACAAAAATTTATTTTAAAATTGTGCATTTTAAAATTCATCACAGTGTTTATGGCAAGAACCATCACAGTATTAATGCTCAGAATTTTTTCCAGAGAGAAACATTCGGCTTGCATACAATATTTCAAATGAAAATCAAGTTTCAAATTATTTGCTTAAAAGGCGCAAAGGCCAACTTAGTAAAAAAGATTCAATGCCGGGAATCGAACCCCTGCCATCAGTATAGCGCACGGACATTCTACCGACTAAACCACGTGGAACGATACCCAGCCTGGAAAATTTCTTGCTATTACATGTTGGCAAGGCTACAAAAGCAGCACAAGATGGGATATTTATCGTGAGCCACCGACATGGGGCAAACACGAAACTTAATCCAGCATCGGTTGAAACTATATTAATACTTAGAAATTTTTGCAGAGAGAAACATTCGCCTTGCATACAATATTTCAAATAAAAATCAAATTTAAAATTGCCTTTTAAGCATGTAATTTGAAATTTGATTTTCATTCGAAATATTGTATGCAAGGCGAATGGTTCTCTTTGGAAAAATTTCCAAGTATTAATATAGTTTCAATCGATGCTGGATTTAATTAAGTTTCGTATTTGCTCAATGTCGGTGGCTCACGATAAATATTCCATCTTGTGCTGCGTTTGTAGCCTTGCCAACATGTAATAGTGAGAAATTTTCCCGGCTGGGTATCGTTCCATGTGGTTTAGTCGGTAGAATGTCAGTGTGCTATATTGATGGCCAGGGTTCGAGTCCCGGCACGGAATCTTTTTCACTATGTTGGAATTAGCGCCTTTTAAGCAATTAATTTGAAATCTGTTTTTCATTTAAAATCATCACATTGTTTATGACAAGTTCGTAACAAATGACACATATTTCACAAATTGGTCACAATGTGACTTCAAAGCATTGTCGCTTTCGTCACAGGTTCGTCACAAAGCTAATGCCAAAATAGTCACAAATGACACACTTTTCACAAATTAGTCACGCCGTGACTTCACAGAGTGGTCACAATGTGACGTCACAAACGACCTCTAAAACGGCCATAACGACTTCGCATTGTAGTCACTGTGACGTCACATCGACGTCACGCGACGTCACATCGACGGTCACAAAATCACAGTGTGACTTCACAACGACGTCGACGTGACGTCTCCATGCCTTACGGGAATGGTACCAGAATTTTGCTAAAATCTTTTCAATTTAATATGTATGTCAAATATAGCCTTTTTCTTATTTCCAAATAAGTTTGTTCGTATATTCCGGTGCCAGTCATTTATTTCAGTATTTTAGTATTGAAAGTACTTTGCCTCTGAAAGGGTTAAAAGATGTTAATAATAAGTTAAGTACTCATGCGGCTGCAAAAAAACATAGCATGGATCGAAAAACTTTGGTAAGGTATGTAGACAAATTTCAACATAATGAATAGAATGAGATGAAGCCAAACTATATGGCAACTAGAGTTGTCAGGTCGAATGTCACAAAAAGTAGGACAAGGAGATAAAAAAAAGCGGGACAGTGTCCACTAGATCCGGACTTTATTATGTATGAAACCCTATGGAAACGAAACCTGTCTCAGGCAGAATACTGTCTTAAATGTTAAAATTCCATTTCCCTGTTGTACAATTATACCTGCTCAGACAAAATCCTTTTTAAAACAAAAATTTTCTTCTATGACATGCGATTACGCCTAAACAAGTTTGTTGAAGCATCATATTTTCAAAAATATATTTTTATGACAATTAAAGAATATAACATAAAGTTATTTTGCTTTTTTTTAACTGACTAGGGGGCTCGGCCCCCTACGAGCTACGCTCGCCAACCCCCGTCCAGACACCGCAGACTCTAAATGCACGCTAATGTGATCGGCTTTAAAAAGATTTCGAAAGATTGAATTATAATTTAAAAAACAGTGGCGATCTCCCTATAAACGGATTTCTATTCATTTCTCTTTGATTGGGGAAATTTTAATTCCAAATCCGCTGCGGTACTACTTGATTATCCCGTCGACTAATATCGCCAAACCACTCGCCAAATTATACAAATTGACATAATTTTTATTTTAAATAACGAAAGAACAAATAAATTAGTACAACATTAATAAAAATACGAATAAAACGTCGAAATAAAAATAACTTGATGACGTAGACAAGTGTAACAACATTTCAAAATAAGCTAGTATAAAAGAATTAAGTAAACAGAATCTTTGTCTCCCGGTATTTTTTAACAAAGCGAAAAGAAAGTTCTTTTAAATAAGACATTTTAAATTAATCGTTTTTAATCTGACGTAATTTTGACCAAATTATTCTTTCTCTTTGTAATATTCACGTGAAAATACTTGTATTAGAAATGAAATATTATTTGCGCTTTCCTAAGAAAATAGTTGAAAAGTATCCGCTCAAAATATCAAATAAATGTCTAGCGCAATTTCTAAATTTAAACCGTTTTGCCATATTATTTTGTGTTCGTTTTATGTAATAACTGTAATGTGACGTAAATATGACGTAATTTCTCCTATTTAAGACTTCTAATGCATGTTAATAAATTTATTATTTTACAAATTCCTTTCTCTCTTAAAATTCACGTGTAATTATAGTTTTATGACGTAATTTTTAATAAGTTCCTGCTTTTTGTACATAATTATTTAATTCTAATTCCAATGGTTTTTTCTGTTTATAATAGTCACGTGTAAATAAATTTTTAATTTATTACACGTTTAAATATTTTTTTTTTTAAGCAAACACTATTGTTTCCGCTGTTTATACAGTTGGCAACAGTTTAAATTAATATCACTTTCTAAAATCTGTAAAAAATATCTCAAGAAATGCTGAAAATTTGAATTTAAAATAGAAATAAAACCTCAAAAAATGAGTCAAAATAAAAAAATTAATGCAATCTGCACTCCGGCAAATTCTAACGCATAAAATGATCTAAAAATGATTACACTGCCATGTATAGTTTTTGCTGCTATAAAACTTTTTTAGTGAAACGATTTTGTCCAACTTTAGCATTAAATATCCCTTAAAATAATTCTTCGATTTGAAAACTGTCTGCATCAGCGTGTTTATCAAACATTTCTGTATAAAACCACCGATTTTCATATTTTTGTATGCATTATTTTTCTTAATATTAACGAAGAAAGACCTCCGGTCACAAAAAATTCAAAACCGGCGGCGGTGAAAGCGGTAGTTACTTTTTTTTAGAATAGAGAGATTTTATTTCTCTTCACAAATATTTCAATATAAAACAAAGTGGGCCAAGCCTCCCATATAGTGGGTCAACCCTCCCATATGTGGGGAACCCGTTATTTTCTGATGATTAAAACAAATTTCTTACAACTTATGTAGTAATTTTATTTTGATAACTGATTGTATAACGAATAAAATGATATATAAAACTTTATTCTACGTTCAATATTTGAAAAATAAAAAATCATTTTGTAAAAAGTGGGTCAACCCTTCCTAGCCTCCCCTATACCAAATTTGGAGCAAATCGAATAACTCTCCATGAAAAACCCATTCATCTAAATTAAGGGGGGGGACTAGCCCCCTTTCCCCCTTTTATACTTAACCAATGAACCCCCAAAACTAATCAGGAAAGCGCCTTATCAGAATGAACCTAGAAATTTTTTTTAAAGCAAATCGGATGTTTCTATCAAGAGTTATCTTGTTACGTACATACATACATACATACATACATGGATACGTACGTACATACATACAGACCCGGCGGGCACATTAGCTCTCAGGCTTTTATTGCCTGTGAGCTAAAAAAAGGTTCAAGGCTTTACAATTCATACTGAGAAGATGTGTCAATCTACGCGTTACCTTAAATCACAGATTTTCAATTGATAAATAGCAAACCTTTATTAAAGGTTATATAGCAAACCTTTAGCAAAGTTTATATAGCAAACCTTTAGCAAAAGTTATATAGCAAACCTTTAGCAAAGGTTATATAGCAAACCTTTAGCAAAGGTTATATAGTAATAGCAAACCTTTATTATAAGTATTAAAACTTATCACGTTTTTCAAAACGTGATAAGTTTTAAAAAGAGCCTGTGTATAATGGAAACTTTGCTGAAATGGCTATTTTGTGATCTCTGCGAAATAACACACTTTCTAAGAAGAAAACCTGTCTAAAACGGAATGTTTTTCTGGTTTCTTTTGAATTTTATCTTAGCAGGTTTCATTACATTTTGTTAAACTTTCGTAATTAAACTTGATATTTTCTATAAATTTCGGAGGGGACTGGAGCCCTGTCAGCCTACCCCTGAATACGCCACTGTATAATAGAAACAAAAAGTTCTGTGACTTCATTGCGGTCATACAAAATGCACGGAATCAATGTAAAGTGTCTCATTTTGTCTCTGTGGTTACAGTTTCGTGTTTATAATCAAATTTTAAGCAATGTTTACCCTCAGCGTCGAAATTTCGTGCAAACGCATTTAAGGGAAAAAAAAATCAACGATATGTATTCTCTATGTGTTTGCGATTGAATTAATTAAATGTCCGGCATTTCGTGCGATGTTATCATATTTCCTAAAATAGTAATATCGGCTGCGTTAATTTATTTTTGACATAAACAAAATAGGAGGGGGATAAGAAAAAGCAAATGTAAGTATCGATGGAAATTTTTGTCGTCTTTAATATAGTCTTTTTTTTTTTTTTTTTTTTGTAAAGATAAAATTATGAAAATTTACAATAACTGGCAGTAAGAGAAAGGTAAAATAAAATAATTAAAATAAACAAAACGGAAAAAACATGCATCAAGCATAAATTATGAAATACCTTCCAACACATTCAGAACACTGTATCAAAAGTTCGCCGTTTAATAATGTTAAAGACGCAGTTAAAAATAAACTTTAAGCAACTCACTCCCATAAACGATCCTTTTTACGCATTTTCTTGTGCAGCCCTGTATAGGCTAATATAGAATGTATACACACTGCGTACTATATTCATGGAGTGACGCTTAAAAAGCGCACATTGGAAACGTGCTAAAACTCATGAACACTCACAGACAGTAACTGTAACCCAATTCTTATGCAAAAGAATCGAGTAAGATTTGGGCTGATTTTCAAAATTTATAAACTGTCATGTATCTCAGATATATTTCCTTCAGTTTGAAGTACTGTAACATCTTATTGAATGGTGACATAAGCGGTCTGATACTATAAGATCCATTCGACACCGATTTATTCCATCATTGTAATTTTGGTTTATTTAATCTCTCAAAATTTGAGATTACATAATGTGAAAATTTCCAAACTAAAACACTGGTATTCAAATTTAAAAGTTTTGTTTGCTTTACATGGCAAGGTTTCTTGCTAACTGGCTTTAATGAGTTAAAAATACCCTAAAATGACAGAAATGGCCAAGGCTTTCAGGAGTCTTGCTCCTGCTTTCAAAGTAGAAGCACGTTTTCTTGGCGCCTGATCGAGAAAGACTTGAAAGACCTTGCGTAGTTCTGTCATTTTAGGAGGTTTTTAAGAAGTTCTTTTGAATCTTACATGGCTACATCATTGAAATACAACGCAAAGTATTTTTGACCGTATTTCTTTGTGTGTGTAAGCAAACAATTTGGAAAGCACATAACACATTTGAAAATACAATTTAATCAGTTACCATACCAGTTGTTGTTGGGAAAATATCCAAATTCTTTTCTGCAACTCTGAATATGATATACCGATTTATTATATATACTACATAGTATGTAAAAACTTAGTTCAGTTATGTAACTCATAACTCAGTTGAAAATTCCCCTTCAGCAATTGCCTTCAATAAGCAGAAATGTACTCGAATTATTTTGTGCAGCCTGTATATGAGCAATAGAATTGATATGTACCGAATAATATGAAAAAAAAGGAAAAATAGTTAAATTTAAAATCGTATACCGCAATTGAAAACACATGTCTAGCAATAGCTTATAGACATTACTGTAATCGAAGTCTCTTGTGTGTCCCTGTAAATCAACTATAAATGCTATATGCATCATATTCTATAGCAAGCATCTTATAATTCACTTCAGTGATGTATATTAATTTCAATATGTTTGAAATCGTGTAACAGCTTTAAGATCCGCTGCTAACGATTTTTTCTCATAGCAGGACTGCCACTGGTGACTATTTTTATATTGTATTCGTAGCACTATTTAAAAAAAATTGTACTATATATCTCTTGCATATGTTGTCAAAGTGTTCGTGGAGGATGTTTGTTTTGAGAAAGTGGTGTCAGATACAATTAAAAAATATTCGCCAGTGGCAGCACTGTCATGGATTTGTAATGTAGAGGTGCACAACCTTTTTAAAAGGAGGGCCAATTACAAAAATGTCTGGGTTGTCGGGAGCCACATCAGTAACATAGAGAGAATTCTATTTTGGGCTATTGGGTGAGGGGGGATCTATGACATATAACCAGATAAAAAACATGATTTCAGAGAGGAGCATTTTTACACTTACTTCTAGACTCCCCTACACAGTCAAACTAGGAATAATACTGAATAAAATAAGTAAAATTCTGAAATTCACAGCAAATTTTCTGATAGGTTATAGCAAAGGGAGGGGAGGGGAAGCTGAATCCCCGACACTACACAAATTATTTTTGTTGCAGGTCGGGTTAACTCTGTTTTTAATTTGGTTCGATTTCAGCCTAAGTGTAGATTCCTGCAAATTGGGTTCGGGTTAACCGAATTTTTTAAAAGTTAGTTCAGTATAACATTTCAGATTAAAAATTATACTTTGTTTGTGTGTGCTGTTTCTAAAGAGACTGCTGCCTTTTATTTTTGTCGCAATCCTTTGACGAAATTCGCGCTTTTTCTGCGATCCTTTGGCGAAATTCACGTTTTTTTCGCGATCTTTTGGCGAAATTTCAATGTTTTTCGCAAACTGTTGACGAAATTTGCGGGTTTTGTTTGAGATGCTTTGACGAAATTTGCATTTTTTAGCGATTCTTTGAAGAAATTCGCGTTTTTTCCGCGATTCTTTCACGAAAATTGCATTTTTTCAGCGATCCTTTGAAGAAATTTGCAATTTTTTGACGAAATTTGCATTTTTTCGCTTTTTTGACAAAATTCGCTCTTTTTTAGCAATTTTTTGACGAAATTTGCGCGGAAGACGAAATTTGTTTTTTCTTCCATTTTCTTTTGAAGAATTTCGCGTTTTTACTGCGATCCTTTGATGAAATTCACGTTTTCCTTTGACCTTTTGATAAAATTCACGTTTTTTCGCGATCTTTTGACAAAATTTCCAATTTTTTTGCAAAATGCGACGAAATTTGCGTTTTTTGCGATACTTTGTCGAAAGTTCATTTCTTATTGATCTTTTGAAGAAATTCGAGTTTTTTCAGCGATCCTTTGAAGAAATTCGCGTTTTTTCCGCGATTCTTTGAAGAAATTCGCGTTTTTTCCGCGATTCTTTGATAAAATTCGCGTTTTTTCTGAAATTCTTTCACGAAATGTGCATTTTTTCGCCATCTCTTAACGAAATTCGCACGTCTTTCCCTATTTTCTCACAAAATTTGTGCTCTTTGAGCGATATTTTTGACGAAGTTCGCGTTTTTACCGTGATTCTTTGAGGAAATTCATGAATTTTTTCTGTGAACTATGGTAAAAAATTGCGATTTTTTTTCCGGTTATAAATTGACGAAATTCCCGGGCCACAATTAACCCATCGCGGGCCTCAGGTTGCCCATCCCTAATGTAATGGCATACCATAATGTAATGGCATTCTTTTGAGTGTACATGAATTATAAACACTACACACTTCATTTTCAGTATCGAAGATGCCATTCCAGACCTGAATAACATATATCAATTACATGACTGTGCGATTATATTTAAGCAATTTAGAGAGCGGACAGACAAGCCGAGTTCATAAACGCTTTTCAACTATGTGTGAAAAGATAAAAAATGAAGCAATTTCAATAGCAGTTAAAAGTGCTCTTTTACATGATAACAATAATTGAAAACTCTGATGTTTAAGTTCCCTTATGCAGACCAGTTTGTCCTTGTATAACATGTTTGCGTTTGGTTGGTGTTTAATTTTGATGAAAAAAACTTATAAAGATCAGATTAACATGAAATTTCAGAGAGCAAAGCTAATTTGGTGGTGTAAACACGAAATTATTCATTTCAATGTATTCTGCAAAATTGAAGGACACATAAAATGAAATGCTTTTTGTTCTTTTTAAATAGATGCAGATGATGCATTTATGGCAAATGATTAATAAAATTCTTACATTTTATACCTGCAAAACTTTGGTTAAAAAGATTTTACATCATTATTTAAACCATTATTATATCCACAATGTAGTCACTCAGATAACTATACTCATTAATTCCTTTTACTCAAATCTTGTTAAATTGTTTACAATATTGCACTAAATGTCTTTTAGATAAAATATTCTCACAAAAGTATTTGTTATTTAAAAATGCTACTTTAATCTTTTACTAACATTTGTATATCAATTAAAAATTGTAATCTTTACAAATAAGTATCGATGTTCAGTTTTTAAAATAAGAATCGACCGAAACGGGTTTTTAAGACCGAAACCGAATTTCGGTAATCATCCTATTTTCTGCGGAAAACGAAAACGAAAATGTTCAAAGATACTTTTTATGTAATTAATACATACATTAATTATACGTGTAATTATTAGTGTGGCCCAAGTTGGCTCTCTGTGACTCTGATCAAATCTTTTTATTTTCATATAAAATAAAATATAATTAATTCAAAGACACAGAATAGCCCAGTTGGATAGGGGGTTGAATTCGGAATTAATTAGGGGAAAACTGGAACTTGTATTAATCCCTTCAGTTTAAATCTAAAATGAATATGCTTTGTTTTCGCCCTCGTACTAGGCGAGCGTTAAGAAATATGTATAAATTTATAGTAAAAAAACACATTTTTTTAAATACCATAACAATATCTCAAAACAACTAACTCTGTCAAAAACATTGTCAATACAAATGCTGTAGAACTTAGCATTCTGAGTAAAATGAGCAACTACACTTAATATTTTTGTTGAACATTAAGGTCACAATTCTACATTCTACTTGAAAGTTTTAGCTACGTGGTCGGGGGGTTGAACCACCGCCCCCTGAATACTAGGCCTGAGCGCTCACACAAAAATGACACAAAAATGGCGGCTGCCGAAGGCGGATTTTTTTTAGCGTAGGTACGGTCCTTTAAATGTAGACACCAGTATTTTATAAAAGGTTTATCTACCTTGTTTATTCTCAGTAAAATGAAGCGGAAAAAACTTCAAAAAATTATTGGTAGGAATATTTAAGGGACCGTACACACGCTGAAAAAAATCCGCCTTCGGCAGCCACCATTTTTGGTACAGCGCTCAGGCCTAGTATTCAGGGGATGGTGGGTTGAACTCAGAATTAATTAGGGGGAAACTCGAAATTGTTTTTATCCCTTCAGTTTAGGTCTGGAATGAACGTACTAAGTTTTCCCTCTCGTACTAGCTGAAAGATAGAAAATATGTACAGTCGTGGGGGAAAAAATTAACACCCCTACCAACTCCTTAACAAATTATCGTAGAAGAAAGTTACTGGTACCGAACGATTGAAAATAAAGTCTACTTTTAAATGATGGATATAAAATTTGCTTAGGGGGCCAACTACATATTAAAACGAATCCAAACGTCATTTTTTTTCAATGGCAATAGCCAATTTTAACAAGATATTTCAAACCTTCGGTTCAAACTACGCCTAAACACCAAATTTCAAGTCTTTTGAATTATAAACATTCAAAATTTAGTGCTTCTAATGTTAAATTACATTTTCATATTTTTATTATTATCTCCTGAAATTATACTCCTAATGTGCTAATTTTTTGTGCAGCAATAATACGTAAATGCCCAAACATAAATACGTTGAATTTGCAATTTTTATAATTTTATTATATGAATTATGAAATTAGTATTCGAAAAAATTGTGAATTGCAATCTACAATTTTTTTGATGGATTTAGATTTATTAAGTCCTGCTTTATGGAAATCCAAAATTTCACATTTTTCTTCCACGTAGTTTACAAATTATGCTTAAAAAACGGAAAAATGACAGTTTAAGGGGCCGTCTATGATAGAAGTGACTAGATATTTTGAAATTTCTTATGCTATCCTGTAATCTAACAGTCTTCATTGACTGCTTGAGTGGCGTTTAAGATGGCTTGATCAAGAAGGGGGCTCTCTCGATCAACAATCGAGTACCGAACTTCAATTTGAATACAACTCCTAAAATAGGCTCATTTTAAAATAATTAATTTCTCGGAAACTTATCGTACGAATTGCATAAAATTTTTTTAGGCTAATTGAAGTGTGTAGAGTTCATTTATGCTGTCAGAATTGTGTACTACTATTGAAAAAACAAAGTTATGATTCGTTTTAATATGTAGATGGCTCCCTAAGCAAATTTTATATACATCATTTAAAAGTAAACTTTATTACCAATCGCGCTGTGCCATTAACTTTCTTCTACGATAATTTTTTGCAGAGTTAGTCAGGGACGTTTACTTTTTTTTTTCCACGACTGTACATGTTTATAGTCGAAAAACACGTTTTTTTAATTACCTTAACAATATCTCAAAACAGCTAACTTTATTAACAACATTGTCAATACAAATGTTGTAGAGCTTAAAATTTTAAATAAAATGAGTACCCACATTAATATTTTTGTTCAACATTAAGGTCACAATCCTATTTCAAAATTTTACCTTAATCGCTAGCCAGGAGCTTGAATCAGGAAAGACCAAGTTACCTTAACAATATCTCAAAACAGCTAACTCTATCAAAAAATTGTCACTACAAATCTTGTAGAGCTTAAATTTCTGAATAAAATGAGTTTAGGAAGAATGTGCTAGAAAATTCACCAAATATTTGCTACAATATTGAAATAATGCCAAATACCTGTTTTTCTTTTATCGATAAGCAGCATTATGCGTTTCCTTTTGTAATTATTTTTTAAAAAACTTATTTTCCCTTTAACTTAACTGATATGAAACATTTTTCCAGAATACTGCTTTTCGGTGAAAGAAGGCATATTAATTGAGATGGCAGACATATAATTTTATAACGCTTCCAATTCAAAAATTTGAAATTAAAAAGTGTAATATTTTACTTACTCTGCCAAAGGTTTGCAGGAAATTGTCCAGTCATTCTACCGTTTTATAGAAAACGGTTTCATAAGCGCATATACTTTATTGGATAAGACATCCTGATTTAAAATCTCCATAAGCGCTCCAAACGTAATGCCATATATTCTCGGTTTTTATTTTCCTAGTGATTAAATTGTAAATTGATCGTTTCTGAAAGAAAAAAAATACTATAATTACGCGATTTCGCTGAAAAAAAAAATCTTGTTTTTCGCCGAAAATTAAATTAAAATCACTTCAGTAGTTATGGAGAAAAAAGTATATGAGTGAAAACTGTTTCACATGTCATTTCAATACTGATACCGCCAACCTCAAACTATAGTTTTAAAACAAAGGTTTTTTTTTACGTAAAAAATATAATACTTCTTTCAATATTCCAAAGTTTTTAAACTTTTATGAATTTAACTTAAGATGCTCGTATACTATTCGAAAATCATTTTTATTAAAACCATCTTAATCCTTTTTGTAAAATATCGAAGTTTAAAATTGTGCTGTTGGTTGACCTGGAATTCCTCTAGCGACAAGGCTGCTGGACACTCATTTGTTCGCTCCCCCCCCCCTCCAATCCTCGCACTTTATTTTCAACCTGCTTAATTTTAATACATACGCACTATTATATACTCTATATACGTCATATTAAATACTATCCATATTTCAAATACAATAAAGGAAATAATAAACAACATTTCCCGACATTTACGAATTATTTTTGAATTATGCTAAAAATCATTTTTTAAAAATGCACTTTTTAAGTTATTAATTTGTTCGTAGCGGCAAAAGCTTACCTAGCAGGAGGGGGGGGGGGGAGACTTAGTACGTTCATTTCTGACCTATGTCGAAGGGATTAAAATAATTTCTAGCTTTACCCTAATTAATTCCGGATTCCGCCTTTTTTCATCCCGTACCAATGGGTCCGTTATCAAGAAATTAAAACATAATTCACAAAATATCCAAAAGAAAGACCTAAAATACAGTAGAACTCCGCTAATCCGAAATTCCGTTTAATCCGAACCGATTTTATTTTAAAAAATTATACTAGCGAGATTAACTGAAAATATTAAATTATTGTATTAAAAACAAAAAAGTACCTTTTTAAACTTTTTACTACGAAATTTTCCGGATTAAAGGATTAATTTTGGGCGAAATGTGCAGAAGTTAGGATTAAACAAAACATGGCAGTAAAAGCATGGTTTTTATTCTTTAAACAGCTTGAACAGAAAAAAAAAATATTCAATAATGTTAAAGTACAACATATGTACACGAATATAAAACATGCACTGTACATGTACAGAAAACATGCACTGTAGGCCTACTCATAGAAGCCATCTTAAAAAAATCTGGAATATGTTTGTTTGCCAGTCACTAAAAAATTATTTTTTTAAAGGCAAAAAGCCTTTAATTCAGATGATGCAAATTTATTTTTCCTTTCAAAAGCTTGATTTCGCAAATTATCTACAGAAATGTTTTTTTCTCCTCCCCTCGTTGGCGTAGTGACTGAATTATTTATAGATTCGCAATTTTGTGCCCTTTGTAATGAGTTGTTACGTAATTTCTTATTCTGAAGTTCCATTAGATTAGAGATGGGCAACATCGTTCCTTTTAAGGAATCGTTCCAGCCGGAATCGTTCACCGAAAGGAACGAGTTCTTTGGAGTCGTTCCTTTCGGAATCGTTCCGAAAAAAAGGAACGATTCCGAGAAAAAAAGAACGATTTTGAAAAATAAAGGATTCCAAGGGGAAAAAAACACTTCCGAGATAAAGAGAACCACATGCAATCCATAATATTTTTTACTAATTTATTTTCTTATGCACCCATCCATTTTCTTAGGCATCCAGTCGCTTTAATTTTGTAATGTTTTGGACAGATGATTTTGTTTTTAAGAGTTCATTTCATTGATCAGCGTGTGCAATTAATTTGCAGTTATTTCTAACTTTATGATTTATGGTATAAAGCATAATTCCTCTTGGAAATTTAAGGGCGGTGCAAGGTCTATTCGATTTTCAGTGTAATCATTGGTTTCTCTTGAAAATATGTCGTCAAATGACCGTCCATTTATATTATTATTTTATATAGTGTGTCTTTACTCTCAACGATGTTCAGTGGCTAAGTCCTAAACCGTTAGTCATAGACCTATAGTTCCAATTACAAAAATGTTTTAAATAAGGTAAAAAATTATTCTGAAAGTCGTTTGGATCAATAAAAATATTTCTAAAGAAGTTACGAAATTTAATTTTTTATACGGTCCTCCGCCCTATAAGAGATATTTAGTAAAATTTTCCTGTTCTCTTAAAAGAAAGACAAAAAAAGCCCCATTCATCTAACACTAAAATTCATGAAGTTATACGAAACTTTGAAATGCAAGACTTATGCTACTTTTCTGCATCCGAATACACATGAGTTTAGCCATGCTTCTAGGGGTCGTAAACAAAGTGCTTAAAGTATTTGAAGGATTTATTTCATGTGTAGCTGCGCTTTGAAAGAAATCGTATTACGACAGATTTTTGTAAGGATTTGAAGCTGTTTCGTTTCATGATTTTTTTTAACAAAAACTATGCTATTTTTATAAGCTTTTATTTAACCTATTAACCGCCAAAACTATAAGTAGGAATTTTCAAATTTCTTGTTGAAAGTCGCTTGTCACCACAAATTCAGAAAGGTAATTTCAGCTTTATTAAAATATCAAAATTTCTGCCAATAAATAAGGCAATTTTTTTAATTGTAAAATAGTGGTGACAAAGTAATTAATGTAAGCATGAGCAATTATTTTGACCGTTGCGTGAACGCAACACCAGCGGCTAACGGGTTAACTTGAAACGATCGTATGTATGTCTTTCCAGTTCAAAATTTGTACTCGAAATTCAACTCACTTTAAAATATGCGATCAAGGTTAAATTTTACATATTGACGTAAATCAGATGACAATGTAATATTATTATAATTTTCAGTGCTTACAATTATGTACTTATTTTACAGGGTAACACAAAAAATTTCGGATAGATTACTGCCAACAAGTTTTCTAAAAAGTTTTAGATTAGATAACACAGGACTGCGATGGTTGTGTTTTTTTATTTTTAAAATTATGTATTTTTAAAATTATGATTTTTATGTATTTTTTAGCACTGAATCCGAAAATTATCTTCATTTTTAACCATCATGTCAGAATTTTTCGCAACTAGTAAATTTCAAAATAGTAAATTTCAAAATTGAAAAAATAGCTAATACTATAAAATAGAGTCGATGGTTGTATTTTTTAACTTTTACGACTGATTTGTGTGTGCTTTTTAGCACTGAATGTAAAAATTACCTTTATATTTAACCACCATGTTAGACTTTTTTTGTAAATGGCAAATTTCAAAGTTAAACTAGTATGTTGTGGCCATCACAAAACTTTCTTCTAAATAAATCACGTCAATTAAATCATTTAAATAGTAAAAGAAATTACATCAATTTAGAACCAATTCGTATCAAAGTATACCTGAATTTGAAGTTTGATGAAAATTCGTGCATTACTTATTGAGATAGAGCTGTAGGGGAAATTCTGAAAAATGCAGCATAGCAGTGCCACCTGTTGAGCGATTTGCCCCAAAACACAAACAGCACTAATTCATATTAAGGTATACCGGAATCTGAAGTTTGATGAAAATCGGTGCATTAGTTCTGGAGCTAGAGCTATTGTGGAAATCACAAAAATGCAGCACAGCAGCGCCACATGTTGAGCGATTTACACGAAAAGGTACAAAACATCAATTCATGTCAAGGACTAACAGAATCTTAAGTTTGATGAAAATCCGTGCATTAGTTCTGGAAATTGAGCTATTGTGGAAATCGTGAAAAATGCTGCATACCAGTGCCACCTATTGAGCGATTTACACCAAAACATAAACAGCACTAATTCATATCCAGTATACCTAAATCTGAAGCTTGTGGAAAACCCAAGCATTAGTTCTTCAGATAGAGCTATTGCGGAAATCTCAAAAAACGCAGCATAGCAGCGCCACCTGTTGAGCGATTTACGCCACAAGGGGCAAAACGTCAATTCATGTCAAGCACTAACTAAATCTGAAGTTTGATGAAAATCCGTGCATTATTTCTTGAGATTGAGCTATTACGAAAATCGTGTAAATGCTGCAAAATGCAGCATAGCAGCGCCATCTGTTGGGCGATTTGCACCAAAACTTTACCAGCACTAATTCATATCAAGGATTAACGGAATCTGAAGTTTTATAAAAATCCGTGCATTAGTTCTTGAGATAGAGCTTTTGCGGAAATCCTGCAAAATGCTACATAGCAGCGCCACCTGCAGGGCGATTTACACCAAAAACTAATGAAGGTCATTTTCGGATTCAATAGTAAAAAATACATAAAAATCAATTATCAAAAGTTAAAGAAGTAACAATCACATCTATTTTATACTATCAGAATCAGATTTCCGAAAATGTTTCACTTTTTAGCTTTCAAATTTACGATTTGCAAAAAATCTGTACTTTGTGATGAAAAATGAAGGCCATTTTTGGATTCAGTGTATAAAGAATCGAGGCTGTTGCTTTTCAACATTTTATTTAACGAAAATTCTATTATTTTTTTCCTGTTATATGTTTAGTACAAGCTGTATATTTTGCATTAATATTTCAGAATGATTATAGATTTCAAATTTATAATGCAATGTTCATTTTACTATCAACTACATTTTTTATATATCTGAAGATTATTTATATTTCTAGTAAATTTGTAAATGACCCCTATTTCGCAGCAAAAAATATGCTCCAAGTTGAAACAGCCATTACTTCGGTCAGTTTTAGTCGTAGAATAATAGGACTTTTATTTGTCTTACTTGTAAGTGTAATAGGAAAGTTTTACTAACTATAACTTGAAGGACCGGGGGATCGTATAAAAAATTAAATTTCATAATTTTTCAAGAAATGATTCTATTGACCCAAATCACTTTTTAAATACTTCTTTACCCCCATTTAAAACATTTTTGTAATTGGAACTATATGGCTATGACTAACGGTTTAGGAATTAGCTATTGAACATCGTTGAGAGTGGACATCCTGTATAGGAAATTTTATTATTGCTCTGATATTTGTCACCAGGGTCTAGGAATTTTTAGTCTCATAGATTCCTCTTCAAAATCTACCTCTAGGTAATCTTAATTTCATTTTGCATTCTGAATCTCATTTTTCATTTGGATGGCCCTACTGGTTTGGATATGTAACTAGTTAAAGCAGATTACATTTTTGTTCCAGTGTCCATACTTTCAATAACTTTATGCCCTTTATCGTCTTTCTCCTCAGCTCCCTAACTTTACGCACACAGGATATTTCGCATAATTCATCAACATTATTATCACCGCCTTCAGGATCTGGTTCAGAAGTGAAACACCCTATTCTATAGCAATCATCTTGTAGTGCAATTCAGTGATATATATCAATTTTAATGCATTTGAAATAGCTTAATGTCATTAAAATGTGCTGCAAACGATTTTTTCCCGTTGACCATAATGTAACGAAATACTTTTGAGTGCCCCTGTAAATAAACTATTAATGCTACACTCTTCATATTGAATACCAAACATCCCATGGTAAACATCATTAACATATATCAATTGCATGGGAATCCGAGTATATTTACGGGAGTTAGGTATATTACACACTGAGACCACACAACGACACAAAGCGCAACATGAAGTACAAAAACCGGTCGAAACAAAGAACGAAGTAGTTGCAAACTTGTTTTAAACCAGTTTTTCTAGCGAATTCAAGCGACATGTCTTATATGTCGCCTTAGTGTGTGACTTGCCTTAGAGCGTGAACAGACGGTCTGACGGACAGACAAACCGCATTCATAAACACTAACTTTATTGGAAAGAGTTAAAAAGTAAAGCACGTTTTTGCACACTGTCTTTCCTGAGTGACTGATGTATGTCTTGTCTTTTACCCTAACATCGCTATTTGTGAACTGCTGTTAACTACGTAGAATTTCAATAAACTTACAACTCTTTTTGAATCTCCAATTTCACGAGAACCTACCGGAATTTCTCTAATTTCACACCCTCATCCGCCGTCACCCTCTCTTCACTTATATGATACAGAACCTCAGTTCGGTGTGAGTGAATTGCAATGCTAATATGTTTGTTTGAATTGGGATCTTTGGAGCTTCATAACTCATGAAGTCATGGAACACTTGTGTTACACGAAAGGATAGAAGTTCCTTCAGATGATTTGTAAACAGATTCATTAGCAGGGTTATGGCTAGTGATATTTATAAGATAATATTATATGCATTAATATTATAATATATATATATATATATATATATATATATATAGTAATATGTATGATTTTATTCATATATAGTACATATTATCTCCGCCAAAAGATATAGTGATTCACTAAACTTCAAAGTTCTATTTCTTTAAATTTGAAATTTGCTAACATTTTAACTGAAAAACGGTTTATTGGTTTAATTAAATTAAACAAATTAAAAGTATGTCCATTATTATTACAGAGTGTAGTACTATATAAAGAACTATCCTTTTGACGATGTTTCGGCCGTTGAATGAAAGATATCTGTTGTAAACGTATTATAGATAATACCAACCTTAATTTTTTGAGAATTTAACTATTTTTTATTCGGAGTTAAACTTTTTATTGTCAAAACTATTTAAAATAGATAAAACATTTTGTTAAATTCGAACTTTTCAGAAAACTTTATGTAATTTAAGAAAAAAAAGAAAATAAATAAATAAATCTTCTAAGTGAAAAGAATAACAATAAGAAAGGAAAATACATAAAATTTAGTATCGTATTTGCAGTAAGTTTTACCTCAATAAAAACGGAAATTTGGTATTAGGCTTGAAACATTAAATTTAGTTTAGCATGAAGGGAGCCTTGATTTGCTCGAAATTAAACTCAGATATGTATTATCCATCACCACAGTAACAGGCATTAATCGTGGCATTGAACTCGGGATTTACGAGTATCAATAACGATCAAGAAATCTGAATTATTATAAGAAATTATTACGGTAAACGATTTTTTTTGCTTTTATTTTACGTTGAATTAAAACAAAGTCACAGTTATTTAAATTCTAATTATTTAGCAAGAAATAGAAGTAAAATAACAATTGAAAAAACTGTACAAAATCACAACGTGCATTCTTTGGAAACCAATAATTAAATTCGTATATTGTAAAAATTTTAAATGCAATATTAACATAAATCTATTAAACCGAAACAAGCATAAAATATGCAGCTTTATATATGTCGCAGTGTTGGAGAAAGTCCGATAATCTATATGTAGCACGTGATTTTTCTTTCCCGTTTTTATACTCAAAACGGCCATTAAGAGAGCGAACCGCGGTTAAATTATTTCAATCCCACCCACCACTGTTACTGTTATCTTATTATTATTATTAGACATTATGCTTTTTGAAATATTCATTATCTTAAGAAAGAAAGAAACGTTTTACAAAAATTCCTTGTTCTAATAGATTTTACTCTATGTAATAAACCTCAATGTAAGTTGATTAAAACAACAATCTTAGGGAGTTTCGAGATTTTTTTTAATCATCTTCTTCAGGAGAGGAAAACAAGACGCCAAACTGTGGAAATAAAGTGGTACTCGAGCGCTCGTAGCTGGTCATATATTTATTTTGACAAAGAGGATTCTCAAATTGAAATTATGTTTGAGGAAAAAACATGAAATAGTGAAATATGCATGAAAGTGCGTAACTCTACAATTATTAAAATAATTGAAAATCAGTTATTATTATACTATTAAAATGCAAATTTTATGGCCTAGTGATATATTTCTTACATTATTCAAAACTGTTTCTAGTCAGATTTAAAAAAATATTTTTCACTAGTAATTAAACAAGCATTTTCTTTGTTTTTCTTAAGGCTGTTCTTAAGTGATCTGCTCAACAAGCGTAAAACGTTTTGACACATTTACAAATTCATTTTTTAACGGAAAGATATAAAATTGGAATGTTTGAACATGGAAGCGATTTGGAATCGAACTGTGTTTTCCATCTTTTGATCAGTAAATTACCTATTGAGTTATAATCGATTTTGATCACGTGACAAACATGTTTTTCACCCATTTTTGAGAAATTATGCCTCTTTCGCGCGGAAATTCGGTTCAAAACGCCCACTTTGACACTATTTTCTGAAAGGCCTATTGCGTTTGCAAAAAAACGGAAAAAACAGCTCGATTACATAGTTTCTGAACAACAACACCTGTTCGTTTCATGCATTTCCGAATAAAAATAAATTAAAACTTTTGTCACAAATTTATCCTTTTGGATTTGAGAACAGCCTTAAGAATTCATTTAGAAAAAATTCATTTCGTATGATACATTTACCAATTAGAAAATGTATTAGTGTATTAAAGTACACATGGTGTTCTATTACCCTCGGGGTCCAGGTACTCAATCGGTAAAGCACGTAAAGTTTCTGGGTTCGAATCCCATCTCGGGCACTTTTTCTCTCAGGTGTAAAAAATCCAATTCGTATAAAATATTTTTTTTAATTATTTCTTTCAGATTAATTTAGCACAAGAATATGAAATAGTAATGTTTATTAAACGCTCTACTCCGCCCCGCACTTCAATTTCTTTTTTCTTTCTTCCTTTACTTTTCTTTTTTTTTTTTTTTTTTTGAGGAGGGGGGGGGGAGTGGCACACACATTAGAAGGCTATTTTGGCAATAAAGTCAGCTTTAATAGAATCAAAATCTGTTATTTTGAAATAAAATAGCGTATTTTAATTTATTAAAACTGGCCAGTCTACAAGAAAAGAACCGATTCCCGAGGAATCGGTCCTTTTCGGAACGGTTCCTCGGATTCGGTCCTTTTTGGAACGATTCCGAAATGGACCGACTCCGAGGAATCGGTCCTTTTCGGAACGACTCCGAGGAATCGGTCCTTTTCGGAACGACTCCGAGGAATCGGTCCTTTTCGGAGTCGGTACATTTTGGACCGATTCCGAGGAATCGTTCCGAAAAGGACCGATTCCGTGGAGCCGTTCCTTTTCGGAATCGTTCCAAAAAGGACCGATTCCGAGGAACCGTTCCAAAAAGGATCGAATCCGAGGAACCGTTCCAAAAAGGACCGAATCCGAGGAACCGTTCCAAAAAGGACCGAATCCGAGGAGTCGTTCCAAAAAGGACCGAATCCGAAAAGGACCGATTCCTTTTTACAGAATGGAATAGTTCCTTCAGTTTCACTGCCGGAATCGTTCCTTTGGAGTCGTTCCTCTACAAATGACACATCTCTACATTAGATTATTATAAACATAAAGAGTGACAAGCAGTACTTTTTTCGAAAGTCGTGCCGGATTATTGAGCATGCCGAACCTTAGGATGCCGGTTTATAGGATGTTTACTATACTACTGAGTACTTATAACTTACATTTTCTTTTAGCAAACACCTTTTCTTTTCTATTTTTAGGAGAATTCGGGTAATCCGAATCTTTTTGTAATCCGAACCGAAACCGGTCCCAAGTAGTTCGGATTAGCGGGGTTCTACTGTAATTACAACAAGTTGGAAATTGCTCGTCAAACGTGGCAAATGAGGTGCGTTCGTGCTATAACTAGTTTTATAATTATTTTTTGCACCCCATATTGTACTGAATGTATATTTTTTGCGCTTCATAAGTGCATAGTCTGTAACATCATTAAAATGCACTTACAATAATTTTTTCCCCATTCCCCGTAATGTAACGGAAAACTTTTGGGTGTCCCTGTAATTAAACTATACATCCGATTTTCATAAAATTGGAAATGGCTCGACAAAATTTTGCAGCAATTATATATTAAAAATTTCAGACCATTCGGAAATCTGTAACATCATTAAAATTCACTTGCAATATTTTTTCCCATTGGCCGTAATGTAAAGAAAAACTTTTGACTGTCCCTGTAATTAAACTATACATCCGATTTTCATAAAATTGGAAATGGCTCGACAAAATTTTGCAGCAATTATATATTAAAAATTTCAGACCATTCGGAAATCTGTAACATCATTAAAATTCACTTGCAATATTTTTTCCCATTGGCCGTAATGTAAAGAAAAACTTTTGACTGTCCCTGTAATTAAACTATACATTCGATTTTCATAAAATTGGAAATGGCTCGACAAAATTTTGCAGCAATTATATATTAAAAATTTCAGATCATTCGGTCGGGTAGTTTTTGCTCTGTTATATGCGGACGGACAGACAGACGGACGGACAGACGGACGGACAGACGGACAGACAGACGGACTGAACGACGACTATAGGTGCTACGTATTTATATAATTACGAACGCACCTAAAAACATCATAAATGCCTCAACATAAAAAAATTCATGCATGTAAAAATTAGAAGCAGGATGGAGTGATAACCGGGTCTGTTCTGACTTTAAGCCCTTGATTAGCGATTTAGGTTAAACTCTGAAGTAGAATTGCGAGCTTAATGTTCAACAGAAATATTAAATGTGGGTACTCATTTTATTCAGAATTTTAAGCTCTACAACATTTGTACTGGCAACGCTTTTGATAGAGTTAGGTTTGTTTTATATATTGTTATGGTAATTTTAAAAAAATCCTGTTTTTCGACGATAAATCTGTACATATTTTCTAACGCTCATCTACTACGAGAGGGAAAACTTAGTATATTCATTCTAGACCTAAACTAAATGGATTAAAACAATTTCCAGCTTTTCCCTAATTAATTTCGAATTCGGACTTTTTTTCTTTTCCTACCACTGAGCTGGATTCATTTTCTAATTATACGAATTTCATTTAATTAAAAAAAATTTAGGTATACATACCTCGATTTATCTTTTATAATAATTTTTGTAAATGATCATCTGTTATACCGGAACTTTCTTAAAGAATATTTGAAACCCTTCTGCAGTTTCAAACTAAAAATGTCTGTCACTGTTAAGTCTGTAGCTTTTAATGTGCATATGAAAAGCGTCTTCCAAGTTTTTTCCTTGTTGTTTGTCTCCTTTCTGCTTGTTTTATAATTTGCACCCCCGTCTTCTGTCAGTCATGACTGATAATTATAAACAGTATCACAAACAGTATTATAAACAGTATAAAGTTCATAGCATGATGCATCTGAGACGGTTAAGGAAGGGTGATGGAAATATAACCATACTCGGATAAAGCAATAAACAACGAATACAGGAAATTGAAATAAAAATTCTTAAGGACAATAAGTTTTTAATACTTATCAAAATAAATTAGACAGCAATTCATCATTATGCAATCATCAAATCTTTTAAATTACCTAAAATATGTTCATCAAAAACGAACAGTTATGGCCATAAATAAAAACTGTTTACTCCATCCCACGCATGATGCAAGAGTTTGACGTCACTACCGAAAAGAACTGAAAATGACTCACAAACATTTTTATTATTATTTTATTGTGCTGTTAGATTTCATCCTAAAAACATGTAAAAAATATAAAATTGCTGCTGTACAACGCAGCGTAATCTATATGTTAAAATAGTTAATTTAATACTGTAAACCTAACCATTAAATATAAGATTAACATAAACAAAGAAAAATAGGCTCAGTAATGGATTTATTACATATGTGTAGAAAATATATAATAAACACAACATTTTTTATTATTACACTATGGTGTAAAGGCAAAGTAATCATTTCGTCAAAGGACACCCGACTCGGATTACTCGGCCATGCTGTGAAAGCGAGGGATTGCTGTGCAAGAAACGTAAAGGTAAGAAATTTACCTATATTATTATATTTGATTCATTTATTAAGAAAAGTCAGTTTTGATATCTAAATATTAGCGCGCGTGCCGTACTGCGCAAAACAGAGGTGGCTTTTTTGCCAACAGAAAAAGTTAATTTTTAAACGCATTTTGAAATATCTGTTTGCATTGAAAATTTTTTTAAAGGAGAATAAACTATAAGGATATGAATTATGGCGGGAAAATTTACGCTAGACACTGTGTACGTACACCATTGATAATATTTCATCTTTTATTATTACTAGAACTATCATCGTGAGTGATAAGGGATCAAATTTCGTCTAAAACGTAGTCTAGATTGGCTGAGTGTTTATCGTGAGACAGGGTTATTGAGCCTTCAAAGGTTTGGAGCTGGTGAATAACTTTTTTCATCATATCATTAGACTAGGCTCCATGGGTGGGCTTTTCAGTTAACTTATCAAACTACGTCAACAGTGAAGAAATTGCTTATTATTTGTTTTTTCCTTTTTTAATCGAAATTAAATATTTTCTAACTACGTTTTAGATGTCGGTGATAAAGAAGAATTAACATTAATGTAATAATATAATAATATAATAATAATTTCTATTAGTTATTAATATTCCACTGGCTGTTATTATTATCTCTTAACAAATGCATTGTGCATACATATATCAGGGCTGCCACCAGGCGACTATTTTTTTAATTCTATCTCGCAAAAATTTTCACATACACTTTGACAACATCTGCAAGAGAAATATACTACAAAATTTATTTTCTTAAAATAGTGGTGCTAATAGAATATAAAAATAGTCGCCTCTGGCAACCCTGATATATGTGTGTGTGATAGTGTGGTTAGCTCTGAATACGACATATTATATTTCTAGAAGTTAAATCAAGTATTCTGTTTCGTTCAGAAATATTTTGCACAGATTTTTCCTTAGCAAAGAACGGAGCAAATAACTACAGTTGCATCACATTAATCTTAAGGCCATGTGAACAAAGCTCTGAACATTTGAACTCTTGCAGGAAGTGAATTTAATTATGAATAATAACAAATTTGTCGCTGATCATGAAATTCACACCGAAATTCAATGATGAGAGAGCTGAAACGGTTGCTTTCTAATAAAGCAACTATTATCTCACAACTCTTGATTGATAACGTTTTATCAAATAAATTTCACTTGTTCTGTAAAACAAGGAAATGATATTCAGAAGCGGTAAATTTCGATAACATTAATTATGGCTTTTCACACAATTCTATTTAGAACCTCTGTTTTGCATATAATTTTTATATACTATATACATCTCCAAGTCAAAAAATTAGAATAATTCATTTCATTTTTATTTGGAATTGCATTTAGCTTTATTTCAATGTAGTACAATTGAAAAAGAACAACGGTTGATGTTTTAATAAATTTGCATGTTATTAAAGAAAATTAAAACTGCAAAACATTATAAATTTTGAGTGAATGTTGTATTTTGTAAAATTATTTTCATTATTCAAAATATTAGAATACTAAAATAGGTGGTTCAAAAAATTAGAATACTTATGAATTTCCCTCATTCGTTCAAAAGGTTGCATAAATTAAGCATAAAATTAGCTTCTGTGGACATCTTCTTAAGTTATAAAAACTCTTTGCATCATCAATGTTTTCACTTTGTGTGAAACAAGGGTCGTTCGTATGATGAAGCATCATATATTCTTTTTAATCTAATATTTAAATTAAATTTTATTTTATTTCTTTCCTTTTATTCAAAATGCATAACAGTAATATTCTTTAAAAGGTAATTAATTATTCCTTTATCATAGCGAAATACATTTTTATTTCAGAAGTGTAAATTCTCTTTGCTTTAACACGGAAGTAAGTAACAATAAACTAGTATGTTGTGGCCATCACAAAACTTTCTTCTATCTCATACTTGTCAATACTTCAAAATTCATTATCACAGTGCATCTATGCTCATCATGAGGATTCTAAAAAGATGAAATTCCGTGCATTAGTTCTTGAGATATTACTGTCCATGAAATCGTGTAAATCCATCAAAATGCAGCATAGCAGCGCCACCTATTGGGTGATTTACACCAGAACCTAATTGTCATCAACATATGTCAATGTCTAACTGAATATGAAGTTTGGGGAAAATCCGTGCATTAGTTCCTAAGATAGAGCTATTGCGCAAATTATGACAAATGCAGCATAACAGCGCCACCTGTTGAGCGATTTACACAACCACACAATCAATATCAACATTTATCAAGGTGTACTTGAATCTGAAGTTTGATGAAAATTCGTGCATTAGTTCTTGAGATAGAGCTATTGAAGAAATAGTGCAAAATGCAGCATAGCAGCGCCACCTATTGGGCGATATTCATCAACACGTAGTCAGCATCATTTCATATCAAAGAGTAACTGAATCTGAAGTTTGATGAAAATATGTCCATTAGTTCTTGAGATACAGCGATTGCAGAAATCGTGAAAAATGCCGTATAGCAGCGCCACCTGTTGAGCGATTTGCACCAAAATGTGCAAAATGTCAATTCATATCAAGGATTAACTGATTCTGAAGTTTAGTGAAAATTGTTGCATTAGTTCTTCATATATCGTTATAATGGAAATTCTGAAAAGTGCAGCATAGCAGCGCCACCTGTTGAGCGATTTGCACCAAAACACAAACAGCACTAATTCATATCAAAGTATACATGAATCTGAAGTTTGTTGAAAATCCAAACATTAGTTGTTGAGATAGAGCTATTGCGGAAATTGTAAAAAATTCAGTATAGCAGCGCCACCTGTTGAGCGATTTACACCAAACTGTACAAAACTTCAATTCATGTCAAGGATTAACTGAATCTGAAGTTTGATGAAAATCCGTGCATTAGTTCTTGAGATAGAGACACTGCGGAAATTGTAAAAAATGCAGCATAGCAGCGCCACCTGTTGAGCGATTTGCACCAACACGTAATCAGCATCAAGTCTTATCAAGGACTAACTGAATCTGAAATTTCATGAAAATCCGTGCTTTAGTTCTTGAGATAGAGCCATTGTGAAAATCATAAAAAATGCAGCATAGCAGCGCCACCTGTTGAGCGATTTACACCAACACGTAATCAGCTTCAAGTCATATCAAGGACTAACTGAATCTAAAGTTTCATGAAAATCCGTGCATTAGTTCTTGAGATAGAGCCATTTCGGAAATCATAAAAAATGCAGCCTAGCAGCGACACCTGTTGAGCGATTTACACCAAAAACTAATCAGCATCAATTTGTATCAGGGACTAACTGAATATGAATTTTTATTAAATTCCGTGCATTAGTTCTTGAGATAGAGCGCCCACAAAATTTATGTCACACACAGACACACAGACAGACGGACAGACAGACAGACAGACAGACTCACAGACAGACATTTTGTAAAAACATGTTTTTCGGGTTCTGTGACCTCTAAAACGTGTAAATCCGTCGAAAACCGGAATTCGAAAATTTTCATGAATCCAATACTTTCTTCTTGTAAAGATAGAAGAAAGTAAAAATTCAACGGATTGAATCATTATCATGCTGCATTCAACGGACTTAAATTATATATCAAAGATTTATGATAATTACTTACTCATCTCATTCGATAAAGATTTAAAACTAATCTATTTATTTATATGATTTATGTGCATAATTTCCTAGCGCAGTTTATAAATTTAAAGATGTTCTTTTTATTAACAAGTGTTATTATACATACTTATACCATTATATTCAGGCAATAAATTTAAGGCAAATTAGATATGTCAGCGGTATTGTAAATAAATTCTAACGTTTGGTAGATGATTCCATAGGTTTGCTGCAGGTAATTTTCGCGATATTGTTTTTTATCATATTATTCGCCAATATTTTAAATTCCCCCATTTCATTTATATTTAACGGATAATTTTGGCGGTGGTGCACTCTCAAATTGGCTCTGATTTCGTGAGATATTGGCTTAGATTTCAGAGGATGTTGGCATGAAATGTTTTGTAATTTGAACATTCTGCTCTATCCTTTCCATCTGATAACCTGCTTATGTTTAGCGACCACCCCATCAACATACGTTTTAATGATGTTACAAGAAAATATCATTTTAAACTTTACAATTGTTTGCTGTCAAAGTTTTGGGATTAGAGCACACTAAAATGGGTTCTGCGTAAAGATGCGATGTACTTACCATCCTTACATCCGGCCAAATCTTTAATTTAAAATGTGTGGGTGTTTCTCCCTCATAGTCCGTCCAACATAACGAAGTTTACAAAGCATCGTATTATTGATTTGAACAAAGAAGGTCGTAATCACAGGGATGCCACTAGCGACTATTTTTTAATTCTATCTCGCACCACTTTTTAAAAACAAAATATTTTTACATACACTTTGACACCATCTACAAAATATATATATATATATATATATATATATATACTAAAAAATTTATATGCTTGAAATAGTGGTGCAAATAGAATATAGAAATAGTCGCCCGACGCAGCCCTGTAATTAGCAATATATCTCCAGTTCATTAAAATGTTCTCAACCATGTGTTAGTAGAGCAATAAAACAGTATTTTAACGACGGACATTTGGAAAACAAGCATCTGAATAGCGGCCGAAAGCCGAAAACTACTCAGAGAGATGATAGAAAGCTAAATAGTATTGCTAAAAACTGTTTTAGAAGTGTAAAATATTTGCATCGAACGTGGAAAGGACACGGTGTTGCTGTGAGTAAATCTACAACACTAACTCGTCTCCTAAACTTGGATTTCAATCTCGTGTACCAAAGATAAAGAAAGCCCTTCATGACTATTAAACAGAAAAGGGAGAGAGTGAAGTGGTGCAAAAAGGGGCTTTTATGGGGTCGATTATGGGGTCTTTTATTGGAAAAATATAGTGATGAGAGTGTGTTTTGTGTAACATATGGTGATCAAGGTGTTCGTGTATGGCGAATGAAGCAAGAAGCATATGACAAGGACTGCATGAAACGATCAGTGAAATTTGTAGCCAGTGTAATGGCTTGCATGACTACAGATGGTGCTGGAAGGTTATGTATCGTTAACGGAAGGATTAATTTTGAGATATATCAAGAAATCCTTGAGCATTTCATGATACCATCATCGGAAGGTCTGTGTGGTGACGATTTTATTTTCCAACATGATTTAGCACCTTCACACAGGTCAGTGCCAACCAAGAACTGGCTTAGCCAACACGAAATTAACGTACTTCACTGCCCGGTAATTCGCCGGATTTAAATCCAATAGAGAATTTGTGAGTAATAATGAAGAAAAGACTGCACGATATTGTGCCAAAAAACAAATTTGAGCTTCTTTCCAGCATAAAGTCGACATGGTCGACTGAGCAGAAAACTTTGTGAACCACTTGTAGCTAGCTTGGCAAAGCGAGTTCGTGCTATTATAAAATGTAAAGGAATAGCTGCCAACATCTTACGCGCTTCTTTGTACCACAAAAATTTTATAGTAAATTTTACCATTTTAAATCGCCGTAAAATCTGGATTAAATATGACAAAAATTTCTATTAAATTTTTGTGGTCTGAAAAAATGGAAAAGTTTGCAGCTATGGTAAAGGTGATGCTACAAAATATTAAAGAATAACTATTTTTCTATTTTTTTAAACACGTATTATTTACAATGCATTCTTCTAATATTTTGAACCAGGTAAATGGTTATAATACTTTGATTTTTTCCAACTGTGAATAATTATTTTAATTTTTGTATTACTTCTTCTAATTTTTATGCTAAAAGATTCTACAAGCCATGCAGATTCTATAATATTAAGTTTTATCATATATTACTTTTTGTATAAGTTATACATAAAAAAACTTTTTTCACAATTCCTCTTTTTTCTATTACTCTAATTTTTTGACTCGGAGCTCAGTTATTGCTCATGATCAATCAATGGCGTAACTATCAGATGCTTGAGTTTGCAAATACCAGAGGTTCCGAAACTCAAGGGCATTCCAAACTTCCCTATTTTTCCTTATAGACCGGGAAACGGCGGCACAAACCATCACCCAGGGCTCCCACTTGGTCCGTTTTTTGAGCCCCACTAATTTTCAAAGAAAAATCTTCTTTATAAATTTCGTAGTAACTTACCTGGAAGTGTATTTTCTTGTAATTGTTTCAGAAACCTACCACGAATTTCTTTCTAAAAATTTACTGGTTTTCAAAAAACGGACCAGTGGGAGCCCTGCATCACCTCATCGAGCTCACGGATGGAATTCTAGGAATAGTTGAAACTCGATTCGCATATTAAAATGCAACTGGTCTGCCAAGTCATATCTTGGTGGAAAACCCTGAAAACCCGATTTTAGTGGTTGGCTCGTAGGTTTATTACTGTGTTTTCCTGATCCCAGTCCTCCATGTTTTCGTACCTTTGGGTGCAGGAAAACGCTATGATAAAACTGCCAGTCAACCACTAAAATCGGGTTTTCAGGTGTTTTACATCAAGATATAACTTGCAGACCACATGTCTTTTAATATGCTAATCGAATTTTAACTAATCCTAGAATTTCATCCGTGATTTCGATGAGGTGATGGTCTGTGAACCCGCCACCCGGTCTATTATATGTGCAGTCAAGAATAGCTAAGGGACACAAACTGCAGTTTTGCCGCGGACCTCCATTGGCGTAGTTATGCCACTAAAGAACTTCCATAATCAAGATGGTGTTAAGTATAAGGATTAATAAATTTTCTTGAAAAAAAATCCACTTAAAAATCTGCAGTCGTTTATTATGAGTCTTATATTATGTTCTCTTAATATCGCATTTTCAAACATGCTTATATTTGAACGAAAGGGCATATACTATACAGATGCATTATCGAGACAACCTTAAATGAACATATCTGACAGTGACAAATATTGATTCCTACAACACATTAATAATTTGATAATCAATTTTAAAAAAAATGGTATTAACACGGTATTACCAAATCTGGCGGGTTTTTATTCAAAAATTTAGAGTTCACACCATAAAAATTTTAAAACTAATTTTTATTTATCTTTTTAAAGAATATTTTAATTGTAATTTTACAAATTGACAATAAAAATTACTCCCTCCGTCTCAATTTAGTTGTGACATTTAGGTCGAAATTTTTATCCCAAATTCGTTGCCGCATTTCAAATGTTTGGAGTCATAAATAACTTCCGATGCAGTTTGGTCGATCAACACCATTTTGTAAGAACTCTACCACCAGTATACCATAAAGATAATTTTCTTCCTAAAGAATTAACGATTCATTAGCTAGAAGGTAGTTTTATGCAATTACTGGTGGAAGAATCCTTACAAAATGGGGCGTGACTTAAGAGCGTGCGAACCCTGGGTTTTTTTAACTAATTTGGTATTTATTTAAGGAGAGACGGAGGGAATGTAAATGTGACGGGGGTAAGTAAATGTTGTTGATTGATAGCATATCACCCTAGAATCTCTGAAAAATGTTCAGACAAACTCATAAAATCATCAGTATCAATAATCAGTGCAAAAGTAATCAAATGTAGCAACTAATTTGCGACAGAGGGAGTACAATTTTATAAATGCGTCAAGTGGCCTGTTTAGTGTCAATACTTAACAAACAACTGTGTTTCATGATAACAAAAACATTAAAATATATGTGTGAGACTATAACCATAAGCTATAAATACCGGACTAAATTTCTTTCGCAGCATAGTGTTAATATTTTTGTTATTGTATTTTTTTAAAAGTTTCATTACATCCGTGGATCATACAGAAAAATAGAAAGAATAAAATATTAAAATTCAAACATTTATTTTCAAACCCAGTGCGTTTTGAAGGTATTCTTGCAAGATGCCAAATATGAATTAATATGAAATTCGTATTTAGTAAATATTTTTAGTTAGTGTGGCACGTGCCTAATATTGAAGAAAATCACACCTTAAATCAATTTGATAATTTAAATTTGTACATTTTTAGGATACAGAATTCGTTTTATATAAAAAAAAAATATTAAATGTCAATGCCAAACTGTGTATAATCCAAATACAGACTTTTATTCTTTTTGCCGGATACCGTGATTTATTTTTTGACATAGCTCTTTCCTGTTTTTCTAATTAGACGAGTTTTTTATTCAGATAACTACCACACTTTCTGAATAGCAATATTCGTATTACATAACCCTTACCGGCGCGGAGTAATTCTGTTTATAAACTGATTAAATAATTGAAATTAATAAACGAATTTATTAGAAAATACAAAATTGCTTATTTTCATGTACGTTATAATAGGAAAATTTTAGTTAAATATTCTTGGTGCCGATTGTCAGTTTTGGAATTAAAATTTGGCGTCCTTTTTTAAGTACACCGCGACGGAAAGGGTTAATGGCAGATTACGTAAGACGTATGCATCACTGTTCGAAAACAGTGATAGATTTCTGAATAAAAAAGACTCCACCCGATTGGCATCACTGATGCTTGCTTATTTTTTTTTTTCACGTTTGGATTATTTAGCAAAGTGCGAGCGATAATGGAATATAAGAAAATTCTTAACTATCGTAATTTCGCGCGTATCCGCCGCAACTCAGATAACTCAGTTTCCTACCAGAATTTATTTTAAATAAAATGTGACATACTTCTGCTTAGCACTTATTTGAATTCTTTTTCTAATAAAATTTCCGGCTTGAAAAAGACTTAAGTAAACCGCGGCGCATATGCGGGAAATTACGGTACTTTCAATTACGCTGAGTAATTTCTAATCTAACATGTGAAATGTGTGCGAATTTATAATATGACGCAAAGAAGCCATTTACATAAATTTTACTCTTGATTTTGGATAGCGTGGCACAAAAGATAAATCAATTTATTCAAATAAATGCATTTCAATGCATTATATAGGTGCAGTGAAAGGGATATATTTAACAGTTTATTGGAGAATTAAAAGTATTGTTTAGATGAATAAATATATTTTAGGCAAACCAAAAATAATTTAAATTTAATTTTAAAACAAATCGTTTAAAGTCACATCAAGGCGTCACTTAAATTTGGCTATCCTATCTTTTAAAACTCATATTTTGAATTTATGAGAGGTGTCAATAATAAAGCATCTAGGGGAAAAAATGTATACATCTTTTTATGTTGAACATAATTTTTGCACACGCGATTACAAATAAAACAAAAATAAAATGATAAAATTAATAATAATAAATATATACATAGATAGATAGATATAGATAGATAGATAGATAGATATTTTTTAATTAATAGCATAGCATCAATCAAAATTTGATATCATTATTTTTAAGATCCGTAAGATAAAGCATCACAAACTTATCAAACGTATTTTTGTATTCATTAGATATCAGAAAATTCTTTATTACTTTCAACTATGCTGGACGATTTCTAATCTAACATCTTATTATCCGTATAAGGCAAAAAAGCTTTTATTCATATTCAAATTTTGACGTTCGGGTTAATATATTTTCAAGGTTTTTCTCACACGATGAGAAAGATTACATTGGTCTAAATGAAAAATTTTAATATTTTAGTGGGCGTGGTTTTGCAATCATACGAGGTCACTTTTCAGCTTTATCTCAGCATCACCACGTGTGTTTACTTCACTTGAAGGGCGCACAAATACTCATCATGGAGTCAAGTCCGAACTTGAGTGAATGTCTCGACCACTGGAGTGTCGATAGGGTCGTGACACTGACTGTCATCATCACGATTGCCGCCGCTGATTACGCACGTAAGTCGGAAATTCTTCGAAAGCTCATTACTGGGTCAAAGAAAAAAGAATTTTACGATCCGTTATCCACTTCGCGATCTTACTACGCCACTTATCGGTCACGCCCGTGGATATCTGCACTTGGGAGGAAAGGATTTGTTTACAAATTTGTAGGCATATCCGTTCTTCATTTTTAATAATATATAATGTCTGACATTTTGATGCCTATTCAAAATTTGAAAACTCAACAAGCTTGATATCGTCGGTACTATATCAAACTATCCAATATGAAAACAGTGTTGCCAGTGTTCTACTTTTTTAAATTCAGATTTCTTGATTTGCACCACTTTTCTGAAATGGTAAAATTCCCCTTGTTTTCGCCTTAATTAATATGCCATTAAATAAAGCGAATTTTACTATTTCAAATAAATGGTGCCAATCAAGAAGTCTGAACTTAAAAAAAGTAGAACACTGTCAACACTGATTTCATATTAGATGGTTTGACATGGTACTGATACTGACGGTAGGGTTGCATGCGAAGTTTCCTTTATTTTGAATACCAACTATTCTCGAATAGAAATATTTGGCGGAATTCTATCCTTCAGTAAAGCGGGCATTTCTGTTATGTAATAGCAGTATTCAAACTACAAAAAAACTTGGCAGGTATGCATGCCGAGTCTAAACTTTTTTCGAACTCGTCGGGTGTACACTTTTTTTGAACTCAGACTACATTTGAAGCTCTACAGGAAATCTATTAATGGGACTCTCCACCAAAACCTGATTTCCGCACGGGAACGCAAGCAGCTTTCCCATCAGGGGATGCCTCTATTTTTAATAGTAATTGTCGCCTTATTTAAACGCAGTGGCGCCAACTTATACGGACCTATGATGTGCTAGCCCACCCAATAATTTGAGGAGTCAGAGATCAAGGAAAACATGTTTTTATAAAATGTCTGTCTGTGAGTCTGCCTGTGTTTGACACAAATATTGTGGGCGCTCTATCTCGAGAACTAACGAACGGAATTTAATAAAACTTTAGATTCAGTTAGTCCTTGATATAAATTGGTGCTGATTACTTTTTATGTAAACTGCCAAGCAGGTAACGCTGCTATGCTGCGTTATTCGTGATTTCAACAATAGCTATAGCTCAAGAACTAAAGAACAGATTTTCATGAAACTTCAGATTCAGTTAGTCCTTGATATGATTTGGTCCTGATAACTTTTTGGTGTAAATCGCTCAATAAGTGGCACTATTATGCTGCATTATTCATGATTATCGCAATAACTCTACCTCAGTAACTAATGCACGAATTTTCATCGAACTTCAGATTCAGTTAGTCCCTGATATAGATTAGTGCTGTTTAGTGTTTAGTGTAAATCGCCCAACAGGTGGCGCTTCTATGCAACAGACTTCACGATTGCTACAACAGCTGTATGTCAAGAACAAAGGCATGAACTTTCATCAAACTTTAGATTCAGTTAATCCCTGATATAAATTGATCCTGATAAGTTTTTGGTGTAAATTGCCCAACAGGTGCCACTGTATGCAGAACTTGATTCTCGCAATAGCTCAATCTCAAAAATTATTGCAGGGATTTTCATCAAACTTCAAATTCAATTAGAATTTCACGTAAGTTGTTGCTGATTAGATTTTGATGTAAATCACCTAACCGGTGGCGTTGCTGTGCTGCATTTATCAGAAAGTATTAACCTGTATGAGATAGAAGAATGTTTTGGGATTGTCACATCCGACAAGTTTATTTATTTAATCGCCGAAATGAAATTTGTTTTTATTAACGTTCTCAAAACAATTTTGTTTGAAAAATAGTAAGGACATCAATGAGAAGTCCAGGAGCACTGAAAACTCCTTTAGCGGATACGGGGTTAGTTGGGGTAAGTGGAACACCTTTTTGGAATACTTCATTTTTGAAGCCTTATACAAAAGTCTTGAAGCACTTTAATTTGAACTTATCAACTTACCGGCTGTCCCAAAAAGGACCGACTGATTTTAAAATTCAATAACTTCCAAACGGTGACAGATATTAAAAAAATTCTTGCAGGAGGGTTATGCATAAAGTCAAAAGTTTTTTTACAGTGATTTTCGATTTTAGTTCGAATTACAAACAATAGATGGCGCTGCGATCAATAGAGGCTAAATTCAGGCTCGATTTTTGGTACATCGTGGCCCGGATAATACATTTCCACCTCCTTTCTCTGCATGGAACAACAGAAAGGACCAAAAATCGAGCCTGTATTTAGCGACTATTGCTTACAGCGCCATCTATTGTTTGTAATTCGAACTAAAATCGAAAATCACTGTAATAAAACTTTTGACTTTATGCATAACCCTCCTGCAAGAATTTTTTTAATATCTGTCACCGTTTGGAAGTTATTGAATTTTAAAATCAGTCAGTCCTTTTTGGGACAACCGGTATTTTAAACAAAAGTTTATCATTAGCTTCGAAAATAATACTTTAAATATTTTTTAACTGCTTTTCTTTTTAAAAAATCAGGTAGGTGTTCCACTTACCCCATAAGAAGAGGTAAGTGGGCCCACAGCTCTTTATTTAAATTTAAAGCAAGCATAACTAAAGAAGAGGTAAGTGGGCGTTACTTGATAAAGTATAGAAATTTTCAATATGAAATATTTTATTGTAAATATATCCATGTACGAGATATCTACTCACATTAAGATCAGTGTGACAGGTAATTATAGAAGGGAAAACAAAGTAAGTACTCCTATGATTTTTTTTTTTTTTTTTTTTTTTTTAAATCTAAAGGCATATGTTTTACTTTAACGTAGTACAAAACAGTGTTGAAGAAACATAATAAGGTTGATTAAGATTAATTTTGGTTCATTGGTAAACTTTGTAAGTTGAAAAAGAAATTGGAAACACTAAATGGCAGCGTCTATTAAAAATTGGCTGAGGAAGAATCATCATTACTTCATCCTCAGTAAAACCTCCTACATCATCTGCATCCAGTGAATAAAAAGTGTCACTATCTCTATCCTTTCTTGCAAATTTAATAATTATTTTTTTATTTGTATCAACTTCTAAAATTAGAGTGACATAATATAGGACAGCCACAGGTGAATATTTTTATATTCTGCACAAACCATTATTTTTCAGAAATAGATTTTTTAGTACATTTCTCTTGCAAATTCTGTCAAACTGTATGTGAAAAATATTTATTTTGAAAAAGAGGTGCGAGATAGAATTAAAAAATAGTCGCCCGTGACAGCCCTGATAATACTTTATAGGTGTTTTGGATGCAAGTTTAACAAATACATAGTCACCGCTTTAGCAGTTTTTTTAGCTGAACTATTAATTTCTTCTTGGTCCTCATAATTGTCTTTTATTTCAAAAATCAAAGTTGTGTTTATAAGTACACTACACTATGTGTAAATAATACAGTTAAGCAGTTAGGTTAAGTTTAGATTTTGCAAGGTGACACACTCCCTATATTCAATTTGAAAAAAAATAATCCCACTTACATACTTAACTTTCTCACGAAAAAAAATTTCTTGCATATTTGGCCATCTGTTTTGATGTCTTGAACTGATAAAGCTCTTAGGTGGCTAAAATGCACGCTTTTCTTGACATTTTGTTTTTGCACTTTCAGTAGTTAGAAATTCCAATGTTATTTAAAATAAATATTAATGTATTTATAAAGAAAGAACTTATAAGAATATAATTTAATAAAATTATTTATAAAATTATTAAATGATAATAATTTAAAAATTTGCTTTAAAAAATAATTTCGAATTATTTTTAATCATTCGTTCCTCCATTCTCTCTCTCCACACACATACACTAAGGGGGGGGTGGGGTAATTATATGTGCTATTTTACGCAAAAATTTTTGAACCCATCCAATATTTTTGAAAAGTTGGCGTTACTGTTTAAACGCACAATTTCTTTCATAAATAATGTAAAAATTACTAGTTGGAAATGGTGGTGAATGTCTTGTCGGTTCCCAAAATTTCTTAGTTGGACTCTGCCGGCCTTGCCACCCCTCGAGCCTTATTTTTAAATTAAACAATTTACATACCTTTACGGTATATTATTAAACGATTTTGTAAAGGAAATTATATTAATTTTATCAAGATGTGTAGTTTAGAATGAAGTACTTTATTTTTTTTATTTCTGTTTGCTCACTTTGGAGGCTTCCCAAGCGACCGTCTAGGCGGGCGAAGTCCGGTGAGTACTTTATATATGCAATTCCACAAAATGTTAAACAGCCATTGCAACCCTTATATAAATAAGTGACAAATTCATAAAAAACTAGTCGGATGTGGCAACCCCAAAACTTTCTTCTATCTCATACATGTTAATACTTCCTGATGAATGCAGCACAGCAGCGCCACCGGTTAGGTGATTTACACCATATTCTAATCTGCAACAACTTACGTGAACTTGTAATTGAATTTGAAGTTTGATGAAAATCTGCGCATTAGTTTTTGAGATAGAGCTATTGCGGAAATCGTGAAAACTTCTGCATAGCAGTGGCACCCCCCAATTTGGTGTAAATTGCCCAATAGGCAATTTACACCAAAAACTTATCAGGATCAATTTATATCAGAGACCAATTGAATCTAAAGTTTGATGAAAATTCGTGCATTAATTCTTGAGATACAGCTATTGCGGAAATCGTGAAAAATGCAGCATAGTACCGCCACCCGTTGAGCGATTTACGCCAAAAACTAAACAGCACTAATTTATATCTGGTTCTAACTGAATCTGAAGTTTGATGAAAATTCGTGCAATTGTTCCTGAGATAGATCTATTGCAATAATCATGAATAATGCAGCATAACAGCGCCACCTATTAGTCGATTTACACCAAAAAGTTAGCAGCACCAAATTATACCAAGGACTAACTGAATCTGAATTTTTCTGGAAATCCATGCTTTCGTTCTTGAGATATAACTATTGTGAAAATTATGAATAATGCAGCCTAGCAGCGCCAGCTGCTAGGCGATTTACACCAAAAAGTAATCAGCACCAACTTATTTCAGGGACTAATTGAATCTAAAGTTATATTAAATTCCGTTCATTAGTTCTTGAGATAGAGTGCCTACAAAATTTGTATCATACACAGACAGACATTTTGTAAAAACACGTTTTCCGTGATCTCTGACCCCTAAAACATATAAATCCGTCGAAAACCGGAATTCGAAAATTTTCACGGATCCAATACTTTCTTCTTGTAAAGATAGAAGAAAGTAAAAATTGAAATCTTTAATTTGGAACAGTCGACGAAAAGCGATAATGTGTTTTAACTAAAAAATGCAAAAGCTGTGGGAAGCTGAAAATGTAGTGTTCATTGCACATACAGGGTGTAACAAAATTATTGAAATGCACTTTAATTTTTTAACTATTGGATATAAGTGAAGTAGTCAATTGTAAATTAGTAAAGTGTTGAAAATAAGATATCGAATAAAATTATGTTAATGAAATTATCCTGTCATTCTTTTTCAAAAAAGTTACACTTTTTAAAATTTTTAAAGGTCTTTTGTAGACTAAAACGGTCATAAAAAAATTCCCTTTTACTGCAACAATATTGTTACAAAAAAGTGCATACCTGTATTTCTTAAACTAAAGCTATATAGGCCGCAAACAGCGTTGTCAAATCAGGCGGTTTTTATTTAAAAATTTCGAGTTCACACCAGAAATTTTTTTTAACTAATAGACCGGGAACCGGTAGCACAGGCAATCACCTCATCGAGTTCACGGATGAATTTCTAGGATTTGTTAAGTCTTGATTCGCGTTTTAAAGCGCAATCGGTCTGCCAAGTCATATCTTGGTGGAAAAAACTTGAAAACCAGATTTTAGCGGCTGACTCGTAGGTTTACCATTGTGTTTTCCTGCACCAAAAGGTATGAAAACATGGAGGACTCGGAGTAGGAAAATCCAATGGTAAACCTACGAGTCAGCCGCTGAAATCAGGTTTTCCGGTGTTTTCCACTAGATAGTACTTGGCAGACCGATTGCGTTTTAATAGGCGAATCAAGATTTAACTAATCCTAGAATTTCATCCGTGAACTCGATGAGGTGATTGTCTGTGCTGCCGGCTCCCTGTCTATAAAGCTATACAGACCGCAAACAGCGTTGTCAAATCTGGCGGTTTTTTATTTAAAAATTTCGAGTTTACACCAGAAAAATTTTCAAACTAATTTTCTTTTCATTTATTCGTGACAAAACTATGATGATAATAATCAAAATAATTTTTCAAACATTCTAGGGAGGATTTAAATTTATTAAAGGTAATTTTATAAATGACGTATAATTGCGTCAAATGGCCTGTATAGTGTTAACTGAATAATGACGAATAAAAAAATAGCTGACTTATATCACTTTTCCGCTCCATTTAAAATGATATTTCATCTGTGAAAATAGGCATAATATAGAAATTAAAGATAGCGATCAAAAATTTGTTAACAATTGGAATAATATTGCATCAAAAATATATCTAAATGAAGCACTACATAGGCAGAGGTTATGCAAAGAGACAAATATAATTTTAAATCCTAGAAATATAATTTTTAAAAAATGCAATGTCGGAGACCTAGTCTTACGACAGGTATGCTCCGAGGTCGGAACTTTAGCTCAAAGATTGGTTGTTTCTCTTGGCAGTGTTATACTGTATCTTGGCATAATGCGATTTTTTTAAACGTTTTATTCGTTATAATGGTTATGGATTAAATGAATTTCCTATGTCTAGAGATCCCGTGAGTTTGAAGATGAACTAAAAAATACTATTTTTGACAGTAATTTGACACGTTAATGATGATTCTGAATAATTTTAAAAATACTAATTTACAAAAGTTAAAAACCCTTGCAAAAATAATACTGACATCAGTAAAAGCAAGCATAGCGCGAAGGCTCCGTGCAGCAGTATACCGGAATAGAATATACCGTGAGTAGAAATACCGGAAGAAATGTAGCAATAATATCATTAACTAGTTTTTAAACGTTAAACAAACTATTTTAATCATCAAAGATTAATTCATTTGCAATGATTAATTCATTTGCAATGCCGTGTAGAGGGAGCAAAATCCTTGAATTTGAGCACCAAATTTTTTTAACAGAAATTTACGTATTTTCTAATCACAAGTAGTGATTAAATAATACAATTACTTTTTGTAAAAAATGATTCCTAAACATTAAAAAAATGTACTTGGCCCTAGTCATGGAAGAATTAATCAAACTACCTAACTGTGCCTCTGAGGCCGTTAGCGTTACCGGATTAATATTGCAAAATGTTCAAACGGACTGAAGCTGCATCCAAGATTTAATTGACATCAAAGTTGCTTCCTTACTTTTGTTACAAAGCCTTAAGACTAGTCGACGTTAATTTAGATAAGGTATGTAATTAGGTTGCTGTTGTGTTTTTTTCTTTTGGATCATTTTACCAATGCTATATTTCAATTAGACAAATTCTAATGCCTTTTTGTCTGGTTATCGAAGAAAGAAATTTTTTTACCAAACGTACAGGTATAATGAAATAGCTAGTTTTTTTTCAATCACTTTTGAACGGATACCTTTATATTTTCAAAATATACATGAAATAAAATTCAAATGTGCCAATTATTTAAAAATATAAAAAATAGACAATGTTTTTATTGTTGTTGTTGCCGCTGGATGTTTGAAACATATTTTTAATTTGTGGCTTGGCTTTTGTTAAAAAAAATTAGTAATAAGAAAGAAAAAGTTATTAAAGCTCCATTAGTTTAAAGCTTATAATTAAATAGTTCTATTGACATGCAATTAACTGGCTTTTATTTAGTTTTTAATGTTTATAATGCAAAATATTTTTTTAATTAACCAAAAATTATAAAAAAATCACGATTAAATGCAAATACAGACTTTTTATTGAAATGATTTTTTATTGTGTTCTATCCTCACCCAAATTGCGTAAAAATTACAAAAAAGCGAGCACACAGTTATGCAGTAAATGGCCTGATAACAGGTCTCGCACGAATCCTATTTTTGAGTACTTATTGCCGAATAATAACCTTATTTGATCAGAGAATTTTTGGCAATAAATGAGACAATATTGCTAGTGAGAAATAGTGGTACTCAGAAGCGGGAACCGTACAAGTGCCTGATAGCCAAGTTCAAGACCACTAGGTGTTGGAGGTGTAGCAGATGATTACATCAAAACTGCGGGAAGGCCAACAATTGACTGGATTTTTTGGGGTTTAGGAGCCACTGGCTTCTTAAAAATTTTGAGAATCTACACCTATAGTCTGAAGAGGATAGCAGATTCAGTAATCTATCGTCAAAGATAGCTCAGGATATTCCTGATCACATCTATTGAGTTCTCGGACTTGATTCTCACAAAGCCGTAGAAGACTCTGCTGTTCAACAGGAAAGCTGGTGTTTCTATATTCATATTAAAAGCTATGAAAAGGATAGGCTCTTCTACGATAACTCTCTACTATATGGCGCATGTTTGGTGTTTGGATTCCTTTTTTTCTTGGCGATTCTGTGGCGTCGGTGTCTCTGAATAGCCAAACAACCCTATTTGGAGCCTTTCAGACTCCCTGAGCCTTTCCAACTCCCCGAGCCTTTCCTTTCCTTCGCTTCAAGAATCGTTCCGTTTAACATGAAACGTAAAACATGAAAACTTTCAAAAATGCTTCATCAAAATACATCACTAAATAGGTGTGATAAAATATATACAAAGGTTTTCCAAAATTAAAAAATACTAGATTTTAAAAGGATAAAAAGCTACTCCAAGCGCTTTCGGCTAAACTTAAGCCTTTGTCAAGGAGAAGAAAATTGACGGAGAAAACACTCGACGCTCGACGTTCACTGATACATATTGACCGGAAACACTTTTCAAGATTCCCGTAGGCGGACCGTAGGGAGATCAAACTCTCCTATAATATGAAGCAAATTATACCAGATACGCGGAATTTGGTAAGATAATACGTCATTACAGAAATTTTCTGCTTGCATTAAAATTTCTAAAGACTCCTAAATTGCACAATTATTAAAATCGGAAGCCTGCATAATGACTCTCGCTCTATTGAAAAGGATGTCAATATCTTTAGTTTAAAACAGTCTTGAAAGAGCGGTAGCCGGTCTATTTTTATTAATATCCTGTATATGCTCCTTAACTCTTGTTAGGAATTTTCTTGTGGTCATACCAATGTAATTTAATATTTTATTTGTTTCTTTACTTCTGTATGGGATGATATAAACTCCTGACTTATTGTCCATACTAATAAGATCAATTTTTTGCACAATATTACTTAATTTGGTGTTATCTTTAGCTATTAACGTTATACTATATTTCCTTAGGATGTATTTTGATTTTTCCTATCAACGAGGAATGTAATCAACTGCCATAAATTTTATTTCTTTTTTACTGATACACTCTATTTAGTTGGTTTTGCGTGCTTAAACTTATAAATCAATTTCTTAATAAATTTAGTGGAAAAAACATTGCTATTAGCAATTAACTTAATTTTATCTAGTTCTAATGCTCGTGCAGGTGGGTATCGGAGAAAACTTCAAAAGCACGTCTAATACAAAGACGGTAAGCTGCAGCTTTATAATGTAATGGAGAATGGCTATTATAAGGAAGTGTATTATTTGAGCGACGTGATTTTCTGTAAACAGCCCTATCAATACAGAGCTAGCGTAATTTCCGGCGTATAATCCGCGAATCAAACAATCATGTTTGGGCTCAGAAATGTCATACAACGTAATTTAACTTATTAGATCACGGTAAATGTTTCACTTCAATTATTAAATAAAATTTCTGGGACTAAACATGATTGTTTGATCCGTGGATTATACGCCGAAAATTACGGTAGTTCATTCCTGGTGCGGCAAACATCCAAAAATGGTAAAGATTTATTTGTTTTTAATTCCAAAGTGAATTTTATCTTATTGTCACTGTTGTTGGCATGCTCAAGAAAAGTCATAAGCACTGGAACGCCATGATCCTATATAATTAAGATATCGTTGACAAATCTGACCCATAAACTTGGTTTAAAAGTGGAAGTTTATATAATCTTGTTCTCCAAAGGTTTAAGTTTTAACTCGGCCAACAAACCTGATATTGGTGAACCCGCGGGGGTCCACTCTGTTTGTTTGTAGTAGATATTGTTAAACGCAAACGAATTATTATTGGTAATTAGGTTTAAACCAGATATAATGGTATTCTTCAAATTGTCACTAAATCCTTGCTTATTATTGACCGAATTTATAATGTAGTTCTGCACTTCTTGTATATCTATAGGAAGTATAGAGGTATATCTAAAGAAGGATAAAGTGATATTATGTCAAGGTTAGCTAGGATGCCATTGTCATTAAGCTTTATATCTTTAATCATTTGAATAAGTTCAAATGTAGACTTAATAACATACCCTGAAGGAGGGAGGATAGAAGTCTAAATGGGAAATGCTTTTCTAGAAAGTATGTTGGAGCGGTGCACTTCGAGACTATTGGCCTGATTGGGAAGTCCGCCTTATGATCTTTTAATAGACCATAAATACGAGGTGTTACAGATGTTTTGTTTATTTTCAAATTCTTTTTCCAGTCATCGGTCCATATTCCATGTTTAACACTTTAAGCTCTGGAGGCTGAATTTCTTCAAAATACCCAAATATCACATTGGCACCAGTATTTTGCAAACAAAAAATTATGTTTATTATATACACGAAAAAAATACATTAATTTATTTTCAAATAAATTTTGTCGAATATTCCGGTGCCATTGTGACATTTGGCGATTAAAATTAAGTGGGAAGAAATTCACCCACCATAGCTCAAAGGGTTAACTAAATCTTGAAATTCTCTACCAATAGAGGAATTGGGTCTTTCATTTGAATAATGCAATTTGAATCTTTAATACAATTTTCCATTTTATCAATATGTTAGACTTGTCCGTAAGTATGATGGCATAGTTAGAATAACATTTGAGTTGTTTAAGTAATATACTGCTATCGTTATCATCCCTGTTACTGTATGTTTTCTTAACCCATTAACCGCCAAAACTATAAGTTTGAAATTTTCAACTGTTTAGCTGAACGTTGTTTGCCTGAAAGATATTTTCGCTTTATATGATCTTAAAATTTTATGTCTTTAGGTAAGGCCATTTTTAAAAACTAAAAAATAGTGGTGTGTCTGTAAATAACTTAAATATGTACATTTATTTTGACTGTTGCGTGAACGCAATACCAGCGGGTAATGGGTTAATATGCCTTTGAACACTATTATGAAGTAAACCCCTTATTTCATCTTTATAATTAAGTGGATTCTTAAGTGGTTCGTTCAATTTGGTTTTGTTTTATTAGCTTTTTGTGCAACGAGCTTACCAATTCTGTTTGTAAAATTCAAGTTTAAAAAATGAATGAAGTATTATGTACGATATGTAAGATAACTTTTACAGACGTAAAGATTATTATCGGCACGTTAAACGTTTTCGGCCCGAGGCTGAAATTAATTATTGTCGTGCGAATGGTATATGTTCGATATGTGATGGAAAGTTCCCTTCAGTTGCAATATTGCAAACCCATATTTTTGAACAACATGTTACATTGAATTCAAGATTTAACATTTTATTCTGTTCGGGATTTTGACAATTGGAAAACAGAAATGTAAAAGTAAAAATGCTCACATTTTGTCAAACACATTGGGGGAAAAGAATGTGATGAGGGCAGAAAAGTTATTAGTACTGCAATAGAAGCGGATGAAGAGAAACCCAAAAATCAAAAAGAAAAACAACCGTTAAATTTGATACACCTTTATGCTGATTCAATATTGGTGTTGAAGAAGGATTATGATAATGCTATTGATATCAGTGTTCGTTATCAATATCATCATGTTGGCAGGCTCGTACAGAAGGGGGTAAAGCCGGTGAAAATTACCAGGGCATGTCTTCTCTAGGAGACCAAGCTTCGGTCCTGCTTTTTAAAAAAATACAAGAAAAAGTGGACTCGTTCTTTTTTACGTCAAAATTTTAAATTACAATAACTAAGTAATAAAAAATTCGAGAGACAGAATTTGCTAGAATGTCTTTACCATGGAACTATGAATAAAGAGGAACTGACATATCCTCAAAATGGTGAAGCTTCAACTGTAACCAGTTTCGCAGCAGCTCATTACATCTAGGGTAATCTTCCACCGGTAAATTTGAATAGAAATTCTCTCCATGTTCAAATGCCTTATCAATGCTGAATTTCAGTCATGTTTTTGACCAAAAACATATATTTATGTTTACTGGTGGAAGTTTACTTTGGCGGTAGCCAGACCCTGCATTTCCGCCATATTGTGACAACATAAACAACCACCTCTCAGTGAAGTGAAAGAGATGATAATACACCGGCCAACTTCCACGATTAAAAACGAATAGAAAGTTTTACCGTATTTGTGAGAGAAATTTTGCATGAATAAGCCACTAAAATAAGGCGAAATTTTCTATTCATATTTACTGGTGGAAGTTTGCGTCGACGGTAATCAGAAACTGTTGATCGATTTAAAAAAACCAGCCGCCATCTTGTGACAACCACATCAGTTACTTCACTTACAACTGATATAATATACACTATACGTCTCCTCCTCTTTATTCATAACTCCATTTTCTTTACCGACCGGTCTCACGCCCGTACTTCTGTGTACGTATAAAATATTTGAAAGTTCGTTTGATATCAGGAATGTTTTAAAACGGTCTCCTGTTTTAATGAAGTAACTAGTTTCAGACCTGCGAACAGGAATCAAGTGGAAAGTTGGGAAAAGACACAACTTAAGGCTTCTAATTTTATTTATTTCATACTCGAAACTGTTTTATTCAAAATTTATTGATGAATTTAATTAAATTTATTTATATTTTCAATATTTATTTAAAATCTTTAGATGAAAAGGTGTTTCAAAAGCATCACAAACTGTAATACTGTAAAAGAAATATAATAAAATTGTAAGCAAATCTTATATAAAATTTAAAAAAGGGTAATATCCAGCAAATATATTTTCCAATAGAGTAAACGGAATCTTGCAATTAACGAGAAAAACACATGGTCCAACACCACCACCCACACACCGTTCCCCCAAAAAGAAAGCAATTATACTTTCTAAAATGAAACTAACCTGTATAAAATAGAAAATTTTTATTGGTCACTTGCGTTTCCATCTAAGCAGGTTTTATTGCATCATACTTATGGTGGGGGTCCGTACTGGAATTATTACCGGGGCCCGCGATATCTTTGTACGGCTCTGCATCTTGGACATGTAATATGTTCTCTTCCCATTGCTTCAGTACTTAATAAAGTGTTAAAAATCTGTTGTGTGACAGTGAAAGTGTTCTGAATTCCACGCAAAATCATTATTTAGCTCTCTCTCCCTATCATAAATGTCTGGAAAAACATCCGTATTCCGACTACTAAATAATTTTTACCGTGACTGGAAAGTTCCAAAGTCATTAACACTAATGAAGCGCAGTGAAGTTTTCCAAACACATTTACTAACAACTGTTGAAATTATGCTTGAAAAAAATTTCTCCCTGTTCAGGATCAGTATTTAGGGAAATGAAAAAAAAAATCACAGACCTACTCCAGTTTTCCGCTGTATATATGCTCTTCCTTTTTTTTCTCCTTTTTATTGTGTGAACATTCTTAGTAAACTGCAAAAAGCTGTAACTGCCAAATTGTTGTATGCTGTTAAAATGTTTTTTCTACTATAGATTGAGGAGTTCTGTCGTCACTTTAAAGACCAAATCATGCCAAACATCGTTTTTAATTATTAACCCTTTAGCGCGCAGCTTTACATATATGCAAACAGCACTGTTTTGAATTTAACAGATTTTTTTTATTCGCATATACCAATTCACACCAGAAAATTAAAATAGCAATATTTGCTTTAATTAAAAAACAAACATTATCTTGGTATCATTTTATCATCTATTTTCATCGAGTTACCTGACTGAGCGGGCGCCGTCCTCTTTTTTCCCATGTTCTCCTTAATATTATGCATTTTTCTGTTCAGTTAGTCTGAACTCTCCTCAGTTATGATTTTTATTGTTGTTGTCTAACTTGTTATCTAACTTGTGCATTTTTATAATTTTTTTGTAAATATCTAAATTCTTTTTATTATTTTCCAAATTTGTTTCGCACTGTGCTTTGCATTATTTTTTATGTTAATCTATGTATGGTCTCTGTAAAGAGTCTTTTTTTTATGCTGGGGCTTCCCTTTGGTAGCTTTTCGCCTGTCCACGGACTGTTAGTTTTTGGATCATATGGAACTTTTTTTTAAACCTTATTGTTATACTAACATTTATTAGTAAGTCCTCTTACTCTTAAACTTCAAATCTTCCATTTTTTGTGTCCACCAGCCGCGTTTAAACATCTTTTCATGGCTCCCATTGCATTGAAACACGCATTACCTCTATACTGGATGTGAAGTTGCCCCGCAACTAGGAAATCCATGAACCAGCTTACATTGTTCCATTGTTCCATTCCGTATTTAAATAAAACGAAATTAACCGTTGAAATTTTCTGGTGTAAAGTCAGATTCTCTGAACTACGTGATTTCTAGAACGTATTCTATTATGGGAATTAAAGGGTTAAAGGTTAAGTTTTATAAAATAAATAATTATATAAAATAAGGTATTTGGAGACATACTTATTAAAGTATTTACTAATTTGCATTATTTTAGCGTAAAATAGCCACACGACAATAGTTTTTATTTGTATTGGAGATATGCAACAGAAGAAAAGATTGACGTATTATATGAAAAATATATCTCTGATATTTTTTCATTACTTTTCCTGTGTACTAAACCTTTCAGAGAATCATATTTAATTTTTTCGAAACAAAATAAAAAAATCGCTTATTTAAAGGTTAATGGTAACAAAATCTCTGATGCATTGAAAGATGGACCATAATGGCGTGCACTAAATGGAAATTATCATTTTAAGAAGCAACTAATAATAATGTCCGATTTTACCCTACTTTTTAAAAAGTAATTCGAATTTTCTTAAACATTAAACAACACTTTATAGAGAAAAAATAGTGTCCGCAGTCTGAAACTCCGCTATAAGGAAAGGGCAAATGACATCACTATAGGTAAAATTATTGTGGATCCACATTTCCTAACCCTCTTTATGACTTCTATTGTCATGAGAATTCATGCGATTTGATTGGTCTGAAATTAACAGCTTGATACAATTGGTCAACATCGCCATGTTAATTCCCGCAATGATCACTAACGCAAAAATGTAGTAAGTAGATTTGTTGACAGAAGTGATTGTTTGTAAACATGCCCTTTCCTTATTGATGTCGTACGCATTTTCAGCTCCATTAGGGGCTCTATCTCTTCGGCATCTTACACTCACTACAGTTGTAACACTTCACATGCTTTATTAGTATCAGTAAATTTAAAATTTAAGTGCATTTTTTTTCTTGCGAAGTGTAAATGTGTGTGCAATAGTGTCTGTGCTAACAATTAGTACATTAACATGCATATCTAAGCTACTCAAGTTCTGACGTTTTAATTGTTATACTTGTTAATTATTTTAATTTGAAAATTGTCCAAAAGAAAAGAGTGCCGACTCTACTTTATTGCTGTTTCATTAAAAAGATTAGTTACGGACCATTTAAAGGGCCTCAGAACTCTTAAAATAGGAAAAAATGAAAAAGACCATTTTCAACATTTAATATCTTAACCCTTTCCGGCACGGCAATTTTTGCCGTAAAATGGTGAAATGATTGACCGTCACCGGAATTTTAAAACAACTTTTTTAGAAATTAAAAACATAATACTTTAACTATTCATTGTACAAGCAAAATTTTACTAAAATATTCTTGGTGTCGATCGTAAGTTTGGAATTAAAATTAGGTATCCCGACCCGGGCACACTGTGCCGGAAAGGGTTAAAATGTATATGACTTTAAAAAACAATTTTTACAAGGATTTTTTCGATTTCAAATATTTAAAAAATTACAAGATGCTGAATTAATATTTATAGGAGGCTTCAAACTTTCAGACATTTGTTGAGCAAAAAATTGCTATGACAGCTTACGCGCAGAATTACAAAATAAATTTTGCAACTAGAATAAAAATTTTGTCGCCTTATTATACTTCAGGTTATAATAATTTCCATGCAGCTAAATAAATTTGTATTTAAAGCCGTTTCATATTTTTAATGCAAAGTTGAATTTAGCTAATACAAAATTTTGAAAATTTCGACAGTATAATCACCTAAAAAAATATTTTTTTGAACAACAAAAAGGAAATATTAAGTTCAGTTTATAAAGACTAACATGAAACATATGTTTTGAAATTTTTATGAGAAAAATATTGAGAAGTGTTTGAGATACCCTGCGCGTTATTCCCGAAAACGTCATTTGGAGTAAAATGACTTCAACATTTCGAAAACGCCGTGTCATTTGTTTAGAAGGTACAATTCTAAAAGCCATGACATCTGTTCTAATGGAAAATTCAAGAAAACAATTATATCAAAATGTTCAGAAAAGATAGGAGTTTAACACTAGACAGGCCGTGAGCGGTCATTCTGACCGCTACCATATGAGTATATTTCAGTTCAAACCATAAATTTCATTATAAAACAGTGTTGCCAGATAGTAGAAAGTCAATTTCCCCAAAATTTCTGAAATATTCCCCAAATCAGTGTTATTTTCCAAAAAATTCCCCAACGCAGTTTCTACTCAAAACAGTAAATTTTCAATTTTCCAGTATAAAAAAAAATGTTTAACTAATTTAAACTCAATTTTTCCCACCAAATCAAGACTTTAAAAAAAACAAAAAAAATCCCCATTTACAAAAAAAAAATAAATAAATAAATAAACTCTGCAGAATTTTGCATACATATTCGCAATAAAACGAAGAGAATTCGTTTACACTTCTTTTTAAATTGTTGCCAATTGATGATGCTGGCCTACCATTACAATAGCTCTATCTACGCTTATACCAATAACTTTTTCAAGGTTTAGACCATCTCTAGTAGGTGATGAGTCTGAGATAGTGTTGGCATCATCTGCTGCTATCTGACTTAACCTATACTTTTCATACCTATACTAACCTATATACAGTAGCGCTCAAAAGTATTTTGACAACCATATATTCTCTCTTATTTTATTTAATATAAAATGTATAAGAAAATATAATCCCTATAATTGAGAACACTATGACTGCAGTTATTCAAATGTATCAAGGTTCAACTTGTTTGTTTACATTCGTCGCCACCGAAGAAATATGACTCCTCCTTAGCTCAAAAGTATTTTGACAATTAGTTTGCATTTAATTGTTGAAGGTGTCAGTGGCGCTATAGCTTCGATTAGTGTTTATATTGACTTATTGTGATTAACTTTAAGGATCAGGAATGCCGAAATGTAAAAAAATATTGAAGTGATTCTAGAAAAGCTGCTGTAAATGCACTTAAGAAATGTAGACTGTAAGCAGAATTAACTCGTTCTTTTAACGTGTCTCGGCAACTTGTTATTATATGGAATAAAGTTTTTAATAAACAGAAATACATCGACAATAAGCCTCAAAGTGGCCATCCGAAAAAAACAACTTGCAATGTTGACTGTATTATAAAAATGATATCTACAAGTGATTGTCGTAAGTCCGCTGTAATAATAAAAAATGAATTGAAAGAAAATTATGGCATAGACATACACGTTTCCTCAGTCAAACGACGCCGAAACCTCTATGGTTTACATGGCAGAAAACCAGCAAAAAACACGTTTCTAATCTACTAAGAATAAGAGGGCTAGAGTTGCATTTGTAAAACGGCATAAGCCTTCCAGAGGCAAAGCAATGCTATTTCTGAAGTGTTGAAATTAATGACAGACACCAGAATTTTGGTTAAAAAAAATTCGGTTTGTTATGTGTGTGAAATATAGCTTTTTCTTATTTAAAAATAAATTTGTTTTCAAATTCCGGTGTCAATCATTAATTTCAACACTTTAGCAATGGAATTGCATTCAACCTGAAAGGGTTATGCAGTTTTACAAATGCAACTCTAACCTTTCTATTCTTAGTAGATAACAAACGTGTTTTTGCTGGTCTTCTACCATGTAAACCATAGAAGTTTGGGCGTCGTTTGGCTGATGAAACGTGTATGTCTATGCCTTAATTTTCTTTCAATTCATTTTTTATTATTACAGCGGACTTACGACAATCACTTGTAGATATCATTTTTAGAACACAGTCAACATTGCAAGTTTTTTTTTTTTCGGATGGCCACTTTGAGGCTTATTTTCGATGTATTTCTGTTTATTTAAAACCTTATTCTATTAAATATATTTAGAAAACTATATGTAAGAGAAACGATACATTCACCTTAATACTTTAAGTTAAAAGATAAATACATTAAAATGATTCTCAGTCTTTATTACTAAAACAGGTGCCAAAAATACAATTAACAGGTTTTAAAATATTAAAACCAATAATCAGATGGTAAAAAACTTCCCGAGCGCTTTCGATCAAGCCCTGGTCATCACCAATGGGGTGAAAAATGAGAAGAAGACCTTCAGAATGCATACCGGTATAAATAACGCAGGGCGATTCCAAAAACTGCAAAAAGGGGGGTGGGGTGGGAGGGGGGACGGATGAGTCCATACAGCTACATTGATCATTCCAATTCAAAGATTCCATTGACTCCAAGTAGCCCAAACCAAATACTCGGTATATGACAGGACAATGTATCATTACAAGTGTTTCTACCTCTGGTTAAAATTTCTATAGACTCTCTCAAAATACATGTGTTAAATTGATTTGTATGCGTGATGATCCTTGCTTTACTAAAAAGAATGTCAATATCAGCTTCTAAATTTAATCGATCTAAAGCTGTAGATGATTTCCCCTTTCCTATATCAGCCTTTCAACCTTTCATATTCTTTCAACCTTTCCTGTAGCCTTCTGGTTGTCATTCCAATGTATGTAAAAGTTCTATTATTATTTTTATATTTGAATGGGATCTTATAAATTCCAGCTTTGTCATATGAATTAACTGGATCAACTTTTCTGTGAACTAGATTTTGCAGTTTAGCTGGAGGTTTAGCTATTATTGCTATATCATATTTTTTTAATGCATACCTAATTCTCTCATAAAGTTGAGGAACGTTATCAACACTACAAAATTTTGAAAAATGCGTAATCTTTTTTATACAATTCCTGCTTTTAAACTCATTAATTACTTTATCGATAAATTTTCTCGGGTAACCGTTTTCAGCTGCGACTGTTTTGATCTTAGTTAATTCCTCCCGTATAAAGGCATCAGTACATATTTCGAATGCTCTCTTTACGTAAAATCTGTAGGCTGCTTTTTTATAGTTAGCTGGAACTGTACTATTATAAGATATTGTATTGTTGGATCTACATGGTTTCCTATAAACCCTCCTATCTATGTTGTCTGTTAATTTATTCTTGATGAGTTCAACATCTAGGAAAGGCAAAGATTCATTTTTTTTTCTATTTCTAAGGTAAACTGTATTCTGTTGTCAATACTATTAGCATGCTTTAAGAAAATTTCCAGGTTAGAAATGCCATGATTCCACACTATAAGAATGTCGTCGACATAACGAACCCATAATTCATAACATTTTTGAGGAATCAGAATAAATTAATCAATGATGAAATTCCAAATATTAGGCATAAATTAGACAGTATAGCTTTAAAGGCATACATTAGATCCAAGTTTAAATTAATTGATTTTTTAACAAGGACTGTTATGGACTTATACTATGAGTTGGCACAAGCTTTGGATAATGTGGTTTTTGATGATTTTTTACGTTTTTTAAATATTTACCGGGATATTCAAAGGAAATATAAAGAAAGAATAATTTATGGAAAGTTCAATAGACTAAAAAACAAGAAATCTTACGAGGAACTGCAACGTAAACCAGTGGCATATGTTAATCTTACCAATAATAACATAGATAGTAAACTACATAATTTCTTAACTATGGGGCCAAAGCAGATGTTTCAAAAGAAAGTAGATATTAAAAAAGTAGTCACGGACTGTGAAAGGATTGTTAATATATTACCTGCTAATAGGAAAGATGAAGTTAGAAGCTTATTGTTCAATAATGTACAGAAATAAATGAAAATACCTAACAGAACAATCAATAAAAATCTAAATATAATAAAGCAGATCCAAAATAATGAGGAACTCATGATTATACAAACAGATAAATCAAATAAACTAGCTATTCTACCTACAACCGATTATATTGAAAAAAATGGAACAATGTATTGTTGAAATGAACTGTTTAAAACTAAAAAAGGATCCAAACTCAGTAGTTGACAGAAAGGCAAAGGATTTAATTAAACATGGAACTTGGCCTAGTGATATGAAAGTAAAACTTACGATCAATAAAACCGCCGTCACACCCAGATTAATTGGACGTTTGAAAGATCACAAACCAGACCTCCCCGTCAGACCTATCGTTTCCAAATGCTCCGCTCCAACTTATCCAATAGAAAAAGTATTTATACCTCTACTCAAATCAATGTTACCCCCTACTGAACATGCAATCAATTCCACTTCAGATTTAATTAAAAGGATCGCAGGTATCAAGATTGGGGATAATACAATTCTTGCAAATTTTGACATTAAATCTTTATATCCATCAATAAATGTACATGAAATTAGGAATATCATTGAAAACCATATCAATAGCAATTCATTACAGGACCACAATATTAAAACCACACTTATATCAGCTTTGAATTTAATTATCAATAGCAACAACTTTGTTTTCAACGGAAATTATTATAAACAAACGGATGGGGCCCCTATGGGATCTCCCATCTCCGGTTTATTAGCTGAACTGAAACTAAGGCCATTAGAGAAACAGATTTTATCCACGCCGAGTTAACACCTGAATTATGGGTTCGTTATGTCGACGACATTCTTATAGTATGGAATCATGGCATTTCGAACCTGGAAATTTTCTTAAAGCATGCTAATAGTATTGACAACAGAATACAGTTTACCTTAGATATAGAAAAAAATGAATCTTTGCCTTTCCTAGATGTTGAACTCATCAAGAATAAATTAACAGACAACATAGATAGGAGGGTTTATAGGAAACCATGTAGATCCAACAATACAATATCTTGTAATAGTACAGTTCAAGCTAACTATAAAAAAGCAGCCTACAGATTTTACGTAAAGAGAGCATTCGAAGTATGTACTGATGCCTATATACGGAGGAATTAACTAAGATCAAAACAATCGCAGCTGAAAACGGTTACCCGAGAAAATTTATCAATAAAGTAATTAATGAGTTTAAAAGCAGGAATTGTATAAAAAAGAGTACGCATTTTTCAAAATTTTGTAGTGTTGATTACGTTCCTCAACTTTATGAGAGAATTAGGTATGCATTAAAAAATATGATATAGCAATAATAGCTAAACCTCCAGCTAAACTACAAAATCTAGTTCACAGAAAAGTTGATCCAGTTAATTCATATGACAAAGCAGGAATTTATATGATCCCATTCAAATATAAAAATAATAATAGAACTTTTACATACATTGGAATGACAACCAGAAGGCTACAGGAAAGGTTGAAAGAACATATGGCTGATATAGGAAAGGGGAAACCATCTACAGCTTTAGCTCGGTTAAATTTAGAATCCGATATTGACATCCTTTTTAGTAAAGCAAGGATCATCACGGATACACATCAATTTAACACATGTATTTTGAGAGAGTCTATAGAAATTTTAACCAAAGGTAGAACCACTTGTAATGATACATTGTCCTGTCATATACCGAGCATTTGGTTTGGTCTACTTGGAGTCAATGGAATCTTTGGATTGGAATGATCAATGTAGCTGTATGGACTCACCCCCCCCCCCATCTCACTCCCCTTTTTACAGTTTTTGGAATCGCCCTGCGTTATTTATACCGGTATGCATTCTGAAGGTCTTCTTCTCGTTTTTCACCCCATTGATGATGACCAGGGATTGGTCAAAAGCGCTCGGGAAGTTTTTTACCATCTGATTATTGGTTTTGATGTTTTAAAACCTGTTAATTGTATTTTTGGCACCTGTTTTAGTAATAAAGACTGAGAATCATTTTAATGTATTCATGTTTTAACCTTATTCTATGTAATAAAAATTGTCGAGACACGTTAAAAGAACGAGCTAGTTCTGCTTGCAGTCTACCTTTCTTAAGGGCATGTACAGCGGCTTTTCTAGAATCACTTCAATATTTTTTTACATTTCGGCATTCCTGATCCTTAAAGTTAATCACAATAAGTCAATATAAACACTAATCGAAGCTATAGCGCCACTGACACCTTCAACAATTAAATGCAAACTAATTGTCAAAATACTTTTGAGCTAAGGAGGAGTCATATTTCTTCGGTGGCGCCGAATGTAAACAAACAAACTGAAACTTGATGCATTTAAATAACTGCAGTCATAGTATTCTCAATTATAAGGAATATATTTTCTTTTACATTTTTATATTAAATAAAATAAGAGAGAATATAAGGTTGTCAAAATACTTTTGAGCGCTACTGTACATACATACCTATAGTAACCTATACTAAAATTTTGTTTACAATTTTTTGTCATATCTACTGAAGTACCTAATCGTAATGCAAAGCACCTTCATAGTATCAATCACTGTGCTTTCTTCAATAATGAAAGAAAAAAGTTGCTTTCCAAATGTTTAATTAAATCTTTTAAAAAACACGGCAAAAGAACGTTTCGGATAAGACCTGAAGGTTTAAAAATGTGAAGTTTTGTGCTGTTTAATACCGCAGAGTTTTCATTTAAGTTTCTTATAACGAGAAATAAGGGGTCTGCTACATTCATTGAGCAATGTTCAGTTGTAAACGTAGCAATGTGATTCTAGTATGCAACTGCATGTCTTGCAAAAAGCTCTATTGTTATTCTATGAAGCATAAATTAACCTTGAACAAAAAAGGTTAAATATTTGTTTTTATTATTTTTGCATAAATCTATACTAATAAAAATATGTGTATATGTCTATCTGCGATGACTGGGAAAATCTGCGGCACTCTGATCTGGAAATTCAGGTGGGGATAGCCCAAGGTAGGTCGTAATGCACCTGTGATACATGTAAGCTATAATGTTGTAAACGATGACGACGCCCATGAGAATAATGATTGATATTTCAGATTTCTGCATTTTATTTTCGTTTTACAAATTAAAATATAGTTCGAAGCAGATCCAGTGCTGTTAGATGACTTTCGTAAACTTTACGTTAAATCGTGAAAGAAATCCCCTAAGTTTTTCCCTAAAAATTTTAACATCCCCAAACATTTCCCCACGAACTACTTGTCCCCAAAAAATTCTCCTGGAGGTTCAAAATTCCCCAAAATGGGGACAAAATCCCCAATCTGGCAACACTGTTATAAAATAAGTTTTAAAGACACAAGTAAGAAAAACGTTAAATAAAAAAGTTAAACTGTTTTAAATCAAAATTCTGGTGTGAAATATTTTTAAAAAACTTCACTTAAATTTTCGGCTTTTTTAGTGTTAGCATATAAAAAAATTAAAATTTCAAAGAAAAGTTTGAAGCTTTATGAGTGTTCTCAGGACACTTAACCCCTTGGGGACGAGCGACCCGTATACGTGCCGCATGAAGCGCTCAGAATCCTTGTTTTTCCTCACCAGTAAAATTTGGCTTATTTAATTAGCGCATTTTTTCGATTCAAGAAGACACAAATTTCTGTTTTTAAAAAACTGTGACAAAATATGAAAAATTTCGTAAAAGGATCCCGTCGCGAAGGGATTAATAGAACAGACACAGGGCTTGATTACCGGGGGTCGGGGTCAAACTTCCACCACTGAAAACAAATAGAATTTTTTGTCTTATTTTTGGCAGAAATTCTACATGAATATGGCATTTTAAAAAGGACAAAAATTTCTATTTAAATTTATTGATGCAAGTTTGCCCTGCCGGCTGTCAGGTTCTGGCAGTGCCCCAATAATTTCAACCGATTCTAACTCCACCTCTGCGGCCATGCCTATATACAAAAAAACTTCTAAACAACAGACATTTCAGAACTGTGGAATTTGCCCGTAATTCAGAGGTAAAATAAAAACATGTACAAATATTTACATCTTGGAGATTGGAAAAGTTTTCACTAAATTGAGGTGTATGCTATTCGAGCGGATCCGTTATTGGAGCTTAATTGCTCGTATAGTGGACAAATTCCGCGGTCCAGGGTTATTATTATTTTATTTTGGTTGTTATTATTTTTATTTGGAAATTGTATTTAAACAAGTTAGAAATTGCTCGTCAAACGTGGCAAATGAGGTGCGTTCGTACTATAACTAGTTTTATAATTATTTTTTGCACCCCATATTGTACTGAATGTATACTTTTTTGCACTTCATAAAGCGCATAGTCTGATACATCATTAAAATGCACTTCCAATAATTTTTTCCCATTAACCCGTAATGTAACGGAACACTTTTGACTGTCCCTGTAATTAAACTATACATCCGATTTTCCTAAAATTTGAAATAGCTCAACAAAACCTTGCAACAATTATATCTTTAAAATTTCAGACCATTCGGAAGGCTGTAATATCATTAAAATGCACTTGCAATAATTTTTCCCATTCCCCGTAATGTAACGGAACACTTTCGACTGTCCCTGTAATTAAACTATACATCCGATTTTCCTAAAATTTGAAATAGCTCAACAAAACTTTGCAACAATTATATCTTTAAAATTTCAGACCATTCGGAAGGCTGTAATATCATTAAAATGCACTTGCAATAATTTTTCCCATTGGCCGTAATGTAAAGAAAAACTTTTGACTGTCCCTGTAATTAAAGTATGCATCCGATTTTCCTAAAATTTGAAATGGCTCGACAAAATTTTGCAACAGTTATATCTTTAAAATTTCAGATCATTCGGAAGGCTCTAATATCATTAAAATGCACTTGCAATAATTTTTCCCATTGGCCGTAATGTAAAGAAAAACTTTTGACTGTCCCTGTAATTAAACTATACATCCGATTTTCATAAAATTTGAAATGGCTCGACAAAATTTTGCAACAATCATATATTTGAAATTTCAGACCATTCGGTTGGGTAGTTTTTGCTCTGTTACATGCGGACGGACAGACGGACGGACAGACGGACAGACGGACGGACTGAACGACGACTATAGGTGCTACGTATTTATATAATTACGAACGCACCTAAAAAGGGTACTCGAGTCTACTTTATTGTTATTTCATTAAAAAGATACTGCTCGTTATTGGCCATTTAAAAGAGCAGCGCCTCTACAATTCCAATCGAGTCCACCTCCGCCTCTACGGGCATGCCTGCTTATATACAATAGGACTAACAAGGAAGGTCTCCATACGGGCATATTTAGAAAAATCTGAAAAAATTACAGAGTGTTCTTCTCATGTGGATATATGTGTTTATAAAAAAAATTTGGCGGAACCTCGATAGAACGTTCGTAAAAAAAATAAGGAAAATTTCGTTTATTTGGCGATTTATCATCGGTTGGCGATGAAATGAAATTTCGAAAAATGGTTTATTATGTCGGATACTCTTTAAGATAAAAATGTTTCATATTAAACTTGTTTAAATAAATTTAATGTAAGTAACTTTAGTTTTGTCAGTTTTAGTTTGATTTAACTATAGTTTTGTCGTGAATATATATATATATTTATAATTAAAGTTAAATATCAAATTTTATGAATTAAAACAAAATTAAAATAAGTTAAAATTGTTTCAATATCGCAAAATTAAGTCCAATTGAGCACTGTCGAGTCGATTCAATTTTGTTGCTATGGAAACGACGAATTCTTTGATATTGAAATGAATAACTGGTAAATGAATCTTTCCTTTATTTTGGAATACACTTAAATATATGAAAGTATTTTTTATATATGAAATTGTGTTTAAAGCAATAAAATTAAATAACAAGCAACATAAATATGTAATACGAAAAAATGTATTTAATAAACTCTCTCATTGTTTATGTTTAAATTTATCAAATACTTTTTACACGCATTCTAAAAATCAATTAACAAGCAATTTTCAGGTGCATTAAAATCGTTTGCATTTGGCAAGGAAAAGTACTGCTCGCCAAATCGCGTGACTGTTTCGTCTTTTCGCGCCAAATACTCGAAAGTATTTTATTTTTTTTACAGACTTTCTACTGTAATTCCGCCGCTAAATTTGACTGATCCTTTATTACACACAGGAGTAGTTTAATTGGTATTTTTTTCAAAATATTCTTAGTATGCCCAGTAAGGAGACCTTCCTTGCAAGTAGCAGACACTTTGGAAGTATGGAATTTTTCTGCTATTTAGAAGTAAAAATATACAAACATTTACATCTTGGAGATTTAAAAAGTGTTCGCTAAATAGAGGTGTGCGCTATTCGAAAGTATCCATTATGGTATCTTTATTATATCTGAATAGCGGGCAAAATCCGCTGTCCCGAAGTGTCCCCTATTTAGTGGTTTTACTGTATTTTATTTTATGTTTACTACTGCTATTATTACTATATATTATTAACTAAACCGGGAACAAAAAATATTATATTTCGAAATAAAAGAACAACCTTTCCAAAAGTAAGCACATACCTTAACCCTTTAGTGCGCAGCTTTGCCTATATGCAAACAACAGTATTATGAATTTAATCGATTTTTTTATTCATATATACCTAATTCACACCATAAAATTAAAATAGCAATATTTACTTTAATAAATAACGGATATTTCTTATTTAAATAAAGCGAAATTAACCACTGAAACTTTCTGATGTAAAGTCAGATTCTCTGAACTACGCAATTTCTAGAACGTATTCTATCATGGGAAATTAAAGGGTTAATGTTTAAGTTTTATAAAATAAATAATTATATAAAATAAGGTATTTGGAGACATACCATACTTATTAAACCATTTACTAATTTGCAATATTTTAGCGTAAAACAGCCACACGACTGTAGCTTTTACTTGTATTGCAGATGTGCAACACTGAAAAAAAAAAAAAAAAAAAAAAAAAACGGAAATAGCACTGACAATCGAGACGGCAGTACTAGTTTCGTATTTTAACGGAACTTTTTCCCGGTAAATTACAGAAAATTTTCCGGGTTTTTTTTTTTTTTTTTTTTTTTAATTTACCTGGGAAAACTTCCTTTAAAATACGGAAATAGTACTGGCGTCTCGATTGCCAGTACAATTTCCGTTCTTTAGTCTGCTTTTTTTTTTTTTTTTTTTTTTTTAACAGTGAACAGAATAAAAGATTGCGGTATTATATGAAAAATGTATTTAATTATTTTTTCTGTGTGATAAACCTTTCAGATAATCATACGTAATTTTTTCGAAATAAAATAAAAAATCATGCATTTAAGGGTTAAACTGTGGTCAAAAATGAAAGCATTGAAAATGTGTTTTGATAATGGATCCTACTTGTGAAGGTCTTGGGCTTTTTAAATAATCAAGTACACGTCTTCCATCCACTTATATGATGGTGATACTTCATTTGAAGAAGATAAAACTTTTGACTGGAATCTATCGAAGTATTAATCGATTTTTTTCCCCGTTTCATTCAAAACTGTTTCAACATATGTTTTTATTCTAGGAAATCTTAGAAAATTTCTGTGATATAAGACGGTAGTAAATATTGACTTGCTGTTCCCCGTGTGAAAAATGAAATTATTAAATAAATATTTTAAGAGAACATTGACATTACAGAATTATAAAAATATTACAAAGCATTAAATTTGATTTTTTTAATTAGAAAGGCAAATATAAAGTAGTCGTTGGGGGCCACCGTAATACTTACCCATCATGGATATAGATAATATAAAATATGAAAATAAAACATGTGATATTTGCTAAGCATTCTACCATGTTACTTTTATTCATAATTTAATTTATTTGGACTCCCTTAAATATAATTAATATAATCCCTTAAGCTAATATTACTTATTGTTGCATTAAAATATCTCAATTTGTTGATTTTCTGTAAGCAAGTAAACGCTATTGGTTTACAATGGAAGTCTATGGGAATTTGGCGAAATATTAGAGATACCACCAATTTGGCGTCACTTTTGGTGACTCATTTTGGCCGCCAAATTTGGTGATATACTGCCAAGTTGGCGACAAACTTGGCGGTATTTGGCGACAGAACAGGGTCCCCCTATGGTAAACCCCCTTATAGGTCTAGAGAGGCATTAAACGTTTGACATTTACGATAAGCCATTATTGGCATTTAATCTTATAGTTTGGCGATAGTTTTTGGGTCGGCGGGATAATCGAGTAGTACCGAACTGCGTAAAAGAAACATCCTCATAACTCGAAAAATTATAATCCTATTAACGAACAGTTTACTGCGTCGGATTAAGCGTCTCATTTCCAATTAAAATATATCTTTGAATTGAAATTTGAAAGAAATGCAGGGTCATGAAAAATCGAAGAGTGTGAAAAATAGAATTACAAATATCTCGGCAACTCATTATTCGATCGAGTTCATTCATGATGCAAAATTTCTGTTTTTTTTATTGTCTTTTATATTCACTCCTTCAAATAAACAATTTCGAAAATTTTTGTATACCTTTTATCAGAACGAATATTTCAAGAGTCCGAGAAAAATAGTTCCGGTTAATCGAGGTTGCTAATATTTAATAGGCTTCTTCCCATTATTACTCCCTAAGAGCACACCGAATTTCAAGTTTCTATCTCAATTTGTTCGGGAGATAAAGCGTTTACAGACACACACACATACAGACGGACGGACAAATTTTATTTCTAAAAATATGTTTTTCGGAATCTCCAGTGTCTGAAACGTGTAAATCCGTCAAAAATTTTTTTTCGATTTTTAAAACGATTACAAGACTTACCCTATACTACGTATGATGGGTAAGTAAAATAATGTAAATACTAATAACAAGCAGGTCTCGACTACCGCTTACCGGTTGTGTCCTGTGCACAAAATTTCTAGGAGGCACTAAAATTTTATATAATCTCTTGCGATATATTTATGTAGCTAATTTTATGTGTTTACAAACTGCAACAAATTTTGAAATGTATCTATTTCCCATTTTACCTTTTTGGAACGTTATAGGTAATCACTTACAAGATAATTTGGAAATACTACAATAGCTTACAAAATCGTCTGATAACTTGAGAAAATTTTCGTAGTTTATATTATTATTATTAATATTATTATTATCTCTTAATTCATTAAAGCCGGTTGGCAAGAAAACTTGCCAGGTAAAGCGAACAAATTTTTTAAGTACGAATACCAGTATTTTAGTTCGAAATTTTTCATATCATTTAATCTCAGATTTTGAGTGATTAAATAAATCCAAATTACAAAGTGGCAGAAACTGGTGTCAAAGAATTGAAAGAAATATAAAGGAGGATCGTCGTTAATGGGTTAATATTACATAACTAGCCGCCCTTGGCGACCAGTTTGGTCTCCGTTAGATGTGTGCTAAGCATTGTACCATGTTACTTTTATCCAAAATTTAATTTACTTTCTCAATACTTCGCCAAATCAGAAGTTTCTAGTAGAGAAATCAAGAACTCCGTATTTTTATGGGTACTACTTGGTTATCCCGTCGACCAAAAATATATCGCCAAACTATAAGATTAAATATCAATAATGGTTGATCGTAAATGTCATATTCGCTTGTTTTTAAGCAAGTTACACGTGTTTACGTCATCAAGTTATTTTTATTTCGACGTTTTATTTGTATTTTTATTAATGTTATACTAATTTATTTGTTCTTTCGCTATTTAAAATAAAAATTATGTCAATTTGTATAATTTGGCGATTTATATAATTTGGCGAAATGGGTCGACGGTATAACTAAGTAGTACCTTTTTATGCTAGCCAGGCGCAAGTGATAAATCATCAAACATTGTCTTTCCAATCGCATTTTTTCATATTTCATTAAATTCATCTAAAATATAAGAATTTCACTCATTTTATTTAAAATACATAATTTTAATTTGAAATTCATGACTTTCACTTTTTCTTTCCCTTTTTTAAGAAAAAGAAAAGAAAAATAATAAGTAATACCAAAAACCATGACTTTTAATTTCAGTATCAAAGCATTGTTTTAATTTACCACGCGAAAAATAAAGAAAATTAAAAAATGGTCACCTGGCATATAAAAAGTGAAGCGGTCAGCCCGGAACTATTGATGACAGTCACATGACTTAGGCTATTATTATATTAAATAGAATTTTCCACCTCTGTCACAAATATTTAACTTTTCCAAAAATTATTAAAAATAATTTTTTTGAAATTTCGTAAAGTGGAAAAATATGAAAGTTCAAAATTACAATAGAAATACGATTTACAATTTAAAACAAGAACGTAAAATCATGCGTTAAGCATAGATTATGTAACACTTTCCAACACATTCAAAATACTATAATACAATTTCGCAGTTTAATAAGGTGAAAAAGGATGTCTAAATAAACAATTCATAAAACGCATAACACATTTGAAAACACAATTACATCAATTTCCATCAAAAGTCGAAAAGAAATTTGAATTTTGTGTGCGGCCTTGCATATAAATTACAGATTTATCATATAATACATCGTATGCTAAAATTTACTTCAATTAGAAAACGCATAGCACAGTTGAAAATCCCCCTTCAGCAATTCGATCAATAAATGGAAAAGTACTTCAGATGTTTTGTGCAGCTCTGTATATGATCTATAGAATTTATACGCACTAAGAATGATTTTTAAAAAAGTTTAATTTAAAAGCGCGTACCACAACAGGAAACACACTTCCAGCAATTGTTGTTCACAGAGAGTTCTGTAACAAAATTATTTTGTGTGTCCCTGTATATCAATGATGAATGCTATGCAGATCATATCCTATACTAAATATCTTGCAGTGCACCTCAGAGATATATATAAATCCCAACAAAACGTTTTCGGTAAAAAAAAAAAGCGCCAAGTTCTCCTTAATGTTTCGGCCAGAAAAAGTAGTGATATCTGAAGTTCGCACAAGTTAAAAGCCAAACATCCCAAATCTTTCATTGAAAATGGCTTCCTGCGACTTGGCCATTGTTAATGCCTTCTACAGCATTTCAAAATTAATGATTGAGAAATTACACATTTATGAATTATTTAAATATTAAAAGTAATATGAGAATGCAAAGAGGCAAATTCAGATAAAGACATTATAAGTAAAAGATTTCTGATAACTACCATTCAGTTTCAACAAACATTAGTTTTGATTACAGATCATTTAGTCCACTTGTGGTTTAATTGCCATTTTGTACGGTCTAAAGCTAAAGTCATTAACGTAAAACCCAAGAAATAAAAAAAATTTACTTACTTCAAATCTTACAAGATGTTACATTATATTTTATTGTATAATATTGAAATCTTGTGTATTGACGAAAGAGATTTATTTCGTTTGAACATTTAATACAGTTTGTTTGCATACATTAAGAGGTATTTGATTTATAAACTGATAAAAACTGATACTAATTATGTTTTAGCAATTAGGGCTCCTGAATACAAGTATTTTGTTATTTTTAATTTCTAAGCATTTAAATAGACTGAAGTTGTTTAAATGCTTTTTTCAAATGTGTATTTTATTTCTGTACTCTGTGCCACAAAATGCCTAAAATAATCAAACAATGTAGTTGGCATGTAGCTCATTGGTACATATTTTAAAATTTGAAAAACTCTCTCGAAGGCATTAACGGCCAAGTCGCAGGAAGCCATTTTCAATGAAAGATTTGGGATGCTTGGCTTTTAACTTGTGCGAACTTCAGATATCACTACTTTTTCTGGCCGAAACATTAAGGAGAACTTGGCGCTTTTTTTTTTACCGAAAACGTTTTGTTGGGATATCACTACTTTTTGTATGTTTTTTCAAATTTGTTATTCTAAACTATATTAATATGAAAAAACTTAAATTTCTTTACTTTTATGCTAGCCGGGAGCAAATCTCCTCATTAGCATTTTGTTTTTTCGCCAATAGCAGTTTTCATTTTTCACATGTGTAAATTAGAAACAATGCTTTGATTTTCAAATAAAATATTTTAGTTTTCGTTATTATTTCTTATTTATTTATTTATTTATTTCTATGTTAAATATTCAATTAAATAAAATGAGAGAAATGCATCTATTTTAAATGAGATGACTGAAAAGTATATATCTTTAAATGAAATGAATGCAATATGAACAATGGAGTTGGGAACATTATTTGGCGATTTGCCACTTACGCCCGGCTAACATAAAAATAACTAAATTTATTTTATTGAGATATACAAATTTATACTTTATTTCTTTTTATATTAAAGTACTAGCCGCCTCTAGCAAGCAGTATTGCTCGTATTAATTCCATGTTAAACATTGCATCATGTGTCTGTTATTCATAATTTAATTTACTTGCCCATTCTTTTGCTCAGTCGGAAGCTTTTGATAGAGAAATCAAGAACTATTTACAATCATGGAAGCACATCATATATTTTGTGTTGTTATGTATTTCATCTTTCGTGACAAATATCGCTTAACTCACTTATGCATGTTTCCTTAGCAGTTACGATTCGTTCTCTAATGCGGAAATTTTTAATCCTATTAAGTAATCATTTCTAATTGGGGTCACTGCCAATTTTTGTATTTTAACTGATACGACTGGGTACAAGTGAAATGGTTCTTATGAAATCCTTTGACAATATCTGAATTTGTATTAAACCATATTGATGCTAATACCTTTTTTTTCACGTTAACCTTTTCAATAGACTCGATTACGGAAGAATAGAAGGTCTACCGGCTCACTGCCATGATCCATTTGAAAATCTATCATTCTTCTCATCTGATCGTGTTGAACAATTAGTCAATGTGCCATGGTTTTAAGATTTTAGCTAATTTTATTTGAAACCTGAAAACTAAAATGCGAGGAATCGGATTATAGAAGATTCATTCTAACGTACATATCGATTAACATGTTACATATTATAGAATTATAATAATCATAAGGAGAACTGGCAGTTTCAATGCTTTAATAGTTTCCGTAAATTTTCTTTACATAATACAGAAGTTTTAGCGGTGTAAAGATTAACAATATAGTCACAGTAAGTATAATAACAATAACAGAGGCTTTGGGCAGTGACGAAACTATTAGCACTTTGGAAATATTAGTACGTTATATCATATAACTATTCAGATGATATGCGGAAAAATAAAAATAGATGGCTCGCATTAATAATTAACTCATTTAAAAATAGCCACTAGCGTCAAATATTCGCCAAGCTTGGCGACATTTAGCAAAGTTTCGCAAAATTTGGTAATATAACATGTCAATTCTCAAATTTGGCGACAAAAAATGTTTTGTTTATTCTGACGTCATAATGATGCATATGTATTATGTATTATACACATACCTATAATATGTATGATGCAAATGTATTACGTACTATATGCATATGTATAATATGTATGATGCATATGCATAAGTTCATTAACATCATTAAAACGCACTTAAAGGAATAGTGTTACATAAATAGTAGGGATAATTGCCAGATCGACCAGAGTGCTATTGAGATTAGAATTCCGACATTTATAATAGACCGGGAGGCGTCTGTACACGCCATAACCTCATCGAGTTTATAGCTGAAATTTTAGGATTAGTTAAAACTAGATTAGCATATTTAAATGCAACAGGTCTGTTAAGTCATATCTTGGTAGAAACCACTTGAAGACCTAATTTTAGTGGTTAACTGATAGGTTTACTATTGTATTTTCCTGCATCCAAAAGTTTGGAAACATTGAGGAATGGGTGCAGGAAAACACAATGGAAAATCCACCAATTAACCCGTAAAATCGGGTCTGTAGGTGGTTTCCACAAAGATATGACTTGGCAGACCAGTTACATTTCAATACGCTAATCAATATTTAACTAATCCTAAAATTTCAGCTGTCAACTCGATGAGGTGGTGATCTGTGCAGACGCCTCCCGGTCTTTAATAAAATTTCTTTTAAGGAAGTAAAAGATAGAAAGATGGACAAATAAATTGAAAGATTTGCCTTATTAAGATTTTTGTAAAAGCATATAAAAATTCATTCAGCTTGAAATCATGTAACACCTTTATGACTCAGGCTAATTTTCTGAACAATGGAGTTGGGAACATTATTTGGTGATTTGCCACTTACGCCCGGCTAACATAAAAATAACTAAATTTATTTTATTGAGATATACAAATTTATACTTTATTTCTTTTTATATTAAAGTACTAGCCGCTTCTAGCAAGCAGTATTGCTCGTATTAATTCCATGTTAAGCATTGCATCATGTGTCTGTTATTCATAATTTAATTTACTTGCCCATTCTTTTGCTCAGTCGGAAGCTTTTGATAGAGAAATCAAGAACTCTTTACAATCATGGAAGCACATCATATATTTTGTGTTGTTATGTATTTCATCTTTCATGACAAATATCGCTTAACTCACTTATGCATGTTTCCTTAGCAGTTACGATTCGTTCTCTAATGCGGAAATTTTTAATCCTATTAAGTAATCATTTCTAATTGGGGTCACTGCCAATTTTTGTATTTTAACTGATACGACTGGGTACAAGTGAAATGGTTCTTATGAAATCCTTTGACAATATCTGCATTTGTATTAAACCATATTGATGCTAATACCTTTTTTTTTCACGTTAACCTTTTCAATAGACTCGATTACGGAAGAATAGAAGGTCTACCGGCTCACTGCCATGATCCATTTGAAAATCTATCATTCTTCTCATCTGATCGTGTTGAACAATTAGTCAATGTGCCATGGTTTTAAGATTTTAGCTAATTTTATTTGAAACCTGAAAACTAAAATGCGAGGAATCGGATTATAGAAGATTCATTCTAACGTACATATCGATTAACATGTTACATATTATAGAATTATAATAATCATAAGGAGAACTGGCAGTTTCAATGCTTTAATAGTTTCCGTAAATTTTCTTTACATAATACAGAAGTTTTAGCGGTGTAAAGATTAACAATATAGTCACAGTAAGTATAATAACAATAACAGAGGCTTTGGGCAGTGACGAAACTATTAGCACTTTGGAAATATTAGTACGTTATATCATATAACTATTCAGATGATATGCGGAAAAATAAAAATAGATGGCTCGCATTAATAATTAACTCATTTAAAAATAGCCACTAGCGTCAAATATTCGCCAAGCTTGGCGACATTTAGCAAAGTTTCGCAAAATTTGGTAATATAACATGTCAATTCTCAAATTTGGCGACAAAAAATGTTTTGTTTATTCTGACGTCATAATGATGCATATGTATTATGTATTATACACATACCTATAATATGTATGATGCAAATGTATTACGTATTATATGCATATGTATAATATGTATGATGCATATGCATAAGTTCATTAACATCATTAAAACGCACTTAAAGGAATAGTGTTCCATAAATAGTCGGGATAATTGCCAGATTGACCAGAGTGCTATTGAGATTAGAATTCCGACATTTATAATAGACCGGGAGGCGTCTGTACACGCCATAACCTCATCGAGTTTATAGCTGAAATTTTAGGATTAGTTAAAACTAGATTAGCATATTTAAATGCAACAGGTCTGTTAAGTCATATCTTGGTAGAAACCACTTGAAGACCTAATTTTAGTGGTTAACTGATAGGTTTACTATTGTATTTTCCTGCATCCAAAAGTTTGGAAACATGGAGGAATGGGTGCAGGAAAACACAATGGAAAATCCACCAATTAACCCGTAAAATCGGGTCTGTAGGTGGTTTCCACAAAGATATGACTTGGCAGACCAGTTACATTTCAATACGCTAATCAATATTTAACTAATCCTAAAATTTCAGCTGTCAACTCGATGAGGTGGTGATCTGTGCAGACGCCTCCCGGTCTTTAATAAAATTTCTTTTAAGGAAGTAAAAGATAGAAAGATGGACAAATAAATTGAAAGATTTGCCTTATTAAGATTTTTGTAAAAGCATATAAAAATTCATTCAGCTTGAAATCATGTAACACCTTTATGACTCAGGCTAATTTTCTGTAATCGGGTTTTGGCGACTAACATTTCTTATCTATAACTATAATCTTTCTTTTAAAGATTTAAAATTAACAATAAATTAACAGTAAGTAGGCTAATAATACAATATAATAACATTAGCAGCGGACTTCGGACGCCGCATCTGTCGCACATCGTTAAAGACAGTTTATTAGTTACACATTTCATTTAATTAAAAGGAGATTTTTAAACATTCATATGGAATTAGGATATTTTTCCACTATAGGGACCTTGGCATTTTTTTTTAAATGTTGGCGCAATTCGGACTTCAGAAACTGAGATATGTTGCCAAATGATATAAACAACTATGAAAGCAAACCTGATGAACTTTTATGTTGTCCATATATGTATGTATACATATAAACATTTTATTTATACATGTATAAAATATAGTTTTTTATGTACAAATTATTTCGGTCTGTATATAAAAATAAATAAATGGGTTCCTTACATCAAATAAATTGTATACATATGGAAAAAATTGCTTGTGTATATGAAAAAGTAAATAGGTTGCCAGAAAATGCGTTATTACTAAATTTCTTTTCTCGTTAAGGCAATTTTTTCTATTTCGCCAAGGCTACTATATCGGAAAATTACCGAACTGCGATTATATTTTGTTAAATGTGCTATTGTTTTAATATTGTGAATATATCATAACCTAGACTGATTAAAATTTTTAGGTATATTAATTTTTTCTATTTAACAAACATCTTTGGAAAAGCATATATATAAAATGTTATTCTGATTGAAATCACGTGACCCCCTTCAAAACTCTGTAATCGAGTTTTGGCGACCAACATTGGCACAAGGAACTGTTTACGGCCAAATGCACACCCCCTGTTTGAAGGGTTTAGAGGCGGAAATTCTGTGTTTTCAGATTTTTCTGGTTAATTGTGCTACAAACCCGACTTACTTGTGAAATTTCATGATTCTTCACTTTTAGAAGTACCTTAGTTATTGATGATGCGAAGTGAGTCAGTGACAAATAAGCGCTTTTTCGGAATTTAATATTTCGAAAACTACTAAATATAGAAGCATGAAATCGTGGAATCTCAGTTCAGTTTGACCATACGAGCATGTGTATAAAAGAAAAAATTCTATATCTCTCCCTAAAACGACGTTATGAGGGGGTGAAAAGTATGCCGAAATGGTTCAAGAAAAGGTAGCTTACGGCTTGTGCGAACTTGGCGGACGCACTGCCGTGCTCCCAGATTCCAATATGTTTGAAATAGTGCAACATGAATAAAATACACCGCAAACGATTTTTCACCCTAGACAGTAATGTAATGGAATTCTTTTGAGTGTCCCTGTAATTGAACAATGAATGCTATCCATATCATATTCTATAGTAAGCATCTTACAGTGTACTTCAGAGATATACAGTGAAACCTTCCTGTGCAACCACCTCCATTAAGCGACCACCTCCCTGAACGACCATTTTCTCATGGAACGAAATTTATTCCCATAGGCTTAACCCCTTGAGGGGCGGGGGGATAAAATATATCCCACCTAATTTAAACAAGATTCTCACCAGAAAATTTTAACTAAATTTTATATTTCTAACTTTGGAGAAATATCGTTGAAAAATTGCTTTTCCTTATTTAAAAATAAAATTTTTCGATTATTCCGGTGAGAATTCAATATTTAAAGACATTTTTGCTTGCCCCTCAAGGGGTTAATAAGAATTTTACCTCCATTCAGATATCATCCCAGTGGAACTCCCTCCATGAGCGACCCATTTCTTTGAAGAAAATGAAACAAATTCCGTTTTTGCCTGGTCGCTGAAGACTGTTTTATAAGAAAAATAATTCTGGAGAGCGCATTATTCATCAAACTTTTAAACTAAGTGTAGATTTTTTTTTTTTTTAATTCCTGTAATCTGTAAATGTTTAAACCCTTTTTTGCCTTTTTCGGCAATGAATTTAACTCTGATGACAAATTAAGAATGACAGTCAATAAACATCTCTACACTATTCTTTGAAATGCAGTAAACCAACGTTTAAAATGCACAAATAATGCGTGAAAAAGCAGCAAGCTCAGCCTTGCTTTTTCTAGCACGCTGTTCCTTTTTTCCCTCTCTTGCACTGATGAAGAATCTCGCTGTAGATTCGAAACAGCTGTTTGCTGCTTTTTCACGCATTATTTGTGCATTTTAAACGTTGGCTTACTGCATTTCAATATTCCTGCACAAAGGCTTTAATTGCTATTTTAATCTACACTATTCTGTCAGGAAACTCTCAAAGAAATAGATAAATTAATGGAATCTGCATTATTTGTTCCCGTCCAAAAAAAAATTGTATTTATTTACTGAACTTCGAGAGGACTTGGAAATAAAAGTTATAAAAGAAAAAACCGTAAAATTAAAACAAACGTCAATGTGTTCATTTTTTAAACTCTGCAGTAAATAACTTTTGTTTTGATACTTAAATTTTTATATTTTTTCCTAATGTGAAAAATAAATTTTATTAACGTTAATTGGATTTTTTTTCAACAATCAAAATCTTGATTTAAACATGACCTCCATTAAGAGACCACCTCTCGGAGCGACCAATTTTTATTGGAACGGAACATGGTCGGTTTAAGGAGGTTTTACTGTATACGAGGGCAGTTTGATAACTCCTTCACTTTAAAAAAAGTGGCGATTTGATCGCACTCTTATTATTATATTTTCAATTTATTATTATCTGCGGCAACATTCGTGCAATTTCCAGAAGATATTTTATATACACTGTGTTCTATTGAATTCAAAAGCAAACGATTGGCGTGTTTGTTCTGATTATGGAGAAAAAATAATTTCGTGTTTTGATAAAACACTATTTTTTGAGCGGAAAAACAATTACCGAAACTGAAGAACGGTTGAAAAAATATTATAGGAACTCTGGTCCATCACATGGTATGGTTCACAAGTGGTTTACGAAATTTCATTGTGGTCATAGGAACACAATAGATGCAGAACGCTCTGGACATCCAATTGAGATCATGACTGAAGAAATGGTCAACAAAATCCATGATATCGTGTTAAAAGACCACCGTGTGAAAGTACGTGAGATGGCTAAGAAGGTAAACATTTCAAATGAGCTTGTATTCAATATCTTGCATTAACATTTGGGCATGAAAAAGTTATCAGCAAGATGGGTGCCGCGATTGCTGGCAGTGGATCAAAAGCGGACTCGTGTAACCATTTCAAAGCAATGTTTGAACAAGTTTGAGCGCAATTCAAGCGAATTTTTGCGGTGTTATGTTACAGTTAATGAAACATGGATACATTACTACACACCAGAAATGAAAGAACAGTCTAAACACTGGACTTCTTCTAATGAACGTGCATCGAAAAAGGCAAAAACAGTTCTACCTCCCGGAAGGATTATGGCCATAGTTTTCTAGGACTCAAAGGACGTAATCCTCATTAACTATCTAGAAAAAGGAAAAACGATCACCGGACAATAGTATGCGGATTTATTAGACCGTTTTAATGCAAAATTGGAAGAACAGCGGCCCTATTTGCCCAAGAAAAAAGTGCTTTTTCAGCACCACAATGCGCCAGCGCACCCTTCTGCAATCAAAGCCACTAAATTGATTGAATTACGATACGAATTGCTCCATCATCCATTCTACTCTCCTGACTTGGCCCCCAGTGACTTTTTTCTTTTTCCAAACTTTAAAAAATGGCTTGGTGGAAAGAGATTTTCGTCAAATTTTGAGATCATTAACGCCACAAATGCCTATTTTGAGGAATTTGAGTAATCTTATTTTTTGGAAGGATTAAAAAAGTTAGAACATTGTTGAAAAAGTGTATCATTATGAAAGGAGAATATTTCGAAAAATAAAATGCATTTTGGTATTTATATTGTTTTTTTCATTTCAAAGTCACGGACTTATCAAACTGCCCTCGTATATAAATTTCAATGAGTTTGAAACTGTTAAAGAATATAAAAAACCATGAAACGATCCCCCCCCCCCCAAATAGGCTGCAATGAAACGGAATAGTGAATATCAATAACATATAGCAATTCCAAGTCGATCCGAGTATATTTACCTGAGTAAGAGCACGTGCAGATGGCAGCCAAACAAACCGAAGTCATAAACACTTTTCAACTATGTTGGAAAGTGTTAATAATACAATTTTTCATATGAAAACAACTGATTCTCACGAAAAGGTACAAAATAACAAGAAAAAATCTTTTTTATAAAAGTATGTAAAAAATCTTTAAAATTGCATGGATGCTTTCTTTTATGCTAATAAACTTACATTAGTGGTAAAATTTCCTATCATTAGGACTTCAAAAATTTAAATGAAGCCATATTGGACCTAGTTGCTACATATTTATTTTTTATAATTAAACTGTTAAGGTTCATTCACACAGAAACGGCAAAATTGGCCGGAAAAACAGTTTTAAACTTTTGAATTTAGATAATGTGATTTTCTGAAAAACAATGCGCATCAGGATTTTATTACTTTTCAGTTTTTTCTTTGTATTTGAGACCTCCTTATGATGCATCCAGTATTTGGTAAATAACTGATAGACTAGTCCAGCGGTGACCAACTGTGGCAGGCCGCATACCACTAAATTTTTTTAAGAAATAGCGGACTTCTTGAATAGCAGAGATTCGATGATTAGGTAAGACAATGATTACAATAAAATTTTAGTGGTGTCTAGCGTGCCACAGTTGGCTACACCTGAGCAAGACAATATCAGTAAAAATGGATATGCCATGTCCACGGAGGAGACAAAAATTAAGTTTTGCATTTTTAACTACTTTGGTTTTTAAGTTCAACATACTTAAAATCATCCAACTTGTCAGCATTTGATCCCATTTCTCATCAACTGGGGCAACCCGGCAAGTAGAGGCCTGGTCATCGGTTAGATAGATATATAGATCCCATTTCACGGCTCCTTCCCACACAGAATCATCCATCCATGTGGAATCATCACTCATAAGTATCCTCGATTATCCGGAACTAATTTTTTTGGACTCTCGAAATTTTTATAATGATAAAAGGTATACAAAAATTTTCGAAATCGTTTATTTTAAGGAGTGAATATAAAAGACAATAAAAAAACATAAATTTTGCATAAAGAATGAAGTCGATCGGATAATTAGTTGCCGAGATATTTGTAATCATATTTTCTACACTCTTCGATTTTCCATGACCCTGTATTTCATTCAAATTTCAATGAGATTATCCCATCAACCAGTGTTCTACATACTTGAAATCTTCCAATGGCCATTTATTCTCGCGACATTGCAGTAGGTAAAATGGCGGCGTGATCATTTGTTTACGTTTTGCATTCACGAATGTTTTTTAGCTATTTCTCTTAGTTACTTTATTTTACTGGGACGCTCAAGAGCTCAGAAAAAAAAAATAATGAAATAAAAAGCACATTATTTCATTATTTAATTATTAAATAATGAAAAATTTAATAAAAGCATGAGTTGAAAAATTTAAATGAAAAATTTTGTAAACTAGGGTGCTCTGCCCCCTACGAGCTACGCTCGTCAACCCCCGTTCAGACACCGCAGACTCTAAAAGTACGCTAATTTGATCGGCTTTAAAAAGATTTCGGAAAATTGAATTATAATTTAAAAAACAATGGCGATTCCCATATAAACGGATTTCTATTCATTTCTCTTTGACTGGGGAATTTTAAGGCCAAATCCGCTGCGGTACTACTTGATTAACCCGTCGACCAATTTCGCCAAATTATATAAATCGCCAAAGCACTCGCCAAATTATACAAATTGACATCATTTTTATTTTAAATAACGAAAGAACAAATAAATTAGTGCAACATTAATAAAAGTACAAATAAAACGTCGAAATAAAAATAACTTGATGCCGTAGACACGTGTAACTTGCTTAAAGTCAAGTGAATGTGACATTTACGATCAACCATTATTGGCATTTAATCTTATAGTTTGGCGAATGATAGATTTTTGGTCGACGGGATAACTAAGTAGTACCAAAAATACATATGTCAATCGCTGTTTTCGTCTTTGATTAAGTAAAATAAGATAAACATTTCAAAATAAACTAATATAAAAGGAATTAAGTAAACAGAGTCTTTGTCTCCCGGTATTTTTTAACAAAGCGAAAAGAAAGTTCTTTTAAATAAGACATTTTAAATTAATCGTTTTTAATCTGACGTAATTTTGACCAAACTATTCTTTCTCTTTTAATATTCACGTGAAAATACTTGTGTTAGAAATGTAATATTATTTGCTCTGTCCTAGCAAAAATAGTTGAAAAGTATCCTCTCAAAATATTAAATAAATGTCTAGCGCAATTTCTAAATTTAAACCGTTTTGCAATATTATTTTGTGTTCATTTTATATAATAACTGTAATGTGACGTAAATATGACGTAATTTCTCCTATTTAAGACTTCTAACGCATGTTAATAAATTTATTATTTTACGAATTCCTTTCTCTCTTAAAATTCACGTGTAATTATAGTTTTATGACGTAATTTTTAATAAGTTCCTGCTTTTTGTACATAATTATTTAATTCTAATTCCAAATGTTTTTTTTCTGTTTATAATAGTCACGTGTAAATAAATTTTTAATTTATTACACGTATAAATATTTTCTTTTTGAAGCAAACATTATTGTTACCGCTGTTTATGCAGTTGGCAACAGTTTAAATTAGTACAATTTTCTGAAATCTGTAAAAAATATCTCTAGAAATGCTGAAAATTTGAATTTAAAATAGAAATAAAACCTGAAAAAATGAGTCAAAATAAAAAAATTAATGCAATCTGCACTCCGGCAAATTCTAACGCATAATATGATCTAAAAATGATTACACTGCCATGTATAGTTTTTGCTGCTATAAAACTTTTTTAGGGGAACGATTTTGTCCAACTTTAGCATTAAATAACTCTTAAAATAATTCTTCGATTTGAAAACTGTCTGCATCAGCGTGTTTATCAAACATTTCTGTATAAAACCACCGATTTTCATATTTTTGTATGCATTATTTTTCTTAATATTAACGAAGTAAGACCTCCGGTCACAAAAAATTCAAAACCGGCGGCGGCGGCGGCGGCGGTGACAGCGGTAGTTACTTTTTTTTAGAATAGAGAGATACTAAAAATTAACATTGAAATAGTACCGCAATTTCGCACGTATACGCCGCACCTCAGATAACTTGATTTCCTACCAGAATTTATTTTAAATAAAATGTGACTTGCTTCTGCTTAGTACTTATTTGATTTCTTTTTTTCAATAAAATTTCCGGTTTCTAAAAAACTTAACTAAGCCGCTGCGTATACGCGGGAAATTGCGGCATATGTAAGTAAAATTAGTTTAATTAACATAATTTATAAATAGACCTCAATTTAAACACTTGAAATTTCAGTCATTTCTATAGACATTTGTGATAACTTAATTAATCTTAACGTTTTACTTCTAAAAAATTCGATAATTAAGCCAAAGTTAATCTGAAATTCAATGAATATTCCTTATATTATTCAGATCTATTGCATACATTTCTATTGTTTCAGTAGCAGAATAAAAAATAAGTGAATTCTTCAAGAGCATAAGGCTTTCAAATGGAGCGATTTTTCCATATTTTCCCAAACAGATGGTTTTCAGAGCAATTTTCCCAGAGCCATGGAGATTCTGTTCCGAAATTTCCGAACATTTAAAGCATTCACTTCTGAAAATTTTAAAGAATCGATCATCAGTCCGAAGATTCGAATAACGAATTCTTTTCCTCAGAAGCAAGGGCACAATTTCAAGAATTCTTGTGTGTGGCAGAGGGAGACGAGGTCCTGGAAGTACAGGGTTTGAAATAGCACACAGGATTGCGCGAACAACGCAGAAAAAAAATAATTTCGCATAATAATAAAAGCTGTGCAGTATTCTCCTCGCTCCGTAAATTCTTTCACAGGTATGCAATTCTTCCGCGAATATTTTTTCCTTTTTTTTTCGTGGAAGCCCGTGATTTATGTTCCCGTTATTTCGTAAAATCAATTCGTGAATAAGGAAAGAGCAGCTGATGTCACTGACAGAAAGAGCCCTTCTTCTGAAATTGATAGTTTAGGGCAGCGATTCCCAATCTTTATTGGTACGCGACCCATCTGTAAGTAAAAATAAATTTCGCCACCCACCTAATATTATCTAATGTCAGGATGTATCTAATATCAGTATGGAAATTATTGTATGACCTCTATAAGCTATCGGCTATCCTATCCTACGAAAAAGGCAGATTTTCGTACGAGTATGCACCATCAGCAAAATCAAGAATCGGCAATCCTAATACGTGTAAGTGGAATAATAATTAAAACAACCCTTACAAAAATAATGAAAAATACGTTTAATTATTATCAAAACATGAATTTGCAATCAGTGAGATTTCTGGCACTTCGTTTTACCGATGAGGGCATTTACTCGGTTGAAACTGTTTAATTTAAACCTTAAGTCCCTTTCTACACGCAGTTTGTTTCTGTACTTGTTTTTCAAAAACAGAGAAATAGAAAAAACACTTTCACATAAGTATGTCGTGCTCAACAGCATCAAAGACCCCAAATGTCTGATTTAGATATTGGGTTGGCAACTAAGTGATTGCGGATTTAAAATAAGAAGGAAAATTCAAAATTTTTGCTTAAAAATATAACTTTATTCAATTAGGTAACTGTCCATTTTTGTCGATGACCTTTTCTGTCTTTCAGGCAGTGTCATAATTCCACGTTTATAAAATCTCTGATTTTTGGCAGCAAAAAACTGAATTAAATGTGATTTTACATCATCAGCGTCATTAAAAGGATTACATTGGTGTCGTCTGGGCTGGTTCATCTTGCATCACCCACGATCTTTTCCGATTAACATTGTTATAAACTGCCCACTTTTTGTCGCCAGTTATAAATGAGTCAATTTCATTGCATTTCAGAGGAGAATCGCAGATGCTAATGCGTTGCGTCAAATGAATTTCCTGAAGCTGATGAGGGATACGTACATCGAGTTTCTTGACATAGCTAAACTGTTTTAATTTTTTTTTTCAATGCATGTATGCCATAAATTGAGCTTCTCTGCAATCTCACGCGTCGTCACGCCTATGACGATCTTAATCGATAATGGTCTTGATACGGGGCTCATCAACTTCAACTGGACGGCCAGATCGTTGCGCATTTTTCAGTGAAAAATCACCAGAACGAAATTTGGCAAACCGATTTTGACACTGCCTTTCTTTCAAGGCTTCATTCCCATATACGGCACATAACTTCTTGTGTGCTTGTGATGCGTTCTTGCCTTTTTGGAAATTACAATAAAATATGTCTGAAATGCATGTTTTGTTCTTCCATTTTTAAACTGATATAAAAATTAAACTAAATAACTAAGCAATACAATTTCTTTGCTAAATTAAAGGCGGAAGTCCAAACAACAAGAAAACGATGTAGGTTTGGTACTTTAAACACGTTGACAAAACAAAAAGAATGTGCTAACATCTATTGACAAAATCCGCAATCACTAAGTTATTTCTGGTTATTGTGCTCGTATATTCATCCAGAAGGAAATTAAGGGTTTTCCCTTAAAACCGCCTTGAAAGAGAAATTACACGATAGGTAATTCTTCAGGTTTTGAGCATTTTGGGCTTTTTAAATGTTCGTCTTCAAAAGGATGTCTAATCCACAAACTCAAGAGCGGGGGACCAGGGTTGCCATAACGACTGCGCGACTGCTGCCATATCTCACAACAAGGTCATAACATAATACCGACTAACTATTTAAGAAAACACTGTTTTCTCACGAAGTTTTAGTTTAAGCTAATTTCTTTTACGATTATTGCAGTTGAAAAATAGTGTATTTGTTGTATTTTTTAAACAGATGAGATAAAAGATATATTTTGTGGCAAAACTCGATTATTCCGTGACCCATGTATTGGGAACCATTGCTTTAGAGGACTGCTAATTTAGGTTCACAAATATGGATCTAAAATTACAAGCCCTCATAAAATATCAAATTATTTATCAATAACCTAAATTCACGCAATAGTAAATTTAAGGGCTTTAAACCAGTAAATGATCTACAAATCCTCGATTTTTTTAATGAAAAGGGTTTAAGAAATAATGATAAATTATGAAAATTATCGCTTTTTTTTGGCCAAGCTCCCTTGAAGGCATTTTGTAAACTCACAAGGGAACCACTTTTGGTGTTGCTCGCACCTAGCATTGAGACCTGGTGCATTTTAAAGCCCTATATTATGAAGTTTGAGAATCGATAAAATTTTTCTGTTAAAATAATATTTTTTGATTATACAGCAGCATAACTTTCTGAAAATGCAATTTTCGAGACCACTGATCGGGCTATTAAAATTAATTTTTTTTAAAGAAAAGCATTTAAAAATAAAAATTAGTTAATAATAAGTATAAAATATTGAATAAAGTTTGAAAATTCCTTCAAAAACCCACAAATTTGATTTTGAAAAATTGCAACTTTATATTCATATTTTTGGCGGGGAAACGGTTAGCGTTTATTTTCAAAAGTAGAGCTTTCCAGCAACCCTAGCCAAATGTCATAGCTGAATTTGTAATAGCTAAAAATTGCAATGTCCGACATATTTCGCCGCAGTAATTTTTCTAAATTGTGTAAAAATATTAATTTACTTTATGATTACTTTTACAAAAGGACCATTTAATACAGCAACATTTCATTTTAAACATTCGAAACTTTATTTCATTCGATTTCAAAAGAAAAGATTTTTCTTATTTTGTATTTCACTAAAAAATAGTTTTCAATGATCTTCGAAGCTTTTATAGAATTATATTTATTACTTATGTATTTATCGTCTGCATAGAAAAAAAAAATAAAAACCTATTATTTGTTTCTTATGCTATCAATTATAAAAAAGAAATCTCATATAATTCTAGCAATATGTTCTGTACATTTTCTCTTTGGATAAAGCGGGCGGAAAAATTGTAGCGCCATATTTGGCGACTTAACTCACTTTTGGCGTGAAATAAACAAATAAATATGTAATAATAAAAAATTAAAAGTATAAAAAAGTATATAAAATATTATTTTAACACAGAAATTTTTTCGGTTCTCTAACTTTTATGTATAGGGCTACAAAACGCACCAGGTCTCGATGCTAGGTGCAAGCAACACCAAAAGTGGTTCCCTTGTCAGATGAAAATGACATTTGTTTTAAGAGGAAATAAGGATCATGTTTATTGGTTTTACTTGAAAGCAAAAAAACATTCAGCTATAGAAGTAAAGTAAAACTGTAAAAAAAAATAAGCAGTTTAATTTTTATAAGGAAAAGAATAGAGGTCCACATTTTGTGTACCTCATTTCTGAAGGGGTTAAAGAACACTAAACTGCACGTTCATATTCGAACCGTCCAGTTCGTGTATACTCATTCAATGTTCTGCATATTTGACTCCAATAGCTGTATTATTTAAATTCAAGTATTTTTAAATTTTTAACATAGTTTTAACAGTGGGTTAATATTTATACATATTTAAGGTTTATCGTGATGTACATAATTCAGTTTTTACACCATCTTCTTCTACTATATATAACATAAAAGAATGTCCTAGTTATAAATTTTAATGATAGTATCAACTGTAAGCGTTGTAGAATGCAGAGTGTTGGTTCAAGGTCAGAAATAAAGAGTAACTCAAACAGTTTCAGATAGGCGCATGCGCGAGTGCTGCTTTGTTATTGACTCGCTTGCAGTGCCAAATACGCAAAATGGCGACTCCTGAGCGTAAAGCGTTATTGCAGGGCTGAAGTTTTAAAAGCCATTAGACCAGTGGTTCCCAACGTGGGATGACTTTACAGAGGGGCAATTTCAGATGTCTTATTAACAAATTTTCTGTCATTTTTTTTCTAATGAAAGTAGTGTCTTAGTCAAAAATAGAAATAATAGATGAAAAAATTTAAAAATGACTGAATAAAAATTAATTTTCGAAACGATCCCACTTAAAAGTTCAAAGATACACTGAAATCGGAATAATTATGTGATTTTATTTCGATAATTTGACACCTTTTATATTTTAGAAAATCATTTTAATTTTTCTGGTTTTAATATTATTTTAGTAAATTACATCTCTTTTTTTTCCACTATTTATTTTAAAGAGAACCTTGTACACCTATTCATAATGTAATATGCCCCATGATGGAAATTTTACATATGAAATTTTGTAGGGTATATCTAAAATTGGTTATTTGGACATGTTTAATCTAAAAAATGTTTTGAATGACCTAAATGTGGTGCTACATTTATGAAATTAATAAAACACCGTGCGCATCACGGAAGGAAAGAATTGAAAGTAAACTTCTTATGGCTCTTCTGCAGACCACATACAGAATATGGCATTCATGACATATGAATTTTAAATTGGAGAAAACATGGTGGCCAAATTATAATAATGGGTGCCGGGGGGGGGGGGGAGCACGCTATCAAAGAAGTATGTTATGAGAGGAAAGAAAAATAATAATGGATAAAAGCGCGAATCCGGAAATGTTACTTGTGAATTATGTTATCCATACAGTCTCGGCGATAAACAAATATCATTTATTCTGAACGAAGTACTAAAATCCATTATAAAATATATCAGTCCTATCAGATGTAATACAAAATGAGAGAGATTTCAAGAAATTTTACGAAAATAAAAATGTAGACTATTCATCACTTAAAAATTTGAGGTAAGTTGCCAAAAAACAATAAAACTTTTGTAGATGTAAATGCTAGGATACATGGCATCACTGCATTCATGGTTAAAAGCATACTTGTAATTAAAAAAAATATATGATTTTGATAAATTGAAGAATGTGAAATCACTTATCAGAGTTAATGGTATTTTCGGATCCATCCGGAAAAATGGAAGTTTATTTTTTATAGTGACAATATTTATATGATATAGAAGGGGGGGGGGGGGGGCATCAGGATTTTTTTAGAGATGGTTAGGTGGGGCGCGGCCAAAAAAGGTTGGGAACCACTGCATTAGACCGATGCGATATTTTTCCTTTGGGGCTTTATAAAAGGCTGTGTCTACGTTCCCCAGCTACTTAATGATTTACCAGAGTTGAGACACAGAATTAAAGAGGCTATTGCTTCCATGACTCCAGGCTTTCGAACCGAAGTGTAATTCGACTTAAGGTTGGATGTGTGCCGCATCACTAAAGGGGCACCTATTGAACATTTGTAAGAAAAACTAGGTTAGTTTACCTTAAACTTTTATGTATGACTTGCTATAAATGCAGTAAAACCTCCCTAAAGCGACCACGTTCCGTTCCAATAAAAATTGTTCGCTACGAGAGGTGGTCTCTTAATGGAGGTCATTTTAAATCTAGATTTTAATTGTTGAAAAAAGGTAACAATTAATGATACTAAAATTTATTTTTCACATTAGGAAAAAACATAAAAATTTAAATATCCAAACAAAAGTTAATTACATAAGTTAATTACTGCAGAGTTTAAAAAATGAATACATTGACGTTTGCTTTGCTTTTACAGCTTTATGATTTAAAACTTTTATTTCCCAGTCGTTTCGAAGTTTAGAAAATAAATGCAATTTTTTTTGGATGGGAACAAATAATGACGATTTCATTAATTTATCTATTTCTTTGAAAGTTTCCCGACAGAATAGGGCAGGAGACCGTCATTCTTAATACGTCATCAGAGTTAAATTCATTGTCTAAAAAGGCACAAAGGGGTTTAAATACTTAAATGTTAGCGGGATTTTAAAAAAAATCTAAACTTAGTTTAGAAGTTTGATGAATAATGCGCTCTCCGGAATTATTTTTCTAATAAAACCTTCTTCAAGCGACCAGTAAAAAACAGAATTTTCTTCAAAGAAATGGGTCGCTCATGGAGGGAGTTCTTCTTGCATGGTCTCTGAATGGAGGTAAAATTAGTATTGAGCCTATGGGAATAAATTTCGTTCCATGAAAAAAATGGTCGTTCAGGGAGGTGGTCACTTAATGGAGGTGGTCGCACAGGGAGGTTTTACTGTAGCCTAAATTAAACTGGGACATTCTTTTATGGACACACTATATAAAATTAAACAAAAACATAATTTGAAGAACAAATTAAAAAAACAAAATTTATTTCCTACATTGCTTAAGCCCGAGAAGGGACAGATATTAAGTTGTTTCATTCAATTAGTTCTGCATTTAATGTTAAATTTTTGTAACAAATTAGTTAAGCCATTTGAATATTATAAAATAAAAATAAAATTCATACAATATGATACTTAAAACACCCTAAAAAAATAGACTCCGTTCAAATGAAATCGAAATAAATCTTAGACTTCTTCCATTTTTAATTGAAAATATTTGTATTACAGATTTCATATTATGTTTATGACAATTGTGCATAAAATGATAAGATGCATGCAAAATACAAAACTTAAAAAAATGTCTCAGATTTATTTCAATTTCATTTGAACGGAGTCTATTTTTTTAGGGTGTTTTAAGTATCATATTGTATGAATTTTATTTTTATTTTATAATATTCAAATGGCTAAACTAATTTGTTACAAAAATTTAACATTAAATGTAGAACTAATTGAATGAAATAACTTAATATCTGTCCCTTCTGTAGGAAATAAATTTTCTTTTTTTAATTTGTTCTTCAAATTATGTTTTTGTTTAATGTGTCAAGTTTTTTAATAACTACAGCACTCAGACGAACCCATTTCAAAATTAATAGAGAGTATCATCATCAGGCTTTGATGTATTCAGTATTGCATCACAATGTGGGATGCAGTTTATCAATGTGTAATTCAAAATGTTTAACCACTGTAGTAATCCAGGTTGCGGTAGTTTGGATAAAAACTTCCAATCTGAACGTAAAAAACCTATAATCAAAGCATCAAAAATTAACTTAACTTAAATTTAGATACCCTATTTCCCACTCAGGAACGCTATGAATGTAAATGCAAATTGTGTTGAATCCTTACTGCTAATATTTAACAATATTATAGCTATGATATAGTAAAAAATAAAAAATAAAAGTTTTACTTAAATTTATAAACCTTATTCTCTCCCAAGGAGTGATGTAAACACATCAGAAAATTATTACCTAAGTTTAACTTGGGGTATAAATAGTTCTCATTTCGGAAAAAAAAAAAAAAACATTTTGTTATGTAATTCCCCACTAAGTTCGCTAACTGCGTAAAAATAGCTATCCATTAGAAACTTTTTACTAAAATATAAACCTGACCAAAGCAAAATCTTATTCTGAAAATATTCTTTCTATTTCGACTATGACGCCATATTCACCTTTTTAATTTTTGAAAAAAAAAACTAGCTCAATTTAATATCTCACGTAAAAATGTTTCAACTAAAAGAAATAATTTATTATTATCGCTTTTGAAAATTTTGCAACAATGAAGTAAAAATGTTACATTTTCTATGAAAAATGACCGTTGATTTTCAATGAAAAAAGCGAAAATTGGAATTATTAAGACAAATATTTGAATAATGTAAAAAAAAAATGGCCCATGTTTCTCTCTGGGTTATAATTCACCCATATGCAAAGGCATTTTACCATTCATTTTGACCCTGACGTCAGGCAAACGTTTTTACACTTTAAATTTATAATATCATTAGAATTAGTAAAGAATAAAAAATGAGTGGCATCAGGGACAAAAAGGTGGGAAGAAAAAATGAAAAAGTTATGATCTCCATAGACTTTTCCATGTTAAATTAACATTGAGAAGTGACACTGGAAATAAATAAGTATTGCGCTGCCGCGCAATACTTAAGTGAAGCTGAAAATTGTGTTCTGGCTGCTTATAACTTGAGTTCTGCTGAATGGATTTTAAAGGGACTTTCATAGTTAGATTATTCTTCAGGGATGGCTTTAGTATGTTGTACAGTCGTGGAAAAAAAAAAGTAAACACCCCCTACTAACTCCTCAACAAATCATCATAGAAGAAAGTTACTGGTACCGAACGATTGGAAATAAAGTCTACTTTTAAATGATGTATATAAAATATTCTTAGGGGGTCATCTACATATTAAAACAAATCCTAACTTCATTTTTTTCAACGGCAATACCCAATTTTAACGAGATATTTCAAATCTTCGGTTCAAACTATGCCTGGACACCAAATTTCAAGTAATTTGAATGATAAGTTTTTGAATTATAAACATTCAAAATTTAGTGCTTCTAATGTTAAATTATATTTTCATATTTTTATTTATATCTCCCGAAATTATGCTCCTAATGTGCTAATTTTTTTTGTGGTAAAAATACTAATATACCCAAACATAAATAAGCTCAATTTGCAATTTTTTATAATTTTATGATATGAATTATGAATTATGAAATTAATATTCGAAACAATTATGAATTGCAACCTACAATTTTTTTGATGGATTTAGATTTATTAAGTCCTGCTTTATGGAAATTCAAAAATTTCACGTTTTTCTTCCAAGTAGTTTTCAAATTATGCTTAAAAAACGGCAAAATGATGGTTTAAGGGGCCGTCTATGATGGAAGTGAGTAGACATTTTGAAATTTATTCTGCCGTACTGTAATCTAACACGCTTCATTGACTCCTTGAGTGGCGCTTAAGGTGCCTTGATCAAGGAAGCGGCTCTCTCGGTTAACAATCCAGTACGTAACTTCAGTTTGGATTAGAGGTCTGCACGGGCCCGGGCTTGGCCCGAGGCCCGTACCCGGCCCGGCCCGCGGGCCGGGCCGGGCCGGCGGAATGAAGGCGAATTTTCAAACGGGCCGGGCCGGGCCGGCAGAATTAGGACAATTTTTTCAACGGGCCGGGCCGGGCCGACCGACAAAATAAACGGGCCGGGCCGGGCCGGCAAAAAAATTAATCGGGCCTATCGGCCCGATATAAGAATTTAAGCGAAGTAGATAAAATACCAGCCATTTTCAATGAATATGATTTTCTCGAGAAGTATAAATGTGCGTCACGAGCCGATGCGAGTTTAGCAACATCAATACAGAAATGTAACGTGTCCATCGTAGAGATCAGCATCGTACAGTTACAAGATGTCTGATTCCGAGTTTAATTTTTTTTCAGCACACTCGTGCCGGGAAGGAAGTGGTCTTAATCGATCTCAGGATGTGTAGAACAGTCATTTTGTTTTGTAATATTAATAGTGATAATGAACTTCTCTTAAGAGTATCTTTGGAAATATACCTTAAGGTGGTTCTCATATTCACTGCTCAACAATGCAAAGCTTTCAGACACATGTTTCTGACAAAAACTTTAACTATAAAGGCATAAAATTGACAGGCCTGCCTATTGAAGGCATTTGGAAACGAATAGCTTTTTCCATATTTAATAAATTACTTACAGAGATAACAGCGATTCTTGTCACGTGACTGTACGTTTTTCTCCTTTCCTGTGCTATCGCTTCCGGAAATTCGATTCAAAACGCTAACTTTGACAGTATTTTCAGAAAGATATATTGCTTTTATCTATGGAAAAAACGACATTTACATAGCTTTTGAATAAGAATACCTGCCAATCTTACACGTTTCCGAAAAGAAAAGACTTCATAAATGTGTCGAAATGTAGCTCCTTTGGATTTGAGAAAAGTCTTAAAAATAAGAAAAATATTTTCACAAATCTACTTCTTATTACACAGCTTCAAATGTTATCTTGTTTTTAATCCTTTATTCTGAACTACATTAATCTTTTAATGAATCCTTATTTCCATTTTGAAATGTCTGTAGACACGATGACTGTAAGTAATCGTTAATCATTACTATTGTGCGTTTTCTGTTTTGCGAACATCATAGTAATGTAAAATATACTGTAAAATGTTCCCATAAATATGTATGTAGTATTCATTAAAAGAATCTTAATTGTATGTTGAGAAAAAACGGATTTTTTTTTTTTTTGTAGAAATTGTATCGGGCCGGGCCCGTTTTCACTGATTTTTGTACGGGCCGGGCCGGGCTCGGGCCGATCTTCCAATTTTTACAACGGGCCGGGCCGGGCTCGGGCCGAACTTCCAATTTTTACAACGGGCCGGGCCGGGCTCGGGCCGAACTTCCAATTTTTACACCGGGCCGGGCCAAGATAGCTTTCGTACGGGCCGGGCCGGGCCCGGGCCTGGAAATTCCGGCCCGTGCAGACCTCTAGTTTGGATACAGCCCTTAAAATACGCTCGTTTTAAAATAATTAATTTCTCGGAAACTTATGGTACGAATTGCATAAAAACTCGTTTTTAGGCTAATTGAAGGGTGTTGAGTTCATTTATGCTATCAGAATTGGGTACTGCTATTGAAAAAAACAAAGTTATGGTTCGTTTTAATATGTAGGTGGCCCCCTAAGCAAATTTTATATACATCATTTAAAAGTAGACTTTATTTCCAATCGTTCGGTAGCAGTAACTTTCTTCTACGATAATTTGTTGAGGAGTTAGTAGGAGGTGTTTACTTCTTTTTTTTTTCCACGACTGTACATCATTCTACATTACTTAGTTGTAAAATTATGTTGCAGAGTTCTATATTCAAGAGAACCCGATTTTGAAAGATTAGCCTTTTTTATAAAGTTCTATTAGACAGATTTTGACATGACTTGCACTGTTAGTTAGATAATTTTTCAGGGATGGTCTTTGTATATTAAATATCGTTCTATCGTTCTTTATCAAATCCTGCTGTGAATGAGTAGCTAAAGGAGGTTGTCTTAACATCTCCAAAATTTCACTGTCACATTAAAAAATATAATAGTACAATGGCCTACGATTCATTTTCAGCAATACGGAAAAACCTTCAGATAAAGTTCTATTTTACTTTAAAACACAAGATCAAATTCGCCGATATATTTAGTTTTATCCGAAGCCTGCTAATATTCTCCTTTTTAGTATATTAACTCTTTGTGCTCTGACGTTCATGGTTGACCCAAAAGACCGATTGCTACCACTAACTTTTAATACGATTTCTCGCCGTATTTAATGACAGAATTTCTGATATTTAATACAGCAAAGAATATTATTAAAATTTAGTGGTGAAAATCAACCATTTAAATCGGAGCGCTCTCATCCCTGGACGGTACTTTAAGTATCATTAATGTAAAATTCACTTAACCCGTCTATTATTAAAAAATCATTTTACTTTTTATACAAAATACTTTGCTGTTTTACATTCAGTAAGCAAAACAGTCGAAGTTAAATCTTTTTTAAAGCGGTAATTGTCACTACCAGATGCAGCTTTTCTCTTATCAAAAAAAAATTATATGAAACATTTGCAACTACAAAAATCTTTCCACTTACAGATAGGATCACAGTACATTTATTTACATTATTTTTATAAAGAATTGTGATATTTCCATAACCGTATTTTTTGCTAATTGATCTAATTATTCTTGTATATATTTTACAAAGCGCTATAACTACTGATTTATTAACTCAGTTTAAATATAAAAAAATATCTAAATTTCATATTTCTATTTTTATTCTAAAAATCATATATTTGTCTGCCTGTCAATTTTCATGTTTTATTTATTTTTTACTTTATAGGCTTTTTTTTTTTTTACTGTATAGGCTTTGCAAATTGACCAATCGTCACGAATTCTTAGTTTTGTGTTAAGGTTAACAGTACTATTTTAAAGTTTCTTAGAAAAGTTGTAGTATAATGTATATATATATATATATTTTTTTTTTTTTTTTGGGGGGGGGAGACACCTCAAAAAATTTCCATATATCGCAGTTTGCTGCATGTCAAACTAAGCGATATCGGCAACAACGAGATTTGAAATGCATGTCGATAAGTCTTACATCAATTAGGGTAACCCGCTTTTCCCTGAACCCGATACGACACGGGTTGGGTTGGCAATATTTTTTTCGTTGTGGGTCGGAGTCGAGTCGGGTAAATTTTATTTGTTTCAAGTTAGTTTTTGACTCTTGCGGGTCAAGTTTAATTTGATAAAGTGTTTTTTTTTTTTTTTTTTTTTTTTTTTTTTTTTTTTTTTTTTAAGAAACTTCACAATATTGTTTAATTTTTTTAAACTATATATTTTAATACAAGTGAGTATATGTAAGTTCCTTTGTCTATATAAAAGATAAAAACATCTTTCCTTTATTAAAACGAGTCGTATCAGGATGACTTCAAATAGCATTTTCGAGTTCGGGTCGAGTATATTCCGGCCAGTGAAGGACTCCAGTGTGGATAACAATATAGGTTTGACATAAAACACTTAAATAATACTTTCAATAAAGTTTGACTTAACATTGATAACAATAGTATTGATAACTTGAAACACGTCAACTACTTTTTACACCTTTTTAGCATATTAAAGTTTATTTCTAAATAGTTTAATGTTTTATAATTATTCCGAAAGATGGCAGCACTAAAGCATTTTAATAAAATCTAATTTCAATAAAGCAGAAAGCAGTTTTTCTTCTTATTCTTCTCTTTGGATTTAACTGACTTTTATACTTCCTTCGTAACTTCTTAGATTAAAAAAACGTAGTTCCTCTGCTAATGTTGAAAAATGCCCTGTAATTTCCCTGTTAAATCTGTTGCTATCTTAAAAATACGTATTTTTCTTAATTCATATGAAAAAGAAATTTTGTTCAAAACTATTATAGATATCTATGAAATTTCATTGAATTATAAAACTGATTTTCCATTATATGATTTACTTTTAGAGTTCTTTTATTCTCCGTTTCTTCAAGTGATTTCTTGTTCTGTCTGATTTATTCTTTCTTCTATTTGCTTACGAATAGCAATTTCAAATATGTCTTGATGGTTTTGCACAAGATGGCAGCACCATAAAAATAAATAAGTCATATCTAAAAAGTACAGTAGAACCCCGATCCATCGTTTTTCAACTGGTACGTGAAAAAAAACGATGGACGCGGGAAAACGATGAATACGGGTTAACATCAGAACACGAAAAAAAATAATGTTTATACATTACTAATGCATACAATGTATACAATATACTAATAAATACTAATTTCTTGCTTACCAAACTGTAAAAGTAATAAATCGAAGTTGTAGAAAATTTAAATTTATTTAAAAAATTTAGTAATTTTATGTTGGGTTTTTCGTTCATTTTTTAAATAAAACGACAAATTTTCAAGATGTACAACATTTTTCTGGTTATTTTCTGTAATTGCATGTGCATATATGAAAGTTCGTAGAGTTTCAAACCCCGTAATTGCATAAGACAGACTTGGCACTGGTGAAAGGCTCAGCTTTATCTGCATGGACATGAACAGTATTCTCTGCTTCTTCGCCATTATTTTCACTTTTTGTATCATCACACATTTCTTCTATGGTTAGGACACAATATGTCGCAACATCTTGATCAACGGAAGTATAATAGCTGAATTTCACACCAGATACAAACTCTGCTACACGCAACCACTCTTCATCTTCATTATCGTCACCATCATCATTAATTTCTTTTTCTTCTGTTGAGCATTCTTCATCAATTTTTCGCACAAAATCGCACTTCACGAAACAATTTTGGATGGCTAAAGAGGTTACTTCATCTTCATGCCATGCTGAGAGTACAAAATGAATACCCTGCAGAAGTTCTATTTTTGGAATAGGTTATTTTGCCTTGTTCTATGAATCGTAAAGATCCTTTCACTAGCTTTTTCCTGAACAATTCTTAAAACAGTTGATTATACCGGCATAAAAAAGTTGTACGACAGATGTACAATTAGCTGGGAAAAAACAGACTTTTATATTTTTTAAGGACGAAGTATCTGGTGAATTAGCTGAAAAATTATCAATAAATAGATTGATTTTCCTTTTCTTAGCGCCGATTGATCTATCAAAGTCATGAAGAAATTTTGTAAATATATCATTTTTCATCCATGATTTGGCTTTCGAATGGTAGACTACTGGCAGTTTCTTTGCATTCTTGAAGCATCGGGGTTTAGAAGATTTACGAATAATGAGGGGTAACTGTTTATCAGAACCGTCCTTATTTGTGCAATAGTATCACTATAAGTCTTTCTTTGGAATGTTTACCACCATAACAAGACTCTCCTTTGAACGCTAGCGTTCTCTCTGGCAAGCATTTATGAAACAGACCTGTCTTGTCTTATTACAGATGCCACAATCCTTGTATTCTTCTAGTAACTTCGGAAAAGTTTTTCGAACCACATTTCTATTGCATCAGTATTTACTATTGCGGCACTTTGCCGCGTAATTTCCTGGCTATCAATCCATGGCGAATTTTAAAACGTGCAATCCACCCATTTGATGCAGAAAAAGTATCCATGACATATGAGGCAGCGATTTCAAATGCCTTCTCTCGGAGAATAATCCCATCCACAGGAATATCTGACGCACGACCCTGCTCGTACCAAGTGAAGAGAAGTCTTTCCAACTCACTGAAAATAGACATTTTTCTAGATTTTCTCTTTTTTGCAGAAGTTCTATACTTATAAGCCTGTTCTCTAGTATTTTTCTTTTTCGAAATTATCGAATTCAGTGTTGAAGCCGGTATAACCTAAACGTTTAGCGATGTTAATTTTTTCTTAAAAGGATTTTTTTTCCACTGTGCACTACACACAACAGATTACCCAGGAAAAGCTGGACGAAGTAGATGTATCCATCCTCCCTTTTACGCAGAATAGAATAATACCATTCTCCAAACAAGAACATCTGTTCCACATTCAATTATTTACACGTACAAACATGTCACAATATCGCACTAATCATAGCCCCTCCCCCCTAAAACATCACAAATGAGTTATTTTAGGAAAAAAGAAGTATAGTTCCAGTGTGTATGTCATATGGAACCGCTTGACCTTCAATTTCATTTCGGTGAGGAGGAAAATCTTACAACGATGAATGCGGGAAAACGTCTTTTTGAAGAACGATGCATGCGAGTTTCGTTAACATTATTTAAATATAATTTGTGCAGGGACCATAGAAATAAAACGATCAATCGGGGAAAACGATGGATACGGGAACGATAGATCGGGGTTTCACTGTATAATGAATTCATGAAAATTTCATCTTCTAAATAGTCCAGGCGTCCAGGGGAAATGTACCAAAAAAAGGGGGTTACCTTACAAATGGTCGGGTAAAAGATTATTTTATTCTGAATTGTTTATAATGATGCCAACATGGAAAAACCAAGTTTTCTAATAAAATTTCTTAAGGCTAAATTTTCTGTGACCAAAAAGCAAGAAAATTTTGAAACCTTTTTTTTTTTTTTAAATATCTCGAGACCCGTTACCGTAGCATGTTATTTGTCAGTTACAATATTAAAGAGGATAAAATTTTCTACAACTTTCACATTTACAACTTTTTTATACACTCAATAGCAAGCGCAGTACGCCATTTCAAAAATAGGACAACTTTTTCAATTTTCTTAAAAACCGTGAAAAACGCAGTTCTGCACCAATTATTCAAATGTTTCCCACAGATTTAATCGTGTATGTCAACTTCTATATATTAGTAGCAGTAAATTATGTGTTTCAGGGCTAAAACTAGCCTTTTTTGCACCCGTGCCAAACATGAATTTTGGCGCCCCTCCAACCCCCCCCCCCCCCTCTTTTAAAAAGAAAATTTAACACGGGAATTTTAATAAATCTCTAATAACCGGATTTTGAAAATTTTAAGTGTGTAAGCATAAAATACGTAATGCTGAACTACGTAATCAGCTTTGCCAAATATTGGTTCATTAAAACCTTGAAAACCGTACCGAAAGGAACCAAAATATATTCAGCTTTAAACAGGTTTCCATATTAGCAGGTATAATTGTTCATATTCTTTCTCTTGAAAAAATATATAATTTTCTTTAAAGACCTAATTCCATATATACAGATTTCATTTTCAAAGATTTTACGGTAGTTGTCTTATTGAGGCGTTTAAAGTCACAGTTATATGAATTATAGGACTAAATTAGTCACACGAAGACATTCGCAAGGTAATATTAAACCTATGGGAGCGTTCTTGACAAATATCTCGCTCGCATTTTGTTACTTTAAAAATATATATATTTTTTTTTTTTTTCATGGGATACTTGAGATCAATATCTAATGTTGTGCATTTGTACTTTTTCGGGTTTGGTTGTTTTTTTTTTTTTAATATATTCGGACACTTTCATTTTTGGAAAACTATTTGGAACCCGTTCTGAAATTTAAAGTATTCTGTTTGAGCTTTAAAGCAATTAATAGATAATCTTAAAGTTTTACATATTTTTGCATGCTAAAATGATATAATCTCTTGTTATATTTATTGATATAAGTGGAAAGAAATTGACAATATATTTAAAAACTAATATTTTAAATATTTTTTATAAAACTAGTGATCTCAAACATTTTATTAACAGAATTTATAAATTTTACAAGATATAAATGCATAACATTAGTTAGTGAAATAATCTTGTGTCATTTTTATTGTAGCTATTTTATAAAGTAAAAGTATTTCTTTCATCATAAAGGATATTTATCTTTTGAGTCCCTCCCTTTTATATGGAACTACAATTCAATGTTTGTTATCTTTAAAACAGTAAAAAATTAAAACAATCAACAATTGGTAAATAAAATATACTATTGTAGTGGGGAATAAAATATTTTTTTCGCAAATTTTCATACCTGGGTGATTTTCAAAAAAGTCTCATGTTTTACTGTCCTTTCACATTTGCACAGAAAAATAGTTAAATATCATAATTTTAATTATTTTATTTTAAATATCATGTTTTTTAATGATAATTTACAGATATGTTATTATTTATAAAAAATTTAAAAATAAGAAATATATTCTTTTGTAGTCAAAATATCATTACCGTAGGTTGTCCCAACAAGCAATTTATTAGGTAAAACTTGACAAAGTTCTATTTAAAACAGATGGTTATAATTTTTTTATACATTTTTATTTATTAAGATGCTACTAATTAAAAAAATATTTATTTTCATTAATTAAACTTATCTGTAATTCTTAATAATTTTTTTAAACCGTGTCCCAAGAAAGAGTGTCATTGCCATGCTTCTGACAAAAAGTTCCTCCGGATTTTTTTAGAGGACAGCACATGCCCTTTTATCAATGCAAAAGTACTCCTTAAAAGTCAACTTGTTATCAGGTTTAGGTGAGTGGAGTAAATAGTTTTATAGTTTCAATAAAACAAGCAAAGACTTTGAATGTTTTGGTGAGTATTCTTTTGTAAGTCATTACCGTGATAATTAAATGAACTTTTATTTCTTAATCTGCTTTCATTATATGAGAAATAGAAAATCATTGTATGGGCCAGAAGATATAATGGCTGCCATTTATGCCTGGGGAAAAATAAAAATATTTTGCTTAATTTGTCATTACCGTGCTCACTTATGTCATTATACCAAGTGCATTAAAATTTAAAAATTAGTTTTGAAATGTTAAATTAGTAATTTGGTCTCTACTGATGCTTGTATATTAATGTTTATGAGGTAATGTAATTATTTACAAACAATTAAAACTTTCTGATTATTTCTAAAAATTTGATTTTGTTATTCCAAAACATGGACAGATTTTGAAAATGACCCACCTATTCCATTGATACCTGGAAAAATATGTATGCATTATAAAATGTATTAAAATTAAGCAAGAAATCTTTTTTAATTAAAACTATCGTGCCAATAAGTTACTATAGATTGATTTTTTTTTTTTTTTTTTTTTTTTTTTTTTTTTTTTTTTTTTTTAAACAATGTTTTGAAGTTAACATTGTATACACTTAAAGTTACTGTCTAAATATGAAAATTTCCTCATTCATCTACACTCTGCCCTACTTTTAAAATTATATAAATTTATTGCATATAAAATGTCTGTTGAGATGAAAATTAAGACGTGAGTGTGCAAATAATAGATAATTTACTGCTACCAATTTTTAGAAGTCGACATACACAATTAAATCTGCGGGGAACATTTGAATAATCGCGGCAAAACTACGTTTTTCACGGTTTTTAAGAAAATTGAAAAAATTGTCCCATTTTTGAAATAGCGTACCGCGCTTGCTATTGAGTGTATAAAAAAGTTGTAAATATGAGAGTTGTAGAGAATTTTATCTTCTTTAATATTGTAATTGACAAATAATATGCTACGGCAATGAGTCTCGAGATATTTCGAAAAAATCAAAAAATGTCCCAAAATTTTGTTGTTTTTCGGCCACAGAAAATTTAGCCTTAAGAAATTTTGTTAGAAAACTTGTTTTCTCCATGTTGGCATCATTATAAACAATTTAGAAAAAAAAAATCTTTTACCCGACCTTTTGCAAGGTAAAATGTAGATTTACCCTGGACTAATAGCCTGTTTCGTTAATATTTGAAACTACATTAGAAGCTTTACACAAGCATTTGATAAATTTTAGAAGGATTTTGCCAATTAAAATTAAAAAATTAAATTTGAATTTATAGGGATTTTGTGCGACATTTATAACTCCACTCCAATCTTTTATTTAAAATATTTTTTTTGGAATTTTATTAGAATTAGGAAATGTACAAATATAATGTTCTTACAGAAGAAATGTTGAAACATTTCCGAACTGAAACCACTCTTTCAACGTCAAGAAAGCTGAAAAGATGTAAATAAAAAAGAAATTATCCTTTTAAAAACATTTGTGTTTTGTGCAACCAATAATGCTTATGGAAAAAGATAAAGAATCTATAACAGATACTAAACTGTATTACTACTCATCGATGTATTAAATTAATTTTATAACAAGTTATTTTAATGCTACTTTAAAGTACCGCCGGGGCATAAAGGGTTAATACAAGAAGCAAAGGAATTATAAAAGTCCACGTAATAATCGCTATTCGTAAAGCCCGTGGAGATTATAAAAATCTTAAAAACGCACACATGATTAAGCTAATTACGATTATTAATTGCTGTAATTATCTCAATATTAAAATTAATATCCGGAATCGCAGCTAAGGATCCTCATCTGGGAGAGGTTTGTTGCTCATAAAATAGACAATTTCGCTGTATTATATCTTCATAAGATAAAGTTTATTGAATACGTGACACATAAAAGCCCAATCTGAAAAAAAAAAACAATAATAAATTTAGCATTTACGTGTTTAAAGGTTTCATAAAAGAGCATCTCCTTCAATCTTTAGCGGGTAAAAAAAAGAGTGGCAGGAAGAGCAGTAGCTATAACATACGTACTATTTTACTGCCATTGCTCTTAAATTTTTCTTTTATTAATTTTGTGTTGAAATAGAGGCTTCTGTTATGAAGTCTTGAAGCATTGGAATGATGAAAATTTTATGCTTTATTTTACTTAGTACACATCATAGTTTTAGCTTAACATAAGGAGTTTTCTATGCAGCTTATCAGTTTTTAAATGATCTGAAAGAGGGTTTAACCCCAATATCCCCCCTTCGCTGCGCCAGTGTCTTATCATAAAGTTAACATAAATATTCAGTCTTACCCCTTGTGGATGTCATTTCCTTTAGACCAGTATTTCCCTAAACTTTTTTCGGCCACGCCCCACCTAAGAAACTTTAAAATCATGATGCCCTCCCCCCTTAACATATAATTTTTATTATGTAAAAAATGAACTGTTATTCACTGTAGGTGCAGATTTACGGTCGCCAGTCGCCACGTGGCGATTAAATTTTTCGCTGCGTCGACTAACTTTTAGTGTCTTAGTCGCCAGAGATCTATTTCCAGTGTTCCAAATCCCCGTCGCAAAATTTTGATATTTTTTTTTTCCTTTTGCAAATAGAAAAAAAAAAGCACCTGCTCTTTTCACTGGCCGAGATCAAGTAATGACCTTGATAAAAAGTCAGGGAGTTTTCGTGATCTCAGTTACCGTCGCGCACGCTGCCCCTGTGATGTACTGCTTTCTTACCGAACATTATGTTCGAATATACAGTCGAACCAAAGCCGCCTAAAGACTATCAAGCCAGACACAATTTCATTCCCCCTCATATGTGACGTAACGGTCCGGGGCTGGCGCCAACGAGGAGCATTTGTATCTGGCTGTTTAGAATCAGAGTACAACGTGTTTTTTAATCCGAAGCAAAGAACGTATTCTTTTTAAAGTAAGTTTATTTTCAAATTAACTATTTATACACTATTAGTACTAGTTATCTCTTTTTGTTCACTACGTATTTTATTTTTAATTTGTTTAAAATAAGTTAACTAGTAAATCCTAATGAAATATCGTGTTGTAATATTCCGTGTCTCAAAAAAACGATATTAATCTAGTTCTGTTTCATTTAAATACAGCAATAATTTAAAATGGAAAAAATGACAAGATCGTGTCGAGACTTACATCATTCCCTGTCTCTCGTAATTTGCTAAAAATTGGGTCTTGAATTGTATGAATAGGTGAATTATCTCAAAAGTTATTGATTAATAAAGTTTCCATTGTTTAATTATAGCCTTTATTAATTTGTCAAAATAATCTGATTTCAATATCTGCTAGACAATTCTATTGGCGCCAGCACATTTTGCCTTATAATTTGGAAGCTATTTGTCCGATTCACATGAAATTTTAATGTCCTATGTGACATATTTTTCTACCTGAACTGTTAAACTTTCAAGTGCAAATTTTAATCAGTTCATTTAATTTAAGAAAATTAGTATAAAAAAAAAAACTTTAAAATTATTATTACTCAGAAATTTACCACTGAAAACTGATGAAATTTTGTATACAGTAAGTACAGCATAAATATTATTAGTTTAAACTTTACCTTTCTTGCTATTCAATAATTTCGATTAAAACTTCTGACTTTATTTACTCGGAAATACTGGCACCAGATAGCTGAAATTTATGTCAGACTGAGTTTCTTGGATACTAATCATGCTTAAACATTTTCAGTCAAATGTCTTAATTACAAGCTTAATTATTATGTAATTTATAACTTGTCACACCTTCCTATCTTTTTAATTTATTCTGCTTTCTTTCATTAGAGTGACTTTTAATGATCGACTTTTATTAGAAAACACTGGTCGTGAGAATAGTAACTCTGATTATTCTGTAGGCAGAATTGATTGGGCTTTAATTTGATACCAAAATTTATGTATTTTTATAGATATTTTCATACTTAAAAATTTAAATGTACTAGAAACTTTCATCATAATTTCTATGGATGCATAACATTGTTATCTTGTTTATTTCTTTTAAAGCCCAATCAATATACATACTAATTTATTGGTGTTTTTTAATCTTAAACTCTTAATAAAAATTCATTTTATAATATTTGTTACACAGTGCATGCTTATACATGACAATTGCAGATATGGGAATGATGTGTCTGAATCTCTTTATTTTTACAATGACTGTAAACAATTTATCCACCCCCCACCCCCCTTCCGAATTCGCAAAAATTTTGTGTGTTTTTATATAACTTTTAACGTTTAATTAAAAATAACAATAAATAAAATTATTGTTACATAATTATAAATTTACTTTTCTGTGTAGTCAGGACCCGACTTTGTCTATCTAGGTCCTCGGAGCAAGCACCATTCTGGGACCACTCTTTTATCTATCCGTAGAAATTATTCGCGAATAATGCATAAGTGGTTAGTGCTAAACTTCATACGTATTGTATGCATGCAAAAATTTCGTACCAGGTACTATTTACATTTGTATACAGGGTATCACAAAAAGATGGTCACAACTTTATGAAAAAATATTAGTAGAATAATAGTAGAAAAAATCATGGATTTGTTGCAAAGGAGTATTTGTTTGCAAACTTTTATTTTTTTTCTATTTATGTTATAAGGTGTCTAAAAAAAAATACCCCCAATTGGTCCATAATAAATGATTTCAACTTGACTCGTTATGAGAAAAACGTGTATGAAGAATTTCTTTTGAAAACAATGTAATACTAAGTTGTTATAATAAAATTTAAATCATTAGTTTTCTAATGATATATAGTACAAAGTCCAAAATCTTAATTCTTGAATATCTGAACAAAATAAATATATGTTATGAATATTTCAATTCCAATTGATGAAAGTGTTTTCTTTCTTTCTTTTGTTCTCACCAGGTTTCAGTACACTTTTTAAAAACTGTATTGCTTGTACCTTGCATAATATCTTAAAATAATACAAAAATTAAGAAAATAATAATTTTCTGTTTCATGACCTTGTTTTGTTTTATTATGAGAGCTTTATGTTTTTTCAATTTAATCGATTTTATGTGAAAATTACCCATTTCTGCTAAGTAAAGTTTACAGTAAGAAAAATTTATCTGTGTTGTTACCTAATTTCATGCACTCTGTAGTTTTACTATTTATTTATATTAAATTTATTTGCATGTTTCAAATCACTAAATATTTAATAGGATATTTATTGTATAATTTCAAGCCACAATGAATAATAAAAATAGCATACAACTTGAATTTGTTTTCATTTAACAATCATATTTCATCCCCTTTAATTTAATTTTAAATGTGGGTTTTGATTGACAGAATATTGGTATTTATTTATTTATTTTTGAAAATGAAATAATTGAAAGCAAAGTAATTCTCTCTATGTGTTTAAAACTACATATATATGTTTATATATATGTATTATATACATATTTGTAGATTTTGCTTATATATATTTATTAATGTCTTGTTTTAGAATATATAGAAAATAGATTGATATTTTTGTAAATTTCAAAGTAGAATAAATAATGAAAACTGTTCACTAAATTAAATTTAATACTTCGATTTTTTTTTTCATTAACCAACCATTTTTCTTTAATGTAACTTTAATTAAGTGCACATTTTGACTGACACAGTGATATTATTTCATAAATTTTGTTTTTGTGTTATCGTTATTATTGTTTCGAGTGATCGAAATTGATTAAAAAGCACTTAATTAGCGTCTTTAAACTAAGTTTTTATTTTTTTCCCATATGCTGTGATAATAAATTGGTATATAGAGGAAAGAATTAATATGTTTTAAATAACACATGTGCTCTTCACCGCTGATCTAAGCCCCGCGTCGTGACGTCACGAAACCTCGTGTTTGGCTTGTAGTCTTGAGGCGGCTTTGGTCGAACCCGGTTAAGACGCTCACGGTTAATACGCGATCCCGCTTAATACGCGGATTTTTTCCGATCCCTTCCCTTGAACATCGACCATAAGGCAAAAGTATCACGCTTAATACGCGAACGGTTATTACGCGATCCCGCTTAATACGCGATATATTTTCGACCCTTTGAGGGAAAAAAATCACGCTTAAGACGCGAATTCATTGATATGCGAATTCCTTCTCTCTTGTCAAGCGTTGCCAATTTAGCGGATTTTTTTTTTATTCAGATAAAAACGGAATATTATTACTTACTTTATTTATTAACAGATTTATTAAAGCAAAATTTAGTAATTGGAAATAGCGATAGATATTTGAATAAAACAAAAACCGGCTAAATTACCAAAACTATAGTTTGTCTTTGAACCCGCCTCCTAAATTCTTTGTCTCTCGCTTCGTGTTTGTTTTTACTGTAGTAGAGATATACAGGCGATTCAGGTTACTCAGAAAAGTCATAAAAATTATTATGATTAGAGATGATCATACCTGTTAGTGAGGTTTTAAATGTACGTTATATCACTACTACGTTTTATAATGCATATTATAGGCAACAAAAATGAAACTCGTAAAGATTAAACAAATACGACTGAGGTTGAGTTGGTTGGGTTGATTTTTGACCTCGAAGGATATAGGCCCAACGACTGAGGTTGAATAATTGTTTTATGTTTTCTTTAATTTTCGCTATGCTAACAATAGAACAATATTTTTTACACAAAGATTAATAAGAATAGTTTTTTCCCTTATATTGAAAAGAAGGACAGATTTTAATGGTACTCATTATCACAAGTACTAAATATGATTTTAAAACAGGGTTTTGTTTCGAAGATTTAATATTTTTTTCTTTCTGTTAAAAAAAATTAGCCAATTAAGAAAATTATTTTTGTTGTTTTATTTTTGGTTTTAACCTATTAATCGACAATAAACCCATATTGGAATCCATATTTACTTTCCATTATTAATCCAGTCGGTCTTATATAAAAAAAAAAACAATAACAATAAATACAATAAAATTTGTATCTAAATATACATAAAAGAGACAATTTTTTTTTGTTGCTTTATTTTTGGTTTTAACCTATTAATCGACAATAAACCCATATTGGAATCCATATTTACTTTCCATTACTAATCCAGTCGGTCTGATATAAAAAACAAGTAAGAAAAATCATGCGTTAAGCATAGATTATGAAACACTTTCCAACACTTCCTGAATGCTTTAACAAAACTTCGTTATTTAGGGAAATAAGGTATATAAGTGAACTAAGTAAACATTTTAGAAAACACATAAAACATTTGAAAAACTGATTTCAGCAGTTACCGTCCATAGCAAATATGTATTCCAATTCTTTTGAACAGCCCTATATTTGATCTGTAGGTTGATATATATACTAAATAATGGAGAATTTTAGTTTAGCAAGAAAAGACATAACAGGTTAAATTTTTCTTTCAGCAATTTATACTAATAGATTTAAACATACTTGTATACTTTTGTAAAACTCTGCACTTAACCTAATACCTTTATTACACGCCACTATTTAGCTAAAGTTTAATTCAAAGTAAAACACTCTTAAAACTACCGGAATCACATTCCCAGAAATTATCATTTATAGACGGCCATGTATCCAATTCTTTGCGTGACCCTGTATGTCATTTTATATATGTTTTACAAACATTTCTTAGTAAACCAAATGCGGTTCAGCGTAAAAATGCCTAACTCATTTAAAAATCACATTTAAGCAATTTGCAATCATACCCAGTAACCATTACGAATTCTTTTGAGTAGCCCTGTATATCAATTACAGCATTTATACACACCATATACAATGCATAAATATAGTGAAACATAAAAGCACATAACATAATTAAAAATGCATTTCCAGCAATCATCGCTACTTTACAGTACTTCGGGTACAATATAGTATCTGAAATCTTTTGTGTGTCCCTGTAAATGCTCTGAATTTCGTATTATCCATGATATAAGTTATAGTAAACCTTAGCAACGTATATCTATTTCATTATACATGTAATAGTTTAACATAATTAAAATACGCCGGAAAAAATTCCCTCCTCTTTTATATCATTATGTAAAGGAATTCTTTGTGCGGCCCTGTAAATGAATAATAACTATTTTTTGGGCCGCATATTGTACAGAAAATGCATATTTTAGTCAACTTGATAAATGCATATCTATTTTATTATATTTGAAAACATGTACCATCATTAAAAATCATTTTAAACGATTTTTTCCCATAGGCCGTGATGTAACGGAAAACTTTTGACTGTCCCTGTAAATGAACTAAACATGCTACAAACTTCATTTGCAATAGGGTTCGTGCTATGGTAGAGGTCACTAACATCCAAAAATTTCAGAACGATCCGAGTATATTTACGAGAGTTAGAGCTCGTACAGACGGCCAGACGGACAGACAAACCGAAGTCATAAACACTTTTCAACTTTGTTGGAAAGTGTTAAAAAAAACAATAACAATAAATACAATAAAATTTGTATCTAAATATACATAAAAGAGACAATTTTCGACCGCAAACATATAAATGAAAGCTCTAAAGTTCATTTAGACTATTAGATATGTAAATAAACGCAATTCCTGCAACATTATACAAATCACGTTTAATACGCGATCCCGCTTAATACGCGACTTTTGTTCGCTCCCTTGAAACGCGTCTTAACCGGGTTCGACTGTAATTCTGGGCATGTCCGCTCCACTGCAAAGCATAGCAGCTGCGAAGATCGGAACATGAACGCGCTAACGGTAAAGCTTCTCCTTTGGACATCAGCGAAATCAAGAATTTCTTTGAAGGTTTTGTACGAAATCCAGAGTTGAAATAAATACTCATTTACTGCAGATCGGCTCACGGGACAGTCCAAAATTTCCGATGCGATGGAAATTGTTTAAAGGCTTTGGATCATGGAGTCGCGAGGATAGAGGATTCCGAACTCTGAAGAAAAAAGAACAAAAAGAACAAAAAGAAAAAGAAACTCACACGAAAAAATATGTAATGCGAGGTATATTCTTGCTGTGAAAATGTTTTCTGCAAGTACGAGATTTTCATAGAAGGAATTTTCATCACGAGTTTTGTGAATTTAGCCCCTCTGTAATTTCCTTTATCACTATCTTATTCTATCTAGATCTAAAGTGTGGAGTCCTGCATCGGATTGGGTTCATGCTGCATTTTTTCGTTTTTTATTATACTTTTTTAATATCAAAGTTTCAAGAATTTTAGGATTAAATTAAATATACCCATTTGTTGTATCTAGTCTAGGTTTTGTTGTACATGTGTATTTATTAATTAAACTATTTTTAATTTTGAATTCTTGAGTTTTTTGTTAAGTTTTTTCCATATAAAAACTATTGTTTTATGAGTTTGTTTCACAATGTGGCCACTAGATTTTGGTTTGGAGCCAAAGTGGCGACTGAATTTTTGGAGTTTAGGCCCCACTGGCTCCTTAAAATTTTTGGGAATCTGCACGAATATTATTCACACGAAGAAGCCTAAAAGAGATATTTAAGTATGATAAATCCTTTCACTTTAAAAAAGATAAAGGATAAAATTTTTGTTATAAATATTTTTAAATACAACTCTCTGATTTTCAATGAAACCATGCATCTTCACGTTTACATCTAGAAAACTTTTGTTGTTCTTTGGCAACTTATACTTCAGGCACAAAAGTGTTATATAGTCTGCATTTTTATCTGCGTGAAATTTCTTGAAGAGACTCACATTTACATTTGATAAAATTGACACATTTTATAATTAATTTTTGAACTTTATTGAGAATATGATAAGATTTTTAATCACCGAGACTGTATGAATAATATAATTCACAAGTAGTATTTCCAGATTTGCAACTTTATAAATTTTAAGTAGCCTTTTCTTTCCCCTCACAACATACTTATCTGGTAGCGGGCATTCTTTTTCCCATTATCATTACTTTGCTAACATATGTTATCTATTTTAAATTTTAAAATGCGTTATGTCGTTGTATGTTTATACATTTTGCATGTGGTTTGCGCAAGAACCATAAGATGTTTGCTTTTTACGTATTTCCTTCAGTGATGCTCATTTGAGGGCTTATTAATTTTATAAAATTAGTATATCGTTAAGATATTTCAAACATTTTTTAGGTTAAACGTGTTCAACATAGTCAGTTTTAGATGTATCCTTATGTAATTTCACATGTAAAAGTTCCTTCATGTGACAAATTACACTGTAAATAGAAATACATGTTTCAATAAATAGGTTTAAAGAAGGGTGTGTAACATTAGATTAATATTAAAACCAGAAAATATTGCAAAAATATTTAAATATATGTCTAAATATCCTACAAAAACTTGTATACAATCATTCCGGTAATAGCTATGTTTTGAACGTTATGTGAGAACTTTTGAAAAATTTATTTTTATTCGGGTATTTTAAAACTTTCATGCATTATTTCTGTTTTAAGTCTACAAAATCACTTTTATCAAAAAAATTAAAAAAACAAAACTGAGAGAGAATGAGTTAATAAGAAATCTGAAAATTCCCCCTCAAACATCAAATTGCCTCTCTCGACAGTCAAATTGCACCCACGTTGGGGACCACTGCTTTAGACCAAATCCTAGTACTAAGGTCAAAACCAAAGCGTTATAAGTAAGCGAACAAACTTAATGTTGGAATCAGTCGTAAATTAACAGAGTTGCGCCACCTTGTGGACGGAGTGATAATTCACATACGCGGTCTTTTAGTGTGGCGCGTATTTTCTAAATCTTCAGTCACTCATGAAGATGAGTTTTGTTTGCCACGTTTATTGCAAAGTAATGGCGTAACGAGAGAAGCATCTAGACGCACTTCACACCACGAAGTTTTCTTCGCCTTAGCATAAGCACTTCAGTTATTAACCAAGGTGAAAAAAACTTTAGAGTTTTAGTGGTGTTAGTAAGAAAACAGTTAGGTATCTACCTGTAGTTCACACTCCATCCGCTACGTGGCGCATGACCTTGATTGATGTGACCTCGCTTTTAATCTTGCTGTTACTTCTCCCATTTAAGATAGGACGCTTACTTATATCGCTTTGTCAAAACCTCTTAGAACTAATAATTCCAAAGGACATGAGCGACGTAAAATAATGTAACTAATCACTGCCCGTTTTCCCGGGAAAACTTGGCTAATATTGTAATACTCACTTCAGTTTTCGAGCTATTGATTTTAGAGATATGATTTTCATTTTGTCAATTCAATAACACACGGTAAAAAGCTGGATAATATGACCCAAATTCTGGATTTAAAGAAAGAAACATATAAAAGTTTTCACCCTTATCTCTCCCTTCTTCCGTGATCACAGATCCGTGAAGCACACTAGCTGAGGAGGGTATTTAGAAATTGTGGACAGAAATTTAAAAAAAAAAAAGTTATCAAATTCATATAGAAACTTTGGATCGACGCAAAGTTCAGAATTTGCACATAATCCCTTTCGAACTAAATTGACTCTACTGAATAGTGGAGGTTTGATGAGTACAGAAAAGGAGTCATACAAAAAAAATTAAATTAAAAAAAAAATTAAAAATTGTAAATTAGTTTTAACTGTCTTATATGTTCTTTAGTGTAACACATCTTTTTAATTGTCTTCAATATTCGCTGTATCAGAAATTAAAAAATTCTTACAATAAATATTTTAACGATACTTTTCTGTAAAGTAGGCACAAAATAAGTATATTCAACTTTTTTTAATATATTCTCTAAATAAAGATCTAACTTTTTAAAACACTTCACTATATAATTTAATTTGAAATAACTTCTTCATGATGAAATACAATAAAATATTCAAAAAGGGAGAAAAAAGCGAAAAGAAAAACAAACATAATAATAGAGGGAAATGAAATGATCTAGTGAACACTATTGATTGTTATTTTTATTTTTACTTTACTTTCACTAAGAGGCTCTTCTCCCTGCGACCTACGCTCGCCAAACCCCATTGACACACTGCAAACTCTAAAAACACATTGGCGATCTCTCTGTAAACGGGTTTCCATTCATTTCCCTTTGATTAGGGGAATTTTAAGGCCGGATCAGCTGTTGTTGAGACATCTAATGGCTGTTTTCATGTTTGATTAAATAAGATCAGTTAAACATTTGAATAAAAGCTAATATAAAATGAACTATGTAATCAGAGTCTTTGCAATCTGGTATCTTTTTAGAACGCTATAAGAAAATTGTTTTAAATAAGACATTTTAAATGTAACGTTTTCTGATGTAATTTTTACCAAAGTTTTCTTTCTCTTTTTAATATTCACGTGAAATACTTTTGTTGTTAGATAAGGCAATATTATTTGCACTGTCTTAGAATTCACAACAATAGTTTAAAAGATCATCTAGAAATGTGAAATAAATGTCTGTGTAAATATTTTTTTTTAATTTAAACTGTTTGGCAAAATTATTATTTGGTCATTTTAGATAGGACGTCGTTTCCTCCAGTTATGGCTTTTAATGCATATTAATGAATTGATTATTTAAAATTTTTCTTTCTCTTTTAATATTCACGTATAAATGTACTTTTTACAGCGAAATTTTCAATATTTCCCTGCTTGTAATACCTAATTATTTAATTCTAATTTGAAAGTTTTTTCCTGTTTATAATAGCAACTTGTAAATAAATTTTTAATTTGAAGAAAATATTATTCTATGTATTATATATATTATAATTGGATATATAATAATTATTATATATATTATATATTATAATTCAATATATCTTATATATATATATTATAATTGGCAACAATTTAAAATAATTACCTTTCATAAAATGTGTAAAAAATATCTCTCGAAATGCTGAAAATTTGAATTTAAAATGGATATAAACCCTCAAAAAATTAGTCACAAAAAAATTCAGTCTGCACACCGGGAGCTTCTAATGTATATCCTTAGAAAAAATTATTAAAATCCTATGTATACTTTTTGCTCCTATAAAACTTTTTTAATAGTACGATTTTGATGAACTTTAACATTAAATATCTCTTAAAATAGTTCTTTGATTTAAAAACTCTCTTCTTCAGTGTGTTTATCAAACATCTCTCTATAATACTACGAATTTTCATGTTTTTGTGTACAGTAGTTATATTTATATTAGCGAAGGAATACCTTAGGTCACAAAAAAATCATTTACAGCGGCGGTGACAGCGTTAGTTACTTTTTTTTTTTTTTTTTTTTTTTTTTTTGAAATAGAGATATTAAAATTAATTTATGCTTCAAAATGTAACTACTCTCGGAATTTTGAAAATTCCAATTCAGATCTGATTTAGGATTTACTGAAAATATATAATGGGTGTTTTCCTTTAATTTGTCGGACAAACTGAGACACAACCTTTGGAATTTTCAAGAAGTCTGATACCACTTTTTCTTATTAGAAAATGCAAGTCCTTTGCTTGATAGCAGATTTTGTACAGTCGTCGTCCCCGTTTAAACGAATATTGACGGTTCCAGAAATAATATTCGATTAAGCGGGATATTTGATTAAACGGGGAATCATAACTGCAATATTTAATGCGTAATAAAAAGGTAAAAGAACCATCTGCGGTATATTTGATTAACAGCATAATAAATCGTTAATAGAAGAACTTAAAGTAAAATAAATACAAATCCTAATAGAAAGTAAATACGTATTAATTTAATGTCAGTACATACATTTACAGTCGGCTCTCATTAATTCGAAATCGGATAAATCGAATCTTCGCTTAATTCGAACTAAACATGAAGTCCCGAAATTTTCAATGGCATAATAACGCTAAAACTTTTCATTTATTCGAACTCATTTTCTCTTGACTTCGTTTAATTCGAACTAACGAGAATTCCATTTTTTCATTTTTTCTTACTTTCTCACGGGCTTCAGATCCTTGAAATAACTTTCTTTCTTTCATTTTTGTCAGAATTGTTCTGAAATAGTATAATAGTCCCATTCATTTGATATCCTCTTTTTTAGTGCGCCCCGCCCCGTCTGTCCATCAATGACACCTCCGCCCCTTCTTCCATTGTGTTTGTTCCTAATGCCTTCCACAGCATTTGACTCAGTGACATTCCGAGAAATTCACAGGGTGGACATCTGTTAAAGATAGGGGAAACCCGTTTTATCACTACATTCTATTTGCAGTGTGGGGATCGAATTTTTTAGTCAATGGTTTTACTTCTTGCTAAAGTGTTTTTTGAGAAAGTAAAAGATCTTGTTTCTTTAAAATATGGCTCCACGTGGAAGTTATAAATCGTTAACTTTAGAAGCTAAAGTAGAAATTATTAAAAAGGTAGGATGTGGCCGATCTAAGACAGAAATTGCTGCAGAATATGGAATAAAAATAATATACTCTCTACTTACTTGAGAAATAAAGAATTCTTCCTGAAATCATGGGAAAAGGAAAGATTTGCTAAAGGACGAAAACGTATGAGAACAGCAGCCGATGAGGATTTAGAGGAAGCTTTACTGTTATGGACAAAGGATGCATTAGCAAGAAATGTACCTTTGAGTGGACCTATATTGGCAGCTAAACAGAAAGAACTTGCACTACTCATGGGTATTAAAAATTTCAACTGCAGCGAAGGATGGCTGACACGTTTTAAGCACCGAAATAACATCGTACACAAAACTGTGTGTAGTGAAAGTGGTGCTGTAGACCTCGCTGCTTGCAATGAATTCTGCGAAAAGCTACCCGAACTTATTTCTACTCATGCAATGAAAGACGTGATTAATGCCGATGAAACAGGGTTGTTTTATAGACTTCTTCCTAATAAGACTTTAACATTTAAAGGTGAAACGTGCACAAGTGATAAACTTAGAAAAGACAGGATAACTGTGATGGTAGGTGCCAATATGGATGGAAATGAGAAGTTAGAATTGTTAGTTATTGGTTAATCAACTAATCCACGTTGCTTCAAAGGAGTGAAAACACTGCCTGTTTATTACGTGGCAAATGCCAAAGCCTGGATGACGTGTGAAATCTGTACCAGTTGGTTAAAAGAACTTTATAAAAAAATTTCTCGTGAAAACGGAAAAATTCTATTGCTGCTTGATAATGTGCAGAGTCATCGTAAAAAGGTTCTAGACACATTTTATTTTCGGTTGATCTTAAAGAAAGCTACGACATAAAACTACTCACGGCCATCAACGACTTATATGCGGCGTGGGACGCCGTACAACCCGAAACAATAGAAAAATGCTTTCAAAATGCAGGATTTATCCATCCATCTAAAAAGAGTGGGTGTAATGCAAATGGCGAAAACGACAGACCTTTCGAAGAAATAGAATTTCCAAACTTTTCTGAAAACATCCAGTGTGATATTACGTTCGCAGAGTATGTAGCAGCCGATAATAGTTTAGAAGTATCTGGACCCTTAACTGCGGAAGAAATTGTTGAAACAATTCACGAAAAATGCAATGAGGAGACGGAATCAGATTCTGGCGATTCTGCTACTATGTCCCAAGTGCTTTCCTTACCCACAGAAAAGTCAACTGCACAATCAATTGAGTGTTTGCGTACATTTATCCTGATGCAGCCGTCATCGGACAAAGAACTTAACTGTTTGTTACAAATAGAAAAACTGGCTAAAAAGTCAAAAATGAATAGTAGCAAACAACAATTGATATTTTTTTTTCATAGAGATGATAAATAAGTGTAAATAATTTCTTAAATGTTCATCTAATTTCAGGTAAGAAAATTATAGTACAATTAAAATGTAATTTTAAATGCAGTTGTTTTATAGTGTATAATTAATTTTTATGTTTTATTTATATTATTTTAATATTATTAATTATTTATGTATTTATATCTTTTAATTTAATATTAAGTCATATTCTAACGAAAACAGCCGAAATAAATTAAAAAAAAAAATACCATAATATTAATTCCTTTGTAATAGTACCCCTTTAAACATGTTTTCCTCTCATACTTTCGGTAATTCGAACTCTGGATAATTCGAACATTTCTTGTGGTCCCGACGAGTTCGAATTAACGAGAGCCGACTGTATATGGTTTACACCACAATGCAGCTCGTTTGAATTTAATAAAAACTTTGATACTTCTAATTTATTTTACTTATACTGCCTTAAAAAAATCATTTAAAGTGGTTTCTTTAAGTGGAATCTTAAAGGAGTAAATACCGAGTTATTTTTCGAATGAGTGCAAAATATCACAATTGCCATTTCGAATCTCGAAGTGACAGCGCATTGCCTGGTTAACAGCAAGAAGTGATATGTGGGGATCAAGGTGAGGAAATCATTTGACCTGCCCATTATACGACTGCAGGCCGAAATAATTGTAGGAAGAACTAAAAATTTGTTTTCAGCGTAAAGGAACTAAAAAATGACAAAAGGTGAAAGGAAATTCCAGCTGAAACGTTCTTTCCGCGCCTATTTTCAAACATAGGTCACGCAGTTGTTATTCAATTAAGCGGGTGTCAAGCGTAAAAGGTATTGGGTTTAAGTGGGGAAAATAGCATAGAACCAATAGGAATAAATTCGGTTCCGGAGGATTCTATTCGAATAAGCGGGGTATTCGATTATCCGTGACCCGATTAAGTGGGGACGACTGTAATAACTTTTTGCGATTAAATAAAGCAAAAGATTCTATTAAAAATGTGCGGAAAACAGTACGCACATTGTTTATGAATTCTATAACAGTTGAGAAATCTTTTTTTAAAGTGAATTTTAAGACATTCAAGCACATCTTCACACGTCTTAAAATGGATGAACGCGCTGAAATGACATGTATTCACTATTCAATCACGCTCTGTTAGCTCTCGTTACCAAGAAACACGATTATCTTCGGCTGAATAGTTATCGAACGTTGTAGAGGCGAAGCCGACGGTGTATGTTAACGTTACTTCAACCCATCTAGAATATTTTTATCGTAAAATAAATCTTTTATACACACATCAGTGATTAGATAGAAGAAAAGAAGGAATGAAATATCTCCTTCTTTGGAATGAATACAGAAATAAAGTTAGGGATGATATAGTTATTAAAATGTCTGCATAACATTCGATTTTTTTAACCCCTTAACGCTCGAATTAAATTACGATCGAAAAATTCAAATTGTTTATTGGCACCACTTTTATGAAAAATAAATATTCACCTTATTTAATGGCAGGAAAAACGACACTAAAATATAGCAATTTCACTATTTTATAAAACTGGTGGGAATTAAACAATTTGAGTTAAAGACACAGACCGTGAATATCACGGGAGCGAGAATTAAGAGGTTAATGTGTTGGACAAACTGAGGCAAAACCCTAAAATTTTTAAGGAGACTGCCGCCATTTTTTGTTATCAGAAAATTTCTGTAATATTTAAATCGCAGAATTTGCAAGTCTCTTGTTTAATAGCAGATTTTTTAATGATTTTTTGAGATTAAACAAAACGAAAGATTCCATTAAAAATATGTGGAAAAACTGTGCGCACATTGTTTATGAATTTATATAACGGTTGAGAAATCTTTTTTTAAGTGAATTTTAAGACATTCAAGCACATCTTCACACGTCTTAAAATGGATGAACGCGCTGAAATGACAAATATTCACTATTCAATCACGCTCTGTTAGCTCTGGTTACCAACCACAGAAATTCCTACCGGAGAAAAGTGTCTGAATTTAATACTGTGTGCTCTTACATGCGAACGCCTTATGATACATCGCAAAAATGACGAGGATTTTAGACAAACTCAACGCTGGCTAGACCAAAGCACCAAAAAATATACTACACTCGAACCAAAAGAATTAAGGCCCAAAAACTTTTGCATTAGAGATCTTCTCAGAGTAATCATGATATTTACTCTGAGGAGATCTTCCTTGTTACACTGATACTAAACTTATTGTCGATAGCTTAAAGGAGCATGGTTTCACCGTTACTGGGCTGCCATGCTCAAAAATTGCAAAACAAACAATTTAATGCCACTCTATATCGTAAATGTTTTACAACGGAAAAACTTCGAGGAAACTTACAAGACTAAAATTATTCACTATATATTTGTTCAGATTGAGACTTTTAACAGCAAACAAAGAATTAAACAATATTATCGCTGCCAGGGATTTGGGCACGCCTCAGAGGTATGCGACTTCGCCCCTAAATGTGTTAAATGTGGGGTAAACACATAAGTACAGATTGCCCTTTTAAATCCTTGAGGGCCAGTAGGATATATTATATCCCACCTACGATTAATGAAGATTTGCACCAGAAAAATGTTATTAAATTTTACTTTTCTAACTTTAGTGGAGAAAAAGTCGTAAAATTATTTTTTCTTATTTTGCAATAAAATTTTTGAAAGATTCCGGTGTGAATTCGACATTACAGTAACGCAATTACTTCCCCCTGAGAGGCTTAATACTCTCGCTGCGCAACCCGAGAGTTTTTCGGGCAACGTAAAAGTAGCAAAATTTGCGCAACCTGAGATTTCATCGGGCATGCGTTTTTCCGTCTAATTAACTCTCCTTCATCATTCCCACCAGTTATTTTTTTCATTCTAAATTTTGCCTTATCTAATCGGAGAAATTTCCCGATTGAATCAGACGAAAATTTTTGTTTTGAAAAACCGGTGGCAAAAGAATAAAAATTCTTAAAAGACGCTCGTCGCGAAGGAGTTAAATACGCAATTTTTGAAGCTATTTTGATAAAAACAGCTACGCAGCGAAAGGGTTAAGGGCCGCATCACTCCCAAATGTGCCAACTGCGGGTTAAGTCGTCCTGCTACATACCGCGGAGCATCCCTAAAAACCCATATAGACTTAAAAATAAAACTAACCGCAACTATAACAAAAATAGCGATAACCGGGTTACCAATAATACTCAACTCTTTGCAGAAATCTTTAAAAACTTCATGCATTTATGTTTTATAGAGACTGTGGGAAGAAATTAAATGTGACATGTTACTAAATTGCATCGCCAGGTAAAAAGTAAGGCTCCTGAGACCCCTTAAGAGGGGGTTTGTTTCTTTTCGTTTTAAAAAATTTGATTTTTCTTTTTTTACATTTTTCTATCGAAGTCCTTTCGTAGTCATTTGGTTCTTTAGCGTTACGCGTCCGTAGGCTTACACTGTTTTGGAGCACTGTAGACGCATTTTACGCAAAATGACTTTTTTTCCAACCGGGCGGGATCAGACCGCAAAAACTGTTAAACCGGTCTTGCTAATTGTTTTTAGGGTTTCGTTCATCTGACGAAACCCTATTCGTCTCGCTCCTCTATCTGTCTGTCTGTCTGTCCGTCACAGAGCCCGTTCTCAGAAACTATACATGTTGGAGACTTGAAATTTTAAGTACTTATAGCTGAACACCTCACATGAAACGACAAATCCTAAAATTTTGAAAAAGTCTTAAATTTAACCCTTTGGGCTCCCACATGTGTATTTCAAACAATTCTGTCTAAGTCAGCCCCTAATAAGGTTGGAGCCATGAAATTCCTCATACTTATAGCTGAATACCTGAGACAACAAGACAAATCATAAAATTTTGAAAAAAGTTTTATATTTAACCCTTTGGGCTCCAACTTGTGTATTTTAAGCATTTTTTTTTTTTTTAACTGATCCCCTAATTAAGTTAGAGACATGGAATTTTGATTTATTATAGTTAAACACGTGAGCCCACACAACAATTCATAAAACGTTGAAAAAGTGTTATATTTAACCCTTTGGGTTCCAATTTGTGTATTTTCAGCAATCCTTTAGAACAGAATTCCTAATCAAATTGGAGGCATGCAATTTTATATTCTAATAGCTAAAAACCTCAGATCACACGACAAATAATAAATTTCGAAAAAGTTTTATGTTTAACCCTTTGGAGTCCAGCTTGTGTATTTTAAGCAATTCATTTTAACAGAGTTCCTAAGTGAATTGGGGACTTGAAATTTTGCATACTTATAGCTGAACGCCTCAGATCCCACGCCAAATAATAAATTTCGAAAAAGTTTTATATTTAACCCTTTGGACTCCAGCTTGTGTGTTTTAATCAATTCTTTTTAGCAGAGCCCCTAATTGTATTGGAGACTTGAAATTTTGCATACTTATATCTGAAAACTTCAGATCACACGACAGATAATAAATTTCAAAAAAAAGTTTCATATTTAACCCCTTGGACTCCAGCTTGTGTATTTTAAGCAATTCTTTCTAACTGAGCCCATAATTAAATTGGAGATTTGAAATTTTGCATACTTATTAGCAGAATACCTGAGGCCAGGCGACAGGTCATAAAATCTTTAAAAAGTCTTACATTTAACCCTTTGAGCTCCCACATATATATTTTAAGCAATTCTTCCTAAATGAGCCCCATAATTAAGTTGAAGACATGAAATTTTGCATACTTATAGCTGAACACTTCAGATCACACGACAAATAATAAACTTCGAAAAACGTTTTGTATTTAACCCTTTGGACTCCAGCTTGTGTATTTTAAGCATTTTTTTTTTTTTAACTGAGACCATATTTAAATTGGAGATTTGAAATTTTGCATACTTATAAGCAGAACACCTGAGGCCAGGCGACAAATTATAAAATCTTGAAAAAGTCTTACATTTAACCCTTTGAGCTCCCACATATATATTTTAAGCAATTCTTTCTAAATGAGACCCATAATTAAGTTGGAGACATGAAATTTTGCATACTTATAGCAGAAGACCCAGGGCTCGCAGCGTTCCTAAAATTTTCGCACTTTGCTACCACTAAATTAAAACGATAATCTTTGTTGTATAGTTCTATAATAGGTGTTAAAGGAATCTACCACGAAGAATTCTTATTTAAAATACTGGTAGTAAAGTGCGAAAATTTTAGGAACGGTGCGAGCCCTGAGAAGACCTGAGACCACACGACAAATATTTTTTTTTCGAAAAAGTTTTATATTTAACCCTTTGGACTCCAGCTTGTGTTTTTTAATCAATTCTTTCTAACTGAGCTACTAATTAAATTGGAGACATGAAATTTTGCATACTTATAGCTGAACGCGTCAGCTATAAGGTCATAAGCCAAAATATGAATTTTTGAAAAAGTCTTATAATTAACCCTTTGGGCTTCAACTTCTGTATTATAAGCAATTATTTCTAACTGAGCCCTAATTAAGCTGGGGATATGAAATTTTGCATACTTATAGCTGAACACTTGTGATCACACGATAAATGATAAATTTTACAAAAAGTCTTATATTATTGACTCCTCTGGGCTCTAACTTGTGTTTTTTAAGAATTTTTTCTAACTTAGCCGCTAATTAAGCTACAGCGAGCTAGTTTCACTTGAAGGCTCCGGGAGGGGGGGGGGCGTGTTCAATTTTTCCCCAAACCCCTCATCTGATATATCCTTTGACGACCCTTCGGCCACTCTTTCATTTTATGCACAATAGCCTTTCATATTTTATTTCCACTTGGCCAGGAGGGCATTCCTATTTTACGTTTTATGGGTCCAATTTCCTCGACTAATATAAGTGCGAATAGGTTCTAAAACGAAGTTTTGTCGGGCAGACGTTTGTTTAGAATAGAGTGCACTCCCTAGTTGCGAATTGTGGAGCTAACAGATTTTGCAAAAGGATAGTGTTTTGAAAGAAATATTAAACGAAACCCTCTGTGCGATCTCTGATCACACTTACCCACTTGTTTTTAATTAAAGGTGATATAATTTATTGGAGCTTGAACCACTTTTAGTCATTTTTATTAAAAATAAAAATAAATAAATATTTTTAGAAGCACGCCAAAGTGCAAAAAAAAAGGGGGGGGGGGAATCAGAAATAAGTCTTAAAAAAAAAAAAAAAAAAAAAAATCACTGCCTGTTTGATGATTTTCAACTTTTTGATCTCAAAGTGGTTGAAGCTCCAGACAATATTACCGTAATATCCCGCGTATTCGCCGCGGCTCAGTTAAGGCTTTTTTAAACCGGAAATTTTATTGAAAACAAGTAATATAAAAATTTTGTTTTTAAAGTCAATTCCTACTTAGGTCATGAAAGAAAATTTTAATATAATCCCTTAAGCTAATGTTAATTTTTGTTGCATTAAAACTTCTCAATTTGTTGATTTTCTATAAGCAAGTAGGTTTACAATGGAAGTCTATGGGAATTTGGCAAAATATTAGAGATATCGCCAAGTTGGCGACAAACTTGGCGGTATTTGGCGACAGAACAGGCTCCTCCCTATGGTAACCCCCCTTATAGATATGAAGATGCATTAAATGCTTCAATAACCAATATCCGCCATTTTGTGTCCCATGTAAAACTAAAATTAATTAATTAAAATTTAATTAATGAATTAATATTTGAAAAAACTGTATTAACATCAATTGTCATCCAGCACAAGTTTTAAAAAATTTATTTCAACTTGATAGGATGAATAATAAGTATTTTATTAACAATTGAAAATTTGAACAAGATATATAAATAAATAAATAAATAAATATAGGGAGAGTGTGAACTAATAGTAGGAATTGAAAAAGAAGTCAAACAAGTGCTAAGCTGAAGCAAGTCACATTTTTAAAAAAATAAATTCTGGTCGGAAATCGAGTTGTCTGAGGTGCGCGGATACGCGCGAAATTACGGTATCTACTTTCACAATCCTTAACAGTAGAAATGCCAAGAGCAATCAATTTCACTGCTACCAAATATGTATAATTCGATTTGAATCAGAAATTTATTTACAAAAAATAACAAAATTATTTACAAAAAATTATTTACACAAAAATAAGTTTAATAGATAAGTCGAAAAGCTTTAAATTAAAATCCTGGTATAGTTCGTTTTTTATATGTAAAACTTGAATGAAATTTCCGGCGCTTCTAGTGTTAGCAATTTGTTGGTTGGTTGTATGAGGTTTCATGGAGCATAATACCTTAAGGAACATGCTGCGCCATAATAAATAAGCTAAAACCACTAAAAAGTGAGATAGAAACAATGTCAATAAAATACAAAAAGAACGAGCAATGAGAAAAAAAATCTGGATGGGGTACCCCATCCAGATATAGCCAGACAAGTGTAGAAAAATAAAAATTTAAAATCCTAAAACAGTAAAGTATACGTATATAAGTAAACGTAACTCAAAAAGTACAGTCTGGATGGGATGTCATAAATTCCTAGAGTTAACGGAAATTGATTGCAAAAGAATCTGGCGATTTTATAATTTACTTACCGATTGAACGTGCACGGCGCGTAATTTAGGCCATCCACCCACGCAACTCGAACCACATCATCAGGGTTCGTACGGGTCCTTGAATTTTCAGACTAAGAAATTCTTCGGTACCAGTATTTTCTTATAGAAAACCTCTCCTTAAATAAGACGAAAGTTCGCGCGTTTAAACTTGATTTATTTTTCTATAAACAAAAACTGATATTTGGCCTTGAAAATAACGGTACCCGTACGAACCCTGATAATCCATTTTTTTATATATAAAGTTTTTGAAATATTCTGAAAATGATAACAAATAACATGCAAAAAATCCTTTGGTAAGATCTTCATTCCTATTCTAGAAAAAAATTCTAAAAAATACCCTTATTTCGGTCTTCCACAAGCAAAACCCTCCTTAACCCTCCGTCTACCAGACGGGTCCATTGGACCCGACAGGTACATACAAAATATTCATTCAAACCAGAAATTTCTTTAAAATAAACTAAGTATATAAACCAGACAAAAATAAGGTAAATAAATAAGTTAAATAGTTTTAAATAAAAATTCTGGTGTAGAACGTTTTATTAAAACTTGAATAAAATTCCCGGTAGATCTAGGGTTAAGGGGACCGGGTAAGCTCTATCTCCGCCATGTTAAAATACACCAAATTTATGTACCTTTTTCTCAGAATTGGTGAAACATAGAGGTCTAGAATTTTTAGAGTAGTTTGAGTAACATGCTTTACGTATTTTAACAGACCATTTTCTTTCAAAGTAAACCTGAAAATTAATTATTAATTATTTATTGAAAATCATTTTTAAATTAGCATTTTTGTTAAGATTTGACTGCATAAAATAAATAATTCTCAACAAATCATTAAATCCCTGTGTTAAAGTATGCATTATAACATAATATAAGTATTTAAAAATAACTGAGTTCTTAAGTTTAATAGATACTGAAAAAAAGGAACACAAACATGAAAAATCCAAGTTTTGAGAAAAAGTCAATTAAAGATTTAAATGGCCCTTAAGCTGAGAAGTACTCTCAGAAAGAATGAATAATTTCAACACTTCATTTTTTAATATATAAACATGTGTGACACATCGTTGGAAAGATAAAAGTTTAAACTATTTAATGATATAAAAAAGTAAAAATCGATTTTTTTTTTTTTCAAAATTTCGCTTACCTGGTCCCCTTAAGTCAAATTAGTTGTTTCTGCAAAATTGGACTCTTGCCTGGCTGACAGTCCGGGAAATTCTTGGTTGTTAACCCTTAATTGCATAGTGGTGTAAATTTCCATCACCTTTTTATTTAATTTTTAATACATAAATTAAGTTCTTACAACCACTATATTTATACAGAAATATTAATCCTCCAAAACTTACAAAAATATGCTAATTATAAAATTAAACATCTTTCTTAAGATTTCTGATGTCTAATCCTTAATATAAAAATAAAAAACACAATTCTAAAAGAATAATTCATGCAATTAAGTGTTAAATTGGCGATCGATTTCAAAACCTTCTTAATACTAAACGTACCGATATTTTTTTATACCTATTCCTACCGGAAGAGGTCAAATGACCGCTATATAAAAAGTATATATTTTACGATGTTTTGCGAAAAATATACCAGTTAATGCACTTTTGTGTATGTGTATGAATAAAATATTTTTTTTTTTCAAATAATTATTACAAATTGTTTACATATTAAAGTAAAAAAAAAAAAAAATAAGAAAAAATTAATTATTTCAAGTAATTCAAAAATTTAATAAACAAATGTCATAGTCTGAATGGGTTCCAATCTCAATAGATTCTTCTAAAAACAGCCCTTCGGTCTGTTTGGGTTCCGGAAAAAAATACCCCACAGTCTCAATAAATAACATAAAAAAATCTCATTAAATACTCAAATACTACATATAAATATAATCAAATATATATTAAAATTGTATAGATGAACTCTTGTTTGTATTTTAATGCCTAAAGGTGTAAAAAAATCGGATATAATATCGGATTTTAGTGAAAAATAAATAAAAAAAAATACACCAAAAATTTTTTTAAACCAATTGTTCACTGAAAAATGCCATTTAAATAGTTTATGGTACCAGGATAAATCATAAATCATTTTTTCTGTATATTTTTGCAATTTATTGTCTACTCTTTAAAAAAAAAACTAAAACGTTAAAAATGTTATATATGTAAAAAGAAACACATTTTGAAAACAAAATCTGATTTCAATTTTCCCGCTAAAATAAAATATAAATTCAAAAAAAAAAAAAAATGTTAACCCCTCAATATTCAAATATGTGTAGCTTTAAAACCAACATTGCACTCTAGGATTGTCGTTTATTTTTTTAGTTAAAAATAGTGGAAACCATTGGTATTTTGACTGGTATTTTGACAGACTGTGACGACAAATATTGTACAAATTTATTTTATGCTCACCACACATTTTTAAGATTATTTCGTTCCCGACATAATCTGTAATATTCAAACTAGAATGTCACTCGAAGTAAAGTCAATTTCTATTTATACCATCACACATTAAAAAATATGATGTAATACAGTAGAATAAATGATGTAATAGCAAAAATGCGCAATTTACTACTGTTGTTACAAAATAGAACATTTATACGTTTATGATTTAATAGAAAATTTATTCAGAGGTCAAATGACCCCTTTCGGTAGTTAAGCCTAAAATATTTTTTTCCTAGGCAAAAAAAGTAATTCGGAGATGAGGCATCTTAAGGAATAATATCAGGGCTTCCACGCTTCAGGGAATTTCCAGACCAGGAAAATTCTTCGGCACCAGTGCTTTCTTACAGAGAATCTCTGTTTAAATAAGGCGAAATTTTGTGCAGTTAATCTAGATATATTTTTCAATAGAAAAATACTGATGTATCGACTGGAAAATTCGCTGAAGCGTGGCAACCCTGAATATGATCATATATTTTAATGAAAGTCGTGAAATAAAAAAAGAAAAAACTTTCGTAATGTTTTTGTGCAAGAAATTCCAAAAAAAAAAAAAGTTCAAAAGGATCATTTGACCCAAAGCGATATAAGTAAGCGTCCTATCGTAAATGGGAGAGATAACCGCAAGATTAAAGGCGAGGACACATCAATCAAGGTCGCACGCCACGTAGCGGACGAGGTTAAACTTCAGGAAGATGCCTAACTGTTTTCTTACTTCACACCACTAAAATTGTAAAGTTTTTTTTCAGCTTGATTAATAGCTGAAATGTTTCTGGCAAGGCGAAGAAAACTTTGTGGTGTCAAGTGCATTTGAACGCACCTTTCGCTATGCCATTATTTTGCAATAAATGTAGTCGACAAAATTCAGTTCCATGAGTGACTAAAGATTTAGAAAATATTCGCAGATGGTAGATATCCTGTCATATATGACGTCACACTAAAAGCCCGCCCGATCCGAGTGTTAAGTTACGCTTACTTATATCGCTTTGATTTGACCCCTCGCGGTAGGTAAGTGTTAATCCTTAACTTCCCTTAAATGCATGATTTTTTATTTTGTTTCGAAAAAATTACATACGATTCTCTGAAAGATTTATTACACAGGAAAAAATAATGAAAAAAAATCAGAGATACGTTTTTTGTATAATACGTCAACATTTTCTTATGTTACACATCTGCAATACAAGTAGAAACTAAAACATTACAAATTAGTAAATATTTTTATAAGTATGAATCTAAATGCCTTATTTTACATAATTTTTTATTTTGTAAAACTTAACCCTTAAATGCGTGAATTATAGTAATTTTCGATGTATAGCCCGCAGATCAAACAATTCAGTTTTGACCCAGAAATTTTATTCAGTATTTGAAGGCCAATATTTACCGAGATCTAAAAAGTTACATATTTAAAATAATTTCTGGGTCGAAACACGACTGTTTGATCCGCAGTCTATACACCCGAAATTACGGTATTTTTTTAGAATTATGTTTTTTACTCTTATATTAAAGATTAGACGCAGATATTTTAAGATAGATTTTTAGCTTTTTTAGTAGCATATATTTGTAATTTTTAGTATTAATATTTTTTTTTAAATATACTGGTTGCTAAGAATTAAATAAAAACTGAGGTAGATATGCATCATTATGCATTTAAGGGTTAATTGGTGTTGTGATGCTATTTGGTCTCCAAGTAATTTTTTACTTCGTCATCAATCAGTAAGATTTTTGATAAAAATAATAAAATATGTAAGTAATATACTTACTGATTTATTCAACTAGCAAACACAGTCATGTAAAAATACCATTGTTTTAATTTAAAAAAAAATTGTTGTTGTTTAAGATATAACAAGAGGATAAGCACCCGGGCGTCCCAGGCTATAAATATAAGTGAAAACCATCTTTAACTTTTTCCAACATAGTTGAAAAGTGTGCTTATGAATTCGGTTTGTCTGTCCGTGCTCTAACTCACGTAAATATAGTCCAATTACCATGAAATTAATATAGGTTATTGGGGTTTACTGTGGCATGTTTGGTATTATAAATGAAGCGTGTAGCGTTTACGGGTTCATTTACAGAGACACTCAAAAGAATTCCGTTCCATTACGGTCTACGGAAGAAAATTGTTTGCTGTGCATTTTCATGATTTTACAGTATTTTAAACATGTTGAAATTTATATATTTCACTGAGGTGTAATTCAAGGATTTTATTATAGTATATGGTATGCATATAATTCATTTTTCATTTACACAGACACACAAAAGATTTGGCTAGAGAAGAAAATGAACAAAAATTGAGCTATTGAAGGAAATGATCAATAGTTAATGGAAGTACGTTTTCAGTTATGTACGTGTTTTTAAATTTAACTATTTTTTTATTATTTTATTTATTTATTTATTTATTATTTTATTTTTTATTTATTTATTTATTTATTTTTTTGCATATTACGAGGGTTGCTATTTATATTTCCAGCCTAGTAATGAAAAAACAAATATTTATGATCGACATTGGATTTATTGTTTTTTAAAGTATTCTCCATGAAGATCAATACATTTTTGCATGCGTTTGAACTAATTTTCGAAACACTGTTTCCACTCCGATGGAGGTAACTCCAAAATATGCGTTTTGAATGTATCAACCACTTCTTCAGGCGTTGAAAATCGTTATCCATGTTATTTATTTTTTATGTGTGGAAATAAAAAAAGCCATTGGGTGCCAAATCAGGGCTGTACGGCGGATCACCCATCAATTCTATGCTTTGGCCTTTCATAAATTCCTTTGTTTGAGCGATGTGTGAGAGGAGAGCTCGCATTGTCATGATGAAGAATTATTCGCCTGTTCTTCTGCTTTTTTCGAATTTCAACGAAGACTTCTGGCAAACAAAGTAGCGTGTACCATTCAGAATCGACTATTCTGCGTTTCTCTAATGCCACTGTCGCCATGTGACCAGTAATGCCAAAGAAACAGGCAACCATTTGCTTCGGTGTGCTTCTTTCTCGAACAACTTTTGTTGGATTTGACTCATCTTGGAAGGCCCTTACAGTCGATTGCTGTTTTATTTCTGGCTCATATGCATATATCCATTATTCGTCACTTAGTGTCGATGTTATACACAGCTTTTGATGAACCTTGAACATATTTTTTCAACATTTCTTTGCCCAATCGGCACGAGCCTTCTTTTGAGCGTTTGTCAGATTATGCGGGATCCAACGCGAACAATTTTTTTTTGGTACTTGTTAGTTATCCCGTCGACTACATTACTGTCGCCAAATTGTAAGATTAAATGCCAATAATGGTTGATCATAAATGTCACATTCATTTGACAACACGTGTTTACGTCATCAAGTAATTTTTATTTCGACGTTTTATTTGTATTTTTATTAATGTTATACTAATTTATTTGTTCTTTCGTTATTTAAAATAAAAATTACGTCAATTTGTATAATTTTGCGGGTGGTTTGGCGATTTATATAATTTGGCGAAATTGGTCGACAGGATAACTAACAAGTACCTTTTTTTTAATGCCGAATGTTCATATAATATCTTATTGATGCTTGTCATACTATTGTCCAAAGATCCCTCATGATTTGACGATCTTGCTTTATCAGTTTATGCACAGCATCGATATTTTATGGGACAACAACCGATTTTGGACGACCTTCAGGGAATGCGTCCTAGAGCGTACATCGACCACGATTCAATTCGTTATACCAGTTTTTTACAGTGCTGTAGGATGGTACTTTATCGCTGTATAAAGAATTAAGTTCATAGAAGCACTCTTGTCTTGAAAATCCACGTCGAAAGTTATGAAAAATAATCACACGAAAATGTACACGAGTCAATTTCATTTTTTGTACAAGATGAATTTTTCAATTTACTGTAAATAACACAAATCAAGCTAAAATGGCAAATCGTTCTGAAGAATTTATGGTTAAAAGTATCAAACTTTTAATTGAAATCGTCTGCGGTCGCCTGTGACATTTCCTGTTGCCAAGGAGAAAAATATAAATAGCAACCCTCGTAGTTGGTGTGTATAAATTCTATAGATCATATACAGGGCTGCTCTAAAGTTCCCAAGTTCATTTTTTTCCTGACACAAATAACTCAATGGTAATTATCATCTGTATTATGCCTTTAACTTAACTAACTTTAACATGCCATGTAGTATACAAAGAAATTTATAGATCATATACAGAGCTGCACAAAATATTCAGATATTTCCCAAATATTGATGGTATATGCTAAAATCAGGTTTTCAAATGCGTTGTGCGTTTTCCAAATTGTTTATTTAGACATAATCTTTCAACTTAATGAACTGTGAAGTTTTGTTAGAGTATTTTAAGTGTGTTGGAAAGTGTTTCATAAACTATGCTGGAGGCATGATTGTACGTTCTTGTTTTTGTGGGGGTTTTTTTTTTAACTGTAATAGATATTTTGCATTCGTGTATTTTTTTTTATCTTGCCCATTATAACAAAACCAAAATGCTTTTGCATGTCAAAAATATAAATTATATATTCCAATAAAGTTTTTAAATTTATTGAAAGCGATACTTTAGTATTAACCAAATTTCAAGAGATAATAGCAGCAGAAATCCTCAAAGATTTGTCTGCTTAAATCTTTTAATTCTAATAACTTCAGAGTTTAAGCATGTAGTTCAGTTACATGTCTTACAACAAAACATGTCTACAAACAAAATAATACAAATTTGTGTTTAATTTGTATTATTTTGTTTATTTATTAGTGAAGTTTTAATTTCGTTACAGACTATTATAAGAAAAAAACACTTAACTATTTATATTGTTTTAAGTGCCAGTGGGTGAATCTTTCGTTATCGGACTGCACGCAATAGAGATATATTTTTTAAAAAATCATGCTTGAAATTTTTTTTTTAAACCATAAAAAACAATAAATTCAGATACAGCTTTCAAGCAAATTGCACTTGTAAGAAGATTTGTTTTTCTTATTCGACGGTGCAAAAATTGAAATTGTGCGATCTTTAGAGATTTAAAAAACCGCAGTAAAAACGAATTTATTGGTCAGGTGTTGTCACTGCCAATATTACGTCAGCTTTACTCACGGACATGTTTTTGCTTTATAATATAGATACTAGCTGCGAACGAAATGAGCCTATGACGCTACTTGTGCACAAAAATGTCACGACGACAGTTAAGGGTAAAATGGAGTTCTTTAAAATGTGGTAATATAAACATAAAATAGGAATTAACGATTTTTTAAAAATAAACCAGTATATGACATTTTTTTTTTAGCAAATTAACATAAAAAACAGTACACAGCAGGGTTGGCAGTTTAGAAGGAGGGGGGGGGGGCTCCTTTTTTAAATTCAGAAATTCCGAATTCATACTGGAAATTCCGAAAGAAGAATTTTTATTTTATATAATCACGAAATGTATGTCATTAAATAAAGGTAAAATTATCCTTCGGAATTTCTGGTATTAATTCGGAACTTACTAATAAAAACCCAGACAAGTTGGCATCCCTGGCACAAAAATGTAACAATTAAAAAATATTAATCTCATTATTCATATTCTGTTTGTCTGGGAAGAGCAGAGCCCTACTGACCCCCTCCCAAAGTTTAAAATAACTTTTAAATATAGGCATACACCGACTTACGTATTACGTAAATTCGGAGTTACGTAATAAATCTCGAAAATTACATTTGTGAAGATATTAGCGCGTTTGGTACGCAGTTGCATGCTTTTGATATTTATTTTATAAATAAAATATATAGATATAAACCACAACCGTAATATAGTTTATATATTAGATACAGTTTTATTTTTATTGGTAACTATAACAAAACAACTTAATCTTTATTGTTACTTACTCATAGTAGTCATCTAATTCATAATAAATACAGTTCATGCTTATCAAGGATTATTTTATTTTGTGAGTGCTATTCATTTGTCTTGCCATCAGAAATTCATGGAGAATAGGTTAAATTAGTCTTCTTTAACTATTTCTTATTTTTATAGTCGTTTGATGTACATTCAAAGTTGTTATAAATCAATTCGATTTATAAATACCGTGTTCCACAAGATATTTGAAAAGGGTTCTTTAAGTTTATTTTTTTATTTTTTCATACGTTTATAGTTTATATACGAGTAAATACTGTCGCATGATGCATTATTTATAAAATAATACGCTGTAAGTAACATATATATATATATATATATATATATAATAAATATTGCAGTATCTGACAAAATTTTACCTAAGCAACTTACGAATTCGACTTACGTATAATTCAAGATACGTAAAACTTAGGTAAAACTTTACGGAATGCATTACTTACGTAAGTCGGGGGATGCCTGTACATAAATATAAAATAAACAGAATTAAAACTTCTATTGCATGGAGATGGGGCTTTCAGAGAGAGGGGGGGGGGGGGTTACTTTGCACTCCTGACGAAAAATTCTTCATTCCTTTTTCTGTTTCAATTTAATTACTTTAAGCTACTTCATACGAATACATTTTACTATTTTCTTTTTAATCCATCAGAGAAAAAGAAATTTAGTTAATTAAATAAAAAAACAGGAAGGGTCAATTTCCCCTATTGCAATAGCCCCTATAAAGGTAGAAGGTTTCCGTCTGATATACAGGGTGCAATATGTTATCTATCGCCGACCTTTAATTTCTCAACCGTTGGTCGTAGATATATAGTTCCAATTACAAAAACGTTTCAAATGAGGTAAATATTCATGTTGTGACATTATTTAAAGTAAAATATTAATTTTATAAAACTTACGAAAACTAACTTTTTATACGGTCCCCCAGTCCCTATAGTTATATTTAGTAAAAGTTTACACATATCATAACAGATATAACACAAAAAGTTTGACATCTGTACTACAAAAATTGACACAGTTATTAAATTTCAAAGTTTGAGATTTTTCCACATGATTTTGTCTTTCATTGAGGGATCAGTTTAAAGATGAATTAATGTAATTCGAGATCAAAATCAGGGTGCAATGTCCTTTTTACGGCGAAACCACCTTTAGCCGGTATCGCCTAATTGGGGAATCACCAAATAGGGTTATTTCATATAAATATTTGAGCTAACTTTTATGGGTCGAACAATATCCAAACGTACCGACGATACCGGCTAAAGGTGGTTTCGCCGTAGAAAGGACATTGCACCATGATTTTGATCTCGAATTACATTAATTCATCTTTTAACTGATCCCTCAATAAAAGACAAAATCATGTGGAAAAATCTCAAACTGTGAAATTTAATAACTGTGTCAATTTTTGTAGTACAGATGTCAAACTTTTTGTGTTATATCTGTTATGATATGTGTAAACTTTTACTGAATATAACTATAGGGACTGGGGAACGTATAAAAAGTTAGTATTCGTAAGTTTTATAAAATTGATTTTTTACTTTAAATAATGTCACAACATGAATATTTACCTCATTTGAAGCGTCTTTGTAATTGGAACTGTACGTCTACGACCAACGGTTGAGAAATTAAAGGTCGGCGATAGATAACAAATTGCACCCTGTATATTACTTTCCTAAATTGCTTAGGTGTCTGGAAACTAGAGATCGACCGAAAATTCTGTTTCATTTTCATTTCTGGTCTAAAATCAGAGCTACGCCGAAAATTCGTTTTCGGCAAAACTGCTGTAAAAAATTCGGCCGGACCGAAACTGTGTTACAAAAATCTCATTTCTTTCGGAAATTTTCAACATTACTCATTGATTTGAGCTGTATTGGCTCAAATTAACACTCTTTATTTATATATTATATATACTCTTTATGACCTTCATTGTTTATAATTAATTATCAGTCATAATCCGCTCAAGACGTGAGTGCAAATTATGAAGCAAGTGATGCCTATATGACTAAACTTTAACGGCGCTTTTCACGTGCTCATTAAAAGCTTAAGACTTAACAGTAATAGAAATTTTTTAGTTTGAAACCGCAGGAGTGTTTCGAATACCCTTTGAGAAAGTTCTTATATAACAGATGATCATTTGCAAAAATATTATAAAAGAAAAATCGAGGTATGTATACCTAAAAGATTTTTTATTTAGATGAAATTCGTATCATTGGAAAATCATTCTGCGTCGTAGATGAATTAATAACATTTTATTTTATATGAAAATAAAAAGTTTTGGTCAGAGGCACATACAGCCAACTTGGCCACATGCAGGCGCGGATCCACGCCCCCCCCCCCCCCCCCCCAAAAAAATCCAACGATTATCGCGAATTTCGACAAATGGTCTCTGAAATAAAAACAATTTCGTGAATTGTTCGCAGGTGAAAGGGTCGCAAAAAACGCGAATTTCGTCAAAAGATCGCGCAAAAAACGCCAATTTCGTCAAATGATCGAGAAAAAACGCAAATTTCGACAAAGGATCGCGAAAAAACGCGAATTTTGTCAAAGAAGCACGGAAAAAATGCGATTTTCGTCAAAAAATCGCGCATTTCATCAAAGGACCACGAAAAAAACACAAATTTCGTCAAAAGATCGCAGAAAAAAACGCGAATTTCGTCAAAGGATCGCAGAAAAAAACGCCAATTTCGACAAAGAATTGCGGAAAAACGCTAATTGCGCGAAAGAAACGCGCAAAAAACGCTAATTTCATCAACAGATCTCTGAAAAAAGGCGAATTTCTTCAAAGAATCGCGAAAAAAATTACGCAAATTTCGCCAAAGAATCGCTGAAAAAACGCGAATTTCGTCAAAGGGCCGCGGAAAAAACGCACAATTAGCACAGGGAAGAGATTCCACTAGGTGCGCATCTACGAAGGGGGGGGGGGGGGGCGGGGGTTCGACCGGGCAAAGAAGAGAAGAACAAATTTACCAAGTTGGTTTATAAGAAATCAACACACCATACGCATTTTAACTGACTGGGATTAGGATATAATCCTCTTTTGTTCATTCATCAAATACCCTTAAAATTTACCAATGTGGGTGGCAATAACAGTACATTTTTTACACATTAGTGGCTGTCTTCAGAAAACATTAAGATGCTTGAATTTTTCAAAGGACCTTTCTTTTTCTTGTTTCTTTCTTTCTTTGGAAATTGTATGAATCCCATTCTTTTCTCAAACAATAAAGCACTCCTCAAAAATATTGTTATACAGAAATTAGAATTGTAGCTCCTTTGAATGAACGAAAAAGTTTCAACACTTTAAAGGGATCTGCATAACGTTGTCAATTTATGTTGTAGAGATTCAACAAAAGGTACACGAAGTGGCATCGTCCCCCACCTCAACCCATTGTGTCAAAAATTATGTCGCCATATGCCTTTTGACTGGACATATCCTATTTTGTTCACTAATTGCCAAAACGTCAGAGAGGTTTACCATCGATACCCGAAAAGTGTTTGGTTTTCGTTTGCTTGTCTGTGTGTTCCGCGAAAACTGCCGTTAAAAGCGTTGGATTTATATCATGGGGAGGGGGGCGACCTCCCCGATCGAACCCCCTCCCCCGTGGATGCGCTCCTCCTTGTGTTAATTGTGCGCCTTTTCTGCGTCCCTTTCACGAAATTCGCGTATTTTTTTCGCGATTCTTTGACAAAATTCGAATTTTTCTGAGATCCGTTGACGAAATTTGCGAAATTAGCGTTTTTTGTACTTTCGCGAAATGCGTTTTTTCCGCAATTGTTTGGCGAAATTAGCGTTTTTTCCGCAATTGTTTGGCGAAATTAGCGTTTTTTTCTGCTATTCTTTGACAAAATTCGCGTTTTTTTTAGCGATCCTTTGACGAAATCTGCGTTTTTACTGCGATCCTTTAACGATATGCGCGTTTTTTTCTGCGACATTTTGACGAAATTCGCGTTTTTTCCGCTCTTTTTTGACAAAATTCGCGTTTTTGCGCGATCCTTTGACGAAATTCGCGTTTTTTTGCGAGATCCTTTGACCTGCGAACGATTGATGAAATCGATTTTTTTCAGCAACCATTTGCCGCAATTCGCGATAATCGATGGATTTATATTTTTTTAACCAAGGAGGGGGGGGGGGCGATTCGCGCCTATGATAAGGTATAAACACCACTTAGATGACACATTTTGATTTTCAATGATGTTAAGGCCCATCAAATTTTTGAAGGCGATCCTTTTTCAGAGATTACTCTCTTCCAGAAATCTGATATTAAAAGATAGATGTGATTGTTATGTTTTTCAGCTACGGTAATTGGTTCTTATGTATTTTTTAGTGCTGAATCCAAAAATGACCTTCATTTTTTACCATACCATCACGTCAGGATTTTTCACAAATCGCAAATTTTTAAATAGTCGAAATATTGCGTAAATCTGCTGCTGTAAAATAGATGTAACTTTTTTTCATAATAACTTATTCATTTTTTTGCTTATACTATGGATTTTTACAGTTAAACATGTAAAATATTGTGCATTTAAAATCCTTATAATTTTATTCCGTGAGCGTGGAAGTTTCTTTGAACCGCTCATGCTCTGCTTCGCGTTTTTTCTTTTTTTTTTTACCTTCTCTATTGGGTTCATCTCGGTATCCTCTTTTATTTTGGCGGTTGATAAAGCTGGGAAATTTGTGGCAGATGTATTTAAAACATTTACCTTCTTTTGTTGCTGTACTTACAAATTGCTTTGAGAGATTTTCGCTATTTTTCGCCCCCGGTACGGTATGCTATTTCTTTCTCCCAGCTTATTTTGTGACATCTCCAAAAAATAACGTTACCTTACAGAAGCCAGCCGTGAAACAAAGCAGTACGATTAAATACTCTATAGCAATTTTTTAAACTTCTAAGCATCGCACATTTTCAATGTTTATACCGTCATATTCGAAAAAAAAAAGTACTTTATAATGCAATTTGTTTGAAAACTGCATCTCCATTTATTTTTGAAATATTAATTTTTTTTTTTTTTTTTTTTTTTTTTGTAGTTTTTAAAGCCATTTGCTTAATATTGGCAACGGAAGAACTCCATTTCTGTAGAAAGTGAAAGAAAAATAGCAATTATATCTTTTTGTTGCCATTTTCCCATAAAAACTGAAAAAAAAAAGTTAAAATACGTGCTATTTTCAAAAAATATAAATGAAAGATTTCTGATAAAAGAGGGAGCTTTTAGAAACTAAATTTAATTTAAAATATCTATAATGATGATACAAACAAATGAAGGCTTGTGAATCTTTAGATGGCCGATTTTTTGTCGAGTTTTTTGAATGACGAAATCTCTTTTTTTTGTGTGTGTGTGTGTGTATTATTCAGCAATAGTTACGTCTTAAGCGTACTTTACTGTAGATGTTGTTTAACACTGGATCGCAAAGGATGAATTCTTCAGCGGATGTGGATGGCGTCATTTTATGTAAAATAAAATCGCATGTTATAAGTCTTAAAACTGAACTACAGTAGAGCCCCGAATATCGAAGTTTCCGCTTTCACAGAGTTATTTTCTTCTGATGGACTGGTGGCTTCTATTTTTTTTTCCAAAAAAAATTATAGCCATTTTTCCCTCCATTCTGACCAGAAAATCAGTGTTCTAACTTTTTACGACTGCTCTTTCATCTTCACCTAACACTTCATTTATAACGACTGTTTCATAGTAATGGAAACCATCAGTCCATCAGAAGAAAATGATCCATTCCAAAGGTATAAGTTCGATTAACTCGGATAATCGGGACTCTACTGTATCTATATTTATATACAAAAATTTTTTTGTCATCGGGGCGACACTAAATTCTGAAAAGCAGAATTCCTGTTTTCTAGTTTTACTTTTTAACTTTGAAATTTACGATTTGCGGAAATCGTTACGTGATGGTTAAAAATGAAGGTCATTTTCGTATCCAGTGCTAAAAAATACATCAAAATCAATTACAAAAGTTAAAAAACACAATCATCGCAGGCTTGTGTTATTAATGTTGTTCACTATAACTAAAAGAACAAAAAATAAGATAAATAATTACCATAGTACAAGAGTAAAAAGAAAAAGAAAAAAAATAAGACATTTAATAAATAAATTCTCTTATAACGTTTTTAATTTTACGAATAAACCATATTTTGAGAGGGCGGAATTATATAATAAGAGTGTTGGATAACCGAGTGTTTCGGTTAATCGGACGTCGGATAATCGAAAGTCTGTAACATTTTCAAATCGCATTAATTATTTCATATTCATTTAAAAATTAACTGCAAGGAATGATTTGAGCAACAGAAATTATGACTACGTTGATTATATGTCACTCGGGATCGCCCCCCCCCCCCAAAACGATTCTCTGGATCCGCCCCTGGCCACATGTAGAACTAATTAATAATTATGTATATATTTAATAAACACATGTAATTAATTAGTAATTATGTATATTTATGTAGGTATTAATTACCTTTTAAAAATTTTTGACATTTTCCTTTTCGGCCGAAAATAAGAAGAATATCCAAATTAGGTTTCGATTTCGGTTCGGTCTTAAAAACCTGCTTCGGTCGATCTTTACTGGAAACTATCCATGTCTCCACGTGGAATTAATTACGTTTTATTTTATATGAAAATAAAAGGTTTTGATCACAAGGGTTTTGCACAGACAGCCGGCTTAGGCCACACGTAGAACTAATTAATAATTATGTATATTTAATAAACACGTGTAATTAATTAGTAATTAATTACATTTGTGTAAATATTAATTACTTTTAAAAAATTTAGACTTTTTCGTTTTCGGCCGAAAATAAGAAGAATACTGAAATTAGATTTTGATTTCGGTTCGGTCTGAAAAACCTGTTTCGGTCGATCTTTACGCGAAACTATCCATGTCTCCACGTGGAATTAATTACATTTTATTTTATATGAGAATAAAAGGTTTTGGTCAGAGGCACAGACAGCCAACTTGGGCCACACGTAGAACTAATTAATAATTATATATATTTAATAAACACATATAATTAATTAGTAATTATGTATATTTGTGTAGGTATTAATCTTAAAAATTTGACATTTTCGTTTTCGGCCGAAAATAGGAAGAATGCCGATATTAGGTGTCAGTTTCGGTTCAGTCTTAAAAACCTGTTTCGGTCGATCCTTACTGGAAACTATCCATGTCTCCACGTGGAATTAATTACATTTTATTTTATATGAAAATAACAGGTTTTGGTCAGAGGCACAGACAACTAACTTGGGCCACACGTAGAACTAATTAATAATTATGTATATTTAATAAACACATATAATTAATTAGTAATTAATTACATCTGTGTAAATATTAATTACTTTTTAAAAAATTTAGACATTTTCGTTTTAGGCCGAAAATAGGAAGAATACCGAAATTAGGTTTCGATTTCGGTTCGGTCTTAAAAACCTGTTTCGGTCGATCTTTACTGAAAACTATCCATGTCCCACGTGGAATTAATTACATTTTATTTTATATGGAAATAAAATGTTTTGGTCCGAGGCACATACAGCCAACTTGGGTTACACGTAGAACTAACTAGTAAATCTGCAGATCAAGAGCCTCAACGTCATCTCTGCAACTTATTGTTTTTAGCAAATTTTGCTTAATATTAATTTTTCTACAAAAACAAAATTTAAACTTTTAAATTACACAAACATTTATAGAAGGAGAAAAAAATATTTCGATGGTTTCAGACATTAGAAGCGTTAAATTAAACACGTTGTTATGTAATGATATTCTGAAATTCTCACGAGCTACTTATTCTAGTAATTTTTATATAATAAAGCAAATTTCTTCAGGGGGGTGCCCCCCCCCCATGAACCCACCGTTGTGTAATTTATTTTGCATTTGTAATTTTCTATTGATTGAGTTAATGATTATCCTATATCTTAGATTCATTTTTACACTGCGATTTATAAGGGTAAGCAACAATTTGGCCAAGCATTTTACGTTATCCTAATATCCATACAGAAGTATTTACTTGCCTGCTAACCACAAACATCTGTATCTAATGGATAAAGAACTTTTGAAAATGTAAACTGAGACATCTAATTTAGAAATCTAATAATAATTTTGATTACCATTCTGCAATATTTATATCTAAGATCTAATCTAAATATCTAAAAATGTACTCGATAGCATTAACTTACTAAAATCACCCTAAAGTAGGGGGAGTTCTAAACCTAACGGTTAATAATTCATCATCGTGTCTACTTCCAATTGACTAAATAGATAAACGTGATATGGCGCCGTTAAGTATTTTTTGTGATAGCCTTTTAATAGTATCCACATTTAATTTAAAATCGTGATGTTACAAACACCGTTGAAATTTGATGCACACCTGTGTTCAGGTCAAATTACGAAAGGTTAACTAACCTTTTATTTCCCTTAGCCGGGCATTTTGTTTCATTTTTCGTAATAGGGATTATTTTAATAATTTATTTTACACTCTACAAGCTGTTACACGGGACGTTGTTCACGTAGCATTAAAATAGAGATAAATGCATTAAATAAAACATTTCACTCACCACCAGACATGGCAAGTCTCAGGCTTTTTGCACAACACTATTACCTTACAGAAAATGTTGTTCTTTTAAATCGCGCAAATGTTTCAATTAAATAAAGTAACATTTTTTGTATTAAAATACTGGTATCCAGAACGCCGGAGGCTTGGCAGCCCTGCTCCTCTTAATAGAAACATATATAGTTAACCAACACTTTATCACATTTTATAGGAAACAATACGGAATTTCTTATTTGTATGGCCTTACATATACCTCAGTCATAAAAATGTAAAATTTTGTGCCAATTAATATACGCAATTGCGAAAATGAAATCGCAACCAATGAGAAAAGGAAGGCCAAGTAAAAACGTGTAAATCGAGGAATCTTTCTTCGTAGTGTGGGAAAATACCACTACAAAAATTAATTTAGGTTATTTGGTGTGAAATGTTTATATGTATTCATTCCTGTCCTATTTATCTTTTTTATTATTTGTAATTTGCTGCATTTTCCCTTTGCACGTGAAAATCTTACAAATTAAAATGAACTCTTTGGGAGAAATTGTTATTCCCTTTTTTTTTTTTTTTTTTTTTTTTTTTTGGCAACAATAAAGTTTATAAAGTTTAATAGAATAATGTCAGTTTATTCTGTATGAAAATAACGAACTTTTTCCTTTATAATCAAAATAGTTGAATACATAAATAAAGATATTATTCTATATAGTATATAAATACTATTTTCATTTCTGCGTTTAAATCAATCTATATGCAAATATCTATACAAAGGCATTCATTAATTCATTCCTTTTAACTTTGATTTGACTTTAAAAACCATACATACTTTCACATTTATGATATTTTTAGATGAGATATAGTTGCTACGCAACGGTTAAAAGAAAAAAAATGAAATATAAGTAAATTCATAAAATAAAATGTTTTATATTATTCGAACACATGTATAAAATTCCATCATAAGTTATACACCTAATTTAAAAGCTCTGACAAATGTTTTGACAAAATTACAAACTAATAGGAATAATTTACTGCTCTTATATAAAAATTTCAGCATCAAAAATTTACCATTTAAATCCATTTTTTATATAAGCCATTTCTTTCAACAAATGAAAATTTGAAAATCGTCTGACTTGCCATTGAAAAGCATTACAGAGCAAAATAAAATGTTCTATATTTCCCGAACGAATGAACCATATTTAACCAAAAACCATACAGCTAAGTCCGAGTACCTCATCAACATGCCACATTAATTTCAAGCCGATCGGATGCTTTTTGCGGCAGTTATCGCGGAACAGACGGACAGACAGACAGACAGACAAACGGAAATCAAAACTTTTCGTGTCTCCACAGTAAGCCTTCACTGACGTTTCGGCAATTAATAACTAGTAAATCTGCAGATCAGGAGCCTCAACGTCAGCTTTACAATTCATTGTGTTTAGCACCCTTTGAGTAATATTAATCTTTCTACAAAAAACGAAATTTAAAGTTTTGAAATTACATAAACATTTATAAAACGAAAAAATATTTCGAAGGTTTCTGACATTAGAAGCGTTAAATTAAACCCCTTGTTATGTAATGGTATTCTGAAAATCTCATGAGCTACTTATTCTGGTAATTTTTAGATAATAAAGTAGATTTCTTCAGGGGGGGCTCTGCCCCCCAGAACCCCTTCGTAGTGTAATTTAATTTACATTTGTAATTATCAATTAATTATGTTAATGTCCTTTAGTAAATTCTACCAATGGACGGAAACGTACATGAATTCTTGTCTACAGCCCTGTATATTACGTGAAGATTTTTACGCGTCGTCTATAACATTTAAATTTAATGCAGACAAAAAACCCTCTTAAAACTGCTCATATCACATTTCCGGGGATTAGTATGCATAGTGTGCACCATATATCCAGTTTCTGCGGAGTCCTGTATATGGTTCTATTTAAATTCTGCAAACATTTGTTAGCATACTAAACGTAATTGGGCTGGGAAATACATAACTCAAAAAAAAAAAAAAAAAAAAAAAAACAAGAAGCAATTCGCGCTCATTTTCATTTATACTTACGAATTCATTTGTGTATCCCTGTACATGGTCTATACAATATTACTTATTAAGCACAAATTTACTTAACGTTAAAACGCACACCATAATCGAAAATGCTCTTCAGCAATCATCCCTAATAGACCAGAACTGCATCCGAAATTTTTTATGTGACCCTATAAATGAACGATAAATACGATACAAATCATATTCAAGCTTCTTGTAGTCAACCACAGTAATGTAATTTAATTTCATAATGTTTGAATTAGTGCAACACAATTAACACACTGACGACAGGCAATTTAATTAAATCTGGGTTTAAAAACAGTAGAAGCTCCTCCCTCTTCTGAAAGTGTCTCGGAAATTGGTTTCTGAGATATGTTTTTCATGTTTATGCAGGAGTAAATATCTTTCAATGTACGGATGTAATATATAATGTCTTACAATCTATAAAAAATATGGACAACACAAAATAAATGTCTTTTCTGTAAGGTAGGAGTCACTCCCTTAGCCAATGATGTATTCTGAATAAAAACGAGAATTCTCGTTTCCCGTCGCTAATGTGTTAAAATAAGCTGTGAAGAGTTTTTTTCCCCCGTAGACCACATTTTAATCGACCACTTTTGTGTGACCCTGAAAAAAAACATATGCTTTGCACCCCATATACTACAAAAATGTTTCAAAAATACATATCAATTTTATTATTTTGTAACAGAGTAACATCATTAAAAAACGCCACAAAAGGATTTTCTTCAAAGATTGTAATATTATGAATACTTTTGAGTTCCATGTACGCATGCTGTAAGTGCTACACATAACATATTTTATAGTAACCAGGTTCTAGTGCACCTTAATAAAGTATATAAATTTCATTACGTTTAAAACTGTGTAACATTATTAAAATACACCGCAGACGATTTTTCACAAAGACTATAATGTAACGGAATAGTTTTGAGTGCCCCTGTAATTAAGCTATGAATGCTACACTCTTCATTTTTAATACCAAACATACTTTGGCAAACCTCAATAACGTATATCAATTACATGTAATCCCGACTATATTTACGCGAGTTAGAGCACGTAGAGAAACACGGCAGGCGACAGATAGAAAAACTGAAGTCATAAATACTTTTCATCCATGTTGGAAAGTGTTAAAAAGGATTTACATGCCTTTAACTGTACTTTTTTTTCACTTATAGCATGGTTAAACATTAGTTTAAACATCCTAATCCATGCGATAGCAATAACATATTAAAAGCCCCCCAAAATATGCATATCTGGAGATCTATAAATCTACTGGAAAATAATTCATTATCGTGCCCACTGTTAATTGCATAAATTGCATCGATTTGGCGCGATAAAATATTTTTGTGATAGCCTTTTAATAGTACCTGCAACAAAATTAACGTAATTTACTAACTTCATTCATATTTGACGCAATGATAGGTTACGAATAACAGTCGCTAGGCAACGAAGAAAAGGAAAAAAATAAGAAATATGTATCATGTAAAACAAGAAAATTAATTTAAAAATTCTTTATATTATTGGAATACATGTATAAATGTCCTCAAAACATTATACACGTAAATAAAAAAATCTGATAGATATATATATTGATAAAACTTCAATATAATAGGAATAATTTAAAACCCTTATTTGGAATTTTAGTATCCATAATTTGACATTTAAATCCATTAATCAAACGTGCCATTTTCTTTCAACAAATCGAAATTTGAAAATCGTCTGACTTGCCGTAGAAAAGCATTATAAAGAAAAATAAAATCTTCCATATTTTCCGAACGAATGAATCAAATTTAACCAAAAACTATACAACTACGTCCGGGTATCTCACAAATATGCCCTATTAATTTCAAGCTGATCGGGTGCTTTTTGCGGCAGTTATCGCGGAACAGACAGACAGACAGACAAACGGAAATCAAAACTTTTCGTGTCTCCACAGTAAGCCTTCACTGACGTTTCGGCAGTTATATATATTTAATAAACACACATAATTAACTAGTAATTATGTATATTTGTGTAGGTATTAATTACTTTTAAAAATTTGACATTTTCGTTTTCGGCCGAAAATAGGAAGAATACCGAAATTAGGTGTCAGTTTCGGTTCGGTCTTAAAAACCTGTTTTGGTCGATCCTTACTGGAAACTATCCATGTCTCCACGTGGAATTATTAATTTATCCTTGATATTTATGTAGGTGTGGAGTGCATTATTCTTTCACTCCCTTTTGTTGTACGTAACTGACATTAATTCGACCTTCGAAAAACTCAAGATAAAGTGAGAACTTTAGGAATCAACTTTAAATACGTACTTCAAATATTTTCTGAAGTATTAAATTTCAGAGATATTAGAATTCCGAAAATATTTTACCGTTACAGATTCGAGAAAAAATTCTGCAGCACCTCTTAGAATGTGTACGATATATATATATATATATATATATATATTTGAAAATTCTAATAGATTTTTTATATTTAATATATGAGCTGTTCAGTGCACAAATCGATTAACTCCATAAAACAAAAGGTTGAGAAATGCGATGAAATAATGTACATTGTTTTTTAAAACTCCCTTTATAATATAAATTCAAAAATATATTGTAGAATGCATAAATGCAGATATAGCTTTCATCTAACGGTATATAAAATTAATAAGAAAGAATAGCCAAAAAATAATCGTCAGTAATGTTTCAATTTTTATGTGACGGATGGAGTTAATCGATTTGGCAACTTAGAAAAGTAATACAGTTAAATTCAGTGTTTAAATTTTTAAGTTTTTTATTACAGAAAAAGTTAGTTATTATATATTTTTATTACAGATTTTCCATAAAAATGAATGTTGACAGCTCTGTTATAATATATTATTTGTGATTAATTCATCAGCAATATAAATAATGCCTTCTTCATCAGGTGTATGTGAAGACTCATCATTTCAATTTGTTGTCAAGTTTTTTATAGTAATCATGTTTAACAGGAGGATTGAAAGTGTTCTTTAAAAGATTATAAAAGACTCTTTGCTTTGCATATTGCGTTACAAACAAGGAGTGCATATTCTGTACGTCGCGTTGGAATCAGCACTACGCCAACCGTTGCTCTAGCACCAAAGTGCTGAAAACGTGATACATTCTTTAAAAGCTACTGGGACAAGGATTTTCATACGGGGTGGGTCGAGACTGAAAATTTCGGCCAGTGCAGACCTAGGAAGAAGGAAGCTAGCACCGGCTCGGAAAAAATAAATTAGGTCCGGCCCGGTCTGATCCTTTGGCAACATTTGTCTTCTAAAAGTAGCAAAGTAGTTCGCTACCAAAAAATCAAAAAGGCAGTTTTAGCGATTTCTGTTTATACAGTGTTTTCAGCTGAACAAGATTTATATCTTTTATTTGGAGTCTGCAGGACATATAGTTATACATGGTCCCACACTTGAATATACTGTTATTTATAAACGATAATTGTTTCATGTGCAAATTAATGGTACTTCCAGCTGAATGGTCTATTTTTTATTTCGTCTTTCATGTTCTATTTATTTAATCTATGTAGCATCTATAGTTTTATACAGGATTATAGTCAACTATAGTACGGACGTACCAGTTCTATTACATGGGCTTTCAGACACTGGTACGCGGAGGTCACACAAAAAAGTATTACAGAACTAAAACCCTCACCTCTTTTTTATTTAGAGATGTCGACCGGCCCGACTTGTATGTCAATGTCTGCCAACAAGAACACTCTAAAACAGGTGTGTCAAACTACGGCCCGCCGGATACCACTAAATTTTTAAAGAAATAGTCGCCTTCTTGAATCGGAGATATTTGAAGATTAGATAAAGCAATGATTTGATTACTATAAAATTTTAGTGGTATCTAGTGGACCACATATTGACACTTCTACTTTAAGGTGACCGGGTAAGCTCTATCTCCGCCATGTTAAAAAACACCAAATTTTTGTACTTTTTTCTCAGAAATGGTGAAAGATAGAGGTCTAGAATTTTTAGAATAGTTTGAGTCACATGCTTTACGTATTTTAACAGACCATTTTCTTTTTAAGTGAACCTGAAAATTAATTATTAATTATTTATTAAAAGGCATTTTTAACCCTTAAATACCTGATTTTTCAAAAATCATTGTAATAATGTTTTTCGGCTTTCATTTTTTAAATAAATCAGGGTAAAAATACTTTAAAAAATCATATTTTGTTTTAAGTATGGTTTACGGCTAAAAAACAGTTTGATACTAATCGGTAATACTGGTCTTTAATTGAAAAAATAATTTTCCTTGATAAAATTCTATAATATTAAACACACAAGAATTTTAGGAACTATAATAAGAAATAAATTTTACTTGCTCGCTGCAGAACAAAATAGGGTATTTCACAAGCTTCCAAACAAAACAAAAAGAACAAGTAGCAACAATTGAAAAAAATAAATCTATCTTTAATCTTAAACAGCAGAAATGTTGCAATCTACATGTTGAAAATCGATTTAATAATATTTTCAGAATGTATTTTATTGGCAACATTGGGCATTTTGCTTCAATATTATTCTAATAGTATTTTAGAGCCTAAATTGGGTATGTTGCCGAAAAGCAACACCCGGCATTTAAGGCTTAAATTACCATTTTTGGTAAGATTTCACTGCATAAAATAAATGATTCTCAACAAATCATTAAATCCCTGTGTTAAAGTATACAATATAACATAATAAAAGTATTAAAAAAATTGAGTTCTTAAGTTTAATAGATATTGAAAAAAAGGAATACAAACATGAAAAATCCAAGTTTTGAGAAAAAGTCAATTAAAGATTTAAATGGCCTTTAAGCTGTGAAGTACTCTTAGGAAGAATGAATAATTCCAATCCTTTTTTTAAAAAAAATCTATAAATACGTGTGACACATCATTGGAAAGATAAAGGTTTAAACTATTTAATGATATAAAAAAAGTAAAAATCGATTTTTTTCCCAAATTTCGCTTACCTGATCCTCTTGAGCGTCTTTTACAAAATTTTTAATCATTTATCACCGGTTTTTCAAAACAGAAATTTTTGCCTAATCGAATCGGGAAAATGCTTGAATGAAAAACTAAATAAGGCAAAATTTACAATAAAAATTTACTGGTGAGAATAATTAGGCTTCTGAGCACCTTATGCGGCTCGTATACTGATCGCTCGTCCGGGTTAAATGTAACAACTATTTAGCACTTTTTATAAAATATATTACTTTTAAAGCTTTTCCAGTTTCGTTTTAATTAAAGTAATTTGTATCTCTAAAACTCTTCTAGTTCTGTTAGGTATTTAAAAAATATATACAAATTTTCTGATTATGTGTTAAATATATCTTACATTCGAATATAATCATGTTATTACATCTTATTTAAAAATCAATGAAAAAAATAATCAGATTAATTTATCGATATAATAATGTCATTTCAAATGTTTACATTATCTTTATTAAAGGTGCTGCGTTAAAACTATTGGTTCTGATTTAACGACACACTCCCACCAAAAATACTAAAATTTTATTTTGGATACCATTGTTTTAGGGGAGAAATAGTCGCCTTTTTTAATTACAGAAAATTTTCGATCAAATCATTAAAAATAAAATTTTAGTATTTTTCTTGTAACTCTTGGTACATTAGTTTAACACATTAAGGACCACACCTTTTTATACTTTACACAAATCAAATAAAATTTTATTTTATACATATTAATGACTAATTAACCCTTTAGCAGGCGGTGTCCACAAAAAAGGGCGCCTAATTTTAATTCCAAAACTGACAAAAGACACCAAGAATAGTTATTTAAAATTTTCCTTTTATAAAGTACGAGAAAATAGGCAAGTTTTTATCTTCTGCTAAATTCGTTTGTAAATTCCGGCGTCAATCCATCATTTCATCATTTTACAAACAGACTTACTCCGCGCCGGAAAGGGTTAATAGAAAAAAAAAAAAAAGATATTACAATTTTATTTTTATGCGAAATATGGTATGTTGCGAAAACGCCACGTCAGTACAAATCAACTATACATTTTTTCCATATGAAAATTCTTGAAGCATTTACTAATCACTGATACATTACATTGACTACACATAACTTATATGTAGTTTGACTGCTACAATTTATCTCTATCTTGAATAGCTGAATTTTATTTCATTCTTTATACTGCATCTAGAAACATACAAGGGTGTATCAATAAATTTTTGCCCTCACATAGTAGTAATTGAATGAAAATTATGAAAATGCTACATTTTATGAGTCCTTTTCTATATAATCAGTGTGCACAGTAACACATTTTTACAACCGGTATTTAAAAGAGAGGGGGGAGGATGTATTCCAAGAGGATCAATAGTAGACCCAAAGGGGGGGGGGCATTTTCTAACTTTTACCGACCCTCACATGTGACATATTGTCGGAAAGGCCTGTGACCACTTATTCATGCTATGCACCTCCCGAGACGCTCTCCCCAATTTTGTCCTCCGGGGGCACTTTTCTAAATTTTTCGGACATCATTCATGCCTCCCAGGGGGGGGGGATTTGGGGGGAGGGACTCGGTATGTGCATAGCATGAATAAGTGGTCACAGGCCTTTCCAACAATATATCACATGTGGGGGCCGGTAACAGTTAGAAAAATGACCCTCTTTGGGTCTACCATAGCACATCCTGAAATACTTCCCCTCCCCCCTCTCTTTGAAATACCGTTTGCAGAAATGTGTTACTGTGCACGGTGACTATATAGAAAAGGACTAATACAATGCAGCAATTTCATAAATTTCACTCAATTATTTCTATGTGAGGGCAAAAACTTATTGCTACACCTTCGTAATCGAAGTTTATCAATAAAAAATTTCAAAACATTCCGTACTATTTCATTCATATTTTTAATTTTTTTACAACTCGAATAAATTAACAAGTTTTTCCCCTTAAAAATAAAATTCATATATACAAAATGTGATAATAAATTTGTTGTAAAAGATATTTACAATAAAATAAAAAAAAATCACAAGTATAATGCTGCGAAAACGCATCGTCAGTCTTTAACGGGTTAAAAATTTGGGAAAACTGCTATATGTGATTCTGTATGGAAGCAAGTTTTAACCCTTAAATGCATACTGATGCATATCTACAAGGCTTTTTATTTAATTCTTAATATATTTATATAGAAATATTAATGATGTAAAAATTACAAAAAAAAAAAAAAAAAAAAAAAAAAAAAAATTAAACTTAAAAATCCATTTTAAATTTTCTGGTGACTGATCTTTAATATAAGAGTAAAAAACATAATTCTAAAAAAAAAATTATGCATTTAAGGGTTAAGTTTTACAAAATTAAAAATGATATAAAATAAGGTATTTAGATTCATACTTATTAAAATATTTACTAATTTGCAATATTTTAGTTTTTACTTGTATTGCAGATGTGCAACTTAACCCATGTAACGCCCAAATTATTATCTACGTTAAAATGTAAATTTTGGATTTCCCACCACTTTTAAAAGTAGAGTAATTTTTATCCAATTTTATCAAGGAATTTGTCTCGTGAAAGAAAGTATATATTTATCTTCATATTTACTGGTGTGAAAAGCGCTTTCTTGCCAAATACGTGTGATCCCCAAATGGGGACCATGGCAGGGTATGGGTTAAGAAAAGGTTGACGTGTTATACGAAAAATGTATGTCTGAATTTTTTCATTATTTTTCCTGTGTTATAAACCTTTGAGAAAATCATATATAATTTTTTTCGAAACAAAATAAAAAATCATGCATTTAAGGGTTAACCCCTTGTTGTACAATTGATGATTGAAACTCGTCATGCATTTGGCCAAATTTATGTAAATTGTAAAATTTAAATGTATTATTTTGAATGAATTTTATACCTTATTTTACGAGGTTTGATTACGTCTTTTATTTTCTTCCTCCCAAAGCTCATCACGTGCCAGCAAAAGTGTGTCGGTAAAATAACAACACCACAATTTAAGCGCGTAATGTGTTATTGGTGTTGAGCCAGACATTCTACAGGTTGAAGCTGGGTAAATGCGGAAGTGCTTAGTTTACCTGCTTCAAAATAGAGCTCAAGGCGGCTGACAAAATACAAAACTCCTATTTGACTTGGCAAATAAAGTAGCAAAACCAAGAATACTTCGAGTTTAAAGTCATGCAAACACAATGTAATTCACTCTAACAAGGTTTAAAGAGTAACAAACCATAAATATTTGAAAAAGGAGTGCTAAAATGATTGTTCAGAATCTTAACACTGTATTGACCGGAAATTTTATCGGAAATCTCCTTTTTAAAATGTTTTTGGTTACCACTATATTTCAACCTTCGCTTTATTTAATCGTTGATTTCTGCGGTTAAGTAAGGCGAATATTACAGTAAACTCTGTCTAAGGCGGAATCGATCGGGACCGAGAAAGTTTTCCGTAGTAGACAATATTCCGCCTTAGACAAATTTTACTCTATGTCTGTGGATTCGCAGGGACTTGGAAATATTTCCGAGTTAGACAGATTTCCGTCTTACACAGAGTCCGCCTTACAGAGAGTTTACTGTATTTTTCAAAATTTCTGATAACAGAAAACATAAAAATTGACAGCTATAAAAAGACGAGTACATTCGTGAACTGTCAACAATGTGCTAACCCATTTGCATCATTATCATTAACAAGCAATTTTTTTTTAAATTCAGAAATTCTGAATCCATACTGGAAATTCCGAAAGAATACTGTTTACTTTATGAAACCACCAAACTTATTAACACGTTGAATGCCATGTCTATTTTGTTTGTCTTTCCGTTTGGGCCACGAAATAAGATTCCCGTTACACAATCTATCAGTGTCAGTCACCGGTGGTGACTGACGTGGCACTCAACGTGTTAAATAAAACAAAAATTAATATTCAGGATTTCTAGTATGAATTCGGAATTTCTGAATTGACGCAAATGTGCTCTAATGATGCAAAAAGGTTTAGTAAACTGTGGGCTTTCAAATAAGTAAAAATCGACCCCAATTTTTTTTTGGTTTGTTTGTTTGTTTTTTGTTTTCGTATAAAAACTTGTTAAGATTTTAAAAATATCAATGTATTGCTCCTTACTTGGCAGAACATGTGCTTTCAAAATTCTTAAATGTGAGTAATGAAAATAACCTATGATAATGCATTGCGAATGTACTTTTCTCAAAACAAATTTCTCTCAGTTTTATAATATATATTTAAAATGTCTTCAAGGGATATCCAACTTACAGACCGTGGGCCTCAGATAGGGACATCCATTTCTGAACTTTTTTGCAGGAGTTAGGGGTGTAAACAGTTTTCTTTGAGATCGGTGACGCAGCCAAAGTTGGAATCCGAGAAGTCTGAATTCTCCTTTTTCCCCTAAACGAGAAACATGAATACAAAAACAGTTATAATTTCAAATACGGAATCTCAAGGAACAACGAAAAATTCCATCTTTGCAAGTACGATTTTAAAATAATTCATTGGCCGATACTATGAAAGTTTCACTTTAAAACAAGATTCCGTTATAGACAGGTTCCGTTTTTACAGGTATCCTATAAGACTGTACCTCTGGAGAACAGTAAAATTTGTGAAACGAAACCTGTCTGAAACAGAATCCTTTCTCAAACGGAAAAAAAATCAAGTTTCGACGAATAACACACCCTAAACAAATACTTGCTAAGACGGAAACTTGTCTAAAATGAAACTTTTTTCCAGTCCTTTTCGATCCCCTTTTACTGTATGACAGTAAAACCTGTAAAAATGGTATCCGCTTTTAAAATGAAAAAATTTCATGATACCGATTACAAAAGGATAACCATACAAATATACTTTTATAGATTTTACTGTAACTAGATAAAACGTAAAGCTTATCCAACGCAGACTTCAATGTTGCCCACACTTAGGAGAAAAGATGAGTTGTATGAAGGCAATAAAGTAACATTTGTCATAGTTTGGCGAATCATATCTTTGTTGATCTTATAATTTTATATAGAGCATTATTATCAACTGATTTAACCGCTTAACGCTCGAATTAAATTGCGGTTTAAAAATTCTAATTGCTTATTGGCACCACTTTTTTGAAAAAGAAATATTCCCCTTAATTAATGGCAGGTAAAACGATACTAAAATAAAGCCAATTATACTATTTTATAAAACTGGTGGGAATCGAACAATCTGAGTAAAAGACACTGCCCGTGAATATGACGGGAGCGAGAATTAAGGGGTTAAATCTTCTGGTTTGAATTGAAAAAAGTCACTTTGCTATTGGGCTGGCTATTTGCGAATTTTTCATTGCATTACTAGTTTCAAAGTACCTGCAAAAACCTAGATATGATTTGTCTTTAGCTCACTGATATATACACTAGAGGGTACACTAGAAGCAGAGGGTATATAGCAAAGAGTATATACAATAGGCTACGGATGACATACGGGGTTATCCAGAAGGTAAACAGCGTATCCAATCCTTAAACCTTCTACTACACATGGAACTATAAATAAAGAAGAATTGACATATCCTCAAAATGGTCAAGCTTCAACTGTAACCGGTTTCGGGGCTGATGACCGCCGGGGTAAACTTCCACCAGTAAATTTGAATAGAAATTTTTTCTTGATTTACGTTCCTTAGTATTGCAACATGTCAGTCGTAATTATGACAAAAACAAACATTCATTGTTACTGGTGGAAGTTTACTTCAGCGATAGTCAGGTCCTGCGTTTCCGCCATATTCTGACAACCTAAAGAAACTCCTGTCAGTGTCAGTGAGAGAGATTATAATGCCAACTTCCACCAGTAAAAACGAATAGAAATTTTTATCATATCTGTGCGAGAAATTTCGCGTGAAGGCGAAAATTTCTATTCAAATTTACTGGTGGAAGTTTGCTTCGGTGGTAATCAAAAACGGTTAATCTCACATAAAAAAACAGCCGCCATCTGGTGACTACCTCCTCAGTTACTTCACTAGCAACTGATAGACACTACACTATATGTCTCCTTATCTTTATTCATTACTCCATTCCACTACATCGCTATTACTCTAAAACGTAACTGATGATGTCATTTAAATTTACGAATTTTGCGTCAATCAGTAAGCAAGGAAAAGGAGACTGGTGTACAAAAGTTTACCATTCAAAAACGCAGAAACGTTGACTAAAGGAAACTTTTAAAATTTCCTTTAGCCACGTACTGTTCCTCGTCAAGCGGGCCCCCTGACGAAGAATGAGAATATTTCTCATGGTACACCTAAAGAATATTTCAGATCAAATTTTAGGCATGTTCGTAATTATATAAATACGTAGCACCTATAGTCGTCGTCTGGACCGTCCGTCTGTCTGTCAGTCTGTCCGCATATAACAGAGCAAAAACTACCCTACCGAATGGTTTAAGGGGTCTCAGGACTCTTAAAATTGGGAAAAATGAAAAAAAAAGACCATTTTCAATATTTAATATCTTAAAATGTATTTGATTTTAAGACACAATTTTATTTGGAATAAAATATATAAGTATGTTCTTTCATTTCATGTATTTAAAAAATTGTAAGATGACGAATTAGCATTTACAGGGGGCTCCAAACTGTTAGATATTTGACAAGCAAAATATCGACATAACAGCTTACGCGCACGATTGCAAAATAAGTATTACAACTAGAATGAAAATTTTGGTGCCTACTTATACTTCAGATTATAATAATTACCCTGAACCTAAATAAATTTGTATTTAAAGCTTTTTTATAATTTTAATACGAAGTTGTATTTAGCTAATGCAAAATTTAGAAAATTTCAACAGTATAATCGCCTAAAAAAATATTGTTTTGAACAATATAAAGGAAATTTTAGGTTCAGTTTATACAGACTAACATGAAACAAATGTTTTGAAAATTTCATGAAAAAATATTCATAAGTTTTTGAGATATCGTGCGCGTTATGCCCAAAAACGTCATTTGGAGAAAAATGGCTTCAAAGTTTCCGAAAGGACACTTCAGCTATTGAACGTGTATAAATGTAAAAGCCATAACTTCAGTTCTAATAGGAATTTCAAGGAAACAATTATATCAAAATGGTCAGAAAAGATAGGAGTTTAACATCTAAAAAAATTAAAATTTCGAAAATTTTAAAGCTTTAAGAGTCCTGAGACCCCTTAAAATTTAATATGCTATATAATCGTTGCAGGATTTTATCAAGTCGTTTCAAATTTTATGAAAATCGAATCAAAGCTTAAAAAGAAATTAACGAAAGTTTTCTTCCTTCTATTAAATCCTATCATACGTAATTAATTCAAGGATATCCCATGATGGGTAATGATTCTATGTTGCCATGGGGATTACGTCCTATACAAGGTGGTGCCATATTACTACCGTATTACCGAATTGAATAGTTATAGTACGAACGTATTTTGCCACGTTTGATGTACAATTTCCGACTTTTTATAATTAGAAGTACAGTTCCATTAACGGTTTAACCCCTTAACGGTTGCATTAAATTACGGTTTAAAAATTCAAATTGCTCATTGGCACCACTTTTTTGAAAAAGAAATATTCACCTTATTTAATGACAGGTAAAATGATACCATAATAAAGTCAATTATACTATTTTATAAAGCTGGTGGGAATCAAACAATCTGGGTAAAAGACACAGCCCGTGCACGGAAGCGAGAATTAAGAGGTTAAGAGATAATCGGCATAATATTTGTTTTCTCGACAAACATACATTATCATACTGATAGCAAGACATATGACATATGTTTTGTCACGATCACAGCTTGCTTCCATAGATGACCTTGACACTTTTCAAAGATTTCTGAATTGAGAAATTATTCATGCATTTTTACACTATTTTTTCCTGATTGATTTTTAGGTAGCTTTCATTACAAAAAGCTACCTATTGCAGCCGTTCGGAGGAAAGCGATTTCAAAAAATTTTGGTATATTTTCATCGATCATGACCCCCAGACCCCGAAACCACCCTCCGTTCAAAATTGATATATATATATATATCTGACCTATGTCACACTGTAACTCTCGTAATTATGAACCGATTTCGATGTAATTCGGTGTGTACTTACCAATGTCTCGACAGCTTCATCCGACGTTTTGTTTCAAAATGGCGGCCATTTAAAAATTTTAAAAAAATTTTAAATTTGAAATAAGGTACGAAAAAATTAAAAATGGAAAAATATTTTTTCCTTATGTATTGGATCTTTATACAAAGATTCCGGAGCAGTTTTTGTTTCGACTATATCTTAAAAAATGGCTGAGTTCTAGCATTTTGAATTTCTAGCGTGGCTGACATTTTGAAACGTCCTGAATTTTGTCACGCGATAAAAGGCGTATTTATGAACCGATTTCGATGTAATTCGGTGTGTACATAGTACATACCAATGTCTCGACCGAGTTCGTTGGCCAGCTTCATCCGCCATTTTGAAACAAAATGGCGGCCATTGAAAATTTTTTAAAAAATTTAAAATTTGAAATGTGGTAACAAAAAAATTGAAAATGGAAAAATATTTTTTTCTTATGTATTGACCTTTATACAAAGATTTCGGAGCAGTTTTTGTTTCGTCTATATCTTAAAAAATGGCTGAGTTGCAGCATTTTGAATTTCTAGCGTGGCTGACATTTTGAGACGTCCTGAAATTTGTCACGCGATAAAAGGCGTATTTATGAACCGATTTGGATGTAACTTCGTTTATACATAGTACATACAAATGTCTCGACCGGGTTTGTTGGCCAGCTTCATCCGCCATCTTCTTTAAAAATGGCGGCCATTTAAATTTTTAAGAAAAAATTAAATTTGAAATGCGGTACCAAAAAATTGAAAATTGAAAAAATATTTTCTTCTTATGTGTTTGACCTTGATAAAAAGATTCGGGAGCAGTTTTTGTTTCGTCTATATCTTAAGAAATGGCTGAGTTATAGCATTTTGAATTTCTAGCGTGCTGACATTTTGAAACGTCCTGATTTTTGTCAAGCGATAACAGGCGTATTTATGAACCGATTTGGACGTTACTTGGTCTGTACATAGTACATACCAATGTCTCGACCGAGTTCGTTGGCCAGCTTCATTCGCCATCTTGTTTCAAAAGGGTTGCTATTTAAAAAAAATTAAATTTAAAATTTAAAATGAGGTATTAAAAAATTTGAAAATGAAAAAGATTTTTTTTTTATGTGTTTGGCTTTGATACAAAGATTCCAGAGCAGTTTTTGTTTCTGAAAATTTGTTCTTTTGTTTATATCTTAAAAAATGGTTGAATTATAGCACTTTGAATTTCTAGCATGGCTAACATTTTAAAACGATCTTGTATTTGTCACGCGATAACACACGTATTCGCCTATTTCGATATAAGAAGGCATGTGGATAGTATACATCAATACCTCGACCAAGTTCGCTGGCCAGATTCATCAGCCATCTTGTTTCAAAATGGCGGCCATTAAATTAAAATATATATATATATTTAAAGTGAGGTGCAAAAAAATTAGAAATTGAAAAAGGTTTCTTTCTTAAGTATTTGACCTTGATATAAGGATTCAGGAGCATTTTTTGTTTGTCTTTACCTTAAAAAATGGCTCAGATATAGCAGTTTCAATTTCTATTGTGGGTGACATTTTGAAAAATCTGATTTTTTGCATGCGACAGCACTCGTATATATCAACCGATTCCGATGTGAGTGAGCATGTGCACAGCAATTACTAAAGTCTCGACCAAGTTCACTGGTTAGCCTCCTCCACCATGTTGTCTTAAAATGGCAGGCACTTTAATAAATCACCGAATTTGGCAGCCAAATATAAGTTACTTTAAAGAAAAGCAGCTTGGCTAAAGCTGACTAATTTCGCGAAATTCTCATTCATTATATTGATAAAAATTAGTATTGAATCTCCTATATTCGGTTTCCACTAAATTGAGCTTCGTGTGTTTGAATGATATAAGTTGGCTTTTTTAACACTAGAACTACCGATGTTAAATATATACCTAGTTTTACCGCACCCGTCAAATTGACGGATTTTTTATCGTGGCTTCGATTGTAACTTTTGACTTAGTTAATGTAAATAAAAGAATGTAATTTAACAAAAACAACATTAAATATAATATTTCATTAATTATTAATAAAAAAACAGTTTCTATTTGCATTTATAGAATAGCACATTATATGTATGACATAACTATGAGGCACATATTTTACAAGTACATGTTATCTTGGATTAACACTTGCCACTTAGTTAATGTAAATAAAAGAATATAATTTAACAAAAACAACATTTAATATAATAATTCATCAATTATTAATAAAAAAAAACAAACAAAAACATTTTCTATTTACATGTATAGTATATCACATTTGATATGTATGAAATAACTATGAGGCACACATTTTACAAGTACATGCTATCGTAGACGAACACTTGTAACTTAGTTAATGTAAATAAAAGAATATAATTTAACAAAAACAACATTTAATATAATAATTCATTAATTATTAATAAAAAAAGAAACAAAAACAGTTTCTATTTGCATTTATAGTAGAGCACATTTGATATGTATGAAATAACTATGAGGCACATATTTTACAAGTACTATATGTTATCTTAGATGAACACTTACCACAAACATATTTGTTGCATACATTGCAGATATAAATAGCTCTGTTTTTGTTACACAATCGAATTTAGCAAGATTTGCGTTTATAAGGACTTTTTTGAGTTTTCTGGAGTACAATCCATTGCTTTCTGTTCTTGTTTTTACGAGGAGGCTTCTTTTCTGCAGCACCTATATTCACTGGAGAGTTCTTCTGATAATTGAAATAAAAATTGTTTTCTAGTTACATTTTCATCACAAGTCTCTTTATATAAAATCCACTCATTGATTGCTGCCAAGTCCAAAGTATTACAAAATACCTGCAAAGGCCATCTACGTGACCCTGCTTTTATGCTATATTTGCTGGCCATTTGGTCAATTGCATCTACTCCAGACTTAGTCTTACTGTAAAACGACAGAGTTGCAGGAATTTTTTTTTCAATTAGAAGCAATTTTTAAGGATTTATGTTTTGAACTAAGAAGTAGTACTTTTTTTAAGAGGCTTATTTTTGTAAATTGTTAGAACAATATCATTTGATTTGTAGAGATTTGTGGAGAAAAGAGCCATGTTATCTTTTCTAACTTTAGTTATTTTCGGCAATTCTCTTTTATATGCTCGCATACAGGGGCGAAGCTACTGGGGGGGCGTAGGGGGGCGTCTCGCCCCCCAATGTCGGCAACCTTCATCACAGTCGGCAAATTCTAGGTTGTCAGTATCGATCGATACAATTCTGAAACAATCTGTTTTTTTTTCTAATTTTCTACGTTTTTTCTTTAAACATATACCAAAAAACACCAATCCTTAGCATTTGTCTTCATTTTTTTCGAAAATCCGAAGTTTGGCCCTCCTTTCTTCGACTTCGCGTGACCAGTGAAAATGAGAAAGAACCAGGCGAGGCTAGTTTCTCAATATACAAATGGGTCTTTCTGAGAGTCCGCAGCGGTTTAGTAGGGTTCTGAACATCTAGACGATCGACTAGCACTGAAGATGATGACGACTTCGGTGAAGGCATTCATATTACTCGTGGTGCATTGAAATGTGCTGGAAAACTGAATCATTTAGTCGATTGTTTAAACAATTGCAAGCCGATTATTGAAAAATTAACCCGATGTGATGAGTTAAGTGTTTTCTTGATCCTTAACAAGAAGGAGACCATAGATATAATTGACAGAAAAAAAGAAAATTGTTCGTCTGTGTTAAATATTTATAGTAAGATCGTGAAAGAAATCGAGCAGAACCGTGGAGAGGTTAGCTTTATGGAAAGTGGGAACGATTCCATCATTGAACATGACCTAGGAAAAAGGTCTAAAATGAAGTCAGACAATCAAAAACATATTTGATCAGTTTAGCTCCGTATCAGCCAAAACTCAGCATATATCTTATAAATGGTTCCATCCCGCATGATAGACAGCGACATTTCAATACCGCTTGGTACAAAAGATCATCCATATATAGCACAATATATATATAGCACAGAGAATATAGCACAGAACTCAATGCTATTTATTTTTGCCTATTGCATGCAGGACCTACGAGAAAAAAAAATACAAAATACTTCAGTTGATAGTGGTGTAAACAAAGGACACAAAATGAAGAGCTTAAGGAAAAGAAAAGAACAGAAAGTTCACACAACATTTCTCTTCCAGCTCCCACCAAATTTGCTGTTTCCTATTTTGTCAGTTCATAATGACGCATAATCACTTACTAGACGAGAGCAAGCGCAAACAGATTATTCTGGAGGAGCAACAGCAACATCTTACATTCAGCACAGAAATTGTAGCAATCTTGATGGACATTACGCGAATGCGGAGTAGACAATGTCTGGTTTGTGGAAGTGACAAAGACGAAAATGGAAACTTTTGGTAAATTCTGAAACTAATTTCCAGACATAACCCACAACTGAGGAAATGTTTGAGGACCCATGTTTAAGGCCACATCACATAACGTACCTTTCCGCTTCATTCCAAAACGAGATGATTGAATTTCTTGCTTCAGCAGCGCGCAAAATGATAGTCAGAGATATTAAAGAAGCATAATTTTATGGAATTATGGCAGATACGACACCAGATGCTTCACACCATGATCGTTCAGCTGTTGTATTGAAATATGTCGACAAAAATGGAAAACTCCGATCGGCTTTTGAAAGTTGTAAAAGAAGTCGATAAAACCAATCTCGACCTTGCATGCTAGAAATCGCACATACTTACGAAGAATAAGCTCGAAATAGAACAGATAGTTTACCAATCATATTGTTTTACATACAGCATGTCTGGGGAATTCTACGGCACTTAGGACTGTGAGACGTTTTCAGAAATCGTAGTTTGAATTGTGCAATATATTCCTTATCAATGTCACAGACGACTCGACACTTTCGTTTCGCATATCTGCAATACCAGCAATATTATAGGTGATGTTTTCGACGTGCTGGAAGATGTTTGTGCTTTTCACAGCAAGTACTAAACGAAAGAAAGCATTAGTAGATAAGCTCAAAGAAATTGAAAATGCTCTTCTACTGCGGAATCTTTCTAAGGCGAGATGGATTGATCGACCGGAATCATTGAAAGCGGTTTGGATCTCATATGAAAGTATCCTACAAATTTTGAAATAGTTGATTCCTCTACTTCTGTTAGCAAAGCAAAGATCAAGCCACGAGTTTTAAGAAAGAAAATGTTATCGTTCGACTTCATTGCTTCACTGATGTTTTAGTACAAATGCAAGTTAGTTACTGAAAAAATGAAGCCGAAGACTCTTAAAATAGACGCTACGAAAATACTTGTATCAAATCATTAGAAAAAATCGCTTTAGGCTTGTATCAAATCATTAGAAACAATGAACGATGACAATGAAAATGTGAATAGGGAAATATGGAGTCCAGTTCTCTTTTAAACCAAGTAAGGTGTTGATGCGTTAAATGCAGGGCCGTAGCAAGGTCTTCAGAGCCCCCCCCCCAAAAAAAAACATATTTTTCGGGGCCCCCTCTAAGATTTTAGAGAAATATCTATATTTATTTTTCCACCCGAGTTCCATTTTATGACAACTCCAGCGCAGTTTCGCTGGTCGAATTTTCCAAAACGAACTTCAAATTGAACGAATTTGTAGTTGGGCTGCACTGCTTTCGGCAGCGTACACCCATAGGGACTATGTCCGCTCCGATCTCGAATCATACGAATTTTGAATTATTGTAATTTTTTTATTTAGATCCAGATTAAATTCAAATTTTCAACATTTCGTTCACGTTGCTACAGGAACAGATTTGATATTCTTACAATATGAATTTAATCAAAGGACTTGCAAAATTTAACTGAGAATTCTTCCTTTTAGGAAAAAAAAATGTCAAAAAAATCGCCGAAGAACGCGAAAGAACGCCAAAAATTGCATAAAATTTTTCAAAGTTCATAGATATCAAATTTTACTTATATTGGGCTGAAAGATTGAAACCGGTTTTTTTTTTACGTATATTAAAAAAACTACAAGAAAAGTGAAAAAAAGCTAAAAATCACATAAAAATTCTCGAAAATTTTAAAAACAGCAGAGGACAAAATTTGGCAAAAAAGTTTAAAACTGAATTCCTTTTACAAATGTTATAAATTGCTAAGTATTGCTCATAAACAAAATAAATAAATAAAAAATATGAAAGTCGTTTTCGTATTTTCAATTTTCTCTTCAATTTGACAATGCCATCCGCGTGGCCCAGACAGATTTTCTTTAAGCAGAAAATATTCACTTATAACAATTTTTTCCCCGCTCGGATTGGTGCCTTTTATTAAATACATATATATGTACAGATTTACTAATTAAAAAAAAAAAAAAAAATACTTTTGGGATGTTGTTTTCATACATTCCGGTTTTCTCCCGTTTAAAATTGTCACTCAAGTTGAAATTTAAGAAGAAAAAAAATACCTTCGGATAGAAGGTACCTTTCTTTGGGCAACGAAGACGGGTTTCCTAGTAGCTAATAATAAAGACAGACGTTTGTCTGTCCAGAGTTTTTCTTTGTCTGACCAGATGTTTTTCTGTTCCGTACAAAATTCGACAGGAAGGTTACCTGTATGCCTGAAGTTGCTCGAAACAGGATTTTAAATTTTTTTATTCGAATTTTTTTCATTTAATTTTTTACGATTTTTTTTTTTTTTTTTTTTTTTTGTATTTTTCGAGTTTCGTGCTTTTTTCCCCACATTCATAAAAGGAATCAATTTTCAATCCATCTTTCCATTTTAGCCGAATATAGTAGTCTTCTCCGATTTTTAAATATTTCGCGAATTTTTTATGTGATTTTTAACTTTTTTTCGCGTATTTTTTGACATTAGTAAAAGGAATCAGGTTTCAGTCTTTTAGCCCGATGTACTAAATTTCGTCCTTTGCGATTTTTGAATTTTTCACGAACATTTTTTCTTTCCCCTTTTTAAGACCCCTGTGATTAGACGAGATTTTATCTCACATTTGAAGAAACTTTCGTCTTTAGAAAGGAAAATTTCTAGAAATTTTGATGTTTGATTCGCGACTTCTTCGTGTTATGAAGGAAAAAAGTCATGCGTAAAAGTTCAGTTTCTAATAGGGAAAAGTACAATGCAGCAAAGTTGGCGGAACACTCCTGTGATTTGATTTGACAAAAATGCATCTTCATATTTAGTAAGGATGTTAGGTAATTTTTATGTTAGATTGGTGAGTTTTCTATATTTTCGCGGAAAATGAGAAAATCAAATCAAAGCTTTTTTGTGTGTGTGTGTTTGAATGAAAGAAAAAGTTACGGAAAAAATCCTTCAATTTACTGATTTCTTTCTTTCTTTTCTTTTTTTTTTTTTTTTTTTCTCTTGGAGAGAGAGTGTAAAAGGAACCCAGTTTCTATCTTTTATCCCAATATAGTAAAAATTTTGCCAACTGCGGCACGGATTTTTGACATCCCTAAAAGGAATCAGGTTTCAGTCTTTTAGCTCAATATAGAAAATATGTCCATAGAAATTTCTGAATTTTTTACGAACTGAATTTTTATGTGATTTTTAGCGTATTTTTGTCTTTCACGGCGATTTTTTCACATTCCAGTTACAATCTTTTGGCTCGATATAATCAATTTTCTCTCAGCAATTTTCAATTTTTGCCCAATTTTTATAAGATTTTTACACTTTTTTTTTTCGCGTTTTGCGGAGTTTTTTTTGACATTTTTTTTCTGAAACCGAAGAATTATCCAGTAGATTTTGCTGCTGTCATAATTAAGCTGAAGTTGAAAAATAACAAATTTGTTCCTGTAGCAACGTGAGCTACGATGCTGGAAAATTTTACTTTTATCTGGACACTATTACTTTTATCGAAAAAATCATCGAAATTCGAAAAATATCGAAAAATTCAATGATTATTTGATTCAAGATCGGAGCGGGAATATCCGGAACAGGTTTACGCTGTGGAAGGCAGTGAAAGCCCCCAATGGAGAACTCCAAAAAATAGGTTCTTTTTTTTAAAAAAGCAATTAGCGAAGCTCTGCTAGTAGATTAAATAAATGCACAATGTAATTTATGTATAGTTAACATAAGTAATTTATCGAGACAAGAGAAATGAAATGTTCAAAGCGAAACAGGTCGAACATAAGGGGATAGGCGGCATCTGCAATGCACATAGATGCCCGCTTATTGGGGTCCCCAACGAGATTAAGAAGCATATATTTTTTGAACATTTGAAAAAAAAGAAACTGAGGCTTAAAAGTTTTGAATCTCGAGTTCCGAATTTTGCTCACTTTTAAGAGCGGCCCCAAAAAATAAAATTTATAAAGTATTTAGAGCCTGCAAAACTTCTTTCATCTGGGCACCTTTAAAAAGAATGGTAGCTATAGAAAAAAAGGGCATGTCTGTTTTGGTTAAAAGAAGTAATAGTATTAAGAAAGTTTTTAACCTTATTGGGGCCCCAACGAGATTAAAAAGCATATTTTTAAAGCATTTGAATAATAAAAATCGGGCCTAAAAGTTTTGAATTTTGAGTTTCAACCTTTCCTCACTTTTATAGACGGCCCCAAAAAAGTCAATTAAAAAAATATTTAGAGCCTGCAAAATTTCTTTCATCTGGGCACCTTTAAAAAGAATCGTGACTGTAGAAAGAAAGCACATTTGGTTGAAGGAAGTAATAGTATTAAGGAAGTTTTCAAACTTATTGTGGCCCCCAACGAGATTAAAAAGAATTTTTAAAACATTTGAATAATAAAAATGGGGTCTAAAAGTTTTTAATCTTGGGCTCCAACTTTTCCTCCCGTTTATAGCCTTAAAAAAGACAATTCAAAAGAATTTAGAGCCTGCAAAATTTCTTTCATCAGGAAACCTTTAAAAAGAATGGTAGCTATAAAAAAAAAAGGCATGTCTGTTTTGGTCAAAAGAAGTAATAGTATTAAGAAAGTTTTTAAACTTGTTGGAGCCCCCAACGATATTAAAAAGCACATTTTTAAAACATTTGAATAATAAAAATTGGGCCTAAAAGTTTTGATTCTTGAGTTCCAACTTTTCCTCACTTTTATACGGGGCCCCAAAAAAGTTAATTAAAAAGTATTTAAATCCTGCAAAATTTCTTTCATCTGGACACCTTTAAAGAGACTACTGGCTACAGAAATAAAGCACATATCTGATTTGGTCAAAAGAAGTAATAGTATTAAGGAAGCTTTGAACCTTATTGGGGCCCCCCAACGAGATTAAAAAGCATATTTTTAAAACACTTGAATAAAAAGATGGGGCCTAAAAGTTTTGAATCTTAGGCTCAACTTTTCCCACCTTTATAGGGGGCCCTAAAAAAGACAATCCAAAAGAATTTAGAGCCTGCAAAATTTCTTTCATCTGGGAACCTTTAAAGAGAATGCTGGTTATAGAAAGAAAGCACATTTGTTTGAAGGAACTGATAGTATTAAGGAAGTTTTGAAACTTATTGGGACTCCCAAAGAGTTTAAAAAACATGTTTTTTAAACATTTGAATAAAAAGTGAGGCCTAAAAGTTTTTAATCTTGGGCTCCAACTTTTCCTCCCGTTTATAGGGGGCCCTAAAAAAGACTTTAAAAAGAAATTAGAGCCTTCAAAATTTCTTTCATCTGGGAACCTTTAAAGAGAATACTGGCTATAGAAAGAAAGCGCATATCTGTTTTGGTCAAAAGAAGTAATAGTATTAAGAAAGTTTTGAACTTTGTTGGGGCCCCCAATGATATTAAGAAGCATATTTTTAAAACATTTGAATAATAAAAATGGGTCCTAAAAGTTTTAAATCTTGAGTTTCAACTTTTCCTCACTGTTATTGGGGGCCCCAAAAAAGGCAATTTAAAAAGTATTAAGAGCGTGCAAAATTTCTTTCATCTGGGCACCTTTAAAAAGAATAATGACTATAGAAAGGAAGCACATTTGGTTGAAGGAAGTAATAGTATAACGAAGTTTTGAAACTTATTGGGTTCCTAAGTGAGATTTAAAAGCATATTTTAAAAAATTTGAATAAAAAAATGGGCTTAAAAGTTTTGAATCTTGGGCTTCAACTTTTTCGCACTTATATAGGGGCCCTAAAAAAGACAATTAAAAAAGAATCTAGAGCCTGCAAAATTTCTTTCATCTGGGCCCCTTTAAAAAAATGGTTCCCGTAGAAAAAAAGCGCATATCTGTTTTGTTTGATAGAAGTAATAGTATTAAAGAAGTTTTGAACCTTTGGTTTCACCTTTCTCGCCCATTGATAGGTGCACCCCAAAAATACTAAAATGCCATTTTATTTTTTAAGTAGAACTTACAGCCTTCAAAAACTTTTATAAAGAATGGTGGATATAGAAGAAAAGCACATATCTGTTTTCTATTTCTAAATCTGATCACGATCTTTGACCAAAAAAAAAAAAAAAAAAAAAAAAAAAAAAAATGAATTTCGATAAAACAAAATAAAATATTATTAAAAATACATAAAAAATAATTTAAAAAGTAAAAAAAAAAAACACATTCGGCTGAAAGGTACAATAGCTCACTACTGGGCCCCTGACTTTGCTCAGGCCCCCCCCCAAATGGGGGGTATGGGGGGGCGGTCGCTACGGCCCTGGTTAAATGAATTCGCTATATAGTTTTGACGAAGATTGGCACCAAAGAAGTTAGGCGGTAATTGAAACAATCTCTTAGTTTCCGAACTTCTAGTGTTCTAACGCATGGAGTTTCAGAAGGTACTACCCTTCAGTGATACCCTTACAGTACGGTTTCCCTTACAGTGGCGATAGTTGGCAGTCTTAATTCTTTCATCAGCATAATCACACCATTGGATAAAATAATGTATCCTCACATTACAATAAAGAAATAAAAACTAAATCTGGTTAAGAAAGCGGTAAATGTCTTTCGTGAAACATTGGCAATTCCTGATATGGAAGCGTTACACGCAGAGATGAAAGTTTTGTCAGACTTCTGCGAAGAGGCTGAAAGAATGGACAATATTTACATGAAAAAAGAACCTTTGAGATACATTCTGCCACTTGCAAACCATGTCAATCGTCTGGCTCTAACTCCTCCAGTCACAGTTGCCTCGAATGAAAGAACAATGTAAGTTAAAAATTGTGAAAAGAATATCTAATAACTACAATAACCGATACACATTTGAATACACTCATGATGCTTACGTTTGAGAAGGATATTTTGAAATACCTGGATTTGGGCGCTGTCGTGAATAAACGGGATCGTCTAAAAAATAGTGGGTTGAAATGCATGTTATGCAATGGATGAACAAAGATGTAATTAAAATAACTTTTGATTTAATCCTTTTTAATGTAAATATAAATAAGCTGATTCTGTATAAGTTCCAAGTGGCATCTTACTACAAACTTCAACTTGTTTAATTAATCTGAATTGCAGATTTCCATCTGCACATTCAGCAAAAATTATCAAAATACTTTACGAGAATATTTACAGCAATGCAACGTAAGTGAAGGGGTGGTATGTCCATCTTTAAATCTACCTTATATTCTCCTCAATATTCTAAAGTGTAAAGTATTTGACGCTCTAAAGTGAAAATTTTGATCTTGATGGATTAATAATGTTGAATTTTATATAGAACGTACCACAGGTGTACTAAAATGGCTTGGCTGATTTTAAAATTCAATAACTTGCAAATGGTGGCAGCTATTGCAAACAATTCTTCCAGGAGGATTATGTAAGATGTCAGGAGTTTTTTTACTGCCATTCTCGATTTTAGTTTAAAACAGCAGCGATATATGGCTCTGTTAGCAATAGGTGCTAAATCGGGGCCTGATTTTTTGTTTATCTTCTTCCCCAGTATTGATGCGAAAGAAGGCGATTGAATATATGGAGTGGTTCTCAGTCCCCAATGCAATTGTGTTCTTAGGAGCCCACTGCATATATTTAATCTCTTTCTTTCGCATCAATATTGAGGAAAGAGAGAAGCCAAAAATCAGGCCCGGATTTAGCGCATATTGCTAGCAGCGTCATCTATCGCCGCTATTTTAAACTAAAATCGATAATCGAGGAAAAAAATTCCTGACATCTTACATATCCCTCCTGCAACAATTTAATTTTATAGCTGTCACCATTTGCAAGTTATTGAATTTTAAAATCAGTCAGTCCATTTTAGGATACCCAGTACATACATATGTAGACACAAAAATGTACTTTTAAAGACATGTATATATTTTTAAGCTAGTCGGCAAAATCGTCACATACGCCCCCCTAATGAATTCTGCTTAAATACGCCCCTGCTCGCATAGTTCCAACAGGACTTGTTTTTATATTTTGGCCAGTAGCTTCTTTGCGAGTTGTATACTTGTAAAAAATTATTCGTTGTTATATTTCTCCTACAATTTACATAGTTTTTTTTTTACAGGATTCAAAACTACAAATTCATTCAAAGGTACTCCTGATGGTCTAAGTTAATTTTTGCCTAAATAGAGAAATACTTCGCTCGTCTACAGCTAACCAAAACTTAATTCCGAATTTTTCTGGTTCATGCGGCATATATTGCAGAAATCTGCATCTTGTCTTTTTGGGAAAGAGTTGTTAACCTACACTTATATTCTGATCTGGTTTGTAACCAGCTTGACCCTTATCAATAAAGGACTTACACATTTCGGAAGCTAATCCAAATTTGTCAGTTCGTAAGCAAACACTCCATCTTTTGTCGAAACGAATGAATCTTATAATTACTGAAAATCTGTTTCTACTCAAAGTTTCGTGAAAGACAGATGGTCTCCATTTTTCTGACCACAAATAGGATAATTTCAAATTTTTCGCTTCGCAGGCTCCTCGAACATACAAAATAGCTTCAAACGCATATAATTCTTCAATAGTAGTTTTCCAATCGTCCTTTCTGTAAAACATTTCCAGCCTCGAGTAAACTGAATCGTAATCGGAGCAAAATAGACCCTTTTATATAACGGCTGCCGAAAACTTTGGATCATTGAACTTTGAAATTGCCAAAGACGTCATTTTGACGGATCTTGGTATAAATAGGTATAACGGCTTTACCGTTATATATTCATTATTCCTCATCTCCCCTCAAAAAATCAACTTTTAACCTTACTGGTTTATTATAAATTGTCATTATTCTCCCCCCCCCCCTTCAAATAAAATATTTAGTTTAAATTTGACATTTTAGAGTTAATTTCATATGTCTTTATTCATTCTCCCCCCCCCCCCCCTCTCACTACTGTAAGTTTCGCTTTTACTTTTTAAAGTTCTTTTCAAATGCAGACATCATTTATCTCGGTTCCTTTTTCTGTCTTTCAAATTCACACGATAGAAAAAGATCTTAACCGCAGCTATTTTCCATTGAAATAAAGTAAAGAATAAAATACAAATGAATGTCTTTTCGCTTTGCAGCCGACGATATCTAATGCATATTTTCCCAGCCTCTAGGCTTGCATTAGTATTCAATTCTCACCCTTCTGTTTGTCGGATAAAAGCCATATGCCCCTTGCTGACTAATTCAGCTGTTGTTAAATCTATAACGAGCATGTAATATCACGTGTTAGCTATTTCTTTAGCCACTTTCCCTTACCGCAGGAATGTTAAGATACGTGTAACCATTTAGCACGCCATGGCGTAAGTTTGAGTTCTATGTAATACTTCGGGATGCTTCTGATTCCTTTGTCCACGCCACCAATATTCATCGCCAATACAGTACATATGTTCCTATTCATCTCGCCAATGAGTGGGTGATTGTAATGAATATTTTACCACTACTCCCTCTGATCTTGAACGAGACGGACATCAGCTCTCTGCCCTTCGGGGCCGCCCCGTCGGGCAGTCTTGTGTTTGACTTCTCCCCGTCCCACTGTACTCTCATGGCCCTCCTTTTAAAAGTTTCATAATAAAGAAGTAAGTCCTCGAAATTTTCGTGTTGGAGTTTTTTTTTTTTTCATTCATTCACGAATCTGGGAATACCATATCTCCTACACATAAATTGGCGCCGTTGCCCAGTTTTTCTCCAACATAAAAAAAAAAAAAAATTACGGAGAGAAGTTTCGTTCCGTATCATCCTTTACCAGCGACGCGAAAGGATGTCCATAGACCTTTTTTTCCCACGGGAGTTCCGGCTGCCTCTTCCTACTCTCTGTTCGTTCGCCGATGTCAACTTCAGGGGATTTCCCTTGCCTACTCTCGCTACCCCAAGGGATTTGGAGAGTGCCTCTTTCTTCCGGACTTTACACTGGCTTAACGAGAAGCAAGGTTTAGCCTGCGGTGCCCCAACAAGTCATCGAACGATGTCGCCTCCTGCAGCGGTTCTTCCTTTTTAGGTGCGTTCGTAATTATATAAATACGTAGCACCTATAGTCGTCGTTCAGTCCGTCTGTCCGTCTGTCCGTCCGCATATAACAGAGCAAAAACTACCCAACCGAATGATCTGAAATTTTAAATATATGATTGTTGCAGAATTTTGTCGAGCCATTTCAAATTTTATGAAAATCGGATGTATAGTTTAATTACAGGGACAGTCAAAAGTTTTTCTTTACATTACGGCCAATGGGGAAAATTATTGCAAGTTCATTTTAATGATGTTACAGCCTTCCGAATGCTCTGGAATTTTAAATATATCATTGTTGCAGAATTTTGTCGAGCCATTTAAAATTTTATGAAAATCGGATGTATAGTTTAATTACAGGGACAATCAAAAGTTTTTCTTTACATTACGGGCAGTAGGAAAAATTATTGCAAGTGCATTTTAATGATGTTACAGCCTTCCGAATGATCTGAAATTTTAAATATATGATTGTTGCAGAATTTTGTCGAGCCATTTCAAATTTTATGAAAATCGGATGTATAGTTTAATTACAGGGACAGTCAAAAGTTTTTCTTTACATTACGGCCAATGGGGAAAATTATTGCAAGTTCATTTTAATGATGTTACAGCCTTCCGAATGGTCTGGAATTTTAAATATATCATTGTTGCAGAATTTTGTCGAGCCATTTAAAATTTTATGAAAATCGGATGTATAGTTTAATTACAGGGACAATCAAAAGTTTTTCTTTACATTACGGGCAGTAGGAAAAATTATTGCAAGTGCATTTTAATGATGTTACAGCCTTCCGAATGATCTGAAATTTTAAATATATGATTGTTGCAGAATTTTGTCGAGCCATTTCAAATTTTATGAAAATCGGAATTATAGTTTAATTACAGGGACAGTCAAAAATTTTTCTTTACATTACGGCCAATGGGGAAAATTATTGCAAGTTCATTTTAATGATGTTACAGCCTTCCGAATGGTCTGGAATTTTAAATATATCATTGTTGCAGAATTTTGTCGAGCTATTTAAAATTTTATGAAAATCGGATGTATAGTTTAATTACAGGGACAGTCAAAAGTTTTTCTTTACATTACGGCCAATGGGGAAAATTATTGCAAGTTCATTTTAATGATGTTACAGCCTTCCGAATGGTCTGGAATTTTAAATATATCATTGTTGCAGAATTTTGTCGAGCCATTTAAAATTTTATGAAAATCGGATGTATAGTTTAATTACAGGGACAATCAAAAGTCTTTCTTTACATTACGGGCAGTAGGAAAAATTATTGCAAGTGCATTTTAATGATGTTACAGCCTTCCGAATGATCTGAAATTTTAAATATATGATTGTTGCAGAATTTTGTCGAGCCATTTCAAATTTTATGAAAATCGGATGTATAGTTTAATTACAGGGACAGTCAAAAATTTTTCTTTACATTACGGCCAATGGGGAAAATTATTGCAAGTTCATTTTAATGATGTTACAGCCTTCCGAATGGTCTGAAATTTTAAATATATCATTGTTGCAGAATTTTGTCGAGCTATTTAAAATTTTATGAAAATCGGATGTATAGTTTAATTACAGGGACAATCAAAAGTTTTTCTTTACATTACGGGCAGTAGGAAAAATGCTTGCAAGTGCGTTTTAATGATGTTACAGCCTTCCGAGAGGTCTGAAATTTTAAATATATGATTGTTGCAAAAGTTTGTCGAGCCATTTCAAATTTTATGAAAATCGGATGTATAGCTTAATTACAGGGATAGTCAAAATTTTTCCGTTTCATTACAGGGAATGGGAAAAAATTATTACAGTGTATTTTAATGATGTTACAGACTATGCACTTACGAAGTGCAAAAAACTATGCATTCAGTACAATATGGGGTGCAAAAAATAATTATAAAACTAGCTATAGTACGAACGCACCACATTTGCCACGTTTGACGAGCAATTTCCAACTTGTTTTGTCCTACAAAGTACGATACCTGCATCACTTATTTCCCCTGCGTGAAGTTGTTTCTTCATACTCCTACTCATTTTTATCGGAAAAATCTGTCAGTACTCCATTCCAAAACAAAATCACGACAGTTTCTGTTTCTTTTGTGCGCAATTTTCAACTTGAAACAAACATGTTCGTGCCACCAGTGTGAGTGAAAATATACTTAGTGCGAAATGTTTTGTGAAAAGAAAAAGTGTTCAAATTATTTCAGTTAATTTGATGGTAGTTCATGAAGACAAGATAAAACATATATATATATATATATATCTCAGTGAACTGCAGAGATACGATACATTTGAAAGTGAATTCTTATTCTTCAAAAATAACCACATGATTTTTCAAAAAAAAAGTTAATAGATGTGAGCAATGCTCTATCATACCTTTTTAACAGCACTTATGGAGTACGAATACAGAACCTTATTTATATTTGCCCTTGTTTTCAAATTTTTTTTTCTTTCTTTCCGTTTCAATTTGTCACTGAAACCATATTAATTCTATTCTTCAAAAAAAAGTGTTGATTTTTTCGGTTCGCTCTGTTTTCGTGCTCAAAGATAAAGCTGTATGCTATCTACAAAATGTGACATAATGGATTTTATTAAGTTTACAGTGAAAGAGAAAATTTTGTCACGTTATTTCAAAAACAAAAAGAATTCATAAAGCCACAAACACTTTGCATGTAAGTATGAACAGGGAATGCTTTTATATTAAATTATTTACTCTAAATTGTTATAGCTTTTTTTTCTTTCTTTTCAATCTCAGTAAATTATCAGTTTCTATCCATGTTATGGTTCCCTATTCATACTTGTACTTTTACCATTTGTATTTTCATAAGTTTGTTGATTTGTCAGCTTGAACGGAGAAATCACTTCTGAACTAATTTTTTTATAATATTTTTAACAGTGATAGCATATTTGTTCCTTATTATCTCCTTTCAAGCTGCGTTTGTTTGTTTGTTTTTTTTAAGTACTTTTGCAGTTAAAATGATAAAATTATTATACCTTTATTAATATTTCACTTATGATGTTTTTATGGTTAAATCATGACATACTTCTCATATTTTTTTTCCCGTGAATTTACATAAACATGCTATGTTTCCTTTTTCGTAAAAATGATGTTTATGCATTCAAAAATCTATAATTTAACCCTTTAACCCCACTGGCATATTTTGAAGGTATACTTATTTTACCGATAGGCAACAAAAAAAATTCTCTGCTCCAAGTTTTGCAGTATTTGATATTTTTATATAAATATGTGCATACTTCGCTCACAACGTTTGCACATTTTCACTTAGGTGTGACATTTGCACAATTATTCTCAGAATATGTTGCTCGACTCTGACCTTGTTTTTTTTTTGTTGTTGTTGTTGTTGTTTTTTTGTATTTTAAACCAGAATTACAATTTAGTTACCTGTTTTTTTTTTATTTTATTGAATTTCGGACACTTTAATCCAACTAGATGTTGACAGAAATTTAACTTACAGAAATCTTGTGATTGATACACTCATATTTTTTTTTTTACACTTCCCCCCCTTTCATTTTTCCTTTTGTGTATAATTTATTTATGCAACTTATTGAGTTTTATTTTATGTGCATGCATTTCATTTCTAATAACTAGAGTTTTTTCATACTTACACCTTTTTGAAATACTAGTATTATTTATTTTGCATTATTTGTGTTGCTCTCTCAAAAAAAAAGATAATTCCTCCTTTTTTTCCCATTTTGGCTGTCAAAAAAAAGTAAACAACAGAAATTAAATAAACACGAGATTAAAAAAAAGGTTTTGGAGATAACAGACACTTCACCAGTCTATTTTTAAAATATGGCAGCTAATGATGAAAATTCTATTAGTGATTTAAAGCACACCATTTCTGTATCTCCATAGGTAGATTATTTCGAGGAGATATTATTAAGGTATTCGGATTCCATTAATATGGAAGCCACATCTATTCAAAATTCACTTAAGACCGAAAATGCTGCATCTTTGTCTGAAAATATTATGGATTTCCTTCAGATCATTAAATTCAATTTTCACGTGCTTAAACTAAACTTTAATGTTCTAAAAGATGATTTTTCCAAATTAAAACAGGATAAAGATGATTTATTTCTTGTAAATCAGAAACTTGTAGAGAGATTACATGAAATCACAGGCCAACAGAAATGTAAGGCGAAGCGTACTAAATGTAGTAAGACTATGGGTGATCAGGTGGTAGATGTCAACAACAAACTCCCTCCATCTGCCCTACATAAATCTACACAAACTGTCCCCTCTTATATGTGTAAACAAGAAAAGTTACCACAACTGGAAAATGATAAAAAAAAGACACATATCTTAGCCCCGACCTGCACACTCAAGGTAAGCACAATGAAAAATTTACAGATATTAGCGATTCCTCTCTAAAGTCCTTATCCCCTGCTAAACTTAATGTACCTAAGCCTATTCGTGTCATTATTTGTAACCTCCCTGAAAATTTAAATATTCCTGATATCTTGTTTGGTATTTCAGATTTAATCCATATACCTGAACCTGATTTACACTTTGTTAAAAAGTACAAACTCCTACATATCAAGTCCTTTAATTGGATCTTGGAGCTTGCACCACAGGATGCTAGGCAATTATTAATGCATAGGGAAATTATCATACAATCAAAACCGTACCCTGTTAAACCATATATAAATGTTAGACGTTGTTTCGAATGTCAAGTATACAATGATCATCTTGCAATTTCGTGTTATAATGACATTAGATGCTCTGTGTGTGCCTTGCCACACATTGACCCTCAGTGTAGAAATCCTCCAAAATGCATTAATTGCATTAGAAATAATGATAGCAATAACACCAAGTTTGACATTTTCCACAGTGCTTTTGCACCTTATTGTCCATCATTAAAAAAAATTCATCAAGCAAATGCGAGAAAAAGTATACAACTGCAATACATTCCCATAAACATCTCATACAGCTTCCTTTTTAGGAAACAAAAAAACAAAACAATGTAACATACATTTTACATTTTTCGTTTTTATTTAACACACATTACTGTGAAGGAGTTACTATCAACAGCATTCCTTTTAAAGTTTCTTATTTTCCTATACATTTACATACATATGTCAGTTTTCGACAGCATTATTTATACTGATTTGAAGTTTGAAATTAACTTAATTCTTTCAAGATTTTTTTTTAATAAACACAAGTGTACAGTGACTTGCTTTTTCATTTGATTATTTAGCCGGCAAATAGTTAAATGAAGGTCGAATTGGAACAAAAGTGAAATCGTTTCTGATACGCGTTGTCAGACTATATGTTTTTCACTTTTTGGAAGGTTGTTACTGAAAGAGTACACATTAATTCAACTTTAAACATTCATCATTACACTAGTTACATTTTTAGATTTTTTTTTTTTTAATTTGGATATAATTTCACTTGTTAATCTTAGTTTGGTTTATTCGGTTACATTTTATCACACAAGTAGCATTTCCTGGTTACATTTTATCCTTTTTCACTTTCCTTTACTTAAAAGCACAATTTTTTGGTTTGTTTGTTTTAACTTTAGGCGAAGCATTTTTGTACTTGTGATACAATGCTCTTGGTTCCATATGTACACACTGAGTTTGTGTTCATAGTTCATACAACTGAGTTCATAGAAAAAACCCTTTACACGAGTTCATAGTTCATTGAGTTCATAGAAAAAACACTTTACACGAGTTCATAGTTCATTGAGTTCATAAAAAAAACACTTTACACGAGTTCATAGTTCATTGAGTTCATAGAAAAAAACACTTTACACGAGTTCATAGCATTGTCATTCCTTTGTGTACTTCAGGGACCAATTGCACTATCATTTTTCTTTCATGACAATACTTAGTTCATAGAATTTGTCCTTACACATATTAGTTCATAGTTTGTTTTCTTACTTGTCATTTCTTTTGCATATGAGTTCATACCAATTTTTGTTTTGGTAGACACTTTAGTTCATTGCAATATTTTTTTGTTAGACACAGGAGTTCATAGTATGTTTCATTTTTTTTTACACACATTTGAGTTCATCGTATTACTTTTACACTTTAAGTCAGTGAAATACTTGCTCACACTTTGTTCATTGAGGTACTTAGATTGCTGTGTCCACAAACATACATCTAAGACGTTGAAATTTTCCCTTTTTTTTCACTGGCATACACTGTTTTAGTTCATAGTGAAATACTTTTTCTTTGCTTCGTTCATTGAAATACACATTTTTCTTTGGTTCATAGGCATACACTTACAATTTAGTTCATTGATATTACAACTTAGTTCATTGTTATTACAATTTAGTTCATTGATATTTTGTTTGGTAAAAAAAAAACACACATTATACACAATTGAAAATATTTTGTTTCTAGGTTTCAACGTTACACATTAGGATATTTCTTTTTTGTTCTCATTATACCAGGAACTACTTTTGACCTCACATGATATTCACAAATTAAACATTTATTAAAAAGTTAAGTTTCAACAGATTCTTAATTTTCCGTTATTATTATATTTCTTTTATGCCATGACATTTCATGTCACCATCACTTTGTTTCACAACAAAGAATGCCTAGTTTACAGGATGCTACCCCTTCACATGCATTTTCTTTAAATTTCAAACTTATGATGTTTTTATTGTTTTCATCACACTTGTTTTGGTTTTCTACATGGACATAATTACACGTTTTCTTTTAAATTTGGAGATTAAATAAAATCTCTAGTTAAGCTTCACTTAGACAATAAACACGTCTAAGATATTATGTCGTTCTTGTAATAACATAACTTCACAATAACAAAGAAAATTTTTTTGTTTATAGCATTAGTAACCTAGTGCAGTTACACTAAATGTTTCAAACATTATCTAAGATTATACAATACACATACAGTTCATATCCTGCTCGATACATTGTAAGGAATACAAAGTTAGAATTTACTTTTAAAAAAAAATTGTGGTTGTTATATTTACCCGATCATGTCACCAGTCTCTCCACACACTCGGATTGTCCTTTTACCTTTGATATGTGAGATAGTTATCTCAGTTTTTTTTTATTATTTTTAATTTATCCCCTCGGAAGTTTTGTTCCCGTTCAAAATTTTTGCCCTGAGTGTCCAAACTTCATTGTGTAGAGAGACAAAACCCTTAAATTGTTGTTTCAATTCAATAAACATAACTTTTTTATATGATACATTGACGCATGCTCCTTTGAAGATCAATGTGATCTTTGGGGAGCAGGGACCTATGTGTCACTTGATGTATGGGTCTTATAACTCCCTCCCCCCCTAGGGCTGATGTTCTAAACTGACGCCATCACACTTGTTTCTTAACAAGGATAAGGGCTACACCCATTCGTAGGCATGCTATATGCATCCCGCTCTTTTGTAGTCCTGTGCGGTGTGCACGAAAACCAATTTTCTACTTTTTTTATTTTTTTCATATTACTTCATTTAGCTTTTATTCACAGACATGCATATGTCATTTATTTTCTATTTCATTTTAAAGTAGTATCTGTGTCTTTTGTTGCTTGCATTTATATTATATTATTTTTATTTTGAGAAGATATTATAACAAGTTACTAAAAAAAAAAATTTACTTCTCTTATTTTGGTCATGAAAAATGCTGGTACCAGCCTCTTAATCAAATACTAAAAAGCTATTTAAAAAGGATCCTGTTAAATCAAAAAAATTATTATTTGCACTTTCTTGGTGACTGTAAAGACTAATGAATACCAAGAAAAGAATAAAAAAAAAAAAAAAGGCGCCATTTATCATGACCTGAAAAGTTTTGCTTTATGCAAACATTTAAAGAATTGCAAGCACACAGTTATATGTTATATATATATATATATATATGGAGGCTTATCTTCGTTATTATGTTATATCTGTTTTAAATACTTATATGTATGGGGTGGACAAAGTAATCTTCAAATATATATAAAAAACTGTTCTACAAGGTTCACAGTTTTTTTTTCTGGTGGTAATGGGTGATATATATAACGGCTTTACCGTTATATATTCATTATTCCTCATCTCCCCTCAAAAAATCAACTTTTAACCTTACTGGTTTATTATAAATTGTCATTATTCTTCCCCCCCCCCTTCAAATAAAATATTTAGTTTAAATTTGACATTTTAGAGTTAATTTCATATGTCTTTATTCATTCTCTCCCCCCCCCCCCCTCTCACTACTGTAAGTTTCGCTTTTACTTTTTAAAGTTCTTTTCAAATGCAGACATCATTTATCTCGGTTCCTTTTTCTGTCTTTCAAATTCACACGATAGAAAAAGATCTTAACCGCAGCTATTTTCCATTGAAATAAAGTAAAAGAATAAAATACAAATGAATGTCTTTTCGCTTTGCAGCCGACGATATCTAGTGCATATTTTCCCAGCCTCTAGGCTTGCATTAGTATTCAATTCTCACCCTTCTGTTTGTCGGATAAAAGCCATATGCCCCTTGCTGACTAATTCAACTGTCGTTAAATCTATAACGAGCATGTAATATCACGTGTTAGCTATTTCTTTAGCCACTTTCCCTTACCGCAGGAATGTTAAGATACGTGTAACCATTTAGCACGCCATGGCGTAAGTTTGAGTTCTATGTAATACTTCGGGATGCTTCTGATTCCTTTGTCCACGCCACCAATATTCATCGCCAATACAGTACATATGTTCCTATTCATCTCGCCAATGAGTGGGTGATTGTAATGAATATTTTACCACTACTCCCTCTGATCTTGAACGAGACGGACATCAGCTCTCTGCCCTTCGGGGCCGCCCCATCGGGCAGTCTTGTGTTTGACTTCTCCCCGTCCCACTGTACTCTCATGGCCCTCCTTTTAAAAGTTTCATAATAAAGAAGTAAGTCCTCGAAATTTTCGTGTTGGAGTTTTTTTTTTTTTCATTCATTCACGAATCTGGGAATACAATATCTCCTCCACATAGGTATAGGTCATACTGATTATGGAAATTAAAGTGGGTGAGTTGAAATTGAATAGGAATATTTAAGTATTCTTATATTTCATTAAAAGTCGTATCATAAAATTCTAGAACAATACATAAATTATATCAAATTTTTAAGCATGAAATTTGAAAACCGTCAAAATGACGGTCTTGATAGTTCTAGTGTTAAAATAAGGAATATGAAAGCTACCTCTTCCTCCCGGCACTGGCCGGAAGGACTTTTGTACTATGTTCCGTTTTTTTAGTAAGAAAAATTTTCTGAAATAAGTACAGTACGATTATCCATCAGTCCATCAGTCACGGGAACGTCAAATATTAGGTCATTAATCCTCTCGCTGCGTAATTGTTTTATCAAAATAGATTCAAAAATTGCCCATTTAACCCCTTCGAGACGAGCGTCTTTTACAGAATTTTTAACACTTTCCAACAAGTTGAAAAGTGTTTATGACTTCAGTTTGTCTGTCGGCCTGTCCGTCTGTCCGCCTTCTAACTCTCGTAAATATACTCTGATCGGTCTGCAATTTTTGGATGTTAGTGACCTCTACCATCGCACGATCACTATTTCAAATGAAGTTTGTAGCATGTTTAGTTCATTTACAGGGACAGACAAAAGTATTCCGTTATATTACGGCCAATGGGAAAAAATCGCTTCAAATGATTTTTAGAGGTATTACACTCTTTCAAACATAGTAATATACAGGGGCACGCAAAGAATTGGATACATGGCCGTCTATGGATGATAATTTCTAGAAATGTGATTTCAGTAGTTTTAAGAGTATTTTAGTTTGAATAAATTTTAGCTAAATAGTGGCGGCATGTAATAAAGGTATTGGGTAAACTACAGGGCTGTGCAAAAGTATTCAAGTACGTTTCCATCTATTAGTATAAATTGCTGAAAGAGAAATTTAAAAAAATTCGTTCAGAGAAATTTCGTTTTCTTGCTTAACTGAATTTTCCCATTATATAGTATATATATATGAACTTACAGATCAAATACAGGGCTGTTCAAATGAATTGGAATACATATCCTGGTTCTTCAAAACAGAAATTTTTCTGTAATTGAATCGGGTAAATGCCCTGATTAAATAAGGCAAAGTTTACAATAAAAAATAACTGATGGGAATAATAAAGGAGGGTTAATTAGACGGAAAAAATGCATCCCTGCGAAAATCGCGGCTTGCGCAAATTTTACTGCATTTGTGTTGCCCGTGGAAATCGTGGGATGCGCAGCGAGAGGATTAAGTATGAAACGTCCTATTACAAAAGGGCCAGCCAAAGAAGTGAAGTAACCAGTAAAAAATAATAGAAATTTTTACTTTATTCATGACAGTAATTTTTCATGAATACTGCGTTTATATAAGACGAAAAGTTCTATTAAAATTTGCTGGTGGAAGTTTGCCCCGTTGGTATTCTTGCCTTTTTGTACTCGGTTCCTCCTTTCTGACTGACACACACACAACTAATATCAACTATCGACGTCGAAGATTAAGAGCCTGCGATAATCACATCACAAAATTCCTAAACTAATGTTAACACTAGTGCCTACACTGCACGATTTTTTCATTTGGGCCAGTATTTTTCCATTCGTATATTTAAGACTAAAAAATAAATAAATGAACAAAAATTTTAAAAATTCTTTTGGAATTTTTAAAGACTTTTTTATTTTACAAAAAACTATGTTTGATGCATACAAAAACAATTCTCTTTGATGCAACTGAGCATTTAGTTCTTGTGCTTGATAACTGACTTATAAGTTAAAAATTACAAAATAAAATAAATGAACTCTCCATCACTCGAGCCTGTTTTTGTCCCACGATCACTCGCGGAGGTGTTGCAAAAACTCCAAAACTTTTATCACAATTTATAAGTTATAAGGATTTATAATAATTTTGCAATTTACTCGTAATTAAAGTAGCTTATTTATTCTAAATTAATACAATTCAGAAATACAATAAACATATGATTTTATAAAAATTATATTTAAAAAGTTTACATATACTACTGCATTGCAGTTAAAATTATGGGAAAAAGATTTAGAGTTATTACTTACATTACTTGGGCTCTAAAAATATTGTCTTCTGACTTTTTTTTTTTTTTTTTTTTTTTTTTTTTTTTTGCTATATTACAATACATATTAAGTTTTGTTTATGTATAATGGTTTGATAATGTTATTCGTTAAAACAGACTGTAGTTTTGCATCATAATCTTGTTCAGCTTCTTGTTCTTATTCCGAGTTGTGATCAAAACGTTCCTCAAAGTGTTCGTCATCATCCAAGAAATTATTCTGCTTCCTCATCATCTTCAGAAACTGATGAAACAGAAGCCCTCAGAACCCTAGCTGAAAATTTTCACGTCCTTACTTTTTCGGAAAAAGGGAAAAACGGTAGAATGAACTGCCTACTGTTGTCAGTAGGCGTGGCATGCACAATTTTCGAAATTTTCATTTTTTTAGATGTTAAACTCCTATCTTTTATGAACATTTTGATATAATTGTTTCCTTGAAATTCCCATTAGGACAGAAGTTACGGTTTTTAGAATTATACGCGCTCAATAGCTGTAGCGGCGTTTCCGAAACTTTGAAGTCTTTTTTCTTCAAATGAAGTTTTTGGGCGTAACGCGCACGATATCTCAAAGGCTACTGAATTTTCTTTCATGAAATTTTCAAAAGATATATTTCATGTTACTCTGTATAAACTGAACCTAAAATTTCCTTTTTATTGTTCAAAAAAATATTTTTTAGGTGATTATACTGTTGAAATTTTCTAAATTTTGTATTAGCTAAATACAACTTTGCATTAAAAATATAAAAATGCTTTAAATGCAGATTTATTTAGGTTCAAGATAATTATTACAATCTGAAGTATAAGTAGGCACCAAAATTTTCATTCTAGTTGCAAGATTTATTTTGTAATCGTGCGCGTAATCTGTTATGCCGATTTTCTGCTCGTCAAATGCTCGTCAGCTTTGGTGTCGAAAACTTCAGCGGAACATGGAAAACGTATTCCGAATTCCCCTCGCTTAAATCTATGGACGTGTGATGCATTCGTATAATTAAAATAACTCCTCAGGAAATCAATATTTTTAACTCATTTTTAGGGTTTCGTTCATCTGACGAAACACTATTCGTCTCGCTCCTTTGTCTGTCTGTCCGTCACAGTGCCCGTTCTCAGAAACTATGTATGTTAGAGACTTGAAATTTTGCATACATATAGCTGAACACCTCACATCAAACAACAAATCATAAAACTTTGAAAAAATCTTATATTTAACCCTCTGGGCTCTAACTTGTGTATTTTAAGCTTTTTTTTTTTTTCTAACTGAGCCCCTAATTAGGGGAGACTAGGGAGGGTTGGCCCACTTTTTAGAAAATGATTTTTTATTTTTTAAATATTGAACCTAGAATAAAGTTTTATATATCATTTTATTCGTTATACAATCAGTTATCAAAATAAAATTGCTACATAAGTGTAATATATAAAAAATTTGAATAATTATTGATTTTAATCATGAGAAAATAATGGGTCAAGGCTCCCCACATATGGGAGGGTTGACCCACTATATGGGAGGCTTGACCCACTTTGTTTTATATTGAAATATTTGTGAAGAGGAATAAAATCAGTTTAAAAAAAGCAAAATAACTTTATGCTACATGCTTTAATTATTATAAAAAATACATTTTTTAAAATATGATGCTTAAATAAACCTGTTTAGATGCAATTGCAAGTCAGAGGAGAAAAATTTTGTTTGAAACATGACTTTGTCTGAGCAGATATAATTGTACAGCAGGGAAAATGAAATTTTTACATTTAAGACAGTATTCCGTTAGAGACAGGTCCCGTTTTCATTGGATTTCATGTAATATTAGGATCGGATTTAGGAGCCCTGTCCCCCTGTTTTTATCTCCATGTTCTACTTTTTGTGACACTCGATCTGAAAACTCTAGTTTTCACATAGTTTGGCTTCATCTCACTATATTCATTCTGATGATATTTGACTATAGACCTTTCTAATGTTTTTCGATCTATGCTTGCAGATTCTTTTGCAGCCGCATGAGCACTTAATTTATCATTAACATCTTTTTACGCTTTCAGTGGCAAAGTACTTTCAGTACTAAAATGTTGAAATAAATGACTGGCCCCGGAATTTACGTACAAATTGATTTGGAAATAAGAAAAGGCTATATTTCACATACTTATTAAATGGAAAAGATTTTAGCAAAATTCTAATGCCATTGTGGCGTTTTGGAATTAAAATTAAGTGGTTTCATAAACATACCACTGCCACTGAAAGGGTTAAAACTGCTGCTTTCATACTTTCTAATTTCCACTGTTTCAATTTACCTATTATAAGTAATATTTAAATGGAAAAATATTCCTATCAACTTTCCCATTTATATTTCATTAAATTTTTTCTTGCAGTGGATAATATAGCAGTTTTTCACAGCTTTCTTTAATCAGTTTAAACATTTTCTTTTCCATTACCCCATTTTACTGTAGCTTTACGCAGTAAATGTACATTTTTTCATATAACCCTTTAGCACAGTGTATAATAAAAAGATTTCCTAAACCACTTAATTAAGGGAGACTTGAGCATCGGGCCAACCCTCCCTCACATTGACTGGGTCAATCCTCCCCACATATTCCTTTTCTAAAGAATAGTACATTGTTATGTTAAGCCTAACTTACTGTACAATCTTTATGCCTGGAATTCAAGCTTGATATTTCTGCATTACTTAAAACCTACTTACTTAAATTTCTATGATATATTTTATCTGAAAAAAAGCTTACAAAATACTTCTAAGAAACACAACTTTTAGGGTAAAAATCTTTCAGAATTGATTTTTTCCACACCTATTTCGATTATCCGTATGAAACAAAGATTGTTGTTTGAGCATTCTAGTAGCTTTGCTTGACACCTATTGATAAAATTCTGAAATTAATTTAAATATGAAAACGGACGGATGGGTCAAGCCTCCCGTATGGTTAACCCTCCCCAGTCTCCCCTACATGTTGAAGACTTGAAATTTTGCAAAATTATAGCTAAACACTTGCGATCACACGAAAAATCATGGAATTTCGAAAAAGTGTTATATTTAACTCTCTGTGCCCTAACTTGCATATTTTAAGCTTTTTTTTCTAACTCAGCCCCTAATTAAGTGGAAGTCTTGGAATTTTGCATAATTATAGCTAAACACTTGCGATCACACGACAAATCATAAAATTTTGAAAAAGTCTTATATTTAACCCTCTGGGCTCTAACTTGTGTATTTTAAGCTTTTTTTCTAACTCAGCCCTTAATTACGACTTGAAATTTTGCATAATTATAGCTAAACACTTGCAATCACACGACAAATCGCAAAAATTTCAAAAAGTCTTGTATTTACCCCTCCGGGCTCTAACTTGTGTATTTTAAGCAATTTTTCTAATTCAGCCCCTAATTAAGTTGGAGACTTGAAATTTTGCATACCTATAGCAGAACACTTGTGATCACACGAAAAATCATAAAATTTTCAAAAAGTCTTATATTAATTACCCTCCGGGCTCTAACTTGTGTATTTTAAGCAATTTTTTATCCTCCTCCTTTTCACCCGGGGAGCTCTTTTCTAACTTTTGCCGAAACCACTTTGACCACTCTTTTATATTATGCACCATAGATTTACATATTTTATTTCCACTTTTTACTGCCAGGGGGCGTCTACCTATATCGGGTGCTATGGACCCGATTCCCTCAACGAATATATCTATGGATAGGTTGTAAAACGGAGTTTCGTTCGGATAGAGGTTTGTTTAGAATAGAGTGCGTTCCTGGTTGCGAAATGGGGAACTAACAGATTTTGCAGTTTTGATTTTTCTAACAGATTTTTGTGTTTTGAAACTAATATTAAACGAAACCCTCTGTGCGATCTGTTATCACACTTGCCCACTTGTTTCTGTGTACTCTTCTTAAAGAATATGTCTTTTTTCCTTGGCTGTCAAAATATTTCTAAAATATAGACTTAATTTTATGTGAGGTGTTAAAATCTTACTCACAGTTCATTAGCTTTTAACACATAAAACTTTAAATTAAGCCTATATTTTAGAAATATTTTGTGAATTAAGGAAAAAAGTAAACACCTTTTGAGTACTAAGCAAAAAGGAGTGAAAAATATTAATTTCCCGAGGAGATATTTTAAATATACGAATGCATTCTACGTCCGTAGATGTTGTGCGGTGACATTTTACTAAAAATATAATATCTACGATACTTCATTAGAACATAGTGAACATTGTTATTACTGTTAAATACATTGCGAAACTTAAACAGCAAGTACTCCAGCTTCACGTCCCAATGAAACTAAGTTAAATAATAAACAAGAGGCATAAATTACAAAAATTATAAAAATTATCCACGGAAACAATTAAGTTTATTGTGGAGAGAAACGTAAAGCGAGGTGGTCCCCTTGCGCAATCCGAAATTGATACTTATGCTTTGAGTTTCAGTAGAGAATTTAACCCTTACGCACACGCGCCTACTTTTGTAACGTTAGCGCACGCGTGGGATAAATCTCACCCCATTCTGCCTCCCATTATATTTTTGTCTAAATACGTTTTAAAAATAAATCTACTGTTCTGTATTGTAAAATACATCAGTACTACTTCTTTTTAGGGGGAAAAAAATCATGCTTTTCAAATGTATTTTCAGATTTTGCAGCAGTTTCTGTAAAATAAAAATCACGCTTGATTTCCCCGAAAATATGCAAACGATTTGTTTTACACCTTAAAACATGAATTATTTCATAAAATTTATATTAATCACATTTAATAACCCTTCATCAATACATGCAAGTAACTTTTATCTTACTCTTTCATTAAAATTATTTTAGTGTGTGTTATGCCGTAAGAAATTAACGTAACGAAGTGAAACGTTTGTACACGCGCGGGATTATTTTATCCCTAGAGTCAGATTTCTCCCCTCCTAGGTAACAAAGAAAAGACATTCATTCACTTAACCCTTCTGGGCCTTTACCTTGAAAGGTACAAGGCAGATCACAAGTGTCCTCAACAAATTTATCCTTTTTTTTTTTTTTTTTTTTTTTTTTTTAAAAGAAAAAATGTGATTGCAGTGAGATTTATCTCAGCCTTTATTGTTGCATCGAACAGGGCACCAAGCGAAAAGTACGTATCTCCAAGGCTATGTTAAATTTCAAAAACACCTGCCAAGCATATTGCTATATTTTGGTGATTTAGCAAAAATAGATACCGGGTGTCCCAAAAAGGACTGACTGATTTTAAAATCCAATAACTTCCAAACGGTGACAGATATTTAAAAAATTCTTGCAGGAGGGTTATGCATAAAGTCAAAAGTTTTTTTACAGTGATTTTTGATTTTAGTTCGAATTACAAACAATAGATGGCGCTGCGATCAATAGAGGCTAAATTCAGGCTCGATTTTTGGTACTTCGTGGCCCGGATAATACATTTCCATCTCCTTTTTCTGCATGGAACAACAGAAAGGACCAAACATCGAGCCTGTATTTAGCGACTATTGCTTACAGCGCCATCTATTGTTTGTAATTCGAACTAAAATCGAAAATCACTGTAATAAAACTTTTGACTTTATGCATAACCCTCCTGCAAGAATTTTTTTAATATCTGTCACCGTTTGCAAGTTATTGAATTTTAAAATCAGTCAGTCCTTTTTGGGACACCCGGTATACTATAACTGTCATCCCAAAATCAAACGGATGTAACTGTTACATAATAATTAAAGAACTGGGTGGAAGAAGATATTGTGTAACAAAAATTACAATTCGAGAAAATTTAAGTGGAATATTTTTGTTGTAATTTAGTTGTTTAATTCCCTCTTAGTAGCATTGTTTAAATGTTAATAGGTGATACTAAACTCTCCTAGAAAAGAATATTAATATTTAATTATTAAATATTAGAAATTATTTTCGCCATTTAAATTAATAAATACAGGGTGATTTAGAACTCTTTGTCAATAATCGACATGTAGGTTAGGAAGACGATAACAAGAAAGAATCATATAGGAACATAGGGTCGCAAATGCAACGCAGACGCGCCACATGCCCACAAAATTGGAGACGGCTACCGTCTACTGTCGAAACCAATGTGCCCAGTCCAAACGGTGTTGCTAATCACCGGCAATCAGAGACTGCACACGTTGCACAGGGTACGGATGCAACTCGTCCGCCTGTAAGATACGACAAACGCTGGATTGAGACGCACGTACACGTGCTGCAATACGTCGAGTACTCGCCCCTGGGTCATTTTCGACTTCGGACAGTTCGGCTTCTTCCAGTCTACGTGTCCGCGTTATTCTCTAAACACCAATATCGATCATTCGTATGTCGAGTCGAAACGCCCCGTTTCGCTCTATCGATAATGGAGACGTGTAAACATGGTATGAGTAGGGATACGTCTAGTTAGAAACCGGGAACGATACAGTTCCCTAGCGGCTGTTCCACTGCAATTGGCCGCCCCGTAAACGAGGTGCATATCCGCCAATTCACTATTTGTGTAGCGATGCATTTTTTCTTCAGCTCGCACACTCGAAATACGCTTTTCCTGGCTTCTGCCTGCCCAGCTGTCCTCGCGACCTCTAACGCCCTCTTGCTCGTCAGGGCTGCATGTGCGACCCTATGTTCCAGTATGATTCTTGCATATCGTCTTCTTAACCTACATGCCGATTATTAACAAAGAGTTCTGAATCATCCTGTATAAAAAAAATATTAACTATTAAAAGATAGTCTCAAATCTTCAAGACTAAATAGAATTTTAGTACTTTAGTTTTACCATATGATATAATACCTCATAACGTTTTCATCCATAAAAAAGACAATTTTTGAGAAAATGTATCATAACATGTTCTTTCACTAAGTTCTTCAATTATAAGCTAGCAATTTATGATTTCTTTTTTTTATATAATTATATTGAAATAAACAGATTTATCAAGAAGTTAGACCGAAATGGGCTGCTTTTTTTTTCACGTAATTAATAAAAAAAATTTCATTCCAAACTTTTGGTGCCAATGTGGCATTTAGGGATTAAAACTAAATGGTCCAAAAATGAACCACCGACCTTCAAGAGCTTAAGCAGAAAATTATCATGTCATGTATTTTTTTAAAAACTTTACCACGCATAGGCCGGGATCCAGATGGTTTTGCGCTGTTAGCGAAACGAGATTGACAAATCAGAAAATTTGCTTACTTAAAACAACGAAAAGTTCGCAATAAAGCAGGCTTCTGATTGGTCAATTTCGTTTCTCTAATAGCGCAAAAACTATCTGGATCCCGGCGATAATAATGGGAAGCATGATCAAGTTTAGATATGCTATGTCAATAATCAAGTGCATCATCACGCCAATTTCAAATTTTATCTACTTTTTTTTTAATCCAACAAGTAAATAAAAATTAATAAAGTTAAAGATATAAAAAAAAATCATCAAAGGCTAATTCCATGAGTACTTGTACACTTGTAGTGTAAGTCACACGCTAGGGTTTTGGGCTACCAGTGTTTTAGGACAGAAAAATGTGACTTATTTTATCAGAGATATCTCATTAATTGAATAAGACGAAGCCAACATTTCGAAAATAAAGGTGGCCAAAAAGCATAGCAGTTATCAGCTATACGACTTACACTACAAAAACCCGTGGAACTAACCCAAATAAAACTTTTAAAACACAAGTAATTATACATTACAATATACATAATTAACAAAAAAAAGCGTAAATAAATAAAATATCCCTTTTTCTACGACCAAAACTCGCCGCATTGTAATACTTTGAATTTTATAAAATTTTCGAGCTTTTCGGCATTAAAAACAGACAGGTGAAATCTCCGAAATCAGCGGAACCTGAAAATTTATTCGAATTAAACAGAAAATTACCATGTCATGTATTTTAAGATAACTTTAGCAAACATAATAATGGGGCGCATAATTAAGTTTAGGTTATACCATGTTAACAATCAAGTGCGTCCCCTCATCATGCCAATTTTAAGCTTTTTCTTCTTCTTTTTTTTTATCCAACGATTAAATACAAATTAATAAACCCAGACATAAAAAAAATAACAAAATAAAATACACCAAACCAAACTTTAAAAATGCAATTATAATTACAATATACATATTTGACAACTAAATAAATAAATAAAATATCCCTTTTTCTACGACCAAAACTCACCGAATTATGATACTTTGAATTTTATAAAAATTCGGAGTTTTCAGATATTAGAAACGGGTAGGTGAAATCGCCGAAAAAGGCGGGACCTGAAAATTTATCGAATTAAACAGAAAATTACCAGGTCATGTATTTTAAGAGAACTTAAGCAAGCATAATAATAGGGCACGTGATCAAGTTTAGGTATGCCATGTTAACATACAGGGCTTAATATACGCCGGAGACCACCGGAGCTCAGCTTCGGTACTTCTCTGAGTTGTCAAAATTCCCATAAATACAGGCTCATATACACAATATACAATAAGCTCATAAATAGAGGGCTCCAGAGCCCAGTGGAATAGCGCTTCCGAAAAAACGAAGACTAAATTACACTTTCCTTTCCCTCACAGCTCCAATTTTTTGCATTCTCTTCTATTAAAACACTTATATGTGACGTAACGTGTCGCAGCTCAATCTGTCTTACATTCAAAATTTCATTTATTCATGCATAGAAAAAAAGGGACTCCCTCCCATGCCCCCACCCCCTTAAAAAGTACGTATTCTATTTCAAATCATTTTAATGCTATTTTGATCATAATGAAGGGGAAACAGAAACCGTGCTTTTCTATTCTAGTAATATTTGCAGATTTATGTCTGGCATTGATGGCAGCAACATGCTGATATGGCGCCACTCAGGAGAGCGAACAGTGAATTTGCTTTCAGTTCGATTTTCTTTAGTGACCGTGGGATATTTTTTAATTGAATCGTTTATTTTTATTTTATTTTTTTTTAGATATCTAACGTGAAAAGAATATTTTCTGTTGTTTTTAGTAAACGAGCATCAGCTTGAGGTTTTTAGTCTTCTATTGTGTACGAGTATGAAAATATGAAAATAACATTAGTGATTTTTCTATTTATTTTTCATCATGAACGCTGCCCATACTAAGGCTTTGCTCTGCACATTTACGAAGTAACTTTCATTTGTAAATACAGTAGAACCTCGATTATCCGAAGTAATTGGACCGACCCTCTTTCGGAAAATCGAAATTTTCGGATAATCGAGAATGCTTTAATTTTAAGACTAAGGAGAAACATATGCAATATTTCTTATTATGGTAACATGTGCTTAATAAAAATAAAGCAATAGCCAAATAGAAACAAGAATAAATTACCTGAATTTTAATTTTGAAATTAATTACCTTTTACATATATCACAAGGGTTTGAAAAAATGTTTTGTTTGTCGCAGTTTCGGTTGCCTTTGCTTTGAAGCTCTATCACGGAGTTTTTTAATATTATTAGTTCACCAGTATATCAGACTTTCTGCTGCTCCAGCCAGGCCAAACCTTTTGCAAAACATACAAAACCTTCAGAATTGCTATTTTGTTCGTTTTCTTAGTTCAACTCCGCAGCTTACGGGAGATCAAGTTAAATTCAAATGCACTCTGAGAAAGCGGATAGAAAATATTTATATGTATTCGTAGTTCGGAAAGTACCGCTTGCACACAAGGAATATGATAGTTAAAAAAAAAAGAAAAAAAACTTTCAAAATTGATTTTGCACACAAGAAAAGTGATAGAGAAAAAAAAAAAAACAAAAAACCATAAAAAAACGAATGTTTAAAAATCGATTTCGGTTGATCGAGAGTTTCGGATAAAAGAGGTTCTACTGTAGATATAATTGACATGCATTGTTTATTATTCTGATAGAAAGCAATCGAGCAGTGTTTCGCCTTTTTCTACAAAAGCATCGAATCTTTCTTTTCTTGTGTTGACATTATTTCAAAATCATAATCCTTACCTTATTTAATTACAGAATTCTGGGATTAATTAACATTAAAATTAGGTAAAGCTTTCTATTCGGAAGGAGTAGGAAACTACAAAATGGGGCGGTGAGCACGCTACGGTTTCAGAAATGCAGAATATTAGCGCTGTGGTACTTTTTTTTATTGGAAATTAAGCCCTGGTTAACAATCAAGTGCATCCCTTCATCATGCCAATTTCAAACTTTTTCTTTCTTGTTTTTAACACTTTTCAACATTATGAATTCGACTAGTTCTCTTTCTGTCCGTTTGTCTGTCCACGCTCTAACTCACGTAAATATACTCGAATTTTCATGAAATTGATGCATGTTAATGATATTTAGCATAGCAGGTTCGGTATTGAATATGAAATGTGTTGCATTTTAGGTTCGTTTACAGAGGTACTCAAAAAATCCCGTTACATTATGGTCCTGCCGTAAATCCCATAGACAACTTGCGGGGAATCTTGATTCATCACGTTTATGCCAACGGAAAGCAGTTTGATTCGATTGTGAAATTGAAAGCTACCATTTTGGAAACATGGAAAATTTCCACATGTAAAATCTGGCCAAATCCTTAACAGAGCATTATTTTGAAGTGATCTGTGTTAAGGAAAGAGAAAAATGCACTTAAAACTGGAAAACAGGAATTCTGCTTTTTCAGAATTTAGTGTTGCCCCCTCCACCCCCCATGAAAAAAAAATTTCAATCGAACTTATACCTTTGGAATGGATCATTTTCTTCTGATGGACTGATGGCTTCCATAAAAAATTATGACCATTTTTTCCCCATTCTGACCAAAACACCAGATTTCTAACTTTTTACGACTGCTCTTTCCTCTTCACCTAACACTTCATTTATAATGATTGTTTCAGAATAATGGAAGCCATCAGTCCACCAGAAGAAAATAACTCGGTTAAAGCGGAAACTCGGTTAAGCGAGACTCGGATAATCGGGGCTCTACTGTAGTTCAGTTAAGACTTAAAACACGCGATTTTATTTTACATAAAATGACGTCATCCGCATCCGCCGAAGAATTACTCATTTTCGATTAAGTATTAAACAACGTCTAATACAGTAAAGTACGCATAGGACGTCAGTAACGCTGAATAATACACAAATCCAAAAAAAAGAGATTTCGTCATTCAAGAAACTCGACCAAAAAAAAAATCGGCTATCTAAAGATTCACAGCCTTTCATTTGTTTGTAATATTAATATAGATACTTAAAATTAAAATTAGTTTATAATAGCTCCATGTTTTATCAGAAATCATTCATTTATATTTTTTCAAAATAGCACGCATTTTAAGTACACTTTTTTCAGTTTTTATGGGAAAACGGCAACAAAAAGATATAATTGCTATTTTTCCTTTACTTTCTACAGAAATGGAGTACTTCCGTTGCCAATATTAAGCAAATGGCTCTAAAAACTACAAAAAAATTAATATTTCAAAAATAAATGAAGATGCAGTTTTCAAACAAATTGCAATAAGAAGTACTTTTTTTTTTGCAATACGACTGTATAAAAATTGAAAATGTGCGATGCTTAGAAGTTTAAAAAATTGCTGTAGAATATTTAATCTTACAATGATACATCTGCTTCTTTTTACGGCTGGCTTATACAACGTAACGTTATTTTTTGGAGATGACACAAAATAAGGTGGGAGAATGAAATAGCATACCGGGGGCTTATAAATGTGCGAATTTTTTACATATGTAATTTAAATCTTAAATATAGAGGTCCTAAACTTTTTCCGCCAAGTTGTTTTATGTAGAAATTCATTTTTGCTTATCTTTTAAAACATATTATTGTAATTTAAAACAAATAATAAAACTTGCATAATTTTGTGTATACCTTTTTTAATGATATTAGTTTTTCATTAAAGTAAGACCTTTACTGTTTTTTTTTTTTTTTTTTGGTAATCCTAAACTTTTTCCCAGTACTGTATTTTATCATTATTTGTATAGAATTTGCAATGGCACCTTGAACTTTATACGATTTAACTGGATTTTAGAAATATTCGGACTTTGAATTAACGTGATTACAGTGTATTAGTTTAATTCAGCATACTATAGCAGAATTCTCGATGCCTATCGTCATTGCTCCAAATTGCAACAAAATGTTTCATTTGAAAAGGAAAGATTAGAATCGCCAAATTGCGAAGTTTGAAATAGGCTTTTTTCATTTCAACGACACATTAATATACCATAGCTGCCAAGTCTTACGCTTTTTGTACCACAAAAATTTAATAGAAATTTCTGCCTTATTTAACCGGCAGATTACGCCGATTTAAATAATTAAAATTTACCATATTTTTTTGTGGTACAAAAAAGCAAGTTTTGAGAGTTGGCAGCTATGAGATATCATTCAACGATTGCAAGTTTTCCCGTGTAACTTATTCTTTTTAGGGTTCCGTACTTAAAAAGTAAAAACGGAACCATTATAAGATCACTCTTGTGTCTGTCCGTCTGTTTGTCACAGCCACTTTACTCGTAAACTATGAAACATGGAAAGTTCAAATTCGGGGAAGTAATAAAGACTGTTGACCCATATATTTTCAGATTATTAAACATTTAAAAATATATTTAGTAAAAATGTATAGGGGCAAATTCAGTTGCTTGAAAAAAAAATATTTTCTTTGTATATCGTGTGAGGTATCGTATGAAAGCTTTCGTAACGCTGAATTCAAAAATACATTTCTTTTCATTTTAGGTACTACATTTTCAAAGATATAGTCAAAAATGTAGCGCAAAAATATGTCCCCCCCCCCCCACCATCTAATTCCGAATCTACTGAAACTAAAATTATGAAAAAATTAGAGGGAGTAGACATTAATAATAAACCTTGCAGGAAAATTATAGCGATTACCGTAGGTCCCATAGTTTTTGAGAAAAGCGCATTTTTCCGTTACACACAAATTTCGATTTACGGGCATTCAGCAAAACTGTTGAGCAGCGCTGGAGATACCTATCGTAGTAGAAGCATAAAAGCATTGTTGATCATGATTTTCGAAAAAAATCGTCAGTAATTATCCGAGATATGAACCCTTAAAGATATGGACGGTTTGGACATACATAATGACAGGGGCGGCGTACACTATGTACCATCGACTTTTAAAGCCTAGATTACAACTTTTAATGATATATGAGTGTAATGAAATGACCAGTAACAGTATAAAAGCAATAAACGTCAAATTGTTATAACAAGGGGTCTCAGTACTCTTAAAGCTTCAAAAAATTTTTATTTTTTTTTTAGATGTTAATCTTCTTTTTTTTCTGAACATTTTAATATAATTGTTTCTTTCAAATTCTCATTAGAACAGAAGTTATGGCTTTTAGAATTATACCGGTTCAATAGCTTAAGCGGCATTTTCGAAACTTTTAAGTCATTTTTCTCCAATTGACTTTTCTGGGCATATCGCGCACGATATCTCAAAAACATTTGAATATTTTTTCATGAAATTTTCAAAACATACGTTTCATGTTAATCTGTATAAACTGAACCTAAAATTTCCTTTTAATTGTTCAAAAAAATATTTTTTTAAATGATTATGTTGTTAAAATTTTCAAAATTTTCTATTAGCTAAATACAACTTTGTATTTAAAAAATATAAAAACGCTTTAAATACAAATTTATTTAGGTTCAGGGTAATTATTATAATCTGAAGTATAAGTAGGTACCAAAATTTTTATTCTAGTTACAATATTTATTTTCTAATCGTGCGCGTAAGCTGTTATACCAATATTCTGCTTGTCAAATGTCTGACTATTTGGAGCACCCTGTAAATGCTAATTCTTCATCTTGCAATTTTTTAAATACATAAAATGAAAGAACATACTTATATCTTTAATCTCGACAAAAGTTGTGTTTTAAAATCATATACATTTTAAGATATTAAATGTTGAAAATGGTCTCTTTTTTTCATTTTTTCCAATTTTTGAGATCCCTGAGACCCCTTAACTAGAATGAATTACATAAATGCTATAGGATTCGCGACAATTTGCATTGAATGGCTCTTTCAATACGCCTCGAGTGGCTTTAAAAGTTAATTAAAAACCTATCTGGAAAACGCGGCAACGACCAAGGCGGCGTTGCAATTTTGTGACCCCTTTCGAAGCGCGCTTAGCTCAATGCCAAATGTAAACTTTGAAGGAATGTTTTGTTTTAGCTGCACTGTAGAAAGAAAGGTTATTACTATGCTGAATTTAGTTCTATGAAATGCCAAATGAAGTTTAAATATGCATTTCTTTTATTGTCAGTACCGAATTAAGTTCATTATAAAGAGATTAAGATAATATTAAACTAGTCGGATGTGTCAATCCCAAAACTTTCTTCTATCTCATACATGTCAATACTTCCTGATAAATGCAGCACAGTAGCGCCACCGGTTAGGCAATTTATACCAAAATCTAATCAGGGACAACTTTCGTGAAATTCTAATTAAATTTGAAGTTTGGTGAAAATCCGTGCATGAGTTTTTGAGATAGAGCTATTACGGAAATCGTGAAAAGTTCTGAGTTACAGTGGCACCTCTTGGGCAATTTACACCAAAAACTTATCAGATCAGTTTATATCAGGGACTAACTGAATCTAAAGTTTGATGAAAATTCACGCATTAGTTCTTGAGATACAGCTATTGCGGAAATCGGGAAAATTGCAGCATAGTAGTGCTACCTGTTGGGCGATTTACACCAAAAATTAATCAGCACCAATTTTTATCAGGGACTAAATCAATCTAAAGTTTTATTAAATTCCGTTCAATAGTTCTTAAGACAGAGCGCCCACAATATTTGTGTCACACACAGATAGACAGACTCACAGACAGACATTTTGTAAAAACATGTTTTTCATTACCTCTGTACCCTAAAAAGTATACATCCGTCGAAAACCGGAATTCGAAAATTTTCACGAATCCAATACTTTCTTCTTGTAAAGATAGAAGAAAGTAAAAATTAGTTATACAGAATGATTGTATTTGATATTTTTTAGGTTCCATATCTCTTTGAACTTTCATGGTATATCCATTTACATTTTTCTAGTATATACTTTTATACCCAACCTTACTTTTCATAGTTTTTTACAAAATGTTAATATTCTTTTAGCAACGTTTTTTTTTTTTTTTTTTTTTTTTTTTTTTTTTTTTTTTAATAATACAATTGCTAATTCATATATTTATTGTACGGAACCCTCTGTGCGCGAGTAATACTCGCACTTGACCGTTTATTTTATTTTTTTTTTAGAACTCATTCGCTTTTAAATTGAAAAAATATATTTATTTAATTATTTTTATTTAAACCCTTAACAACCGATCCGAATCCTGAATTAACTCGGGTTTTGTTCCATAAAATTATTAGAAAGAAAATCTGTTTGATTTTTTTTTTTTTTTTTTTTTTACTTTTTACAAATCTATTATACACTTTTCTTTTTTTCCCGAAACCGATAGTTCTATTTAGGTCAATAACTGCTCTAAATTACAAAAAATTGGGACGTATATTAAAAAAAGAAAAAGAGGATATGTCAGGAAGATTACCGAAGAGTTTTAAAATCAGTGTTTCTCGACGAATCTATTGATAACATTATTTTCATTTGGCTTTATTTCATTCATCATTGAGTTTTTCTTTGATGTTTAGCCAAATTGCTAATGTTAATCAAAAGCCAGGAAGAACTCTACGAATTAGTACTTTTTTTCTTGATGAAATTGCCCAAGGGAAATAGGAAAAAAAGCTGAATTTACTACATCTCAGAAACTTTTCAGTTACCTAATATGCAGCAACCCAAGCCAACAGATTTTCTAAAAAACTTTTACAGCTAATCAAAGCTGTGATACAAAAAAGTGCCTAGAAACGATCTCCGAAATCATAGTTTAAAATAATAAACCATTGTAGTCACAAATAAAAAGTTAAAGTGTAATTGAAACTGACAAACGACTAAATATAGCTCGATAATTACTTCCAGTGGTCTAATTTCACTGGAAGACAATTCTTGAAAAATTACAAATCATTTTTTAATCAAAATGAATACCCTTGGAAGTTTTTACTTCTATTTTCTTCTTGAAATTTCGGCATGTAAAAATACTGAGCTGCAATTTTTTTGTAGAAGATAATAATAAAAAAAAAGATGGTATTAGCGTATCTTTATCGCAAATAATTATTTTTCTAAATATAGGACCGAAATCAATTATCCTTTCTTTTTCAATTACTTTTCTATTCCCTTCCAATTCAGAATTCTCAAAATGGCATCTGTGCCATAATATGTATGCCATAAATCAATAGTAATATTTAAATCATTAGTGCTGAGAGGAGGGAATAGGTGTGTGTGGGGGGGGGGGGGGAATCCCCGAAGTTTCCGATAAAAAGGACATTCTGTTACTATAACCTTCATGCAATTACATGGGAGGGGTGGGGGGAATTTGGAACTTTCGAGTTTAAATCCTGTTTTTGTGTAGAATGAGAAGTAAAAAAAAAAGCAATTTATTAGTTTTTTCTGGGGGTAAACATCCCACCCATAAATAATGCAAAGCACTGTATGCAATAACTATGTCTATATTGGTGCAGAAAATTGCTTCTAATTGATTTTACAGCTCATACAATAAATATACAGTTACATGCGCATATTATTATCTTAATAATATATATTTTTGCACAGAAATTACAAATACCCCGCTGCCATTGGTAGCGTACACAGGGAGTGCTACATATGATCCGGTCTGTTTTGAATTTACATTTTTGAACGAAAATCTAACGTTAGGGCCCCACTGTCATCAGAAGCGTACACCCTCGAATTTACACCCTCTTTAATAAAAAACTACGCGTTACTGACAACTGGCTTTTTCGCTAATCGTTGCCACAGATTAATCTCGAAATATAAAACTTTTGAGGTTACTGACAAAATTAATAGCTCGAAAAGTATTTGTCAGGAAATTCTTAGACAAACTCCGTTAGAAAGGTAAAAAATTGTATTTTTCTACCAACAACAGATTATCGATATAAACAAACGAACATTTTAAGAAATTGTACTTAATTTTACAAATGTAAACAATGTATAGTGAGTCATTCATTTTTGAAAATTCATTGATAAAAATTTAAAAACTTTCGCGCATTGAAAATTTTAACTCTTGTAGTATTAATATGCTTTTGATATCATTCGTCTATGAACCAATGAAAATAGTTTTTAATTTAAAAGCGAAGTCTTAGAAAACTCAAGTCTATTTTCGGTACTTTTATGTTATCCAGGGGCAAATCTCGCCAATAATATGGTTTTTTTCGCCAATAGTAGTTATTTTTTCGCGTGTGTGATTTAGAAACAATGCTTTAAAATTGAAATAAAATGCTATGGTATTTTTTATTATTGTTATGTATTTTAAAGGAAATGTGTGAAAGGCGTGTATTTTAATTGTATGGAATATATGTGAAATTTCGCAAACCTCTTCTTTTCTCAGCCAAACTGATTAGGCGCCAGTGATCCCAGGTCACGTGGTCTGACTAGAGAATTGATATTAAAAACATTTTTTCTTTCTTGTTCTTTTTTAGTTGGTTTTGTGAAAGTGAATCTTGAACGCAGCAGCTAATAAGCTGCGTATAGGTTTTTTATCGTGGTCTTCTATTAGAAGAAATGATGTTTAATTTTAAAAAAGGGGAAATTTATTTCCGAATATGAAATCATGCTTGGATTCTTTTTAGAAGAAATAGTTGCTGAAGTATTAATTGTTTTGAAAGCATTTCTCTTGTTTTTAGTTCAGTTTTAATGTGAATCTCGAACGCAACATTCTGGCTTTACAATTCTTGATCTTCCGCAAAGGGAGAAATGAATATTCTTGAATATATAAAAGAAATCTTTGATTCCCAGTGAGGAATAATGCCTTTAACAAATATTATTCAAATGTTTTCGTTGTAAATATTGTACATATTAAAAGTGTAAATATAGAATTAAAAGTGTAAATATACAAAGTTTTTAATTATCCTGTGCTTGACTTGGATTTATACTGAAAAACACCAGCGCCATTTTCAGTTGTGAAATATGTTTGTTTACATTAATATTATTTAAAAACAGATCGTGAATTCTTGAACTTAGCTCTCCCAAATATGATTTAAAACGAATCGTAAATTCTACAACTATGCTCTCCCAATAAAAATATCTTGAATCGTGAAGTCTATAATTAAGCTCTCCCAACCTTGGATTTAAATTGTGATAACGTGAAATTTCGTGGAATATATGAAGATTATTCTTCATGTTTTGGTGCCTCAATAACCGGGAAAAAAGGTAAGAAATACCTTTATTATTCTGCATGACTGTTGATTTCTTGAAAATATACATTTCTCATGATAATTTATTTTGAAAATTGAATTTAAATTTAAACATGGATAAGCCTGATAAGCTTAAAAGTAAAAGAGCTACTGTTCGTGCAGCCATTACAAAATTAATCTCAAAATGTGATACATTATTATCTGTTGATATTAATAAAACTGATTGCGATTCTTTAATGGAATCATTAGAGCTCGTAAATGAAAAGGAAGCTCAACTAAAGGAATTAGATTCCGAAATAGATGAGCTAATTCAGGAAAAAACTGAATATGAAAAAGAACTAAAATCGGTAGAAGAATACTCTGAAAAAATATCAAGTTTGAAATTTAAAATTAAGATGAGGCTTAAAAAATGTAAAATCGAAACTGAACCAAAAGTTTTACTAGAATCAAGTAACGGTTCAAAAATCGGAAGTAAACCAGTTTCGGCAGTGAAGCTTCCTAAACTTAACATAGAAAAATTTTCTGGTGATGCAAGCCAGTTCTTAGAATTTTTTAATTTATTTAATAGTGCGATAGATTCAAACGAATCGTTATCAAAAATTGAAAAATTCCAATACCTGAAATCTTTGTTGTCTGGTCCTGCATATAATATTGTATCTGGTTTTGAACTGACAGATCAAAATTATTCAACTTGTTTAAAGTTGTTAGAAGAAAGGTATGGTAAGCGGGAAAATATAATAAACTGTTATATGAACAAAATCCTGAATCTTGAGCCAGTAAAAACCTCTAACAATGTTACTTCTTTAAGGAAGTTGTACGATAATATTGAAACTTCTATGAGAAATCTTGATGCGTTAGGAGTAACATCAGGCTCCTATGGCCATTTATTACTACCCTTATTATTACGATTATTACCCGAAAATTTGATACTAGATTTCCATCGAAAACGTGACCCCGATAAGGACTGTGAAGTCACCGATTTAATAAATTTTATTAAAACGGAATTAAGATGTCGTGAAGCTACTAATTTAGTAAATAATTCCCAAAGCAAAGCTTATGAAAATTTTAAAACTAAATATGAAAATTCTTCAAGTAAATATCAAAATTTTCCTCAAAAGAAAAATATACCTTCAGCTGCTGCTTTAAATACATCTACAAAACAGTTTTGCATATTTTGCAAATCTTCTGATCATGTAGGACTAAATTGTTCGAAATTCACTGATGAACAAAAACGATATGAATTAAAGAAAGAAGGCCGCTGTTACAAATGCACAAATAAGTCACATTTATCTGTAAACTGTAGAACAAAAATTAACCCTTGTTCCAAATGTGGTAACACTACCCATGGTCCTTTGTTTTGTTTTAAAGAAACAGCAAAAGAAAATCCTGGAAAAGAAATGAAAGGTGCAATTGTATCTATGATGTCGTAACAAAAATATAAACAAAATAAATCTACATTATTGCAGACTTGTACAGTTTCTGTGTCTGCTGGTAAGGAATGCTTGTTGGCTCGCGTTTTATGTGATAGTGGTTCAGAAAAATGCTTCGTGAAGAGATTGCTAGTACAAAAATTAAAATTGAAGCCATTGCGAAGAGAAAATTTATTAGTTTATCCTTTTGGGCGGAGACGCCCTTATGAATCTTGTTATGAAGTTGTTGCTCTAGAATTATCCAGTATTGTGCAACCTATCAACTCGATAAATATCGAAGCACTTGTGGTTGATAATATAACTGGAGCTTCTGTGAAAACACTAGAAGCAGAACTTCTAGACATAATGAGAACAAGAGGCTTTAAGCCTGCTGATACAGGTCTTGAACAGGAAATAAATATTTTGCTAGGGTCTGACTTTTTGTGGAAAATATTAAAGGGAATCGAGGGAAAATTGACAAAAGAATTATACGTTGCAGAAACTATTTTCGGCCATACGGTGCAAGGGCAAATAGAGTCTAATAAAAAAGAAGTAGCTTGTTTGCGTGTTTCAGTTGAAAATATAAATACCCAACTGAAAGCATTTTGGGATCTTGAATCAATTGGCATTGCTGAAAGCAATGAAAAGAACATTACCGATCATGAGGTAATAAAAGAATTTAAAGAAAATCTAAAATTCGTAAATGGGCGTTATGAAGCAAAATTATTGTGGAAAGATTCTCGCGAATTACTTAGAAATAATCTTGAAGTAGCAAAGAAGCGGTTTTCTAGTTTAGAAAATAAATTCTTGAAAAACAATTCTTTATTTAAAGAATATAACTCCATTTTGCTAGAGCAGTTTAATGAGGGTGTAATAGAATTGTGCACCGAGAAACATTCTAATAATTCCTATTACATGCCACACAGACCTGTTATCCGTGACGACAAAACTACAACAAAAATGCGCATAGTCTATGATGCTTCTTCCAAATATGGTGATTCTCTATCATTAAACGAATGTTTGTATCATGTCCCTAACTTGAATTCTAATGTTTTAGATGATGAAAACATTCCTGTTTCGTGTTTCGAACCCCCAAATACTTCCTTGAAAATTTTAGGATTGATCTGGAACAATACAGAAGATAAATTAGGACTAGAATTACGACCATTGTTAGAAAATTAAGCAATGATTCTTGTACAAAACGGAACCTTTTGAAAATTGCAACTATGTTCTTTGATTCAGCCGGATTTATTGCCCCTTTTGTTTCTGGTGAACTAGAAAATGATTGGCAAAATTGGCTTTCAGAAATCCCGGCTTTCGCTCACTTGAAAATTCTCTGGCAGTGTTTTAGCAACCTGATCATGGAAAAGGAGCATCTCCAATTACATATTTTTCCTGATGCTAACCCTAATGTGTATGTTCCTGAATTTCTTTCCTTGCTTGAAGATCAGTGGTCTAGTGTTAAAATTGCTGCAACACAATTACCTGGTGTTTCTGAAGAAAAGTCTCGAAAAGCAGCAACCATTTCTTGTGCTGTTCAAACAAATAAATCTGATGAAATTCCCATTTTTATTCTTGAAAAGTATAGCTCCCTAAAGAAATTGTATCGAGTAACTGGATGGGTATTTAGGTTTATTTCTAATATAAAATTAAAGATAGAGAAAAGAGATTTTTCAGAATTATCAGCTGAGAAAATTTTACATGTTGAAAATTTTTGGTTTAAGCTAATGCAGGAAGAAAGTTTCCCTGAAGTTGTAAAATACTTGAAATGTAGCAAGAGTATCCCTAAAGAATTGAATCTTCTACAGTTAATTCCTATGTTGTCAGATGAAGGTTTGCTATTCGTACGAGGACTGTTACAAAAGTCTGACTCCTCATTTTATGAAAAACATCCCGTTGTGATTCCTGCAAAACATAAATTGACTGAATATTAATCGTGAAAGATGCACATGAAAAAGTTTTTCATTCGGGAGTGTCCAGTACATTAGTACAAACTCGTGAAAAGCTTTCGATTTTAAGATCTAGGCAGTGTATAAAATCAGTCCTGAACAAACGTGCAATCTCCAAGAAATTTAGCGTTCGCCCTGGTCAACTAGTTACAGCAACTCTAAAGCATATCATGTGTTTACCTGCAACCAAAGAATCCTTAGTGAAACGCTTCCGTTTGCGCGAGACTCTTCTGAATCATTTTTGGAAGCGCTTGAAAAATGAGTATCTTCTCAACTTACAATCTGCTCACTACACGGACCAGAATAAAACTTCTGACCTTGAAATATATGATGTGATTTTTATGCATATGAACATGTATCAAGAACTTTCTGGAAGTTAGGTATTTGTGGACAGAGATTTAAAAAAAAATGAGGTCTTATGAACTGAAGGCAAATAATTCCATCATTAAAAGACCTATTGATTCTTGTGTATAATTTAGAAGTGAAAAAACTCTGAACTTTTTTATTAATAGAACTGAAAAAAAAAAAAAAAAACTCTGATATTATTAGAGACTCAAAAACTCTCATTTGACATTTGACTTTTTAAAAAAAAATTGAACTCTTTTTGTTATTGACTTTAAAAAAAAGATTTTTATTTTTTTTTCACTTAAAAAAAAAAAAATGTTTCTTGTTTGATAATATTTATAATTTTTAGTTTAATTTTTTCTGTATTGAATATTCTAGAAAAGGTTGTATAGATTTAAACTGTTCTTTCTATTTTTAGTAGCAGAAACTTGTTCTCAAATTTTTTAAATTGTTTTATTTTGTTTGAAGTCCAGTATGTAAGTATATATTTTGATTTGTATTGTATTTATGTATAGTGTAACTGATAATTTTTTAGAATAATTTTATTTCTACTTTAATTATTTTGAATCCCCATTTTGATGAACCCTTGTTCATCGGGGGGGAGTTTGTGAAATTTCGCAAACCTCTTCTTTTCTCAGCCAGACTGATTAGGCGCCAGTGATACCAGGTCACGTGGTCTGACTAGAGAATTGATATTAAAAACATTTTTTCTTTCTTGTTCTTTTTTAGTTGGTTTTGTGAAAGTGAATCTTGAACGCAGCAGCTAATAAGCTGCGTATAGGTTTTTTATCGTGGTCTTCTATTAGAAGAAATGATGTTTAATTTAAAAAAAGGGGAAATTTATTTCCGAATATGAAATCATGCTTGGATTCTTTTTAGAAGAAATAGTTGCTGAAGTATTAATTGTTTTGAAAGCATTTCTCTTGTTTTTAGTTCAGTTTTAATGTGAATCTCGAACGCAACATTCTGGCTGTACAATTCTTGATCTTCCGCAAAGGGAGAAATGAATATTTTTGAATATATAAAAGAAATCTTTGATTCCCAGTGAGGAATAATGCCTTTAACAAATATTATTCAAATGTTTTCGTTGTAAATATTGTACATATTAAAAGTGTAAATATAGAATTAAAAGTGTAAATATACAAAGTTTTTAATTATCCTGTGCTTGACTTGGATTTATACTGAAAAACACCAGCGCCATTTTCAGTTGTGAAATATGTTTGTTTACATTAATATTATTTAAAAACAGATCGTGAATTCTTGAACTTAGCTCTCCCAAATATGATTTAAAACGAATCGTAAATTCTACAACTATGCTCTCCCAATAAAAATATCTTGAATCGTGAAGTCTATAATTAAGCTCTCCCAACCTTGGATTTAAATTGTGATAACGTGAAATTTCGTGGAATATATGAAGATTATTCTTCAATATGTGTATTTTGAATGGTTATATTTTAAATAAAAGTTATGCTTTTTAAATGAAATGGGTTAAAGGGTTATATTTTAAGTGAAATTAATGCAATAAGAATAATGCCAATGGGAACAATATTTGTAACCAAGCTAACATAAAAGTACTCTATTTTCTGAGTATTAATGTAATAAACATAGTCTTTAGTTTGTTTGTTCCAGGTTTGTATGTTTAATTTATTTTGGAAAAAATTACTTGATGAATAATTAATCCATTTTCCTTTTTTTTTTTTTTTTTTTTTTGCGAACTTGATTATTTCTCAACATTACGTAATGTAAAATTTCACACCGTTGTATAGGGAGGGTGCACTTTCAAATGTAAATTGCTTGAAAACTGTATTTCAATATACTGACTTTTATGATTTTTAAACCAAATGGCTCAATTACAGAATAATAGTATATAAATATTTTTATCAATTATTTAAAATTTTAAGGGAAAACGACGATTTCTACCCACCGTCCTTGGACGGGCGTTTCCACTAGTGATTTTATATTTTGAAACGAAATTCTACCGAAACCAAGTTAGAGTAGGACTCCACTGCCTTTGCCAGCGTACATCGGAAGTGCTACGCACATTCTGGCCTGTTAATGATTTTATATTTTCAAACAAAAGACCGGCGTGACCCTGGCCCGTGATAATAATGTTCATAATGCCTAATATCAGTGATAAATGAATTTATATTTTTAAACAGAAAATCTTTCCAAACGAACCCGATGTTGGCGGCAACCACTGCATTCGGCAGCGTACTCTTTTGAATTTGTATAATTATATATTTTTTAAATGAAAATCTTTCTAAACAAAGTAAACCTAACTCCGACCTAGTGTTATTTAAATTGTGCATCCGATGACTTTGAAAAAAAAAAAAAAAAAAACGGCGCTAAACGAAAAACGATTAACGACTGCTACTTTATCACACGATACACACACCATATCGTATTCCTCTGTTTCTACCAGTAAGACAAAAAGGAGTAAGGCCTTGAATCAATCATTGGACTATTGGCACATGCAGACGCAGAGTCCCGTTGTCGAAGCTTCACACGTTATAAGTTATGCAAACAAATGTTCGCACGAGTTTTAATTTAAACATGTCTGTGACACTGTTTCATCTTTCTTTTTTCCTTTTTTACGCGAACCTTCCAGGCCATCGCAGCTACCAATGTGCTGAATTTGATGGTCATCCACGGAGCGGTATAAGAGGAAAAGCTTCACAAAGAAACCAGCATAAGAGCTTCGTTCGCTCTGTTCATTACAATAAAATGTGTTGAGCTTATCCATAATGAATAATCTTCATGTTTTCCACGAGTTTCACGTTATTCTGAATTAAATCACAGTTGGGACAGCAAAGTTCAAGATTTTGAATTTATATCATTTTAAAGTCAGCATATTTCACGACTGAAAGTTTTACGCTGGTGTTGTTCAATATATATATGTTGTTCAAGCACAGGATGATTAAAAACTTTGATAATTCTATTTTTACACTTTTAAATATTTACAGACTATTTACAGCGAAACATTTGGTTAATACGTGTTAAATATATACAGGGTTGTTATAATTAAAGTTCGCCTATTCAGAAGGCTCTAGAGCAGGTTCTATGGCTCAAACGAAACAAAATTTCACTAGTACGTAGTTGAAGAGATGCGCTCTGTGAAAATTGAAAAAAAAATTGTTAAAATTTTTGTCAATAGGTGGCGCTGCACCAATATTTAAGCCGATATTTGCAGATTCTTTTATTTTGCAAAAAACAAAATACAGGAAGTTTTATTTCACAGTTGGTAAAAGTAAACTTTTTCAGATTCGTTATATCAATTTCGGTCAATCCAGATGAAACACACAAAATCACAAAATTTCACCCAACGCATGAAAAAGATCACATTTTATTCAAATTTTCGACGAACGACGTCAAAGTGACGTCGCAACGTCTAAAACTTGAAATACCCTTCTAACCACCTGACGATTTAAAACTTGCTGATAAAGTGTGTCTGTGATTTCTTTGACACTGGAACAGTTGATTGTTTCTGAAAAGCATTTGAATGTACACTTTGTGGAGAATGTTAACTTTGAAAGAAAAGGCACTTCTTGTAAAGTTATTTTATCAAAATTACAGCAACGCAGCTACAGCTCTTCGAGAATTCCAGAAACTAAAAGACGTGGACCAATGTCGGATCGTGGAGTTCACAAAATGATTAAAAAGTTCGAGGAAACAGGAAAACTCGACATTCTTCCTGGCAGAGGACGAAAAAAGTTAGACATTTCTAGCATTGAAGATATTGCTACTGTTGCAGTGGATTTAGCAAGCCAGTAATCATTTGGTAATGCAAGTGTGCCAGCTATTGCGAATGAAGTCGATATGCCGATTTCCACTGTGAGAAAAGTGATGCGTCAAATTTTGCGCTACTATCCATACAAGATTCAGAGGGTGCAACAGCTAATACAGGGTGATACAGAAAGTCGGCTATCATTTTCACTACAGTTTCTTGCACGAATGAATGTGGACAATTCTTGGCACTGGAATATTCTATGGACTGGTGAAGCGCATTTTTATTTAAACGGACAAGTGAACATACACAACTGTCGAATTTGGGCGAAAGAGAATCCTAATGTTGCCCAAGAAGTTCCATTGCATGCAGCTAAAGTGACGGTGTGCTGCGGTTTCACAGCTACGTTTATGATAGGGCCATATTTTTTTGAGGAACTAAAATCCACAGGACCCATTACATGTTCCGTAAATGGGAGAAGGTATCTCAATATGTTGTCAAATTTTCTGATTCCCGAGCTGCAACAGCGAGGCTGCCTTCAAAATATCCTGTTTATGCAAGACGGTGCACCACCGCACATTACTAGAGCAGTTCGGACTTTCTTAACAAGCCATTTTATAGAAGACCGCATCATAAGTCGTTATTTTCAAACAGTCTGGCCACCACGATCGCCTGATCTAACACCATGCGATTTCTGGTTGTGGGGATTTTTGAAAGATTCTGTATCTAAAGACAGATGTCAGACAATCTCTGATCTGAAAGACAGTATTAGACTTCGTACTCGCTCAATCTCACAGGACAGTTTACGCAATGCTGTAGAAAGCACAATTCTGAGAATGGAATGCGTTATTGAAAATGGTGGAGAATTCATTGAGCATGCGTAATGTTATTCTTCGTTATTTCCTCGTTGCCGAGCGACATGTTTTATTTTTGTTGATGCCCATTACATCACATGAAATTATATTCATTTTTCTGTATTGTTTGGAGTCATAGGTCAGGCTCTAGAGCTGTCTGATTAGGGGAACTTTAATTATAACAATTCGCAGTTCCTCGAAATTTGTTGAAACTTTTAAATTCGTGTGCTTCGTCTGGATTGACTGAAATTGATATAAGGAATCTGCAAACATCGCCTTAAATATTGGCGCAGCGCCACCTTCTGACAAAAAATGTAACTAATTTTTTTTCGATTTTCGCAGAGCGCATCTCTTCAACTACTTACTAGTGAAATTTTGTTTCGTTTGGAGCCATAGAACCGGCTCTAGAGCCTTCTGAATAGGCGAACTTTAATTATAACAACCCTGTATATATTCCTCACTGGGAATCCAAGATAATAACTTATTAAAATTTCAGCAATTATTTTCTTCTATAAAGAAGCCAAGAAACAATAGTATGATTTCATATTCGATTTCATGCTCCAGATAAATTTCATTTTTAAAATTAAAACAACATTTCTTCTATTTTCCGAAGACCAAGTGAAACAATGCAACCTACTTACTGCGTTCAATTTTTACATTACTACTAAACTAAAAGAACAAGAAAAATGTTTTTTAATATTAATTCTCTAAAGGGTCACGTGATCTCTGGCGCCTCCCATCTGCTGAAGGAGTTCCGCTCAAAGGGTTTGCGAAATATTCCACAATCCATAAAAGAAAAATTTAGATGTTACAGGAAAAAGTTCTGAAAACGTTAAATTAGTCACCGGATTTATTAAAATTTCTAAAGAAATTTTAAATATAAAATAAATTGACACAACATATAACATATTTTTTTTAATACTTTGTACTCCGTTGTCGCCGCTGCGGCGACGTCACCTTTCCTTGAAATATTCGTTTTTGGCAGCAGTAATAAAGGAAAATAAAATTTGCCTTATTTAATCGAAGCATTTTTGAAATTGTGTACTTGAAGGAAACTTCTTTTTAAAAAGTGGTGTCGACCGAATAAAATTTTTGTGTAATGACGCGGAGTTGCTGGTAACCCACAGTCAAAATGACGCGGAGTGCAAAGGGTTAAATATGTGACTTCAACATTCGTCATTTCCTTGACTGACCTGCCCTTACCAGCTTTTACCGTGTTTTAAATATTCTTAATCTTGCTTTCAATAACTTTAAGCTTAATATTTCAATTAATAAACTTTTTTTCATTTTTTACTTTATATAAAATTAAAGCCTCATAATTTTTAATTATTTTATCATTTTTTTGCTCTCTATACTTTCTCTATATGGCATTATTCCTTAATTTAGATTAAACAGGGCTGCCACAGGCGACAATTTTTTAATTCTTTTCGCACTGTTTTTTGAAAACAAAAATCTTTTACATACTCTTTCACAACATTCGCAACAGAAATATACTACAAAATGTATTTTACAAAATAGTGGTGCGAACAGAATATAAAAATAGTCGCCTGTGGCAGCCCTACTTAAATTATTTACGTAGTTTATCAACTTTATGTTATAATTAGACTTTATATTTCACGATGTCTCACTAATAATAAGACATTCAACTGAATACTGGGCGTAAAGTTGTTGTCAAATCGGAAGCCCCCAAAAACATTACACTGTTAAGCATACAAATAAATTAATTTTTATAAAGGAAATTCTTTGAAAAGCCTTTGTTGTTTTTGTAGGGTTTTCTTTTCTATAAATAAAAACAATAACAAGTTCCCTTACACAGGGTGAAAAATAAAATTTCTCTATCTCACGAATACCTATCATAGGAACGATCTGTAAAATCTTATAGCCATATTTTGTACGATGCTTTATCGTCATATTTAAAAATTAATGTAGGTCGTAATTCATAAATTTTTAATATGAATTTATTAATAATTTTCACGATTTAAAATATGGTTTTGGAGAAAAAATGCCTAAATTATTTTTGGCTTCATTCAGTGTACCTATCTATCTATCTATATATCTATCTATATTAGGGGTGCACAACCTTTTTTAGAGAAGGGCCACTTACAAAAATGCTTAAGTTGTCGAGGGCCACGTCAGTAACACAGAGATAATTCTATTTCGGGGAGGTGATCTGTGGCCAATAATCAGATAAAAAATATGGTTTCAGAGGAGAGGGGGTTTTCCCCTCTAGGTTCCATGCTCCCTTACCCAGTGAACACATCCAATTCAGTTGGCAAGGATATATCAACAGTTTACGTTTGTATATATAACACAGATATAGCAAGGATTGTTCTCAAGGAGTGATAATCTTCAGTAAATTTTGTTTTATTATAAGTGCTAAAAAACAAACATAGGCATGAAAGTGCCTAGTTCCGAAAAAAAATGTGAACTTTATGAACGAAGAGGAGAGGAGCCAATCGACCAAATTCGCAATTTTTCTGAATCCGATCAACAAAATTCGAAAATTTTCCGCACCCAATCAACAAAATTTGCTTTTTTTTTTATGCCCGATCGACGAAATTTATGATTTTTCTGCCCCTGATCGATGAAATTCGAGATTTTTTCACGCCACATCAACGAAATTCGCGATTATTAGTAAACTCTGACGAAATTTCCATTTTTTACCCGCGGCATATTGACCAAAAATTCGCATTTTTTTCTCCCGATAAACTAACGAAACTCACGATTTTTCGTCGCCGATTAAGAAAATTTTAAATTTTTCCGCGCATCATCGACAAAATTCGCGATTTTTTTTGTGCCCGACCAACGAAATTCGCGGTTTTTCGGAACCCGATCGACTAATTTGAGATTTTTCCGCCCCTGATCGACGAAATTCGTGATTTTTCCGCGCTTGGTTGGCAAAATTCGTGATTTTTCTGCGCCTGGTCAACGAAATTCGCGATTCTTAACTGACTGACAACATTTGCAATTTTTTCCCACAGCAAATTAACCAAATTCGCATTTTTTTTCTCGTGATAACCAGACGAAACTCACGATTTTTCCACTGCCGATCAACAAAATTTTCAGTTTTTCCTTGCCCGATCAACGAAATTTGCGATTTTTACGGTCATGATCGACAAAATTTCGATTTTTTTGTACCCGATCAACGAAATTCGCGATTTTTCAGAGCCCGAGCGACAAAACTTGCGATTTTTCCGTGCCGGATTGACTAGTTTGCAATTTTTCCGCCCCTGATCGACTAAATTCGCGATTTTTCCGCCCTGATCGACAAAATTCGCGATTTTTTTTCTGCCCGACCAATGAAATTCGCAATTTTTCGGAACCCGATCGACTAATTTGCGATTTTTCCGCCCCTGATCGACGAAATTCGTGATTTTTCCGCGCTTGGTTGGCAAAATTCGTGATTTTTCTGCGCCTGATCAACTAAATTCGCGATTCTTAACTGACTGACAAAATTTGCAATTTTTTCCCACAGCAAATTAACCAAATTCCCATTTTTTTCTCGTGATAACCAGACGAAACTCACGAGTTTTCCACTGCCGATCAACAAAATTTTCAGTTTTTCCTTGCCCGATCAACGAAATTTGCAATTTTTACGCTCATGATCGACAAAATTCCGATTTTTTTGTACCCGATCAACGAAATTCGCGATTTTTCAGAGCCCGAACGACAAAACTTGCGATTTTTCCGTGCCGGATTGACTAGTTTGCAATTTTTCCGCCCCTGATCGACTAAATTCGCGATTTTTCCGCCCTGATCGACGAAATTCGAGATTTTTCCGCCCCTGATCGACGAAATTCGTTATTTTTCTTCGCTGATCGCCGAAATTCGTGATTTCTTCCGCGCCTGATCAACGAAATTCGCGATTCTCAAATGACTGACGCGGCAAATTGACAGGATTCGCATTTTTTCTCATAATATACAGACGAACTCACGATTTTCCCGCTGCAGATCAACGAAATTTTCTATTTTTCCTCGCATTATCGACAAAATTCGTGATTTTTCCGTGCCCGATCGATGAAATTTGCAATTTTTCCGCAACCGATTGACAAAATTCCTCTTTTTTTTCGTGCCCGACCAACGAAATTCATGATTTTTTTTCGGTGCCCGATAGACAGATCTCGCGATTTTTTGCGCCCGATCGAAAATTTGCGATTTCTCCGAGTCTGATCAACGAAATTTGCGATTTTTCCGCAGCCGATCAACGAAATTTGAGGTTATTCCTCTCCTAATCGACAACTTTCGCGATTCTTAACTGACTGAAGAAATTTGTAATTTTTTCCCGCGACAAGACGAAATTCGTGTTTTTTCTCGCGACTGACGAAACTCCGCAGCCGATCAAAAAAATTTTCAATTTTTCCGTACATTATCAACAAAATTGACGACTATTCCGTGCCCGAACACCGAAATTTGCGATTTTTCTGAGCTTGAGCGGCAAAATTAGCTTTTTTTTTTTTTTTATCTACTTCTATCGTATGCAGACGATTGTGAAATATAAATCCGTTGTTTTGGGGACCGGAAAAGCTCTATATCGGCCATGTTAAAATACACCAACTTTATGTACCTTTTTCTCAGAAATGGTGAAAGATAGAGGTCTAGATTTTTTAAAGTAGTTTGAATAACATGCTTTACGTATTGTAACAGACCATTTTCTCTCTAAGTGAAACTGTTAATTATTTATTGAAAGACATATTTAAATTAGCATTTTTGGTAAGATTTCACTGCCTAAAATAAATAATTCTCAATAAATCATTAAATCTCTGTGTTAAAGTATGCACTATAACATAATATAAGTATTTAGAAAAATCTGAGTTCTTAAGTTTAATATTGAAAAAAAGGAACACAAACCTGAAAAATCGAAGTTTTGAGAAAAAGTCAATTAAAGCTGTGAAGCAGTGTTGCCATTGGGCTACTTTTTTTAAATTCTAATTTCTTGATCGGCACCGCTTTTTTGAAATCGTAAAATTCGCCTTGTTTAATGACATATTAATTAAGGCGAAAACAAGGGGAATTTTACCACTTCAGAAATAGTGGTGCCAATCAAGAAATCTGAATTTTAAAAACACAAATTTAAGACATGTAATCGAATTTTGCTCTTAAACCACTGAAATGAACCGAATCAAAAAGACGGATTGTAAATAGTGATATAGGAGTGACCAATAGGGAAATATCGCTTTTAACACATTTCAAAATTTTATTTGAACGCATTATTTCTGTTATTGGTATAAATATGATTTTTAGTATTGTTAATGGGCATGCTAAAATATATATCAAATGCGAAAAAGCTATTAATAATAAAAATACAAAAAGAATCAGCAGATTCGTGCGAAGCTTTCTCACTGCAATCATTGAGATGATTTGTTGATTCATCTTTTCATTAACTGGGATTTTTCTTTTTTCCATCAAATACCGCGTTTTAATGATATATAATATAAATATATACTACATATTCATCGCTGTGTTTTTAGTATGCCTATGTGCAGAGAAAAAAGGATATTGATATCAGAAATAATATATATTATAGTTTTTAGTATGTCTATGTGCAGAGAAAAAAGGATATTGATATCAGAAATAATATATATTATTGTTTTCACCTATATTTTGTTACCCTGGAAACCCCGGTTATCCTTTAGTCCTCTTAAAATCGAAACATTTCGATTGAATGATTTTCTGGGACGGTATAAACTAAAGTTTCTCCTGGCAATTTAGCATCAGCATCCTCAAATTTTTAACCCGGGAATGATCGCGCATACCCAGGAAATGTACGATTTATACTTTGCCACCAATAAATTCAAACAAAAATCGTCAGGTTATTTAATCTTTGACATTGCTCATAAATTCTGCAATAAAATAATTTAAAGATTATTTTTCAAAAATTAGTGGTGAGAAATTTATTAACCGCGCCCACCCTGGGTATGTCATACTCTGCGCGTGTCCCGGGTTAACTGTATGCAGATTACAAAATCTATCGACAAACTATATACTTTTTCGGTCTGCTTTGATCTAAAGAGTTCAAATACAGTGTCACAACTGATGTTATTTGGAAATACAAAGTTTTACAGTTTTTAATATGTAGACGACTTCAAAACCCTTAACCATGAATAACATTTGATAGTAGACGTTATCCTCAATCGATTAGTATCAGTATCATTTTTATAAGATGAGTTGTCGGAAAATTATAGGTGGAATATCCCTTTTTTTTACAACTATACAATTATCCCTTTCAGGGGCAGTGGTATGTTTATAAAACTACTTAATTTTAATTCCCCAAAGCCACATTGGCACCAAAATTTTGGTAAAATATTTTACATTTAATATGTATATGAAATATACCTTTTTCTTTTTTCTAAACTAGGGGGCTCGGCCCCCTACGAGCTACGCTCGCCAACCCCCGTCCAGACACCGCAGACTCTAAATGCACGCTAATTTGATCGGCTTTAAAAACATTTCGAAAGATTGAATTATAATTTAAAAAACAGTGGCGATCTCCCTATAAACGAATTTCTAGGGGAATTTTAACGCCAAATCCGCTGCGGTACTACTTGATTATCCTGTCGACCAATTTCGCCAAATTATATAAATCGCCAAACCACTCGCCAAATTACACAAATTGATGTAATTTTTATTTTAAATAACGAAAGAACAAATAAATTCGTACAACATTAATAAAAACACAAATAAAACGTCGAAATAAAAATAACTTGATGACGTATACACGTGTAACAACATTTCAAAATAAGCTAATATAAAAGGAATTAAGTAAAGAGAGTCTTTGTCTCCTGGTATTTTTTAACAAAGCGAAAAGAAAGTTCTTTTAAATGAGACATTTTAAATTAATTCTCAAAATATCAAATAAATGTCTAGCGCAATTTCTAAATTTAAACTTTTTTGCAATATTATTTTGTGTTCATTTTATGTAATAACTATAATGTGACGTAAATATGACGTAATTTCTCCTAAGACTTCTAACGCATGTTAATGAATTTATTATTTTACAATATCCTTTCTCTTTTAAAATGCACGTGTGTACTTTTTATGACGTAATTTTTAATAAGTTCCTGCTTTCTATACGTAATTATTTAATTCTAATTTGAAAGTTTTTTTCCTGTTTATAATAGTCACGTGTAAATAAATTTTTAATTTGAAGCAAACATTATTGCTTGCGCTTTTTATACAGTTGGCAACAGTTTAAATTAGTACAATTTTCTGAAATCTGTAAAAAATATCCCTAGAAATGCTGAAAATTTGAATTTAAAATAGAAATAAAACCTGAAAAAATGAGTCAAAATAAAAAAATTAATGCAATCTGCACTCCGGCAAATTCTAACGCATAAAATGATCTAAAAATGATTACACTGCCATGTATAGTTTTTGCTGCTATAAAACTTTTTTAGTGGAACGATTTTGTCCAACTTTAGCATTAAATAACTCTTAAAATAATTCTTCGATTTGAAAACTGTCTGCATCAGCGTGTTTATCAAACATTTCTGTGTAAAACCACCGATTTTCATATTTTTGTATGCATTATTTTTGTTAATATTAACGAAGAAAGGCCTCCGGTCACAAAAAAATCAAAACCGGCGGCGGCGGCGGCGGCGGCGACAGCGGTAGTTACTTTTTTTTAGAATAGAGAGATAAATTCGTTGGTAAATACCGGTGCCATTCATTTATTTCAACACTTAACACGTTAAGCGCCACGTCAGTCATCGGTGACTGACATTGAACTTTCCGTTTAAAACGCGTCATTGACCGATGACTGACGTCTAAAATATGATATGAAACTAAAAATATATAATTGTTTTAAGTATAATTACTGAAAATCTATTTTAAATTTACCTACCTTTTATTTATTACAGGATTATACATTCTTAAAAATTACTTAAAACATTGTAAATTTTTTAGCGCTTCAGTGTCAGTCACCGTGGCACTGAATCTGTTAAGCATTGAAAATGCTTGCCCCCGAAAGGGTCAAGCCCATAGAAAACGCGTGCAATCAACAACAAGTTTTATAATAACAGTAATATAAAAATTTTGTTTTTAAAGTCAATTCCTACTTAGGCCATCAAAGAAAAATTTAATATAATCAAGCTAATATGAGTTTTTGTTGCATTAAAATATCTCAATTTGTTGATTTTCTATAAGCAAGTAGGTTTACAATGGAACTCTATGGGAATTTGACGAAATATTACAGATATCGCCAAGTTGGCGTCACTTTTGGCGAGTCATTTTGGCCGCCAAATTTGGCGATATATCGCCAAGTTGGCGACAAACTGGGCGGTATTGGGCGACGGAACAGGGTACCCCCCTATGGTAACCCCTTATTGAAAATAATTTCATTGAACTTCAATAATCAATGGCCGCCATTTTGTTTCCCATGCAAAACTAAAATTAATTAATTAATTAATATTTGAAAAAAACTTTATTAACATCAATTGTCATCCAGTACAAGTTTAAAAAAATTTATTTCAACCTGATAGGATGAATAATGAGTATTTTATTAACGATTGAAAATTTGTACAAGATAAATATATAAATATATAAATAAATATAGGGAGAGTGTGAGCTAATAGTAGGAATTGAAAAATAACATGTTAACTACACGTATCCAAAAACATTTCCCATCAGCTGTCTATATTTATAGACACTTGGGTGTCAAAGAAAGGAGATAAAATCTGCGTTAATTACGTAACTTTTCATTGCGACATTTTTACGTAATTTTTCGTTGTCACCTTAATTTTTGTTCCGCTTCTTCATTTAGATCTGGCAGTGGTTATTTGCTTAGGTGTCATTACGTGACAAGTATTTCGCAATTTTTATGCAATAGGGCTCAGTTCCATAAAGATGACGCAAGAGAATTTTGAACTAGAAATAGGATTCACTTTTGTTTGTTCTTTGTATCGGTGATCAACCGTTGCTACTATCCTTGAGCTAACGCAGATGTTCAACGTTTTAATTTCAGCATCTTGTCCTTCAAAAACAGTAAGATTGCTTGAGCTAACATTTTCCTTTCCGAAGGTCACAAAGAGATGCTTTCTTCTGTGAAACAACTGTATTAAGAGATGCTTTTACAGCAGTCGTTAAAAATAAGAGGTTATAAATTGCGAAGCGAAAATAAAATACTTGTCGGCTCTTATTTAGATCAGTGGTTCCCAACGTGGGGCGAACGCACCACCGGGGGTAAATTTGACTTTTGGAGAGGGGGGGGGGACAATTCGACCTTTTAGGTGGTAATTCCAAATTTGTTACTCAGACATTCACTATCAGTTTTTTTTCGCATTTTCTAAGGAATATTGCAACTAAAACTAAATAAAATACAAGCAAAATTTAAAAAATCAGTTTTTTTTTACTGAATTTAAAAAATGCTAAAAAGCGAAAATAGAATCAACACCAGAATAATTATATAAGTGATCTTTAAATATATTTTGACATCTTTTATTATTAATAAAACCCACTTATGCCAATTGTGGACTCGGGCACCCAGCGAATTTCCGTGGTTGTCCAAAAAATCCCCATAGACTAGAAAATAAACAAAACCGTAAAACAAGTAATAGCGTCAGCAATCTATCCCAAGAAACCCAAATCTTAGCGGATATATTTAAGAATTATAATTATACCAAAAATACTAAAGACTCTGAACCCTCAACTAGTAATGTAGAATTAAACTCTGATAACAATGATAGTACTACCGCAAACACCCATTCCTCCCCTACTATTGAAAATTCTAATGCTCCTACTAATTACACCAATGATATTAAAGACATTCTTAATACTTTCAACGAAGTTAAACAAATCTTTCAAATCACTAAATTCCTAAAATGTATAAAGAACATCTCAACTCAGACTAAGAAACTCGATAATCCGATGCAAAAATTGATGGTTATATTAACTGAATTTGATAAACTTGCAAGTCATATCAACATTAACGAAGATTAAGCTCTTCATTTGCTAAACTTTTTTCCTTCTTTTTGTTCGTGTTGTTTGTTTAAAAATTTAAAAAAAAAAAAAAACTTCTATTCTTGTATTTTATGCTCTTCTCATGCTATTACTCTTATTTCTTTCATTCTCATGTTTAATTCACCTCAAACTACTAGACTGGGTGGACGCCATCCTCTTGCTGTCGTTTGAACCCCTCGGCTTTTGCATTTAACTGTTTATTTAGTTTGAACTCTCCTCACTGTAGCTTTTTATTACATTTTTATTCTTTTTTACTTAATTTAAATTCTCTTGTAAATATGTATATATTTAGTTTTGTTTCTTTTCTTCACTGTGTTAAACTTTTTTACTTATCAAGCTATATTAAATGTATGGTCTCTGAATTGAGTCTTTTTTTTATGGGGCTTCCTTTGGTAGCTTTTTCGCCTGTCCTGGACATGTATGTGGATCATATGGAACATTTTTTTTCCCTACTAGTTATACTAACAATTTTTTCTTTTAAAAATTGTCTATCTTTTTAGCTTTTACTCTCTATTTTTTGTGGCTACTAGCCGCGTTTAAACGCTCTTTTTTCTAAGGCTCCCATTGCATTGTAACACGATTTACTCTTAGCCTGGATGTAAAGTTGCCAAGCAACTAGGGAATCCATACACCAGCTTTATTGTTCTATTATTAATAAAATTTGTATAAATTTTCTGCTTGTTACCATATTTTACAATTCCTAACATTTTCGATTGTTTATCGAATGAGCTTTCTTCTTCTCCTCTCTGCTATATGTCACACAAAGAATATATCTTACACCTTAAAGTACTAAAAATAAAAACCGACAGTCGGGAAGATATTTAACATAAAAAGTATATGAAATATCTAAACGAGGTACTACCAACTTCATAAAATTTATAAATTTTAAATAGCATTAGAAAAGGAAATGGGTAGATAATAAATATCTATGTCTCTAGTGCAAGTATCTACACAGTAAATAAATTTATACGATGAGGTATATACATTTCAAGTTTTAAAGTCATATAATACATGGAAGACATTGATATTGGAAAAGGAAAAACAGAGAAAATTTGTTGTGATGAAGAATAATGGCTACTTAAAACTGATAAAGATGATAATCTTGAAATATTTCTTGTGTATTGTGTTATTTGTAGAAAGAAAATTTGGTGTCCGAAGCTTTTCAACCAACTATTATTAAGTTACAAATATTAATTATAAAATGTGTAAATGTTATCAATTTTAATGTCAAATGTCTCTCTTGCGACGATACAAATGCAGACAGTATAACACCTGAATTGAATATTTCCAACTGAGCGAAAAAACGGCCAGGCCGGGAATCGAACCCAGATCCTTGGCTTACAAGCCAACGAACTACCGTTTCAGCTGACTGGGCCGACAACCGGTGAGCATATTTCGCTCAGATAACCTTATTGGTAATAACATCTGGTCTGTCATGTAGACAGCTCAACAGAATAAACCGCAGATAAAGGAACTCCATATAAACGATGGATACGTAGATAAACTATTATTTTAACACAATCAAACTGATTGGTAAAGTTATCATACGAACTGAATCTTTCCAACTGAGCGAAAAAATGCCCAGGTCGGGAATCGAGCCCAGATCCTTGGCTTACAAGGCCAACGAACTACCGTTTCAGCTAACTGGGCCGACAACCGGTGAGCATATTTCGCTCAGATAACCTTATTGGTAATAACATCTGGTCTGTCATGTAGACAGCTCAACAGAATAAACCGCAGATAAAAGAACTCCATATAAACGATGGGTATGTAGATAAACTATTATTTTAACACAATCAAACTGATTGGTAAAGTTATCATACGAACTGAATATTTCCAACTGAGCGAAAAAATGCCCAGGTCGGGAATCGAGCCCAGATCCTTGGCTTTGTTGGAAATCAAGTTGGACTTTCGCTCAGTTGGAAATATTCAATTCGTATGATAACTTTACCAATCAGTTTTATTGTGTTAAAATAATAGTATAACACCTTTCTTTAACATTGAGGTAAGTTAGAACAGTAAAACAAAACACTTTATTGCCACAAAGGCGAAGATGTACATACTGATTGCATTTTTGAATTATGCTAAGAACACACTTGTCACAAGAGTGATCTCTTTAATAAGTTAAAAATAAACGGCCAAGTGCGAGTATTACTCGCGCACAGAGGGTTCCGTAAAATAAATATATGAATATGTAATTGTATTATTAAAAAAAAGTTGCTAAAATAATACTAAGACTTTGTAAAAAACTATACAACGTAGGGTTGGTATAACAGTATATATTAGAAAAGTATAAATGGATATATCATGAAAGTTCAAAGAGATATGGAATCTAATTAATATCAAATATAGCTATTCTGTATAACTCATTTTTTAATGCTATCCTAATCTGTGTATGATGACTTAATTTGGTACTGACAATAAAAGCAGTGTATATTTAAACTTCATTTCACAATACTAAATTCAGCCTAGAAATAACCTTTATTTCTACAGTGTAGCAAAAACAAAACCTTCGTTCAAATTTTTAATTTGACATTGTGCTAAGCGCGCTTCGAAAGTAGGTCGCAAAATTGCAACGCCGCCTTGGTCAGGGCCGCGTTTTTTCAGATAGGTTTTTAATTAACTTTTAAAGTCACGCGAGGCGTATTGAGAGATACACTCAATGCAAACTAGTCGCGAATCCCACAGTATTTATGTGATTCATTCTAATTAAACCATTCGAGGGCGGTGTCCTTAAAAAAGGACACCTAATTTTAATTCCATAACAGACAAACGGCACCAAGAATATTTAATTAAAATTTTCCTTTTATCATGCACGTGAAAATAAGCAAGTTCGTATTTTCTAATAAATTCGTTTATAAAGTCTGGTGTCACTCCATTATTTCATAAGTTTATAAACAGAATTACTCCGCGCCGGAAAGAGTTAAGTGGTCGCAGGACTATTAAAGCTTCAAAATTTTAGAAATTTTAATTTTTTTAGATGTTAAACTCCTATCTTTTCTGAACATTTCGATATAATTGTTTCCTTGAAATTCCCATTAGAACAGAAGTTATAGCTTTTAGAATTATACTCGCCCAATAGCTGAAGCGACGTTTTCGAAACTTTGAAGTTATTTTTCTCCAAATGTCGTTTTTAGGGCATAACGCTCAGGATACCTCAAAAACTTCAGAATATTTTTTCGTGAAATTTTCAAAACATATATTTCATGTTATTTTGTATGAACTGAACCGAAAATTTCCTTCTTATTGTTCAAAAAAATATTTTTTTAGGTGATTATACTTTTAAAAATTTCAAAATTTTGTATTAGCTAAATGCAACATTGCATTAAAAATATAAAAATGCTTTAAATACAAATTTATTTAAGTTCAGGGTAATTATTACAATCTGAAGTATAAGTAACCACTAAAATTTTCATTCCAGTTGCAATATTTATTTTGTAATCCTGCAAACTGTTATACCAATTTTCTGTTCAACAAATGTCTAACAGTTTCGAGCCCCATATAAATACTAAATCTGCAACTTGCAATTTTTTAAATACATGAAATGAAAGAACGTACTTATATCTTTCATCTCAATTAAAATTGTGTTTTGAAATCATATACATTTAAAGACATTAAATTTTGAAAATGGTCTTCTTTTTTCAATTTTTAGAGTCCTGAGACCACTGAAATTAGTATGTTTTTAACAATTTGACATTTATTGCTTTTATACTGTTACTGGGCATTACATTACACATATGTATCATAAAAGTTGTTAACTAGGCTTAGAGTACGCCGCCACTGTATTTGTGCATGTCCAAACTGGTCGTATCTTTAAAGATTAATATCTCGGCTAATTACCGATGATTTTTTTCGAAATTCATTATCAACAATGATTTTATACTTCTGCTACGATAGGTACATACAGCGGTGCTCATCAATTTTTCCGAATGCCCGTAAATCGAAATTAGTGTGTAACAGAAAAATGCGATTTTCTCAAAAACTATGTGACCTACGCTGATCGCTATAATTTTCCGACAAGGTTTAAATTAACGTCTACTACCTCTAATTTTTTTCATAATTTTAGTTTCAGTAGATTTGGAATTAGATGGGGGGAACATATTTTTGCGCTACATTTTCGACGATATCTTTGAAAATATAATACCTAAAATTAAAAGTAATGTATTTTTGAGTTCAGCATTACGAAAGCTTTAACACAATATACAAAGAAAATATTTTATTTCAAGTGCCATAATTAGCCCCTCTACATTTTTACTAAATATATTTATGAATGTTTATTAATCTGAAAATATGTGGGTCAATGGTCTTTATTACTTCCCCGAATTTGAACTTTCCACGTTCCATAGTTTATCAGTAAAATGGCTGTGACAGACAGATACAGGAGTGATCTTATAATGGTTTCGTTTTTACTTTTTAAGTACGGAACCCTAAAAATGTGAAATGAATAGTCATTTTTAAGGCTCCACTACGCTTTCAACCAGGGCCGTAGCGACCGCCCCCCATACCACCCCATTTGGGGGGGGGGGGGGCCTGGGCAAAGTCAGGGGCCCAGTAGTGAGCTATTGTACCTTTCAGCCGATTTTTTTTTTTTTTTTACTTTAATTTTTTTTTTTTTTTTATATTTTAATAAAAAAAAATTTTGTTTTATCGAAATTCATTTTCTTTTTTGTCAAAGATCTTGATCAGATTTAGAAATAGAAAACACATATGTGCTTTTCTTCTATATCCACCATGTTTTATAAAAGTTTTTGAAGGCTGTAAGTTCTACTTAAAAAAAAAATGGCATTTTAATATTTTTGTTGTGTGCCAATCATTGGGTGAAAAAGGTGAAACCAAAAGTTCAAAACTTCTTTAATACTATTACTTCCTTCAACCAAAACAGGTATGCACTTTTTTTCTACAGCAACCATTTTTTTTTTAAAGGGGCCCAGATGAAAGAAATTTTGCAGGCGCTAAATTCTTTTTGAATTGCCTTTTTTAGAGCCCCCTATAAAAGTGCGTAAAAGTTGGATCCCAAGATTCAAAACTTTTAAGCCCATTTTTTATTCACATTTTTAAAAAACATGCTTTTTAATCTCGTTGGGGGCCCCAATAAGTTTCAAAACTTCCTTAATACTATTACTTCCTTCAACCAAATGTGCTTTCTTTCTACAGTCACGATTCTTTTTAAAGGTGCCCAGATGAAAGAAAATTTGCAGGCTCTAAATACTTTTTTAATTGATTTTTTTAAGGCCCTCTATAAAAGTGAGGAAAAGTTGGAACTCAAGATAAAAAACTTTTAGGCCCAATTTTTATTATTCAAATGTTTTAAAAATATGCTTTTTAATCTTGTTGGGGGCCCCAATAAGGTTAAAAACTTTCTTAATAACTATTACTTCTTTTAACCAAAACAGACATGCCCTTTTTTTCTATAGCTACCATTCTTTTCAAAGGGACCCAGATGAAAGAAGTTTTGCAGGCACTAAATTCTTTTTGAATTGTCTTTTTTAGGGCCCCCTATAAACGTGCGTAAAATTTGGAGCCTAAGATTCAAAACTTTTAAGCCCATTTTTTGTATTCTAATTTTTAAAGAATATGCCTTTTAATCTCACTGAGAGACCCAATAAGTTTCAAAAGTTCGTTATACTATTACTTCCTTCAACCAAATGTGCTTCCTCTCTATAGTCATTATTCTTTTTAAAGGTGTCCAGATGAAAGAAGTTTTGCACGCTCTTAATACTTTTTAAATTGTCTTTTTGGGGGCCCCCAATAAAAGTGAGGAAAATTTGCAACTCAAGATTCAAAACTTTTAGGTCCCATTTTTATTATTCAAATGTTTTAAAAATATGCTTTTAAAAATATTCTTTTTAATCTCGTAGGGGGCCCCAATAAGTTTAAAAACTTCCTTAATACTATTACTTCCTTCAACCAAATATGCTTTCTTTCTACAGTCACGATTTTTTTTAAAGGTGCCCATATGAAAGAAAATTTGCACGCTCTAAATACCGTTTTAATTGACTTTTTGGGGGGCCCCAATAAAAGTGAGGGAAAGTTGGAACTCAAGATTCAAAACTTTTAGGCTCAATTTTTATTATTCAAATGTTTTTAAAATATGCTTTTTAATCTCGTTGGGGGCCCCAATAAGGTAAAAAACTTTCTTAATACTATTACTTCTTTTAACCAAAACAGACATGACCTTTTTTTTCTATAGCTACCATTCTTTTTAAAGGGGCCCAGATGAAAGAAATTTTGTAGAAGCTAAATTCTTTTTGATTTGTCTTTTTTAGGGCCCCTTATAAAAGTGCGTAAAAGTTGGAGCCCAAGATTCAAAACTTTTAAGCCCATTTTTTTATTCAAATTTTTAAAAAATATGCCTTTTAATCTCACTGAGGGACCCAATAAGTTTCAAAAGTTCGTTATACTATTACTTCCTTCAAACAAATGTGCTTCCTTTCTATAGTCATTATTCTTTTTAAAGGTGCCCAGATGAAAGAAGTTTTGCACGCTCTTAATACTTTTTAAATTGTCTTTTTGGGGGCCCCCAATAAAAGTGAGGAAAATTTGCAACTCAAGATTCAAAACTTTTAGGCCCCATTTTTATTATTCAAATGTTTTACAAATATGCTTTTTAATCTCGTTGGGGGCCCCAACAAGGTTCAAAGCTTTCTTAATACTATTACTTCTTTTGACCAAAACAGATATGCGCTTTCTCTCTTTAAAGGTTCTTAGATGAAAGAAATTTTGCAGGCTCTAAATTCTTTTTGAATTGTCTTTTTTTGGGCCCCCTGTAAACGGGGGGAAAAGTTGGAGCCCAAGATTAAAAACTTTTAGGCCTCATTTTTTCATTCAAATGTTTAAAAAATATGCTTTTTAAACTCGTTGGGAGACCCAATAAGTTTCAAAACTTCCTTAATACTGTGAGTTCTTTCAAACAAATGTGCTTTCTTTCTATAGCCAGCATTCTCTTTAAAGGTTCCCAGATGAAAGAAATTTTGCAGGCTCTAATTTCTTTTGAATTGTTTTTTTTAGGGCCCCCTATAAACGTGAGGAAAAGTTGGAGGCTAAGATTCAGAATTTTTAGGCCCCATCTTTTTATTCAAATGTTTTAAAAATATGTTTTTTAATCTCGTTGGGGGCCCCAATAAGTTTCAAAGCTTTCTTAATAGTATTACTTCTTATGACCAAAACAGATATGCACTTTCTTTCTATAGCCAGCATTCTCTTTAAAGTTTCCCAGATGAAAGAAATTTTGCACGCTCTAAATTCTTTTTGAATTGTCTTTTTTAGGGCCCCCTATAAACGTGCGTAAAATTTGGAGCCTAAGATTCAAAACTTTTAAGCCCATTTTTTTATTCTAATTTTTAAAAAATATGCCTTTTAATCTCACTGAGGGACCCAATAAATTTCAAAAGTTCGTTATACTATTACTTCCTTCAACCAAATATGATTCCTTTCTACAGTCATTCTTTTTAAAGGTGCCCAGATGAAAGAAGTTTTGCACGCTCTTAATACTTTTTAAATTGTCTTTTGGGGAGCCCCCAATAAAAGTGAGGAAAATTTGCAACTCAAGATTCAAAACTTTTAGGTCCCATTTTTATTATTCAAATGTTTTAAAAATATGCTTTTTAAAATATTCTTTTTTAATCTCATTGGGGGCCCCAATAAGTTTAAAAACTTCCTTAATACTATTACTTCCTTCAACCAAATGTGCTTTCTTTCTACAGTCACGATTTTTTTTAAAGGTGCCCATATGAAAGAAAATTTGCAGGCTCTAAATACTTTTTTAATTGACTTTTTGGGGGGCCCCTATAAAAGGAGGGAAAGTTGGAACTCAAGATTCAAAACTTTTAGGCTCAATTTTTATTATTCAAATGTTTTTAAAATATGTTTTTTAATCTCGTTGGGGACCCCAATAAGGTTAAAAACTTTCTTAATACTATTACTTCTTTTAGTCAAAACAGACATGACATTTTTTTTCTATAGCTACCATTCTTTTTAAAGGTGCCCAGATGAAAGAAATTTTGTAGGAGCTAAATCTTTTTGATTTGTCTTTTTTAGGGCCCCTTATAAAAGTGCGTAAAAGTTGGAGCCCAAGATTCAAAACTTTTAAGCCCATTTTTTTATTGAAATTTTTAAAAAATATGCTTTTTAATCTCGTTGGGGGTCCCAATATGTTTCAAAACTTCTTTAATACTATTACTTCCTTCAACCAAATGTGCTTTCTTTCTACAGTCACGATTCTTTTTAAAGGTGCCCAGATGAAAGAAAATTTACAGGCTCTAAATACCGTTTTAATTGACTTTTTTGGGGCCCCCAATAAAAGTGAGGAAAATTTGCAACTCTAGATTCAAAACTTTTAGGCCCATTTTTATTATTCAAATGTTTTACAAATATGCTTTTTAATCTCATTGGGGGCCCCAACAAGGTTCAAAGCTTTCTTAATACTATTACTTCTTTTGACCAAAACAGATATGCGCTTTCTCTCTTTAAAGGTTCTTAGATGAAAGAAATTTTGCAGGCTCTAAATTCTTTTTGAATTGTCTTTTTTAGAGCCCCTTGTAAACGGGAGGAAAAGTTGGATCCCAAGATTAAAAACTTATAGGCCTCATTTTTTCATTCAAATGTTTTAAAAACATGCTTTTAAAACTCGTTGGGAGCCCCAATATGTTTCAAAACTTCCTTAATACTATGAGTTCCTTCAAATAAATGTGTTTTCTTTCTATAGCCAGCATTCTCTTTAAAGGTTTCCAGATGAAAGAAATTTTCCAGGTTCTAAATTCTTTTGAATTGTCTTTTTTTAGGGCCCCCTATAAACGTGAGGAAAAGTTGGAGCCTAAGATTCAAAACTTTTAGGCCCCATCTTTTTATTCAAATGTTTTAAAAATATGTTTTTTAATCTCGTTGGGGGCCCCAATAAGGTTCAAAGCTTTCTTAATAGTATTACTTCTTATGACCAAAACAGATATGCACTTTCTTTCTATAGCCAGCATTCTCTTTAAAGGTTCCCAGATGAAAGAAATTTTGCAGGTTCTAAGTTCTTTTTGAATTGTCTTTTTTAGGGGCCCCTATAAACGGAAGGAAAAGTTGGAATCCAAGATTCAAAACTTTTATACCCCATTTTTATTATTCAAATGTTTTTAAAATATGCTTTTTAATCTCGTTGGGGGTCCCAATAAGTTTCAAAACTTCCTTAATACTATTACTTCCTTCAACCAAAACAGACATGTCCTTTTTTTTTTATAGCTACCATTCTTTTTAAAGGTGTTCAGATAAAAGAAATTTTGCAGGCCCTAAATACTTTATAAATTTTCTTTTTTGGGGCCGCTCTTAAAAGTGAGAAAAATTCGGAACTCAAGATTCAAAACTTATAAGCCTCATTATTTTTTCACATGTTCAAAAAATATATGCTTCTTGCTCTCGTTGGGGACCCCAATAAGCGGGCATCTATATGCATTGCATATGCCGCCTATCCCCTTATGTTCGACCTGTTTCGTTTTTAACATTTCATTTCTCTTGTCTTGATAAATTACTTATGTTAACTATACATAAATTATATTGTGTATTTATTTAATCTACTAGCAGAGCTTCGCCCACTTCGCTGATTGCTTTTTAAAAAAAAGAACCCAATTTTTGGAGTTCCCCATTGGGGGCCTTCACTGCCTTCCCCAGCGTAAACCTGTTCCGGATACTCCTGCTCCGATCTTAAATCAAACAATCATTTAATTATTGTATTTTTTTTCTATAAAAGTGATAGTTTCCAGATAAAGGTGAAATTTTCCAGCATCGTAGCTCACGTCGCTAGAGGAACAAATTTGTTATTTTTCCACTTCAGCTTAATTATTACAGCAGCAAAATCTACTGGATAATTCTGCGGTTACAGAAAAAAAATGTCAAAAAAAACTCTGCAAAACGCGAAAAAAAATGTAAAAATCTTATAAAAAAATTGGGCAAAAATTCAAAAATCGCTGAGAGAAAATTGATTATATCAAGCCAAAAGATTGAAATTGGAATGTTAAAAAGTCGCCATATGTACATATAATAAAATATGTACATATATATGTATTTAATAAAAGGCACCAATCGAGCAGGAAAAAAATTGTTATTAGTGAATATTTTCTGCTTAAAGAAAATCTGTCTGTGCCACGCAGATGGCATTGTCAAACTGAAGAGAAAATTGAAAATACGAAAAACAACTTCCATATTTTTTATTTATTTATTTTGTTTATGAGCAATAGTTAGCGGTTTATAACATTTGTAAAAGGAATTCAGTTTCAAACTTTTTTGCCAAATTTTGTCGTCTGCTGTTTTTAAAATTTTCGAGAATTTTTATGTGATTTTTAGCTTTTTTTCCCTTTTCTGGTAGTTTTTTTAATATTCGTAAAAAATATAAACTCGGTTTCAATCTTTTAGCCCAATATAAGTAAAGTTTTATCTCTATGAACTTCGAATTTTTTTATGCAAGTTTTGGCGTTCATTCGCGTTCTTCGGCGATTTTTTTTTACATTTTTTTCCTAAATGGAAGGATTCTCAGCTAAATTTTGCAAGTCCTTTGATTAAATTCACTGTGTAAGAATATTAAATCTGTTCCGTGACGAACGTGAACGAAATGTTTAAAATTTGAATTTAATCTGGATCGAAATAAAAAAAAATACAATAATTCTAGGTTCGTATGATTCGAGATCGAAGAAGACATAGCCCCTATGGGTGTACGTTGCCGAAAGCAATGCAGCCCAACTACAAATTCGTTCAATCTGGAGTTCGTTTTGGAAAATCCGACCAGCGAAACTCCGCTGGTGTTGTTATAAAATGGAACTCGGGTGGGAAAATAAATATAGATATTTCTCTGAAATCTTAGAGGGGGGGGCAAAAATTATGTTTTGGGGGGGCCTCTGAAGACCTTGCTACGGCCCTGCTTCCAACGTGCGAATACAGTTCCCTTTTTACATAATAAAACTTCATTTAGAAAGTGAGAGGTGGGGGGGGGGGGAGGCCATAATCATTTTACAGATGATTTGGTGGGGCACGGTCAATAAAAGATTGGAAACCACTGACTTAGATTTAAAGAGCGACCAAAACAGGTTTTTAACGCTTTCAGGGGCAGAGGAATTCTGTTCGTAAAATGAAGAAATTATTGACTGACACCAGAATATTCAAACGAATTTCTTACTAAATAACCAAATGCTATTTTGCACTTTAATTATAAAAGCAACATTATTTTAAAATATTCTTGGTCCCAGTAGTCAGTTTTGGAATTAAAATTAGGTGGCTAGACCCTCTAGCCACCGCCCTTGAAAGGGTTAAGACCAAAACCGAAACCGAATTTCGGTAATCTTCCTATTTTCGGCAGAAAACGAAATTGTCGAAAACAATTTTTTAAGTAATTAATACATGCATAAATATACATAATTATTAATTAATTATACTTGTAATTATACGTGTGGCTGTGGCCCAAGTTGACTCTCTGTGCTTCTGACCAAAACTTTTTCTTTTCATATAAAATAAAATGTCATTAAATCATCTGCGACACAAAATAATTTTCTAACGATACCAATTTCGTCTAATTAAAAATGTTTTAGGTATACATACCTCGATTTATCTTTTATAATGATTTTTGTAAATGGTCATCTATTATACTAGAACTTTCTCAAAAAGTATTCACAACACTTCTTCGGTTTCAAACTAAAAATTTCTATTACAGTTAAATTTGCAGCTTTTAATGAGCACATGAAAAGCGCATTCAAAGTTTAGTCGCATATGCATTTCTTGCTTTATAATTTGCTCTCACGTCTTCAGCCAACCATGATTGATAATTATAAACAGTGAAGTTTATAGCAATAAATAAATAGTGTCTCATTTGAGGCGATATTGCTCAAATCAATGAATAATGTAGAAATTTTCCTAAGGCAGAAATTAGAATTTTGCAATATAGATAGTTTCGGTCTGAACCAAATTTTCTCCAGTATTTTCAGTTTTCAGAAACTCAGATTTTGAGCCGAAACAGAGACCGAATTTTTGGTCGATGTTTATTTAGATCAGTGGTTCCCAACGTGGGGCGCACGCCCCACAGGGGGACGATTTTAATTATTTACTAAGCCCATTCGCTGTAATTGTTTTGCTTTACTTTAGAATAATGTTAAAGGCACAAAATAAAGTGATACAATTTTTTTTTTAATTTGGTTGATTTTTTTAAAAATTAGCAATCAAAAGTTATTAAAAAAAAACAATCCAAACCAGAATAATTATATAAAAATATTTTAAGTAATATTAGAATACAAATTTTAATTTTTAAAAAGTTAAAAATTTTTCTTTGTTGTTATTGTATTTTATAATTGTTCAAGCTGTTTATTTTCGACTTATTTATTGAATAAGCTTTGTTTTTTCTTCCCTCCTGCTATATGTCATATGAAGAATCTTTTATACATGAAACTACATAAGAGTGTATCTTACTGTCTTGAATCTTGAAAACATTTAATTAAAAATATATATGAAATAGCTGAACGAGGCTACAAACTTTATAAAATGCACAAATGCCAAATGTACATCAAAAAGAAACATGGGTAAATATCCGTTGATTTTGAAAGGGGGGCATAAAGTTCATTTCGTAAAAAACATCATTATTTATCATCAGTTAAATCTTATTACAAATTAACAAAAATATTATAATTTTAGTTAATTCACAATAAATATCTTTTAATAGCAGAATAAACTTCGTCCAAGTTCTTTAACTTTGTCAAAGATAGCTAAACAGCACCAAAAACTGGCGATTTGAAGCAATTAAAATAACAAAACTTTGTAAAAAATCACCATAAAATAAAACAATACACAGGACGCGTTTCGAGCTAAAAACACAACAGCTCCTCATCAGCTACAGCAAACACGTGTCCGCAAGCGAACAAGGTCAAAAATGAGCTGAAGGTAAAGAATGTCGCAAAGAATGCGACAGACGGCGCTAGCTGAAAGAGGCACATGCAGAAGAGAAAGGTGTTGCCAAAAGGATAGAAGAGAAATTGATAGGGAAAAAATGGAAATAAAAGAAATAAACAAAATTAAAATAAAAATAAAAGAAGTAAATTAAAAAATATAAATAATAATAATAAAGAAAGAAATATAAAAGAATAAAACAAGAAAAAACTAAAAAATCTTTTTTTTTTTTCAAAATAAAAAGAAAAGTAACAATTCTTTTCTCTTTTCTCTTGTTTCTTTTCTTTTTATTTTGAAAAAAAAAAAAAAAAAAAAAAGGATTTTTTGGTATTTTTATAAAAGTGAAATGCCGTAACACAACAAATCCACCCAGAATGTTGAGATGTATGGTACACTAGACAAATCATTAACCAAGGAGTTTTTTAATCTATGGATATGAACAGCTTCAAAAAAGTCTAAATCCAGAAGAGTAATGCATTTCTTGATAATGGTAGCTGAGTCAAAATTGAAATTATGTCCCTCCCCTCAGCAATGAGAGGCGATAGAGGATTTCTGCAATTCTTTTTTCTTTACATAGTTTATGTGTTCTTTGACTCTGTAACGGAGTTTACGTGTAGTTTGTCCAATATAGGACAAACCACATTGGCATTGAATGTTGAAAACACCCCAATCATTTTGAGGAGGAATTTGATCCTTAAGTTGTGAAAAAGTTAATTTATTAACTGGTTTAAAAACCAGATTAAAATCATAATGCCTTAATATATTAGCCATCTTAAAACTAATACTATTGTAAAATGGTAAAATGATAAGGTTAGAAATGGAAATTGCAGTAACAGAAGAATCAAGATTATTAACACATTTATTAAGACTTTGAGAAATTAAATCATTGATATAAGATAAACTAAAACCACGATCGATAGCCACAGATCTAATGTAATTTAATTCTGTAACAAATGAATTGTTATCTGAACAAATTAAGCGAGCTCTATTAATCAAATAAAAAAAGCCGAAGCTTTTTGGGAAGGGGGGGTGACATGAATTGAAATGGGGGAGGGGGTGACAACAAAAGGTTTACGGTAAACGCAAGTGTCAAAGGTGTTAAGCTGACGTGTAACCAACGCATCAAGAAATGGTAATTTATTATCTATTTCAACTTCATAAGTAAGTTGAATAACTGAATCTATTGAGTTCAAAATCGTTAAATATTTTCAACAGAAAAAAGAGAAAGGTCCAAGAGCACAAAAGAATCATCTACATATCTACAATAAAATGGGAAGTTGATAAGGTTAAACATTTTAACCTCAAAGTAATGCAGATATAAATCTGCTAGGAAAGGACTAAGGGGATTACACATTGGGTAAACATGGATTTTGGCATCCCCCCCCCCTTCCTCCAAAAAGTATATTTACAAAGAGGATTTTACAAATTTTCTAATAGCGGACATATTTTAAAATTTTAAATATGTAATCATAAAACATGTAATAATGAAGTACGTAATCTTCTTTGTCAAATACTGATTCATTAAAATCTTGGAAACAGAATCGAAAAAAAATTCCGCTTTATACAGTATCCTTAAATTCCTCTATGCTTTGGCATACCCCAGACATGACCATTTTAATCATACCGTGCTAAACATAGACGTGAGAAAAAATCGACAAACAAAATCTTCATTTGGCGCTCCTTAGATCTGGCGTCCGGGCCTGGGGCACATGCCTCCTCTGCCCCCCCCCCCCACTTTAGTTTTGTCCCTGAGACGCACAATAATTCAAATGGTCACTTCCTTTTTCCTTAGAAAATCTCGGCTACAATCTCAATAGTATAGTGTTTATTCTAGAAAAAAAGTGCAGCGCGGCAAGGGGGAAAATGGCATGGCGAGAGAAGAAAAAGAGCATTAGGATACATAAGAAAAAGCACTGAAGAAAAAACAGCATAAATAATGCTTAGAAATTAGTTTCATAAAGAAATTTATCTGATCAATATTGCAAACACCCTTACAATATTGCAAAAACGTGCTTAAATCTCCCTTTCTCAAAAAACAGACCCTCGGTAAAACGTAATTACTCAGTTGCAGGACTCTGCTTATAAGTATTTTTATTCGATTCAAAGGTAATTATAAAATAAAACTAAGACACAAATGCACTTATAACATTCACTATCACAAATGCACTTATCCAAAACGAAGGTAAGAAACTCGAAACTGGAAAAATCGGCTAATCTGACCCGATGCGATTCATTGGACGAAATTTACGATTTTCCCACGATCGTTTGACGAAATTACGTTTTTTTTGTTGTTTGTTTGTTTTTTTCCCACGCTCCTTGAATGAAATTCGCATTTTTTTGTTGTTGCTGTTCAGATCGATTATAAAATAAAAATAAGACACAAATGCACTTATCACAGCTCACTATCACAAATGCACTTATCCAAACGAAGGGAAAGAAATCCGAAACTTGAAAAATCGGCTAATCTGACCCGATGCGATTCATTGAATGAAATTTACGATTTTCAAACGATCGTTTGACGAAATTCCGTTTTTTTTGTTGTTGTTTTTTTTACGCTCCTTTAACGAAATTCGCATTTTTATGTTGTTGCTGTTCGGATCGGCTGTCGAATTCGATTTTTTTCTGCTGCCGATTGACAAAATTCGCAATATTTTTCCGTAAACAACTGATAAAATTTTCTATTTGTTTCCCCGAATTTTTAAGGAAAATTCATTTTACCTTAATCGTTTATCGAAATTTGTGACCTTTTTCCTCAACCAACTCTCAAAATATGTGATTTTTTTCGCGATCATTTGACTAAATTCGCGATTTCTGAAACAACCGATTATTGAAATTTACAATTTTTCTCAGCGACCAATAGAAAAAAATCCCTATTTGTTTCTTTGAAGTTTTTGACGAAATTCACGATATTTTTCCACAATCATTTGAAGAAATTCATGAATTGATTTTGGGAAATTCCGTAAGAGAAAAAAATCGCGGAAGAATCTCATGCCTGTGAAAGAATTAAAGGGGTGAAATGCACACAGTATTTTTTATTATGGGCGATTTGCGCAATACCGCACTATTGCAAACCCTTAAACCATTAATGAAAACTACCTCCTCCCCACTCCCTCAACAACAACAACAAAATATAAACTCTTGAAAGGGCGCACTGCATATGAGGATGGGAATTCTTGATATAAATATTCGCAGAAATAAGATTGTCTGGTTTTTAATATTCATTTTTTGCATTTTATGTGAAGAAAAAAATGAGGATTTTGATTATGTTCATAGCGGGAAAAGCACTCCAATTCATTTCTGCACCTCTGTTTATGATCAATAGCTTTTTAAATATTCTACATAGTATGCTATAATTTAGTGTAGTAAGTAAACGCTTAATACAGTTGAAAATTTACCTTCAGGAATTTCTACCAATTAACGGTAGTGTACTTGAATTATTTTCTACAGCCATGTATATTAGCAACAAAGTTTTATACACGCAATATATTAAGAGGGAATTTAATTCAGGCAAAAACACGTTTAAAACTACTAAAATGGCACTTCCACAAATTGTTATGCATAGGTGTCCCCGTATCCAGTTCTTTCCATAGCCCTGTATAATATTTTATTTATATTTTTCAAACATCTCTTTCTAAATAGATTTGAGCTTGAAAATGCATAACTCAATTAAAAAAATATATCTCTCTCTCTCTATTCTAAAAAAAAGTAACTACCGCTGTCACCGCCGCCGCCGCCGCCGCCGGTTTTGATTTTTTTGTGACCGGAGGCCTTTCTTCGTTAATATTAACAAAAATAATGCATACAAAAATATGAAAATTGGTGGTTTTATACAGAAATGTTTGATAAACACGCTGATGCAGACAGTTTTCAAATCGAAGAATTATTTTAAGAGTTATTTAATGCTAAAGTTGGACAAAATCGTTCCACTAAAAAAGTTTTATAGCAGCAAAAACTATACATGGCAGTGTAATCATTTTTAGATCATTTTATGCGTTAGAATTTGCCGGAGTGCAGATTGCATTAATTTTTTTATTTTGACTCATTTTTTCAGGTTTTATTTCTATTTTAAATTCAAATTTTCAGCATTTCTAGAGATATTTTTTACAGATTTCAGAAAATTGTACTAATTTAAACTGTTGCCAACTGTATAAAAAGCGCAAGCAATAATGTTTGCTTCAAATTAAAAATTTATTTACACGTGGCTATTATAAACAGGAAAAAAACTTTCAAATTAGAATTAAATAATTACGTATAAAAAGCAGGAACTTATTAAAAATTACGTCATAAAAAGTATACACGTGAATTTTAAAAGAGAAAGGATATTGTAAAATAATAAATTCATTAACATGCGTTAGAAGACTTAGGAGAAATTACGTCATATTTACGTCACGTTATGGTTATTACATAAAATGAACACAAAATAATATTGCAAAAAAGTTTAAATTTAGAAATTGCGCTAGACATTTATTTGATATTTTGAGAATTAATTTAAAATGTCTCATTTAAAAGAACTTTCTTTTCGCTTTGTTAAAAAATACCAGGAGACAAAGACTCTCTTTACTTAATTCCTTTTATATTAGCTTATTTTGAAATATTGTTACACGTGTATACGTCATCAAGTTATTTTTATTTCGACGTTTTATTTGTGTTTTTATTAATGTTGTACGAATTTATTTGTTCTTTCGTTATTTAAAATAAAAATTATATCAATTTGTATAATTTGGCGAGTGGTTTGGCGATTTATATAATTTGGCGAAATGGGTCGACGGGATAATCAAGTAGTACCGCAGCGAATTTGGCGTTAAAATTTTCCCAATCAAAGAGAAATGAATAGAAATCCGTTTATAGAGAGATCGCCACTGTTTTTTAAATTATAATTCAATCTTTCGAAATCTTTTTTAAAGCCGATCACATTAGCGTGCATTTAGAGTCTGCGGTGTCTGGACGGGGGTTGGCGAGCGTAGCTCGTAGGGGGCCGAGCCCCCTAGTAATTAAAAAAATCAAACCCCTCAATTCACGCTCATCCTTGATAATTCTTACGAATCCTTCTGTGTAGCCATGTAGGGCCATTCCATGAAAAACGGACAAAATGTCCTGCACGTGGTACTTACATAAATACTTTTATCTATTAACTTATAAGTTGTTAACACTAGAACCGCCGGAAATTTTACTGAAGTGTTATAACAATATTTCACGCCGGAATTTTTATTTGAATCTATTTAACTTATTTATTTAACTTATTTCTCCGTAGTACATTTTAAACTTATTTTAGAAAAAAATTTCTGGTGATAATCGAAATATTTTTATATCGTACCGGTCAAAATGACTGCTACGGCGGTTCTAGTGTTAAAATATAAACTATACATTAAAAATAACAAAAAATCCTAAAATTTTCAATTCATTATTATATCCCACCTAATTTTAATGTAGATTTGCAGAAACATTTAATCTAGACACACGGCAGTGTGTCAGCCAAGTTCGCCTGACATAGCCGTGTGATATTTACACGAACCATTTCGAGCTGTTTTCGTCAAATTTCAATGCTCTACTACTGAAAATCTATGAGACGTACGTACTTGTTATACGAAATGTGTAGTAAGGCCACCCTAATTACCTAAAATCCAAAAGTTTATAAATAACGCATAATTAGTTTCCGAGATAATGACATTTGAAAATGTCTGATAATCGATAATTTTACCACTGACTGACTGACTGACTGACTCACTCATCAAAAAGATCTCGTATATCTACTGCAGCTACAGACTTCAAATTTGGTGCGAAGTTTGTTTACACTATAAAACTAAGGGAAAAAATAAAAAAATTGTGAAAATCGATTAATTACCCACCTGAGGGTGCCCGTTTTTACTTTAACATTACGTCTATTAGGCGAAATTTTAATTTGCCGTAGGAGGGAACTCTGTTCTGTCGCCAAATACCGCCAAGTTTCTCGCCAACATGGCGATATATCGCCAAATTTGGCGACCAAAATTAGTCGCCAAAAGTGACGCCACCTTGGCGATATCTCTAATATTTCGCCAAATTCCCATAGACTTCCATTGTAAACCTAGTTACTTACTGGGAGTTTATCTTGGTTTACTTGCTTACAGAAAATCAACAAATTGAGATATTCTGTCCGTCATAGAGCCCGTTCTCAGAAACTATACATGTTGGAGACTTGAAATTTCGCATACTTATAGCTGAACACACATCAAATGACAAATCATAAATTTTTAAAAAAGTCGTACATTTAACCCTTTGGGGGTCTCACGTGTGTATTTTAAACAATCCTTTCTAAGTGAGCTCCTAATTAGGTTGGAGGCGTAAAATCGTACATACTTATAGTTGAACACCTCACATCAAACGAAAATCTATAAAATTTTGAAAAAGTCGTACATTTAACCTTTTGGCTCCCACATCTGTATTTTAAACAATTCTTTCTAAGTGAGCCCCTAATTAGGTTGGAAGAGGGAAATTTTGCATACTTATAGCTGAACACCTCACATCAAACGACAAATCATAAAATTTTGAAAAAGTCGTACATTTAATCCTTTGCGCTTCCACATGTGTATTTCAAACAATTCTTTCTAAGTGAGCCCTAATTAGGTTGGAGGCGTGAAATTTCGCATACTTATAGCTGAACACACATCAAATGACAAATCATAAATTTTTGAAAAAGTCGTACATTTAACCTTTTGGCTCCCACATGTGTATTTTAAACAATTCTGTCTAACTGAGCCCCTTATTAAATTTGAAATTTGAAATTATGCATACTTATTGCAGAACACTTGAGGCCAGGCGACAAATCATAAAATCTTGAAAAAGTCTTACGCTTAACCCTTTGAGCTACCACATATGTATTTTTAGCAATTCTTTCTAAGGGAGCCCCTAATTAAGTTGGAGACATGACTTTTTGCATACGTATAGCAGAATACCTCAGACCACACGACAAATCATAAAAATTTCAAAAAGTCTTATATTATTTACTCCTCCGGACTCTAACTTGTGTATTTTAAGCAATTTTTCTAACTTCCGCTCTTTTCACCCGGGGAGCACTTTTACAACTTTTGCCGACACCCCTTTGACCATTCTTTCATATTATGCACCATAGCCTTACATATTTTAGTTCCACTTTTTACCGCCAGGGGCGCCTACTTATCTCGGGTGCTATGGGCTCAATCCCCTCGACTAATATATCTACGGATAGTATGTAAAATGGAGTTTCGTTCGGATAGAGGTTTGTTTAGAATAGAGTGCGCCCCTGGTTACGAAATGTGGAACTAACAGATTTTTCAAAAGGATAAAGTGTTTTGAAAGGAATATTAAAAGAAACCCTCTGTGAGATCCGTGATCACACTAACCCACTTGTTATTTTCAAAATCATCAGAGAAAAGGATATTTAGTTAACTAAACTTGAAAATCCAGGGAGAGGCAATGTCCTTCCTCTGCACTGCCTGTTTGCCGGCAACCATGGATGAATGATACATAGTGTGGCATAAGCACATAACTTTATTTTTCACTTTCAGTAGAAAAAAGCAGGCCCAGCTATAAGATATTTAATTGGAAAATTTAATAGGAAAATTTAATATAGGAATTAAATAAGAATTGTTGTTTCAGAAACAATAAAAATTTCGAATTAATACATTTCGTTCCAAAGCATGCATTCAATGTAGCAGTATTAAAATATAGATTTCTGCCGCAAATTGACAGCCAAATAGTTTGTTGTAGAAAATTTAAATTAAAATTAAATGTTGCTTAGTGAATAAAGTACTCACATGTAAACACATTAAAAAGCATTAAGTAAAGTGTCTAAATATATTGTAACTTTACAAAAAGTAATGATATCTAACAAAAACATAGCTGTGAAAAAAGGGAGCCAAGTTCTGTAAAGACAATGGCAAGAAAAGAAGTGATATCAAAGTGGGTGCCAAGTTCAAATAAGATTCACTCAAACTTACCTACTGAAGTATTATAGCATTTTTTAAATTGTTTAGAAATAAAAATTATTGATAGCACATTAATAATAAATCTTGAACTTGGCAAGTTTTTGATAAATGTTATGCCTATCGATTTCATGTCTTAATAAAATGATGATGTTAATATTAACAACAATATCATTATAAAAAAAAATAATATAGTTATTATTATAAACAAATGACTCATGTTAAAGGTTTGATAAACCAATAAATACACAAATACACCCCCTCTCGTTTTTGCTTATCACTCCAGCACCCACCCTTCGGAAACCTCAATGCAAGCAGACTAAAAGGCCTGAGAAAGACACAGATACCCTTACGTTCTTGGTCACCTTGGTTACCTTGTTCTTGGTCATCCCTCTAGAGACTGCACCCCTCTAACCCTTCAGGGGCAAAGAGCTTTTATTCGTGACATGCTGAAATGATTGAATCACACCAGAATTTAAAAACAAATTTATTTCAAAATGGGTAAAAGCTTCTTTTCACGTATTTAATAAAATTAAACTTTTTAGTCCTGAATTCTAGTGTCAATGTGGCATTTTACAGTTAAAATGAGGTGGGATATATTTTATCCCACCACCCTTCAAGGGGAAGGAGCTCACTCAAATGAAGGCTTCCAAATATGAAATAACAAGTTTTGATATAATAATGTCATTAAGAGGCTACTTCAGTCAAACGAAAAGGCTCGTTCGCTAATGCTAATCGTATGGAAGAAATTTATAAAGATATCTCAGTCGCATTTCAATATTTTTAAATGATTTCTTTTGCATTGAATAGTTGAGATTGATCTGTACAAAGGCCGTTGTTTACTTTTTCGATTTTGTTTACAGGTATTTCTTATGAGGACACTTTCATTTTCGGAACCGGTTACGAAAGTAAAAGCCTCCTCATAAAAAATATCTGCAATCAAAATCGAAAAAGTAAAATACGGCCTGCATACAGATCGATCTCAACTATTCAATGCAAAAGAAATCATTTAAAAATATTGAAATGCGACCGAGATATCTTTATAAATTTCTTTCATAGGATTAGCATTAGCGAATGCGTCTTTTCACTTGACTGAAGTAGCCTCTTAATAAAAATAAATGACTCATAGGTAAAAACTTGCCAAGTTCTAGATTTATTATTAATATGCTATCAATAATTTTTATTTCTAAACAATTTAAAAAAGGCTATAATACTTCAGTAGGTAAGTTTGAGTGAATTTTATTTGAACTTGGCACCCACTTAGATATCACTTCTTTTCTTGCTTAGTTGCTTTTCTTCTTTTTGAAGCAATTATTTTCTTTAATTCCGGTGTGGATTCAACATTACACAAACGCAATTGCTTATCCTTCAAAGGGTTAAAATAAGAAAAAATTCTGGAGTTTCATATTCGCATAGTTGTTTTAATTTGAGGATATAATACCAATGTTAAAAAGGCAGTAATATGCAGAAAAGCTGCCCCACACGTGACATAGAATGGCCCGGTATATGGTTTACAGAATTTAAACACAATATGTAATATGCAAACATTTAAACTTAAAAACACATACCATAACTGAAAATGCTCCTTCAGCAATCATGCCTAATATACAGTACTTCGTATGCAGCATTGTATGCGAAATATTTTGTGTCCTTGTAAATGACCGTTAAATGCGATGCATCATATTCTACTGGAAGCATCTTGCAGTAAACTTCAATAACGCAATTCAGTTTCATCATGTTTGAGTAGCACAACATAATTGAAATACGCTGTAAACCATTTTACCCTGTAGACCATAATAACATGTGGGTAAGTGTGATCACAGATCGCACAGAGGATTTCGCTTAATATTCCTTTCAAAACACTTTAACCTTTTGCAAAAAATCTGCTAGTTCCACATTTCGCAACCAGGGGGCACACTCTATTCTAAACAAATCTCTATCTGAACGAAACTCTTTTACAAACTATCCGTAGATATATTAGTCGAAGGGATCGGGCCCATAGCATCCGAGATAGGTAGGTGCACCTGGCGGTAAAAATTGGAACTAAAATATATACGGCTATGGTGCATAATATGAAAGAGTGGTCAAAGGAGTATCGACAAAAGTTTAAAAAGTGCACCCCGGGTGAAAAGGGTAGAGGTTAGAAAAATTACAAAAAATACAGAAGTTAAAGCCCGGAAGGGTAAATATCTTAAGACTTTTTTAAAATTTTATGATTTTTCGTGTGATCACAAGTAAGTGTTCTGTTATAAGTATGCAAATTTTCACATCTCCAACTTAATTAGGGGCTGAGTTAGAAAAATTGCTTAAAATACACAAGTTAGAGCTCAGAGGGGTAAATATAAGACTTTTTCAAAATTTTATGATTTGTCGTTTGATGTGAGGTGTTCAGCTATAAGAATCCAAAATTTCAAGTCTCCAACATATATAGTTTCTGAGAACGGGCTCTGTGACAAACAGACATACAGATAGACAGACAAAGGTGCGAGACAAATAGGGTTTCGTCAGATGAACGAAACCCTAAAAGCTAACTCTTGTGTGACTCTGTAAATGAATGACAAATGCTTTTCACCCTATATTCCAGTGAAAGCGTGTTTTAGTGCACATTATAAATTCATATGTCATTATGTTTGCAACAAAGAAACCTTATTAAAATACCCGCAAATGATTTTCCTTCATAGACCATAATATAACGAAATACTTTTGAGTTCCCTTGCATACGTACTGCAACTACTACACGTAACATATTCTGCAATAACCATCTCCTAATGCATCTCAATAAAGTATATAAATTTCAATATGTGTAAAATAGTATAGCATCTTTAAAATACCCCACAAATGATTTTCCCTCATAGATTATAATGTAATGGAATAGTTTTTGAATGCTGCTGTAAATGAAGTATAAATTACACACTTCATTTTCAATAGCTAATATTTCATCGTAAGCCTTAATAACGTATATCAATTACACGGCTATCCAAGTATATTTATGTGAGCTACAGCACGGACAGACAAACCCAATATAAACGCTTTTTAATTACATTGGAAAGTGTTAAAAATAATATTTTTGAATTTCAGAAACGCGCGGATAAAAAACAAAAACGAAAAATTATTTGTACGGCATAGATTATGAAACACTTTCCAACACATTCAGAATACTATAACAAAATTTCACAGTTCACTAAGATGAACGATGATGTCTAAATGAACATTTTGGAAAATGCATAATGCATTTGAAAACTCAATTTCTGCCATTACCATGAAGAGTTGGAGAAAATATACAATTTTTTTTGTGCAGCCCTGTATATGATCTATAGATATGTATGTATACTATATAGTATGCTAAAAGTTAGTTCAGTTAAACGCATAGCACTGTTGAAAATTTCCATTCAGCAATTTCTGCCAATATACAGATGAGATTGAAAACTTTTGCGCAGCCCTGTACAGGTTGTATAGAATTTATACACACCAAGTAATATTTAAAAAATAATTAAATTTATAAAAGCATACCGCAACTGAAAACTTACACTTTCAGAAATTATTGTTCGTAGGCTTCAATAGTACAATTATTGCACATTTTCTTCTCTAGTCAAACTTTTTTTGTGTAAGTGAACGATAATTTCTATGCTCATCAATTCTATAGTAAAAACCTTGTAGTACACTTCAGTGATATATATCAATTTCAACATGTTTAAAATAGTGTAATATCATTAAAATGCACAGTAAATGATTTTTTCCCCATAGATCGCAGTGAAACGGAATTCTTTTGAGTGTCCCTGTAGATGAATCGTAAATTCTACACATTTCATTTTCAATACCGAACATATCATAGTAAACACCAATAATATATATCAATTTCATGTCAATCGGACTATATGTACGTAGTTAGAGTACGGACAGACAAACCGAATTCATAAACATTTTTCAACAACGTTGGAAAGTGTTAATAAAAAAGAAAAGTGTTCAGTTAAACTGATGGCATTGAGCTCACAGGTTAATCACACTAATTGTATATTAAACTCTTATTTCAAAGAATAATGCCCTCGAAAAATAAATTAAGGGGGGAGGGGGGGGGGGTTAGCCCCTCTTTATACTTAACCAATGAGCCTCCAAATGTCATCAGGGAAGCGCTTTATTGAAATAAACCAGTATACCAAATTTGAAGCAAATCGGATAGAAAAACCCATTTATCTAAATTAAGGGGGTATTGGCCCACCCCGTTCCCCCCTTTATATTTAACTAATGAATTTCCAAATCTAATCAGGGAAGTGCATTATCAGAATAAACCGATAGAAAAACCCATTTATCTAAATTAAGGAGGTGTATTAGCCCCCGTTCCCCCCTTTAGACTTAAACAATGAACCTCCAAAACTAATTAGGGAAGCACCTTATCAGAATGAACCTAGAAGAAAAAATTGAAGCAAATCGAATATTTCTATCAACAGTTATTGTGTTACGTACATACATACATACAGAACCGGCACGCGGGTACATAAGCTCTCAGGCTTTGATAGGCTGTGAGCAAAAAAGCTTCGGCATCGCTGTCCTTCTCCCATGATATTAAGCGTTCTGTTTCAGTATTCCGTCCTCTAATCATCTTAAAACAAGATTAGGTAGCTTGATTTAGATTTAATTTGGTGAAGTTAAATACCGTAACAAACATTCTATTTTTATATAATATTTTCTGTTATATTTTTTCCGGTTTCAGTTTTTATTTCTTTTCCGACACAAATACACATGAACCCTCTCAGTACTAAGATCAAAATAATACTTAAATGCCTAAGATTTAAAAAAGGGTGACTTCATAGGTGAATTAGGCCCTCATTTTGACACCATGGATGCCAAAAATTATCTTTCTTTCGCTTGAAACGTGATAAATGATAGTAAGCTTTCATTTATTTGCTGATTGCCTACAATGGGGTCAATATGACCTCATTCGTAATTTCTACAACTAAATAAAAAAAAAATTAACTGTGCGAAACTTACTATAGCTCATATTCAAAATATTAGAATAATTACTTTTTTTACAAATTGAAAATATCGTTTAGTAATTTAATGCCTTTTGATGCAAATATGCAAACGATATTTTTATTAAGAACTTATTGTTGATTAAACATATTTATTATTTTAAAATTAATATCATTTTTGAAAAGTTTAAATGAAAAAAAAATTTTTTGAAAAGTCAAACTATTAAAATATTTATTCAAGTGGTTCAAAATATTAGAATATTTCACATTAATTCTCCTTTAATTGTCACCAATTCATAACTGGTAGCATCATTGATTAAATTCAGACGATTTTATTTAAAATCTGTATTCTTTTTGCAGTTTGTTTGCTTTTTCGTCTTGAAATGGGTCGTGTGAGTGATATTCCTGAATATATTAAACTTCGTATGGCTGATTTGTATCGGCACGGTAAAAATCAATGTGATATAGCGAATTATTTACATAGTTCGCAATCAAGCGTTAGTAAAATACTAACACAATAATAAGAAAAAATGGAGAATTTCAAAATAATCGCCGAAATGGCGGCCGAAAACCAAAAACATCTGTTAGAGATGACAGGAAACTGAAGCATATAGTTAAGAAAAACCGTTTTAAAAGTGTGCGACTCTTGCACCGAAAATGGAAAGAAGAAGGAGTTGAAGTTTCTACATCGAGAACATTAAGACGTCTCCATAAATTTAAGTTTGAATCTTGCGTACCGAAAACAAAACCTCTCATGACTGCAAAACAAAAGCATATAAGATTGAATTGGTGTAAATCAAGACGTTTATGGATCTTATATGGAAGATTGTAAAATATATTATTTAGTGATGAAAGTATGTTTTGTGTTTCATATGGTAATCAAGGTATTCGAGTTTGGAGAATGAAGCAAGAAGCATTTGATAAAGAATGCCTTAAACGTCCCGTAAAATTTGCTGCTAGTGTCATGGTTTGGGGTTGCATGAGTGTAGAAGGACCTAGAAAATTTTGCATCGTCTACGAAAAGGTTAACTCTCAGATATATCAAGAAATTTTGAAATATTACATGATTCCATCATCAGAAGATTTATTTGAGGATGATTTCATCTTTCAACAAGATTTAGCGTCACCGCATACCTCGATGTCAACTAAGAACTGGTTCCTCCAACGCAACATTGAGGTACTTCCTTGGCCACCAGACCTTAATCCCAACGTAAACTTGTGTGTATAATGAAGAAAAAACTTCAAGAAAATCCTCCTTAAAGTAAAACTGAGTTAGCGGCACTTATAAAGTCTATTTGTGCTAATATTGATAGAAATGTTTGTAAACACCTTGTATATAGTATGCAAGATCGATTGTACGCTGTTATGAAAGCTAAAGGGGATGCTACAAAATATTAACTACCATTTACTTTATATTCATAAGGTGATATTGTTGCGTAAAATAAAATATTCTAATATTTTAAACCAATCTAAATTTTACTCTAATATTTTGATGTGTTTCAGAAAGCTGTATACCTAATTTATTGTACTATATTTTATATTTTGTGAATGTTAAAATGTTATCTAAACATTCCAGATTTAATTTATAAGAAATTTAATTGCATTTACTTAGTATCAAAAATAAGTAAATGAAAAATATGTTTTTCTTATTTCTTTTTCTCGATTATTCTAATATTTTGAATATGAGCTGTAAGTAGACAAAATTATGGAAGAGACCTTTATAGGATAATTCCTAAAAAATAATTTTAGTATACATATTCTAAATGAAAAAAAACAGCAAAATGTACAGATGGGGTCAAATTGAACGCATCTTCGTACTGCGAGAGTTAAAATATTTTTTTTTCCTTTAATGTCATCCATTTTTAACACTTTCCAACATAGTTGAAAAGTGTTTCTGAATTCGGTCTGTCCGGACGTCTGTCTTTCTGACCATGTGTCTGTCTGTCCGTGCTCTAACTCGTATAAGTATACTCGGATTGTCATGTAATTGATAACGCTATTGAGAATCGCCATTGCATGTTCGGTATTGAAAATGAAGTGTATACCATTCATATTTCGCGTACAGGGGCACTCAAAAGTATTCCATTACATTATGGTCTATGACGAAAAATCCTTTGAGGTGTATTTTAATAGTATTAGAATATTTTAAACATGATGAATTTTATGTAAAATATTGAAATGCACTAGAAGAAGCCTACTATAGAATATGTTATGTGTAGCACGTACAGTGGTAAGAAAAAAAAAAAGTAAACACCCCCTACTAACTCCTCAACAAATTATCGTAGAAGAAAGTTACTGATACCGAACGATTGTAAATAAAGTCTTCTTTTAAATGATGTATATGAAATTTGCTTAGGGGGCCATCTACATATTAAAACAAACCATAACTTTGTTTTTTTTTTTCAATAGCAGTACATAATTCTGACAGCATAAATGAACTCTACACCCTTCAATTAGTCTAAAAACAAATTTTTATGCAATTCGTACCATAAGTTTCCGAGAAATTAATTATTTTAAAACGAGCGTATTTTAAGGGAATCCAAATTGAAGTTCGGTACTCGATTGATAACCGAGAGAGCTCCCTTCTTGATCAAGCCACCTTAAGCAGTCAATTAAGCCTGTTAGATTACAGGATAGCATAAGAAATTTAAAAATATATAGTCACTTCTATAATAGACGGCCCCTTAAACCATCATTTTGCCGTGTTTTAAGCATAATTTGAAAACTACTTGGAAGAAAAAAAATATAAATCTGAATCCATCAAAAAAATTGTAGGTTGCAACTCATAATTTTTTTTAATATTAATTTCATAATTCTTATCAGAAAATTATAAAAATTGCAAATTCAACGTATTTATGTTTGGATATATTAGTGTTATTGCTACACAAAAAATTAGAACATTCGGATCATAATTTCAGAAGTTATAAATAAAAATATGAAAATGTAATTTAACATTAGAAGCACTAAATTTTGAATGTTTATAATTCAAAAGTTTATCATTCAAATGATTTGAAATTTGGTGTCTAGGCATAATTTGAACCAAAGATTTGAAATATCTCGTTAAAATTGGGTATTGCCATTGAAAAAAATGAAGTTTGAATTTGTTTTAATATGTAGATGGCCCCCTAAGCATATTTTATATACGTCATTTAAAAGTAGACTTTATTTCCAATCGTTCGGTACCAGTAACTTCCGTCTACGATAATTGGTTGAGGAGTTAGTAGGGGGTGTTTACTTTTTTTTTTTCCCACGACTGTACAATACGCTTACAAGGGAACTCAAAATTATTCCGTTATATTATGGTCTATGGAGAAAAATCGTTTGCGGCGTATTTTAATGATGTTATTCTTTTATAAACATAATGATATCAATTTCTGAGGTTCACTAATACATACTTTCGGTTGAATATGGGATGCAAAGCATTTAGAGGGTCATAAAAAAGAGTCAGGTTATATAATGGTGTACGGGGAAAACTGTTCGCAGCGTATTTCAATTATGTTGCACTGTTTCAAACATGATGAAATTAATATGCATTACTGAGATTTAATACAAGATACTTGCAATAGAATATGGTGTGCATTGCATTTATCGTTTATTTTCAGGAACATATAAAAGATTTCGGATACAATACTGTATCCGAAGTGTTATCTATTAGGGATGATTGCTGAAAATGCGTTTTCAGTAATGGAATGCGTTTTTGAGTTTAAATAAGTTTTTTCATACTATGTGGTGTGCATAAATTTTATAGATCATATACAGGGCAACACAAAAGAATTCGTAATCATTACTGAGAATGAACATGAATTGCTTAAAGTTGTTTTTTTTATTTGAGTTATTCATTTTCAAGCACGACTATAGTTTGTATACTAAGATATGTTCGCGGAATATAAATAAAATAATATACAGAACTAAAATAATATACAGGGCTATGCAAAGAACTGGATACATGACCGCCTATGGAAAGTAATTCCTGGAAGTATGAATTTAGTATTTTAAGTATATTTTTGCCTGAATTAAATTTCAGCTTAATACGTGGCAATATAGAAAAATCTGTATGTAATATACAGGGTTGTACAAAAGAATTCAAGTAAGTTTCCGTCTATTGGTTGAAATTGCTGAAGGTGAATTTTCAACTGTGTTATGCGTTAGCTTATTAAAATAAATTTTAACATAATATGTAGAATCTGAACAAATCTGTATATCATATACAGAGCTACCCAAAAGAATTGATGTATCTTCCCGGCGATGAGCGCAATTGTTGAAATCTGGTTTTGAGATGTGTTATACGCTTTCTGAAATGTTTATTTAGGTATCTTCTTTACCCAGGGCTGCCACAGGCGACTATTTTTATATTATGTTATCACCACTATTTTAGAAAAATACATTTTGTAGTATATTTCTCTCACAAATGTTGTCAAAGCGCATGTAAAAGATTCTTGTTTTAAAAAATTGGTGCGAAATATAATTAAAAAAAGGTCGCCTGTGGCAGCCCTGTTTACCTTATTAAACAGCGAATTTTTTAAAGTAGTCTGGAAGTGTTGGAAAGTGTTTCATAATCAATGCTTGACGCATGATTTTTCTTTTTTGTTTAATTTCTTGTTTAAGCTTCTATTTCCAGAGGTGCAAAATATATGCAAGACTCACGCGTTTCCTAATTTTGAATACTCCTATTTTCGAATACTAATCTTCGCCTTGTTTAATAGCGGAATTCATTGTCATTCACAGCTCTACACATTTATCATACAGCATATTTGAAATCTACTAAATGGTAAAAATCTTGATAAATTTACCTTTAAGTTTATATATACTATAACATTAACCTAATTTTATAATTGAATTAAAAAAATTTGCTTCAAAACCCCGGAGTTCTTTTATGGGCACTCTGTAATATATGCACACAAGATATATACACATATATCTCGCTTCGCATTAACGGCTACTTAACGATTTCAAATTCAACAAGTTGGAAATTACACATCAAACGTGGCAAATGAACTGTAATTAGTACTATACTTCGTACTATAACTAGTTTTATAAATATTTTTTGCACCGCATATTGTACTGAATGTATATTTTAGTGCACTTCATAAGTGCCTGTCAATTTCATTCTGTTCGAAAGGCTGTAACATCATTAAATTGCACTTGAAATAATTTTTTCTCCTTAGCCGTAATGTAACGGAAAACTTTTGACTGTCCGTGTCATTAAACTATACAACCGATTTTCAGAAATTTTGCAAAAATTATGTATTTAAAATTTCAGACCATTCGGTTGGATAGTTTTTCTCTGTTATATGCGGACGGACGGACATGCAGACGGACGGATAGAACGACGACTATAGGTGCTACGTATTTATATAATTACGAACGCACCTAAAAAGACGTCCTACAAAAAAATTAGAAATCCTAAAAAAAATTCTGTTGAGTTTAAGGATCCCGGAGCATTTTTTATTTCGCCTCTATCTTAACCCCTTCGCGACGAGCGTCTTTTACAGAATTTTTTATCTTTTATTACCGGTTTTTCAAAGCAGAAATTTCTGTCTTATTAAATCAAGAAAATGCCCTGATTAAAAAAGGCAAAATTTACAATAAAAAATATCTGGCGGGAATAATCAAAGATTCTGAGTACCTTACGTGTCGCTCGTCCCCCAAGGGGCTAAAAATGGCTGAGATATAGCAGTTTCAAATTCTACAGTATTTAACATTTTGAATCAAGACAACAAATTAAAAATAAGGAATTCCTCCATAAACTGATTTCATTTATGAATTTTGGTGAACGGGATTTCTCGCAAACTTGCTTTAGTTGTTATAACCATTGTTCCAACTCTCATACGCTTAAAACTACACGGAGATTCCACCAACATCAAATTCTCGCCAAGCTGGGCGATACTTGGCGAAATATCGCTTTATTTCACGACAAAAATAGCTTGCCATAAAAGAAGCCATCTTAGCGATAGCCGGCTAATTTTTGGAAATTCCTCTTCAAATTCATTTTTGTATTCAACTTTGAATCTTCTATAATCGGTTCAATGCATCTGAGCTTCGTGTATTTCAATAAAATTATCGGAATTCTTAAAAACAAGGAATAAGGATGATACTTTTTCCTCCGGAAGGACTTTTTTTAATAAACTTATGTTGGGGTAAAAACAAAATGTTAGAATTAATAATTTGATAGCAAAATTAATTTTAAAAGTATGAAACAAAAAATTATCTTCGATTTGGATTACACGTTTCAAGCAATAACTAGATACTATATCTAAATATCCCCAAATTTTAAAAATATCTGTATTTTTTTTAATCTAAAGAAATAAAATTATTTGAAAATTCCCATGTTTTAGAAATTTTCAAAACTCAATTAAAAAAAAAAAAAAAAAAAATCTCAGTTTTTATGCGGAGTTTTGCGTCCTCTTTCAGGTGCAAGTAATTGTGTTTCTGTAATGTCGAACTCACACCGGGGTTTCCTAATAATCTTATTTTAAAATAAGAAAATGTAATTTTACAACTTTTTTTCGCCAAAAATAAAAAGTATAAAAGTAAAATTTAATTAAAAGATTCTGGTGCAAATCTTGATTAAACTTAAGTGGGATATAATATATCCCACCGCCCATGAAAGAGTTAAACAAGGCTATTTTTGTTATTTTTTAATCATCTTAGATGTTTAATTGTAGTCAGTTTTGTGTGACGTCATTTTACGCATTTGAAAACTCTTGTGAGATAAGAATCCATAAAAAGCTTCGTTTGTTCTAGAGTAAGTCTTTATTCAAACAGACAAAGATTCTGTGAGAAAATGAAATCTTATCTTTTACCAACTCACGCACTTTTACAAAAGAATCGTAATTTAATCATAAATGATTCAACCAACTTTTACAATAAGACACTTATCTGCTTTTGCGTCTTTTAAATGTTTGTTCTAGATGGGAAAGTGTTGTATTTCCTAACTCATGTCTCTTTGACAACCTGGTTTCTATTTATTTGCTTTTATCAAACCTTAAAGACTTGTGTTCCATTTCAGAAAGTGGAGTATCGTGTCACAACTTATCTTGAAACATATGTTTGAGATGATAAGAAACTTTCTTGTGTTATTTATCTAAAAAGGTGGATTCCCCTCCTCCCCCACCACCACCATTCGTCTTTACTTACATAGTTAAATTGAATAGCGAAGCATCTGTTTAACGTATTTCACAACGATTAAATAGCCAATTCTCGACAAATGTCACTTTTTTATGTTTTATTTCAAAGACTGTACAATTGACTATCCAAAACGGTTTTTGTCTTTTTTGCACGATCACTGAAAGTGTAGTTGTGGTTTGTTTTGTTTCAGATCTCAAACCAGAAAAGGGTTGCCAGTTTGGCCTCCATTTTTATTCAGAAATTTAGTGTTTATTCTAGGAAAAAATAATAGTATTTTATGCTTTGTTTAATCTTATATTATCTCTCTATTCTAAAAAAAAGTAACTACCGCTGTCACCGCCGCCGCCGCCGCCGCCGGTTTTGATTTTTTTGTGACCGGAGGCCTTTCTTCGTTAATATTAACAAAAATAATGCATACAAAAATATGAAAATCGGTGGTTTTATACAGAAATGTTTGATAAATACGCTGATGCAGACAGTTTTCAAATCGAAGACTTCTTTTAAGAGTTATTTAATGCTAAAGTTGGACAAAATCGTTCCACTAAAAAAGTTTTATAGCAGCAAAAACTAGACATGGCAGTGTAATCATTTTTAGATCATTTTATGCGTTAGAATTTGCCGGAGTGCAGATTGCATTAATTTTTTCATTTTGACTCATTTTTTCAGGTTTTATTTCTATTTTAAATTCAAATTTTCAGCATTTCTAGAGATATTTTTTACAGATTTCAGAAAATTGTACTAATTTAAACTGTTGCCAACTGTATAAAAAGCGCAAGCAGTAATGTTTGCTTCAAATTAAAAATTTATTTACACGTGACTATTATAAACAGGAAAAAAACTTTCAAATTAGAATTAAATAATTACGTATAAAAAGCAGGAACTTATTAAAAATTACGTCATAAAAAGTATACACGTGAATTTTAAAAGAGAAAGGATATTGTAAAATAATAAATTCATTAACATGCGTTAGAAGTCTTAGGATAAATTACGTCATATTTACGTCACATTATAGTTATTACATAAAATGAACACACAATAATATTGCAAAAAGTTTAAATTTAGAAATTGCGCAAGACATTTATTTGATATTTTGAGAATTAATTTAAAATGTTTCATTTAAAAGAACTTTCTTTTCGCTTTGTTAAAAAATACCAGGAGACAAAGACTCTGTTTACTTAATTCCTTTCATATTAGCTTATTTTGAAATGTTGTTACACGTGTATACGTCATCAAGTTATTTTTATTTCGACGTTTTATTTGTGTTTTTATTAATGTTGTACGAATTTATTTGTTCTTTCGTTATTTAAAATAAAAATTATATCAATTTGTATAATTTGGCGAGTGGTTTGGCGATTTATATAATTTGGCGAAATTGGTCGACAGGATAATCAAGTAGTGCCGCAGCGGATTTGGCGTTAAAATTCCCCAAATCAAAGAGAAATGAATTCGTTTATAGGGAAATCGCCACTGTTTTTTAAATTATAATTCAGTCTTTCGAAATCTTTTTAAAGCCGATCAAATTAGCGTGCATTTAGAGTCTGCGGTGTCTGGACGGGGGTTGGCGAGCGTAGCTCGTAGGGGGCCGAGCCCCCTAGTAATACAAGAAAAAATTGTGTGTGTGTGTAAATTTTATCTTAAAAACGACTCCAACGATTTCGACTAAATTTTGTATTTTACCATTTTCGAGCACGAGAAGACCATTGGGCTAGGTCATGTGTTCGAGAAAATTCGATTAGTGGGTCATTTTGGGTCATAATGGGTCAGGGTCAAGCTGATTATATCTAAAAAATGGCTCAATCGATTTTGACTAAATTTTATGTCCAACCATTTTGGGGCGCGAGAAAACTATTGGGCTAGGTGACATGTTCGAGAAATTTCGATTAGTGGGTCATTTTTGGGTCACTTCGCGTCCAGTTAATTTTATCTAAAAAACGGCTCTAACGACTTTGACTAAATTTTGTAATCTACTGTTTTGGGTTACGAGAAGACCAATGGGATAAGTCACATGTCAGAGAAAATTCGATTAGTGGGTCCTTTTGGGGTCACTGTGGGTCAAGCAAAGTTTATCTAGAAAACGATTCTAACGATTTTGACGAAATTTTGCTTTCTATCGTTTTCGGGCACGAGAATACCATTGGGCTAGGTCGCATGTTCAAGAAAATTCGATTAGTGAGTCATTTTGGGTGACAATGGGTCAGGTGTCAAGCTAATTGAATCTAAATAAAGGCTCAAAACATTTCGATAAAATTTTGTAATACTAGGGGGCTCGTCCCCCTACAAGTTACGCTCGCCAACCCCCGTCCAGACACCGCAGACTCTAAATGCACGCTAATTTGTTCGGCTTTAAAAAGATTTCGAAAGATTGAATTATAATTTAAAAAACAGTGGCGATCTCCCTATAAACGGATTTCTATTCATTTCTCTTTGATTGGGGACTTTTAACGCCAAATCCGCTGCGATACTACTTGATTATCCCGTTGACCAATTTCGCCAAATTATATAAATCGCCAAACCACTCGCCAAATTATACAAATTGACATAATTTTTATTTAAAATGACGAAAGAACAAATAAATTAGTACAACATTAATAAAAATACAAATAAAACGTCGAAATAAAAATAACTTGATGACGTAGACACGTGTAACAACATTTCAAAATAAGCTAATATAAAAGGAATTAAGTAAACAGTCTTTGTCTCCTGGTATTTTTTAACAAAGCGAAAAGAAAGTTCTTTTAAATGAGACATTTAAAATTAATCGTTTTTAATCTGACGTAATTTTGACCAAGCTATTCTTTCTCTTTTAAATATTCACGTGAAAATACTTTTGTTAGAAATGAAATATTATTTGCGCTTTCCTAACAAAAATAGTTGAAAAGATCCTCTCAAAATATCAAATAAATGTCTAGCGCAATTTCTAAATTTAAACTGTTTTGCAATATTTTGTGTTCATTTTATGTAATAACTGTAATGTAACGTAAATATGACGTAATTTCTCCTATTTAAGACTTCTAATGCATGTTAATAAATTTATTATTTTACAATATCCTTTCTCTTTTAAAATTCACGTGTATACTTTTTATGACGTAATTTTTAATAAGTTCCTGCTTTTTGTACATAATTATTTAATTCTAATTCCAAATGATTTTTTCTGTTTATAATAGTCACGTGTATATAACATTTTTAATTTATTTACACGTATCATTTTTTTTTTTTTTTTTGAAACAAACATTATTGTTTGCGCTGTTTATACAGTTGGCAACAGGGTAAATTAGTGCAATTTTTCTAAAATCTCTCTATTCTAAAAAAAAAGTAACTATCGCTGTCACCGCCGCCGCCGGTTTTGAATTTTTTGTGACCGGAGGTATTTCTTCGTTAATATTAAGCAAAATATTGCATACAAAAATATGAAAATCGGTGGAATTATAGAGAAATGTTTGAAAGCACGCTGATGCAGACAGTTTTCAAATCGAAAAAATATTTAAAGAGATATTTAATGCTAAAGTTGGACAAAATCGTTCCATTAAAAAAGTTTTATAGGAGCAAAAACTGTACATCGTAATTTAATCATTTTTAGATCATTTTATGCGTCAGAATTTCCCGGTGTGCAGACTGCACTCAGTTTATTAATTTGACTCATTTTTTGAGGTTTTATTTCTAATTTAAATTCAAACTTTTAGCATTTCGAGAGATATTTTTTTACACATTTTAGAAAATTGTATTAATTTAAACTGTTGCCAACTGTATAAACAGCGTTAGCAATAATATTTGCTTCAAATTAAAAATTTATTTTACACGTGACTATTATAAACAAGAAAATTTAAAAGCAGGAACTCATTGAAAATTATCATAAAAACCATATTACACGTGAATTTAAAAGTGAAAGAATGTTGTAAAATAATAAATTCATTAACATGCTTTAGAAGTCTTAAATAGGAGAAATTACGTCACATTACACATTACGTAAAATAAACAAAAAATAATATTGCAAAACAGTTTAAATTTAAAAGTTGCGCGAGACATTTATGTAATATTTTAAGATGATATTTTCAACTATTTTTATTAGGATAGCTCAAATAATATTTCATTTCTAACATAATTATTTTCACGTGAATAGTAAAAGGAGAAAGGAAAATTTAGTGAAAATTACGTCAGATTAAAAACGATACATTTAAAGTGTCATTAAAAAAAAACTTTCTTTTCGCTTTGCTAAAAAATACCTGGAGGCAAAGACTCTGTTTATTTAATTCATTTTATATTAGCTTATTTTGAAATGTCAACAGATTTTATTTAATCAAAGACGGAAACAGCCATTGTATCATTTAACAGTCTCTGAGTTGGCTTTAAAATTCCCCAATCAAAGAGAAATGAATAGAAACCCGTTTATAGGGAGATCGCCACTGTTTTTAAACTTATAATTCAATCTTCCGAAATATTTTTTAAGCCGATCAAATTAGCGTGCTTTTAGAGTCTGCGGTGTCTGAACGGAGGCTGACGAGCGTAGCTCGTAGGGGGCAGCGCCTCCTAGTAAGTGAAAAATATCTCTCGAAATGCTGAAAATTTGAATTTAAAATAGAAATAAAACCTAAAAAAATGCGTCAAATTAAAAAAAGAAATACAGTCTGCACACCGGGAACTTCAAACGTATAAAATGATCTAAAAAGGATTAAATTTCCATGAATAGTTTTTGCTCCTATAAAACTTTTTTAATGGAACGATTTTGTCCAACTTTAGCATTAAATATCTCTTAAAATAATTTTTCGATTTGAAAACTGTCTGCATCAGCGTGTTTATCAAACATTTCTGTATAATACTACCGATTTTCATATTTTTGTATGCATTATTTTTCTTAATATTAACGAAGAAAGACCTCCGGTCACAAAAAATTCAAAACCGGCGGCGGCGGTTACAGCGGTAGTTACTTTTTTTTTAGAATAGAGAGATACCGCTTCTGGGCATAAGATGAACATCCGGCTAATTCAAGTGTTCGGAAAAATTCGATTTGTGGGTCATTTTTTAGGTCACTGTGGGTCAAGCTAATCTTATACTATAATGCGAGCAAAAATTGTGTGTGTGTCTAAATTTTATCTTAAAAAAGGTTCCAACGATTTTGACGAAATTTTGTATTTTACCATTTTCGGGCACGATAAGACTATTGGGTTAGGTCACGCGTTCGAGAAAATTCGATTAGTGGGTCATTTTGGGTCATAATGGGTCAAGGTCAAGCTAATCATATTAAAAAACGGCACAATCGATTTTGAATAAATTTTATACCCAACTGTTTTTCGGTACGAGGAAACTATTGGGCTATGTCACATGTCCTAGAAATTTCGATTAGTGGCTCATTTTTAGGTCACTATGGGTCCAGCCAATTTTATCTAAAAAACGGCTCTAACGATTTTGGTTAATTTTGGAATTCTGTCGTTTTGGATTACGAGAATACCAATGGGCTAAGTCACATATTAGAGAAAATTCGATTAGTGGGTCAGTTTGGGTCACTGTGGGTCAAGCAAAGTTTATCTAGAAAACGGCTTTAGCGAGTTTGACGAAATTTTGTATTTTACAATTTTCGGACACGAGAATACCATTGGGCTAGGTCACGTGTTTGAGAAAAATTCGATTAGTGGGTCATTTTGGGTCATAATGGGTCAAGATCAAGCTAGTTATATCTAAAGAACGGCTCAATCGATTTTGACTAAATTTTATATCCAAACGTTTTTCGGCACGAGAAAACTATATGTCACATGTCCTAGAAATTTCGATTAGTGGCTCATTTTTGGGTCACTATGGGTCAAGCCAATTTCATCTAAAAAACGACTCCAACGATTTTGACTAAATTTTGTATTTTGTCGTTTTCGATTACGAGAAGGCCAATGGGATAAGTCACGTATTAGAGAAAATTCGCTTAGTGGGTCATTTTTAGTCACTATGGGTCAGGCAAAGTTTATCTAGAAAACGTCTCTGACGATTTTGACAAAATTTTCTATTCTATCGTTTTCGGGCACGAGAATGCATTTGGGCTTGGTCGCATGTTCAAGAAAATTCGATTAGTGGGTCATTTTGGGTCACAATGGGGCAGGGTCAAGCTAACTGAATCTATAAAAAAGACCCAAAACATTTTGACAAAATTCTGTAATATACCGTTTCCGAGCATGAGATGACCATTGAGCTAAGTCACATGTTCGAGAAAAATCGATTAGTGGGTCATTTTTGGGTCACTGTGGGCCAACTATTTGTAGCTAAAAAACGACTCAAACGATTTTGTCAAAATTTTCTATTATACAGTTTCTGAGCATGAGAAGACCATTGGGATAGGTCACGTGTTCGAGAAAATTCGATTAGTGGGTCATTTTGGGTCATAATGGGTCAAGGTCAAGCTAATTATATCTAAAACACGGCTCAATCGATTTTTACTAAATTTTATATCCAAACGTTTTTCGGCATGAAAAAACTATTGGGCTACGTCACATGTTCTAGAAATTTCGATTAGTGTGTCATTTTTGGGTCACTATCTGTTAAGTCAATTTTATCTAAAGAACGGCTCTACCGATTTTAAATAAATTTTGTATTCTGTCGTTTTGGATTATGAGAAGACTAATGGACTAAGTCACATATTAGAGAAAATTCGATTAGTAAGTCATTTTTGGGTCACTGTGGATCAAGCAAAGTTTATCTAGAAAACGGCTCAAACGATTTTGACGAAATTTTGTATTCTATCGTTTTCGGCCGCGAGAATACGATTGGGCTTGGTCGCATGCTCGAGAAAACTCGATTAGTGGGTCATTTTGGGTGACAATGGGTCAGGGTCAGGGTCAAGTTAATTGAATCTAAAAAAAGGCCCAAAACATTTTGGCAAAACTCTGTAATATACCGTTTCCGGTCATGAGATGACCATTGGGCTAAGTCACATGTTCGAGAAAAATCAATTAGTGGGTCATTTTTGGGTCAATGTGGGCAAGCTATTTGTATCTAAAAAACGACTCAAACGATTTTATCAAAATTTTCTATTATACAGTTTCTGAGCATGAGAATACCATTGAGCTAAGTCACACGCTCGAGAAAATTCGATTAGTGGATCTTTTTTGGGTCACTATGGGTCAAGCTAATTGTATCTTTAAAAAAGGCTCAAACGATTTTGACAAAATTCTGTATTATACTGTTTCCGGGCACAAGAAGATCATTGGGTTAGATCACATGTTCGAGAAAATTCGATTAATAGTTCATTTTGGGTCACTCTGGGGCAAGTTAATTTTATCTAGAAAACAGCGTTAATGATTTTGATTCAATTTTGTTTTCTATCGTTTTCGAGTTCGAGAAGACCATTGGTCTAGGTCACATGCTCAAGAAAATTCGATTAACCACTCATTTTGGTCACTATGGGTCAAAGTTTAGCTAATCTTATCTAAAAAATGGCTCAAACGATTTTGACAAAATTTCTTATTACACCGTTTCCTAGCACGAGAAGACCATTGGATAGGTCACATGTTCGATAAATTTAGATTAGAAGGTCCTTTTTGGGTTACCGTGGGTCAAGCTAATTTTATCTATAAAATGACTTTAGCGATTTTGAATAAATTTTGTATTCTATCGTTTTCGGGTTCGAGAAGAGCATTGGTTAGGTCATGAATTCGAAAAATTTCGGTTAGTGGGTCCCTATGGCTTAGGATCATGCCAAATTTATCTGAACAGCAAGAATTATACAGTGAGAATGAAATATCGAATTGAACACAAGGATAATTTTGACCGAGCTTAGCTCGGTCACTAGCATACCCGCTAGTGTTATTTTAATTGAAGATTTTTTTTAATATGTTGTATATTGTCGTAGGCTAATTGAGAAATCCGGCTCTTTACAAACAGCCTAGGCTGTTTGCAAAGAGCCGGGCTAATTGGAGAATCCATCTCCCTTTTTCCAATTAGACTGATATTGTTCAGGCTTATTGCAAAGAGCTTAGAAAGCGTTAGGCTAATTGAAAAATGACCACTTATTATCCCATCAAGGTGATATTTTTAGCTCACAGGCTATCAAAGCCTGAGAGCTTATGTTCCCGCCGATTCTGTATGTACGTGTGTACGTACGTATGTACGTAACGCGATAACTCTTGATAGAAATATCCGATTTGCTTCAATTTTTTTTTTCTAGGTACATTCTGATGAGGTGCTTCCCTCATTAGTTTTTGGGGTTCATTGGTTAAGGATAAAAGGGGAAAAGGGGGGCTAGTCCCCCCCCTTAATTTATATAAATGGGTTTTTCATGCAGAAATATTCGATTTGCTCCAAATTTGGTATACCGGCTTATTGTGTTAAGGAGCTTCCCTGATTAGATTTGGAAGCTCATTATTTAAGTATAAAAGGGGGAAAGGGCGCTACCCCCTTAATTTAGATAAATGGGTTTTTCATGCAGAGTTATTCGATCTGCTCCAAATTTCGTATACCGGTTTATTATGTTAAGGAGCTTCCCTGATTAGATTTGGAGATTCATTAGTTAAGTATAAAGGGAGGAAAGGGGGGCTAGACCCTCCCTCCTTAATTTAGATAAATGTTTTTATCATGCAGAGTTATTCGATTTGCTCCAAATTTCGTATACCGGTTTATTATGTTAGGGAGCGGCCTTGATTAGATTTTAAGATATATTGGTTAAGTATAAAGGAGGGACAGGGGCTAGTGTCCCCTTAATTTAGATAAATGGGTTTTTCATACAGAATTATTCGATTTGCTTCAAATTTGCTATACCAGTTTATTCCGATATGGCTTCCTTCGTTTGATTTGGAGGTTCATTGGTAAAGTATAAAAGGGGGGAAAGGGGGGCAATCGCCCCTCCCCTTAATTTAGATAAATGGGTTTTCATGCAGAATTATCTAATTTAATTTAATTTTTTTTCAACCGGATCCGAACTTGAAGGTTCCATTTGAAGTCAACCCGAAAACCGACCACAACCAGGTTTCGGATTGAGTTCAATTAGAACTTTCAGGTTCGGATCGGGTTGCCGGTGGACGGAGATTATTTTGTCTGGCTTGCATCGGATTGTAGTTCTTTGGAATATTTTTGTCGGTTAAGATTTGGTTCGGGACAGGTTTCAGGTTGACTTCGATTGGAATTTTTAGGTTCTGGTAGCGTTGCGTGTCCACGGAAACTAATTTGTCTTGTTCGGATCCGGTTATGGATCTGTGGAATATTTTTGTTGTTTATCAGATTTGGTTCGGGATTTCGGGTTTTTTCAAATGGAACTCTCAGGTTCGGGTCGAGTTGCATGTAGACTGAAATTATTTTGTCTTGCTCGGATCGGGGTACGGTCTGTTGTAATTTATTTTTCGGGTTTGGGTATGGGTTATGCATTAATAAACCGAATAAAAAGAAAATTGCCCAGTTAAACTGATGGCATTGAGCTCACAGGCTATTCACACTAATTGTATATTTTACTCTTATTTCAAAGAATAATGCCCCTCGAAAAATAAATGAAGGGATCAGTCCCCGTTGCCCCCCTTTCTATTTAACCAAAGAACCTCCAAATCTAATCAGGGAAGCTACTTAACATAATAAACTGGTATACCAAATTTGAAGCAAATCAGATAATTCTGCATGAAAAAACCATTTCACTAAATTAAGGGGAAGTATTAGCTCCCCCATTTCACACTTTATGCTGAACCAATGAACTTTCAAATCTAATCAGAAAAGCTCCTTATTAGAATGAACCTAGAAAAAAAATTAAACTAAATTAGATAATTCTGCATGAAAACCCATTTATCTAAATTAAGTGGAGGTGCAATTGCTCCCCTTTCCCCTCTTTTATACTTAACCAATGAACCTCCAAATCAAATGAAGGAAGCCATATCGTAATGAACTTGGTATATCAAATTTGAAGCAAATCGAATAATTCTGTATGGAAAACCCATTTATCTAAATTAAGGGTACACTAGCCCCTGTCCCTCCTTTATGCTTAACCAATAAATCACCAAATCTAATCAAGGTCCTTAACATAATAAACCGGTATACGAAATTTGGAGCAAATCGAATAACTCTGCATGAAAAACCCATTTATCTAAATTAAGGGGAAGGGTCTAGCCCCCCTTTCTTCCCTTTATACTTAACTAATGAACCTCCAAATCTAATCAGGGAAGCTCCTTAACATAATAAACTTTTATACCAAATTTGGAGCAAATCGAATAATTTTGCATTAAAAACGCATTTACCTAAATCAAGGGGGGAGGGGGCTATCCCCCCTTTCCTCCTTTTATACTTAACTAATGAACCTCCAAATCTAATCAAGCCATCTCCTTAACATAATAAACCAGTATACCAAATTTAAGCTAATCGAATAATTCTACATGAAAAACACATTTATCTAAATTAAGGGGAGAGGCAATTTCCCCCTTTCCCCCCTTTATACATAATAATGATCTTCCAAATGTAATCAGGGAAGCTACTTAACATAATTAACCGGTATACCAAATTTATAGCAAATCACATATTTCTGCATGAAAAACCCATTTATCTAAATTACGGGGGGAGGATAGCCCCCCTTTCCTCCCTTTATATGTAACTAATGAACCTCCAAATCTAATCAAGCCAGCTCCTTAACTTAATAAACCGGTATACCAAATTTGGAGCAAATCGAATAATTCATCATGAAAAACCGATATATCTAAATTAAGGGGAGTAGCCCCCTTTCCCCCCTTTTTACTGAAATAATGAGCTTCCAAATCTAATCAGGGAAGCTCCTTAACACAATAAACCGATATACCAAATTTGGAGCAAATTGAATGTTTCTGCATGAAAAACCCATTTATATAAATTAAAGGGGGGGGGGGTATAGCCCCCCTTTTCACCCTTTATCCTTAACCAATGAACCCCAAAAACTAATCAGGGAAGCATCTTATCAGAATGAACCTAGAAAAAAAAAATTGAAGCAAATCGGATTTTTCTATCAAGAGTTATCGCGTTAAGTACATACGTACGTACGTAAGTACACACGTGCATACAGAATCGGCGGGCACATAACCTCTCAGGCTTTGATAGCCTGTGAGCTAAAAATATCATCCTGGTCGGATAATACGTGGTCATTTTTCAATTAACCTAACGCTTTCTAGGTTCTTTGCAATAAGGTAGAAAAATATCAGGCTAATTGGAAAAAGTGAGATGGAATCTCTAATTAGCCCGGCTCTTTGCAAAGAGCCTAGGCTGTTTGTAAAGAGCCGGATTTCTCAATTAGCCTACGACATATACACTGATTAGCCATTCTTATTTAGTTGAAAAGTGTTTATGACTTCGGTTTGTTTGTCTGTCCGTGCTCTAACTCACGTAAATATACTCGGATTACCACGTAATTGGTATACGTTATTCAGATTTGCCATGGCATGTTAGGTATTGAAAATGAAGTGTGTAGCGTTAGTTCGTTTACAAGGGCACTCAAAAGTATTACATTACATTATAGTCTATAGGGGAAGAATCAATTGCGGTGCATTTTAATAGTACTGTACTATTTTACACAGAACGAAATTTGTATACATTATTGAGGTGCACTAGAAGATGGTTACTATAGAATATGTTATGTGTAGCACGTACAATAGGCTTACAGGGGAGTTCAAAAGTATTCCGTTATATTATGGTCCGTCCATGAAGAAAAATCGTTTGCTGCATATTTTCATGATGTTACTCTATTACAAATGTAATGAAACTGAAATGAATTTATGAGGAGCACTAAAACGTACCTTCTGTAGAAAATGGGGTGCAAAGCATTTATCATCCATTTACAGGGTCACACACGAGATTTCGGTTATACCGAGTGATTCAAGAGTCCGGTGCGAAAGAAAATCGCGATAAAAAAAAAGCTGTAGGTGGTCGGAGAGACATGCGGTTTGCAGATAAAGATTAAGCGTGGTACGGGATTTTGTATGGCACCAACAAAAAATTATTTCAAAATCTCGATAATAGAGGGCGCTATTACAGATAATTTCATGAAATAATTCCATATTGCTCACAGGACGCAAGGTTTGGATACAAAAAATGTGTATATGCAGCATTCTCTAATGTTTTTGTGTCCAAATCTTGCGTTGTGAAAGCAACATGGAATTATTCCATGCAATTATCTTCAATAGCGCCCTCTACTATCGAGATTTTGAGCTAATTTTTTTGTTGGTGCCATACAAAATTCCGTACCACGCTGAATCTTTATCTGCAAACCGCATGTCCCTCCGACCCATAGATATTTCTTTTTATCGCACCGGACTTTTGAATCACCCGGTATAATGGTGTTTAGGCAAAAACTGTTCGCAGCGTATTTTAATTATGTTGCACGATTTCAAACATATGATGGAGTCGGTATACATTACTGAGGTTTATTACAAGATGCGTTGAGTAAAATATGATATACTTAGCGTTTATCATTCATTTATTTACAGGGACAGATACAAGATTTCGTTTATAATACTGTATCCGAAGTATTGTCTATTAAAGATGATTGCTGAATGAGCATTTGCAGTTATGGTATGCATTTAAAGTTTAACTAAATTTTTGCACGCGACGTAGTGTGTGTAAATTCTGTAGACCTTATACAGAGCTACACAAAAGAATTCTTAAGAATTGCTGAGAATGAGCGTGAATAGTTCAAAGGTGTTTTTTAATTTGAGGTTTGCATTTTCAAGCCAACTACATTTAGTATACATGCAAAATTTGGATACATGGCCGCCTATGGATAGTAATTTCTGGAAGTGTGATTTTAGTAGTTTTAAGCGTGTTTTTACCTCAATTAAAATTCAGCGTTATCTGTGATGTGTATTAAAATCTATAGGTAGCATACAGGTCTGTACAAAAGAATTCAACTACGTTTTTGTCTATTGGTAGAAATTGTTAAAGGTAAATTGTTAATTGTGCTATGCGTTTTCTAACTAAACTAAATTTTAGCATACTATGTAGAATATATGCAACTCTATAGATCAGATACAGAGCTGCACAAAAGAATTGGATTTTCCGGTTATGTGCAGTAACTGTTGAAATTTGGTTTTCAAATATGTTATGCGTTTTCTAAAAGGTTTACTTAAGGACCTTCTTTATCTTATTAAACGACGAAGTTTTGTTTAAGTATTCTGAAAGTGTTGGAAAGTGTTTCTTAATCTATGCTTGACGCATGAGTTTTCTTTCTTTCTTTTAATACTGACTGTGTCTTCTTCAATCCCTTCGTGACGAGCATCACAAATACAGTGTCATATAAAGTGTTCAGAATCCTTGATTATACCTACCAGTAATTATTAATTGAAAAATTTGCTTTTTTTATTTAAAGCATTTTTGGGACTAAATTAGGTATTTTTTTTTATTTGATAAATCTGTGAAAAAATATTAAAAATTCTATGAAGGGAGCTTCTCGCAAAGGACTTAATCTCAGTATTAGAAGATATTTTTTTCCTTAAGTTAGTTATACACACATTTCTAGTTCAGGGTTTCCAGTTTGGTTTGGCCCTCAATTTTAATACTAAATTTAAAATTCATCCCGGAAATTTCGAAAGAAGAATCTTTACCTTATGCGATCGCTAGTTTCGAAGACAGTTTACTCGAGGAGTCTGGGACCCTTGTCCCACATCCCTGAACCCCGACACATAGGATGAAGGAAGTTAACTGATAGAGCAAATTCATAGCTGGTAGCATTGGGAATGCATGGCATACTAGTAAAATTTTAATAAAAATAGAAGGGAATAGAGCTCATAAAAAGAAATGTCTAAAAGGAAGTTTAAGTATAGCATTACAATAACTAGATATATTTTTGAATTTTATAGATTTTTATATTTTTTCATATGTTTTATAAATTTTTTGTACGTTTTTTATAAAGTAAGAAGTAAAATAAAAGTCGAAGGTAAGGGATCTTAGCAATGAAAGTGAAAAAGGGTAGCCTAAGGCTAAGTGCCGATGAACTTGTGTTTTGGAACTGCTCAGGTTGACGTTTTTTTAATTTTATTCTCATTGTATCATTCTTGCTGTTTAGATACAAGTAGCATGATCCTGAGACATAGTGACCCAAAATGAATCACTAACCAAATTTTTTCGAACATGCGACCTAACCAATGCTCTTCTCGAACCCGAAAACGATAGAATACAAAATTTAAGTCAAAATCGTTAAAATCGTTTTATAGATAAAATTAGCTTGACTCACGGTAACCCAAAAGGGACCCACTAATCTAAATTTATCGAACATGTCACCTATCCCAATGGTCTTCTCGAGCTGGGAAACGATGTAATAAAACTTTTTGCCAAAATCGTTTGAGCCGTTTTTTAGATACATTTAGCTGGACCCACAGTGACCCAAAAATGACCCACTAATCGAATTTTCTCGAACATGTAACTTAGCCCAATGGTCTTCTCATGCTCAGAAACGATATAATACAAAATTTTGTCAAAATGTTTTGAGCCGTTATTTTAGATACAATTAGCTTGACTCACAGTGACTCAAAAATGACCCACTAATCGAATTTTCTCGAACATGCGACTGAGCCCAATGGTCTTCTCATGCCCAGAAACGGTATAATACAAAATTTTATCAAAATCGCGTGAGCCATTTTTTAGATATAATTATCGTGACCCACAGTGACCCAAAAATGACCCACTAAACGAATTTTCTCGAACATGTGATTTAGCCCACATGTCTTCTCATGCCCAGAAACGGTATAATACAAAATTTTGCCAAAATTGTTTGAGTCGTTTTTTAGATAAAACTAGCGGGCATGACCGAGCTAAGCTCGGTCAAAATTAGTCTTGTGTTCAATTCGTTATTTCATTCTCACTGTATAATTCTTGCTGTTTAGATAAATTTGACATGATCCTAAGGCATTGGGACCCACTAACCGAAATTTTTCGAACACAAGACATAACCAATGCTCTTCTCGAACCCTAAAACGATAGAATACAAAATTTATTCAAAATCGCTAAAGTCATTTTATAGATAAAATTAACTTGACACACGGTAACCCAAAAAGGACCTTCTAATCTAAATTTATCGAACATGTGACCTATCCCAATGGTCTTCTCGTGTTAGGAAACGGTGTAATTAGTAATTTTGTCAAAATCGTTTGAGCCATTTTTTAGATAAAATTAGCTAAACTTTGACCCATAGTGACCAAAATGACTGATTAATCGAATTTTCTTGAGCATGCGACCTAGACCAATGGTCTTCTCGAACTCGAAAACGATAGAAAACAAAATTTAATCAAAATCATTAAAGTTGTTTTCTAGATAAAATTAACTTGACCTACAGTGACCCAACATGAACCATTAATCGAATTTTCTCGAACATGTGATCTAACCCAGTGGCGCAGTCAGAAATCCGCTCTAGGGGAGGTTTTGAGATGTTGATAATGGTGATTGCCGGTTACTTGAATCATCGGTTAATTGAATCAGTCTAGTTAATGAATGAAATATGACGCTTTTTTTCTCGGTTAGTAAAATCACTTGTTACGTTGGTTGTGATTCATTTAAACAGCGTTTACAATATTACAGTTGCAAAACATAAAATACACCAATGAAATAACTATACTACTACTACGTTAGATTTATATAAAGTGTTTAAAAAATGATGAGGAAAACTTTAAGAAATGGAAGAGCAAACAATTTTTGTACGGAAAATCAGGAACCCACTGTTCAATCAAAAATACACACGGGATTTCACTCCAAAACAATCCCGAATTCTTGTCCTTAAGTTAAAAAATTAATTAAACAATTTTAGCAAAATTTTCAATATACATACCTTGCATTGTGTCAGATGTAACAATATCACGAGAATTGGTGAAGTTTATCATCATCCTTGTCCAAACAATGCTGAATTTTAGAATATAGTTGGCATTATTATATATGCGTGCCAAAATTAGTAAAATTTCCCCCGGCCCAACAACTTTTTCAAAACTTGCATATATTTTACTTACCCGTGATAGTATAGGGTAAGTCTTGTAATTGTTTTTTAAATTTCCATTGTTCTACAATTAAAATTTTCAATTTATTATCTTTAAAGAATTGTCATTTTCTAGGCAATAAATGTTACAGACGATAACAATTTCTAGGCAATAAAAATAAATATAACGTTTGAAAAAGAACCAGCATGTGACGAAATCCTGTCTTAAACGGAAAAAATCTGCTGATCCATACAAAATGAATATAATACGTGTGAAAAGAATATAATACATTTACAACAGACGGTGTACCTGCTAAGAAGAGAACTTGTCTATAATGAACATTTCTGCTCTCCTATGCGATTCCGTCTTAGAAAATTTTACGACATAGCCAGAGTTGATTCTGTTCTGAATTTTCAGAAAAAAAAACGATCATCATTCCAAAAACTTGGACATAAAAATACCGTGGATTTTGACAAATGGTCACAGTACAAAATCAATTTCGTCAATCGTTCGCAGAAAAAGATCGCCAAAGGATCGTGGAGAAAACGCGAATTTCGTCAAAGGATCGCAAAAAAAAAGAAAAATTTCGCCAAATGATCGCGAAAAAACACTAATTTCGTCTAAAGATCGTGAAAAAAAACGCAAATTTCGTCAAAAGACCGCGAGAAACACAAATTCCACCAAAAGATCGAGAAAACGCAAATTTCGTCAAAGGACCGCGGAAAACGTAAATTTCGTCTAAAGATCGCGTAAAAACGCAAATTTCGTCAATAGATCGCGGAAAAAACGCAAATTTCGTCAAAGGAATGCGAAAAAAGCCCGTAAATTTCGTCAAAAGATCGCGAAAAAAAGCAAATTCCGTCAGTGGATCGCAGAAAAAAAGCGCAAATTTCATGAAATGATCGCGAAAAAAGCCCTCAAATTTCGTCAAAGGATAGCAGAAAAACGCAAATTTCGTCAAAGGAACATGGAAAAAACACGAATTTCGTGAAAGGGACTCGGAAAAAACACATAGTTAATGCCGGGAGGGAATTTCTTCCCTCTGCTGTAATCTTTCAGAAAATTTGCTGTGAATTTCAAGATAACAAAATAAATATCGCAGCCCAAGTCATTTTTTTAAAAATGGAGAATACAAACATGAAAAAAGCTAAAATAAGTATTTTTTTGTCAGAACTCCTCTTACAAGACAATTTTTAACCGTAATGGCGTAAAAATCTCTATTTTGTAGAAATTCAGTCAGGCAGGGTAGGGCTTATTAAGTTTTTGTATGAGCCAGGCCGAAATTTTAGACTTTATACCTTGCCAATAATTTTTTTGTGGAAAAAATGGAAAAACGGGCCGGACCGGGCTCGGGCCGAAATTTTCGCTTTTTATACCGGGTCGAAATTCTTTTCTACGGATTGGTTCGCGCTCGGATGCTGAAATTTCGGCCTGTACGGACTTCTAACAAGAAGTTTGAAACTGAAAGAGACCTATAAAGCGTATGTTTTATGTTTTTGTCTGGAAGTCGATGGTCCATTATCGTTTCGAACGGAGCAAAGACAGAAATGCAATTAAAAAACTGTACATTGTACAATACTTAAACTCAAAGCGTCTATATGGCAGGAAATGATCATTCTCTTAGCATAAGACATCTCGTAAATGTGATCACTGACCTTTTTCAAAACAAATGACTAGTTCTCACTTAACCAATGCATATAATATACGCTTTCACAGTTTTAAATACAATGTTCGCCGTTTAATTGGATCACTTTGTTGAATTTAATTTCATTCAGCAAAGTCACAGATTCCAAATAAGCCAAAAAATGTGAAAAAATGTGAAGGGGCTGAGAAAAATCTCAACTTCCTCCAAAGCTACCATACATGTTAGTAAATATTTAAGATACTTTACGTTTTTTCGCGATCTTTTGACGAAATTTGCATTTTTTCGCGATCCTTTGATTAAATTTGCATTTTTTCCACGATTCTTTGACGAAATTCACGTTTTCCCGTGATCCTTGAACGAAATTTGCGTTTTTTTCCGCGATTCTTTGACGAAATTCGCGTTTTCCTTTTGATTGTTGAACGAAATTTGCGTTTTTTGCAATTCTTTAACGAAATTTGCATTTTTCCGTGATCTTTTGACGAAATTTGAGTATTTTACTGCGAACTTTTGACGAAATTTGTGTTTTTTCCTTTATTCTGTGACGAAATTTCCGTTTTTTTTCCATGATTCTTTGACGAAATTTGCATTTTTCCTGCTATTCTTTAACTAAATTTTCGTTTTTTCCGTGATTGTTGAACGAAATTCGCGTCTTTTACGATCCTTTGACGAAATTTGCGATTCTTTGACTAATTTTGCGTTTTTCCCGTAATTATTGAATGAAATTCGGTTTTTTTTGTTTGTTTTTTTTTCAATCCTTTGACGATATTTGCTTTTTTACGCGATCTTTTGACAAAATTCCTACCTTTTCCGCGATCTTTTGACGAAATTTGTGATTTTTTCTGGAAACTATTGACGAAATGGATTTTTTTCGGCGACCATTTGTCAAAATTTGCGGTACTCTTCCGTCAAATGCTTTATGTTTGAATTTTCGGATTGATGACCGATTATTGTTAAATCTGTCTCTAATTACTCTGCGTTTTGTTTAGATAGAATCAGTTTTACTTGTGAAAATGGATCCTGTCTACAACGAAATCCTAGCTTATGCAGAAAAACTGTTATTGTCTTGTACGAAAAATCCACACAGTCACCTGCTAAGATAAAAATTGTCTAAAATTGAATTTGTTTCCTATCTTGTGTTTTTTCTTTTCGTAAGAAGCAGCCTATTCAAAAGCACTAATTAAAAACTCATGAAAACAGAACCTGTCTAAAACAGAATCCAGCTTTAAAAGAAAAAAAATCATGGTATGACAAAATGAATTCCCAACAATTATACCTGCTAAGACGGAAACCCATCTAAAACGCAAAATTGTTCCGGTGCCTTCTGATCTTGTCGATGCAGGTTTTATTCTGCTTTATCTTTACAAGATAAAGTTAAAATTTTAATATCTTACAACTGATTTATAAAAAATCTAGAGGGAGGGTCAAGCGCCTCCTTGCCACCTCCCCATATGGGCACCCTTGTAAAGCATGCGCGTTTATATCTTTACAGAAACATAAATATAAAAGAATTATATACTTTCCGAACATATCTGAATTAATGAAAGCTTGGAGGAAGTCAAAGACTTAAAAAAATGTTTTCTTACCATCTTTTTCACAATTTTCTTTCTGAAGAGGGTTTAATATCAAACTATAATACCTTAGAACAACAGCAACTGATAACAGAACATGTGTGGAGTCTACTCTTCAAAGCATGCATTTTCTGTATTTCCTGGAATTCGAGGGTCCAGTCCCGTTTCCAAAAAAAGAGCAAGAAACAGATGTAATTAATTAAGACTCCCAATGATGCAGTTTTGAAGAACCCAAGGCGGCATTCACAGGGACAGGAAATGACCATTCCTTTTAGCCTACGACTGATTTCCAATAGTGCGAAGGAATACTGTCCTCGAAATGAGAGACCAGTTTTCGTTAAAAGCCGATATCTGTTACCATGTGTTTTCCCCATTTCAAAAATAAAATACATTACCGCCGTTTAAACGAATCAAACTTTTGAGCAGGATTTGATTCGATAAAGCGGCGAATTTCGAACAAAATAAATATAATTCTAACTTTAGTTTTGTTTTAAATTATTTGATTCATAAAAAATGGAAATTTCTGTATTTTTGTCTTCGCTCTGGGGGAGGGGGGGTTTAACCCGAACCCCCCCCCCCTCGCTGCGCCACTGTCTAACCCAATGACCTTCTTTTGCCCGGAAACAGTATATTACAGAATTTTGTCAAAATCGTTTAAGATTTTTTTAAAGATACAATTAGCTTGACCCATAGTGACCCAAAAATGACCCACTAATCGAATTTTCTCGAACATGAAACTTAGCTCAATGGTATTCTCATGTTCAAAAACGATATAATACAAAATTTTGCCATAATGTTTTGAGCCTTTTTTAGACACACTTAGCTTGACACACATTGACCCAAAAATGACCCACTAATTGAATTTTCTCGAACATGTGACTTAGCCCAATGGTCTTCTCATGCCCAGGAACTGTGTAACAGAAAATTTTGACAAAATCGTTTGAGTCGTTTTTCAGATACAAATAGCTTGGCCCGCAGTGACCCAAAAATGACCCACTAATCGATTTTTCTCGAACATGTGACTTAGCCCAATGGTCATCTCATGCCCGAAACGGTATATTACAGAATTTTGTCAAAATGTTTTGGGCCTTATTTTAGATTCAATTAGCTTGAACCTGACAGATTGTGATCCGAAATGACCCACTAATCGAGTTCTCTTGAGCATGCGACCAAGCCCGATCGTATTCTCGCGGCCGAAAACGATAGAATACAAAATTTCGTCAAAATCGTATGAGCCGTTTTCTAGATAAACTTTGCTTGACCCACAGTGACCCCAAAAAGACCCACTAATCGAATTTTCTCTAATATGTGATTTAGTCCATTAGTCTTCTCATAATCCAAAACGACAGAATACAAAATTTAGTCAAAATCGTTAGAGCCGTTTTTTAGATAAAATTGGCTTGATCCATAGTGACCCGAAAATGACCCAGTAATCGAAATTTCTCGAACATGTGACCTCTAGCCCAATAGTTTTCTAGTGCCGAAAACTGGTTGGGTATATAATTTAGTCAAAACCTATTGAGCCATTTTTTAGATATAATTAGCTTATTCTTGACCCATTATGACCCAAAATGACCCACTAATCGATTTTCTCGTACATGTGACTTAGTCCAATGGTCATCTCACGCCCGGAAACGGTATACTACAACATTTTGTCGAAATGTTTTGGTCTCTTTTTTTTATTCAATTAGCTTGACCCTGACCCATTGTGACCCAAAATGACCCACTTATCGAATTTTCTTGAACATGTGATCAAGCCCAATGGTATTCTCGTGCCCGAAAACGATAGAATACAAAATTTCGTCAAAATCGTTAGAGCCGTTTTCTAGATAAACTTTGCTTTACCCACTGTGACCAAAAATGACCTACTAAGGGAATTTTCTTTATGTGACTTATCCCATTGGTCTTCTCGTAATCGAAAACGACAAAATACAAAATTTAGTCAAAATCGCTAGAGCCGTTTTTTAGATAAAATTTCTTGACCCATAATGACCCAAAAATTAACCACTAATCGAAATTTCTAGAACATGTGACATAGCCCAATAGTTTTCTCATGCCAAAAAACGTTTGGGTATAAAATTTAGTCAAAATCGATTGAGCCGTTTTTTAGATATAATTAGCTTCATCTTGACCCATTATGACCCAAAATGACCCATTAATCAAATTTTCTCGAACACGTGACCTAGCCCAATGGTATTTTCGTGCCCGAAAATGGTAAAATATAAAATTTCGTCAAAATCGTTAAAGCCGTTTTCTAGATAAACTTTGCTTGGCCCACAGTGACCCCAAAATGACCCACTGATCGAATTTTCTCTAATATGTGACTTAGCCCATTGGTCTTCTCGTAATCCAAAACGACAGAATACAAAAGTTAGTCAAAATCGTTAGAGACGTTTTTTAGATAAAATTGCCTTGACCCACAGAGACTCAAAAATGACCCACTAATCGAAATTTCTCGAACATGTGACCTAACCCAATAGTTTTCTCGTGCCGAAAAATGGTTGGACATAAAATTTAGTCAAAATCTATGGAGCCATTTTTTAGATATAATTAGCTTGTCCTTGGTGGTGACCCAAAATGACCCACTAATCGATTTTTCTCGTACATATGACTTAGTCCAATGGTCATCTCACGCCCGGAAACGGTATATTACAAAATTTTGTCGAAATGTTTTTGGCCTTTTTTTAGATTCAATTAGCTTGACACCTGACCCATTGTAACCCAAAATGACCCACTAATCGAATTTTCTTGAACATGTGATCAAGCCCAATGGTATTCTCGTATCCGAAAACGATAGAATACAAAATTTCGTCAAAATCGTTAGAGCCGTTTTCTAGATAAACTTTGCTTGACCCACAGTGACCAAAAATGACCCACTAAGCGAATTTTCTCTAATATGTGACTTATCCCATTGATCTTCTCGTAATCGAAAACGACAAAATACAAAATTTATTCAAAATCGTTAGAGCCGTTTTTTAGATAAAATTGGCTGGACCCATAGTGACCCAAAAATGAGCCACTAATCGAAATTTCTAGACATGTGACATAGCCCAATAGTTTTCTCGTGCCGAAAAACGTTTGTATATAAAATTTAGTCAAAATCGATTGAGCCGTTTTTTCGATATAATTAGCTTGACCTTGACCCATTATGACCCAAAATGACCCACTAATCGAATTTTCTCGAACACGTGACCTAGCCCAATAGTCTTATCGTGCCCGAAAATGGTAAAATACAAAATTTCGTCAAAATCGTTAGAACCGTTTTTAAGATAAAATTTACGTACACACACACACACACACAATTTTTGCTCGCATTATACACTGGCCTCCAAAAGTTAAGGTACACGGACTAAATGCGTTCAATTGCACACGTTTTGTCGAATATCTACAAAACTTATTGGCAAATTGTTTTTGAACTTCTGGGATGAAAAGAAGATGTTTCATTTCATATTTCTCGGTGAAGTTTTAGTCGGGGTACAATTAGGGGGCTAATAATAAATTTAATAATAAAATAATATTTGCGATCACCTATGTAACAGGAAAGGCTGGAAATGGTTTGTCACTGAGGTAAATGACTATTTGGGTCCTGTTCAACATTTGTATGCATTTGTGTAAGCATACTAGTGATGGGCGATAACGAGATGTTTTTCTCGATTTTCTCGATTGTATGGACATCTCGATAATTTTCGATTGCGTAAATTTTTTCTCGATGACTGCAGTTTGCAAATTTCTTTTATAAATCATATATTATGTATTATATACGTCATACATTTATCAAGAATCGTCTGCGGGTGAACTGGAATGCGTCGATGTTAATAAAGACTAGGTGACTTCGACCGCTAGCGGGCCCCTCCTTTAATCGGGGCCTCTAATTTATACGTAATCTTGTAAAATGAAATCACGAACAGGTTACCCGCTATATACGGCACTGATATATGATAGCAGGCGGGTGTGGTGTGCACGCACTACAAAATCTTGTAAAAAATATAATATCGAAACGAATGAACCTCGGACCAGATCTCTTGGGGCAGGGGTCAAAGCTAGCGGAGGGACACAGCAGCTGCATAATATGATTAAGTCGTCACAGGTCTTAGGCCTTTCCAACCATATGTCACATGAGAAGTCTGGATCTGAATTTATAAAAAAGCCCTCCCCGTGGGGGCAAAGGGGGGGAGGGGTGCGGGAGGTGGATAACATGAGTAAGTGGTCATAAGCAGGGATGTAGTGGAGGGTATACGGGGGTATACGCCGTATAACTTCTGGATTTTTTTAAGGAATACCGTATACCCTCTGTTTCTCAAGAAAGCTATAGTATATACACTCCAGGGTACACGCTTTGCTTTGAGCGTATACCCTCTATTTGTTTTACGACTACACCACTGGTCATAAGCCTTTCCAACAATATGTCACATGAGGGGTCCCGGCTAAATTTAGAAAAACACCCCGTGGGGGAAAAGTGGGGGAGGGGCGGTCACCGGAGGTGCATTACATCAATAAGTAGTCACAGACCTTTCCAACGATATTTCACATGTGGGGTCTTGTCAAAATTTGGAAAAGTGCCCCCCCCCGGGGGGGGGGGTGCAAAATGGGGGGATGAACACCGGAGGAGCATAACATCAATAAGTAGTCACAGACCTTTCCAACGATATCTCACATGAGGGGTCTTGGCTAAATTTAAAAAGTGTCCCCCGGGAGGGACAAATTGGGGGAGACTGTCACCGGAGGTGCATAACATCAATAAATAGTCACAGACCTTTCCAACGATATCTCACATGTGGAGTCTTGGCTAAATTTGGAAAAGTGCCCCCGGGGGGGGGGCAAAGTGGTGGTGGGGACACCGTAGGTACATAACATCAATAAGTAGTCACAGACCTTTCCAACGATATCTCACACGAGGGGTCTTGACTAAATTTGAAAAAGTGTCCCCGGGGGGGGGGGGGGGGCAAAGAGTGAAGGGGACTGTCATCGGAAGTGCATAACATCAATAAGTAGTCACAAACCTTTCCAACGATATGTCACATTTGGGGTCTTGGCTAAATTTGGAAAAGTGTCCTGAAATTTCATATATTATAAATAATATTTAGCGGAGGGCTCCATAAAAAAATCTGATCTAAAATGATAAAAACGGAGAAAACTACCCTCGCAGTGGGGGCCAAATTGGGGAGGGGAGGAAGAAAGTCTCATAATATGAAAGACTCATCCGAGAGCTTACCGATGACATATCACATGACTGGTCCAAAAAAAGTTTGAAAATTGCTCCCCCTCCCACCCCCCGTGAGCCCACTCTTTCGCCCCAGAATTCACACAGCCGCCACTTTAAAATTTTTATGTTCAATAAATAATATTTACCGGAATTCTGCATAAAAAACCCACATCTAAAGTGATATTTAAATTTATTATAGAAATCGGCTACGGTTTTAAAAATTTGTTCGTGCCTTTTCCATCCCCCTTTGGGCGAAGAAAGGTTCATAGTACGAAAGAGTGGTCAAAGGGCTTTTCGATTATATGCCACAGGAAGGGTTCGGTAAAATTTTTAAAATTGCACCCCGCATGATTCCACTCTCACGTCCTCCTTCCTCGAAATCACCCGACCCACCTTCCTCTTTGAAATTTTTATATTTAATAAATAATTTTTATCGGAGGGCTCCAGGTATGTGACATCCTGGTAGGACTAAAATAAGAGAAACTTTGAAAATTAGGGCTTCATTTCACAGCTCATTGTCATGCCTCTTTCTCTATCTCGTCCCTTGGTACTCTCGATAAATTTTCTTACTTTTCTTCTCTGCCGAGGACGAGAGAAATCCTCGAAAAGCTTCTCATAGCGAAAGGTTGAAAAGCGCGAGCGAAATCCTCGAAAGGCTTTTCGTTGGGAGATTTCGAAAAGAACGAGAGAAACCAGCGAGAGGCTTCCCATCGGGAAAGGTTGAAAAGGGCGAGAGACACTCTCGAGAGACTTCCCATTCCGAAAGGTTTAAAACCGCGAGAGAACATACCATCGAGCAGCTTTCCATCTGGAAGCGTCAAAATGCTGGAAAAATCATCGAGATGAGATTTGCCGAAATGCGAGATGGAAATGAAGCTTTTAGAGTCAAACTTACCGCATTTCTGGTTTAAGTCATAATTTCTCAAAGGAGTCCACCTGCTTATCCAATCTCTTTTTAGCTCACAGGCTATCTAAGCCTGAGAGCTAATGTACCCGTCGGTTCTGTGTGTATGCATGTACGTAACGCGATAACTCTTGATTAAAATGTACGATTTGCTTCAATTTTTTTTATGTTTATTCTGATAAGGCGTTCCGCTGATTAGTTTTGACGGTTCATTGGTTAAGGATAAAGGGAGAGAAGGGGGGCTGCCCCCCCCTCCTTAATTTAGATAAATAGGTTTTTCATGCAGAATTATTCAATTTGCTCCAAATTTCGTATACAGGTTTATTATGTTAAGGAGCTTCCCTGATTAAACTTGGAGGTTCATTAGTTAAGTATGAAGGGGGGAAAGGGGGGTAGACCCCCTCCTTAATTTAGATAAATGGGTTTTTCATGCAGAATTATTCGATTTGCTCCAGATTTGGTATACCGGTTCAATATGTTAAGAAGTTGCCTTGATTAGATTTGGAGGTTTACGGGTTAAGTATAAAATGGGAGAAGGGGGCTGGACCCCCCCCCCCTTAATTTAGATAAATCTGCTTTTCATGCAGAATTATTCGATTTGCCCCAAATTTGGTATACCGGTTTATTATGTTAAGGAACTTCCCTGATTAAACTTGGAAGTTCATTGGTTAAGGATAAAGGGGGAGAAGGGGGCTGCCCGCCCCCTCTTAATTTTCATAAATGAGATTTCATGCAGAATTATTCGATTTGTTCCAAATTTGGTATACCGGTTTATTATGTTAAGGAGCTTCCCTGATTAAACTTGGAAGTTCATTAGTTAAGTATAAAGGGGAGAAAGGGGGGGGGTAGGCCCCCTCCTTAATTTAGATAAATGGGTTTTTCATGCAGAATTATTCGATTTGCTCCAAATTTGATTTACCGGCTTATTATGTTAAGAAGTTGCCTTGATTAGATTTGGAGGTTTACGTGTTAAGTATAAAGGGGGAGAAGGGGGCTGGTCCCCCCTTAATTTAGATAAATGGGCTTTTCATGCAGAATTATTCGATTTGCTCCAAATTTGGTATACCGGTTTATTATGTTAAGGAGCTTCCCTGATTAAACTTGGAAGTTCAATGGTTAAGGATAAAGGGGGAGAAGGGGGCTGGTCCCCCACTTAATTTAGATAAATGGGTTTTTCATGCAGAATTACTCGATTTGTTCCAAATTTGGTATACCGGTTTATTATGTTAATGAGCTTCCCTGATTAAACTTGGAGGTTCATTACTTAAGTATAAAGGGGGGAAAGGGGGGTAGACCCCCTCCTTAATGTAGATAAATGGGTTTTTCATGCAGAATTATTCGATTTGCTCCAAATTTGGGATACCGGTTTATTATGTTAAGAAGCTGCCTTGATTAGATTTGGAGGTTTATGGGTTAAGTATAAAGGGGAGGGGCTGGTCTCCCCCTTAATTTATATAAAAGTGTTTTTCATGAAGAATTATTCGATTTGCTTCAAATTTAATATACCGATTTATTCCGATATGGCGCTTCCTTCATTAGATTTGGAGGTTCATTGGTTAAGTATACAGGGGCGAAAAGGGGGCAAGTCCCCTCCCGTTAATTTAGATAAGTGGATTTTCATGGAGAATTATTCAATTTACTTTAATTTATTTTTTTTCTATGCGCGTTCTGATAAGGAGCTTTCCTGATTAGATTTGGAGGTTCATTATTTAAGTATAAAAGGGTTAAAGGGGTTAGACCACCCTTAATTTAGCGATATGTTTCTTTTTTTCATGCAGAATTATCTGATTTTCTTCAAATTTGATATACTGATTTATTATAGTTAAGGAGTTTCCCTGATTTGATTTGGAGGTTCATTGGTTAAGTATAAAAGGGGCAAACGGGGTATATTTCCCTTCATTTATTTTTTGAGGGACATTATTCTTTGAAATAAGAGTATAATATACAATTAGTGTGAATAACCTGTGAGCTCAATGCCATCAGTTTAACTTGCATTTATATTTTTATTGCTATTAACCGATGTGGGTTATGAAGCATAGTGGTTTATGTATTCAGTTCTGTATAGTCCTAGTTTCAAACTTTACTGTTAAATTTAGTGTCATTTTGCCCCGAATTTTCAATGTTTCTCTTATTTTAGCTCTGCCAAGCTGCCCCATACCTGGAGACTCAGATAAATACTATTTATTAAATATAAAAAGTTCAAAGAGGAAGGTGAGTGAATTCTGGGGTGCGCGAGAGTGGACAAAGGGGGCGGGGCGGGTAATTTTCAAACTTTTACCAAACCTCTCCTTGACATATCATCGGAAAGTCCTTTCACCACTCTTTCATATTATGAACCTTTCTCCTCCCAGACTTGAATTCCGGAATGGGGCGGGGGGTGGGCGGTGCGGGGATGATTTTTTTTTAATTGTAGAGATTTCTACAATAAATATCATTAAATGAGGTTTTTTAATGGAGCTCTCCGATAAATATTATTTATTAAATATAAAATTTTGGTGGCTGCGTGGGGGGTGCTGTGGGTGAAAAGTGGGGCTGCGTGATTTCCGGGTATATTCTGGGATAAAAGAGGGAACCCACGTGGGAGGGGTAGATTTCAAACTTTTTTTTGGACCAGTCATTTGATATATCATCGGAAAGTTTTCGGTTATCATCGGAAAGTTACTCTTTCATATTATGAACCTTTCTTCTTCCCTCCCTATTTTGGCGCCCCGAGAGAGGCACTTTTCGAACTTTTTTGAAATCGTAGGGTTTTTAAACATTTTAGATCGGATTTTTTTACGGAGCCCTCCGATAAATAATTTTTAATATATGAAAATTTCAAAGAGAAGGATGGGCAGGGTATATTTCGGGGGGCACGATAATTGGAATCCTGGGAGTTGGGACTCTTTTCTATCTTTTGCTGATACCCCTCATGTGATATATCATTGGAGAGATCTGTGACTACTTATTGATGTAATGCACCTCCGGTGACCGTCCCCCCACTTTTCCCCCACGGGGTGTTTTTCTAAATTTAGCCGACACCCCTCATGTGACATATCGTTGGAAAGTCCTGTGACCACTTATTCATATTATGCACTTTCCTTGCCCCTGCCCCGTACTTTGCTCCCCGCGGGGGTTCGTTTAATGTATTCCAGTCGAAGTCTTTCTTAAAATGGGGAAATTAAAGATCCAATCTCAAATGACGTAGAAAAATCAATAAAAAATTTTGATCCCTTTTATCATCCTTTAGTTCATGTTTTTGCCACTAGGGGGTGCTTTTGATTCGTATTTCTTTGGCCATTTTGGTGCTAATTGCCGAAAAATTCTAATTTTTGATACTTCAACTCCCCTTACCGCTTCATAGCTACTCGCGTTTTTTCAGCTTTTTTCAACCAGGGGGCACCCTTACAAGACTTTTCCAGTCTTATGGCTCCTTTATAGCCTCCCTTTGGTTTGTTGTTTTTTTATTCCATCTGTTTTCAGTTACCCTATATTTAATAAAATCTGCCTTATATATATGTAAAAACAATGGTTTCAATAATCGATTCTAGAACATCTCCTTTGTAGATTCTCGAAAATAATCGATGACTGTATCGATTGTGTAATTTACGATAACGATTTTTTTCGATTGGTAAATTTTAGAGAATCGCCCATCACTAAGTCCTATCACTACTATGAAATTGTCGGCCAGAATAATAGCTAAGTTTTCCAATAACTGTTTTTAGCTTTTCTCGTTATAATCGATTGTAAAACATCTCGATTGTAGATTCTAGGAATTAATCGATGACTGTATCGATTGTGATTTTTTACGATGACGATTTTTCTCGATTGTCGAATTCTCGAGTATCGCCCATCACTAAGCTTAGCACTCATATTCGTGAAGATGTTAACGTTTTTGTGAAAAACTCAAACCTTTCTTTTTATAGCATACAGAGTTTTCAACCAAATTTAACACAACTTTCCAAAAACCTGACAAAGAACAGTAGAAACAGTTTACTGCAATTAAAACATGAATATATTGAATATTTGATGAGATATGGGCATTTTAATGAGATAATTTTTAACTGCGCATGCGCGGCAGATTTCAAAATTTTTATTTCAGAATTTGGTAGTCAGATATTTAGGGCAACTTATATAAAATGTCTAGTCAAATATCGCGAAAATTCACAAAGATGGGGTCGATATAGTGAGTTGCTTCCTAAAAATAGCTTTATTATAAGGGATTTTACACAACTTTTCAATCAGCTCACTACATCTTCCTAAGTTTTCACAACATTTGACTGGACTTTTTATGGAATTTGCCTCAAAATACTGAGTACCAAATTATGAAATAAAAATTTGAAATGAAATAAAATCGTCCGCGCATGCGCAGTTAAAAATTATCTCATAAAAATGCCCATATCTTATCAAATTTTCAATATATTCATGTTTGAATTGCAGTATACTGTTTCTACTGTTCTTTGTCAGGTTTTTGTAAAGTTGTGTTAAATTTGGTTGAAAACTCTGTATGCTATAAAAAAAAAGTTTGAGTTTTTCACAAAAACGTTAACATCTTCACGAATATGAGTGCTATGCTTACACAAATGCATACAAACGTTTAACAGGACCCAAATAGTCATTTACCACAGTGACAAACCATTTCCAGCCTTTCCTGTTACATAGGTGATCGCAAATATTATTTTATTATTAAATTTATTATTAGCCACCTAATTGTACTTCCGACTAAATCTTCACCGAGAAATATGAAATGAAACATGTTCTTTTCATCCCAGAAGTTCAAGAACAATTCGCCAATAAGTTTTGTAGATATTCGACAAAACGTGTGCAATCGAACGCATTTAGCCCGTGTACCTTAACTTTTGGAGGCCAGTATAGTATAAGATACTACTCACAGTAATAAAATACATATATATTCCGAATATATTTGTATTTTATTTCTGTGAGTATGTTATTTTAATTGAAGATTTTTTTAATATATTGTATATACTGATTAGCCGTTCTTATGTTATTATGTTCTTATATATGTCTACATTTATTGTAACACAATGTAATAAGTGCTTTTAATAATAACTTTTCCACTATGTTGGAAAGTGTTAAAACTGTACACCTGCCTTTATTGGCAGACCGTTTATGATAAAAATCATACTAAAGATGTCATTAGACTCGGAATATTGTCTTCTTTCAGAACATGAATTTAATTTTTGAAATAGGGGTAGTAGTAGGAAAAGGAGAGTTCGGGGACAGCCGCAGGCGGTATTGCGGTATGCACCGCCTGCGGCACCGCGGCCTGCACCGCAGCACCGCCGCCTCCACCCCCGTGCCCCCTCCTCCCACACCGCCTCCGGTCCCGCCTGCGACAAGGCACCCCCTCCAACACCGCCCCCTAGCGGGAAAAATAAAGTTCTACTCTAACATGAGAGTTGAACGTTAGATCGACTAGATTATCATGCTATAAGATGAAGATTAAATTTACATTTGAATTTTGAACAACTTTTACCTTAATCAGTATTATTAATTAAGCAAAACAATGGAAAATATCAATTTTTAATGAAAAAGCTGAATTTTTTCAAGTACAAGATCAGAATATACTTTTAAATGGTGAAAGTTAAACGCGTATATTTGAATTTTGAACAATTTTTACCTTAATCAGTATTATTAATTAAGCAAAACAATGGAAAATATCAATTTTTAATGAAAAAGCTGATTTTTTTCAAGTACAAGATCAGAATATACTTTCAAATGGTGAAAGTTAAACGCTTATATTTGAATTTTGAACAATCTTTGCCTTAATGAGTATTATTAATTAAGCAAAACAGTGGAAAATATTGCTTTTTAATGAAAAAGATTGATTTACACTATATAAGATATGGTTAAATGGAGAAGATTATCGTACTATTGAATGATGATTATTAAATTTATATTTGTATAATCAACCTCTTAAAGAGTATCATTAATTAAGCAAAACAATGAAGAATAACAATTTTAAAGGAAAAAAGCCGATTTCTGTAGATTATTTTCATCTACAAGATCAGAATATCAATTTAAATTGAGAAAGTTAAACATATATTTGAATTTTGAACAATCTTTACCTTAATGAGTATTATTAATTATGCAAAATAACAAAAAAATATAAATTTTAATGGAAAAAGCAGATTTATTTATTTTTTTTTTTTTCCAACCATAAAATGAGAATATCGTCTTAAAATGGAAATTTAAACATACATTTCAGTTTGAGAACAACCCTCACCTTAATTAATATTGATTAACTGAACAAATAACAAAAGTTAATATGGAATAAAAAGATGAATTTTATTAACTTTTATACTAATTTGTGATTTTAACAGACATTTAAACACTAGTTATGTAAGATTTAAAACCTTAGACAAATACGTCCTAAGACATATTAATCAATATTAATCATAATTAATCAAAATAAATTCTTTCAGCTTAATCAATAACTGAAAATTTATCATTTAAAATATAAATATATATATATATTCATGATTGTACATATAAAAATGAGTTTACAAGCTAATTTCCTGAATTTTTAGAAGATTCAACAGAATATTTTCAACAAGTCTGGTATAAGAAAAAATAATTTCAACCCCTATTCACTATCGTCAACCGCTCACATTCCTTAAGCTTGGGGGAACACAACAATAGAGTTCTGACGTCACAAAAGTATATCGGAAAAATGTTTACATCCAAAAAAAAAAAAAAAAAAAAAAAAATATATCAATTTTTATGCTTCTTCTCAACTGTTAAATGAAAGATATAAACTTATATTTTAGTTTTGAACAATCATTACCTTAATGATTATTAATAATTAAGCAGAACAATGGATTATTATACTAATATTTCTTTTTTATGAAAAAGACACATTTAAACGAATTCGGTTAACATTTACACTACTTTGAGATTTTATCATCCTTTTTTAGACGTTAGTTATGTAATATTTAATTCGTTACACGACTATACCCCAAAATATATTCAATCTAATTTCCTTAATTTTAGCAGATTCAACAGAATTTTTTCGATAGGGCTAGTAATAAGATAATAATTCCAGATCACATTCACTGCACGCTACCCCTGGCATTCTTCAAACTTGGGAAGGGACCACAAACAGTCTCTGACGTCATATTCGAACCAATTTTTTAGTTCATGTTTACTGCACCTGGTAAACTACAAAGCATTACAGAAAATGTTTCCGTTCAAGAAAAATATCAGTTTTTAAGTAAAAAGAGACTGAATTCTTTACAACTGTTACATGAAAGATGTAAACATTTATTTTAGTTTTGAACAACCATAACCTTAATAAATTTTTATAAGTGAAAAAATAACAAAGGAAAATATTATATTTTAATGAAAGAAGACAAATTTAAACGAATTTGATTGACTCTTACACTAGTTGGAAACTGTAAATGAGTAAAATTGTTTTATGAGTTCATTTAATCATTGACACATTCGAGATTTTGTACATATATCCGAATTTTGAATGAACAGCATCTTAATGAATATTAATAATTAAGTAAAACAATGGAAAATATCAATTTTTAAGGAAAAAGATCAGAATATCAGCATAAAAGAGGAAAGATACGAGGATTTCAACTTAAAAGGGAAATTTAAACATTTATTTCAGTTTTTGAAAAATCATTACCTTAATGAATTTTAATAATTGAACAAATAACTAGGGAAAATATTATTCTTTAATGATAAAAGACAAATTTAAACGAATTTGATTAACTTGTACACTAGTTTGAGATTTTATCCTCCTTATAGATGCTACCTATGTAGAATTTTAACTTTTCAACGATACACACTTTAAGAAATACTCATTACTAAACAAAATAAATTAATTTTAATCTAATCAATAACTGAAAATTACACATTTTAAAAATATTTTCATGAATGTGCATAAAAATACGAGTTTACAAACTAATATCCTTATTTTTATTACATTTAACTAAATTTTTCTACATTCAAGCTTAATTTTTATACACAAAGCATTATTTAATCAAATCCAGTACTTTCAGAGTTAACGAAATTCACCGATTTTCACTTTTTAAACTAATCCTATGAGTTAAAAAACAAGAGCACCTCCTATAATTTTATAGCATTGGGAATTAGCAACACATTAAAACTTAAACATAATAATAATAAAAATAAAAGTTATTAAATAATTGCTTAGTGCATAACTTTCCCTCAAAATGAAAAACAAATGAATTCTTGAAATCCCCAATCTTACCAAGTAAAGAAAAATAAATAAATAAATAAATAAAATTAAAATAATTATTCGCCCTTGGACGGATTCGAACCGCCAACCCCATGGTTAACAGCCATATACGCTATCCAATTGCGCTACAAGGGCATCGAAGATTTTTGAATTATTGCAATACTTATCTACATCAAACTCGATTCTTGCTCCTATATATTTTACCATTACATAATTTTAACAAATTTACATCGAATTTGTAAGATTTTAACACTTTGATGACATACACCTCAAGAAATATTCATAATTAAACAAAAAATAATCTTATCAATAACTGGAAATTTCACATTTAAAACACATATTTTCGTGATTGTACACATAAAAATAACAGTTTACAAACCAATTTCCACAATTTTATCACATTCGAACTTAATTTTTACACACAAAACATTATTTAATCATATTCTATACTTTATGATTCAGTGAAATTCGGACTAGTCTAGGTTATTCTGCTCATATTATTAATCAAATTGTCTTATGTTTCACCTTGCATTTCGAAGATTTTCGAATTATCATCCATCAAGTTGCGTAAAACATAAATACTATCTTTATAGTTTAATGATACATAGTATACATGACTAGCCTGAGTTATTCTATCCATATTATTAACCAAATTATCATATGTTTCATCTTACACATCGAAGATTTCTGAATTTTCATCCATCAAGTTGCTTAAAATATTAATACTACGTTTATAGTTCTAATGATGCATAGCATACATGAATGCAATCTTTAATTTTAACATTTCACATTTCAAATAACCTATTTCAAAGCCAAACTATATGAATTTTTACTACAATGCTTATCACAGAACAATTTACGCTTCACACTTGTCTAATAATTATTAGATATGTATTCCTCAGAAATATTACTACCATATGAATAAGTGAAGAAAATGTAATATATATATATATATATATTAAATAACCCCATACACGAAAAGTATCACAGAAGGAAAATACTAATAATCAATTAAAATAATTAACTATTACATAAAATTCCATCTATTACATATAAAACTTCAACTGATGAATGAAAAATATGCAAATTAGCAAAATAAAATTTACAAAAGTAAGAAAAAATACAAGTTATTGAAAATTTAATTTAAAAAAAAAAAGCCTTTTGAAAATTGCAAGTTTAACTCCTACCTTAAATGTCATTACCACTATCTCTTCGCAGAATATAATAATCTATGGTTTGCTATAACAGAATTTCTTGATAACATTTATTACACTACTGATTTGTACGCATGCGTGAGTTGTCACGTGATCAAAACGTTTGAGAATAATATAAATTTTCGAAAAGCAACGCAGCATTTCTCATTTCAACTGTTAGACTTAAGGGAGAAGATAACTTTAGTGCACAACTCTGATAAATTTCCAGATTTTAATTCAAGTGGGGAATCGATTTCTTTGTTAGTGAATAAAGTAAGTTTTAGTATATCATTGCAATATATAATAATAAAAATAAACAATGAATAAATTATTATTTATATATTAAACCTTTTCTAAGTATATAAATATATTTCTTTTATTGTACAGATGTTGCAGCAAGATGAATCATAACAGCAGCAATCCTCTTTATCAGAAATGGATGATCTGAATGATTCGCTCTTAGCACATGTAGAGTTAAAGAATAATAAATATGTAAGTACTTAGATATGAAATACTATTATTCATATATGAAACGTAATTAGAGTAAATTTAAAATCAAATATTTTATTGTTTGTAATTTAACAAATGTTTTTTATCCATATCATTGAAGAGAATTCTAATTGTTTACATTTATTTCTCTCACAGATGTGTTCTATTTGCTACAAACAATTTTTAAGTAAATGGAATTTAAAAGAACATACACAGATCCATACAGATGAAAAACCCTATACTTGTGAAGATTGCCAAAAGCCGTTTTCAAGAAAATATGAATCAAAAATGCATACTACATCATATAGTCTATCACCAGCTGTATGTAAACTTTGTGAAGATATTCAAGAAATAACCAGACGTTTGAAGAATTTAACAATCAAGGGAGAGATTTAGACTATGTACTCAACCTATTTGCATAAGAGTTACCACAATATCCCAAAATTGAAATTTCGAAGGCACACAGTGTAAAGAAATTTTTGTTACCCATGATTCTCGTAACCACCATGAATTTGGATATTATTCATAATGTATTCCTTAAATTGTTATAATAAATATTCTTTTATCTGCACTTATCGACGTGTTTATTTATATCTCCTAACATTTTAAACGAAAAACGCTTTCCCATCTTAAAAAATTTCATAAGAACACATAAAAATTAACAGATGAATGAAAAAATATGCATGTTCACAAAGTTTTCTATATATATTTACAAAAATGTTTACAAAATAAAAAATTTGCAAGAGTAAAAGACAAAATTCACAAAATTAAAAAAAAAATACAACATAACATTTTTTTTCTTCTTACAAATGTGGGTTTTTAGAAAAGTAGGAAAAAAAATACACTTAGTTTTTTTTTTCAAAAGTGAAAAAAAAAATATTTTTACAAAAAATATTTTTACAAAAAATATTTTTACAAAAAAATTTTTTACAAAAAATATTTTTACAAAAAATTTTTTTACAAAAAATTTCTTTTACGAAAAATTTTTTTTACAAAAATTTTTTTTTACAAAATTTTTTTTTACAAAAAATTTTTTTACAAAAATATTTTTACAAAAAAAAATTATAACATAAAAAAATAATAAAAAAAATTTACGAAATTTGTGAAAAGAAAATTGCAAAAAAGTTTGAAAAAAATTTACAAAAAAGTTATGAAAAAGTTTCAAAAAATGATATTTTAAATATAGTGTATAATGGTTGGCCAACCATTATAATACTATTTAAAATATCATTTTTTGAAACTTTTTCATAACTTTTTTGTAAATTTTTTTCAAACTTTTTTGCAATTTTCTTTTCACAAATTTCGTAAATTTTTTTTATTATTTTTTTATGTTATAATTTTTTTTGTAAAAATATTTTTGTAAAAAAATTTTTTGTAAAAAAAAATTTTTGTAAAAAAAAATTTTTGTAAAAAAAATTTTTTGTAAAAGAAATTTTTTGTAAAAAAATTTTTTGTAAAAATATTTTTTGTAAAAATATTTTTTGTAAAAATATTTTTTGTAAAAATATTTTTTTTTTTCACTTTTGAAAAAAAAAAATCTAAGTGTATTTTTTTTCCTACTTTTCTAAAAACCCACATTTGTAAGAAGAAAAAAAATGTTATGTTGTATTTTTTTTTTAATTTTGTGAATTTTGTCTTTTACTCTTGCAAATTTTTTATTTTGTAAACATTTTTGTAAATATATATAGAAAACTTTGTGAACATGCATATTTTTTCATTCATCTGTTAATTTTTATGTGTTCTTATGAAATTTTTTAAGATGGGAAAGCGTTTTTCGTTTAAAATGTTAGGAGATATAAATAAACACGTCGATAAGTGCAGATAAAAGAATATTTATTATAACAATTTAAGGAATACATTATGAATAATATCCAAATTCATGGTGGTTACGAGAATCATGGGTAACAAAAATTTCTTTACACTGTGTGCCTTCGAAATTTCAATTTTGGGATATTGTGGTAACTCTTATGCAAATAGGTTGAGTACATAGTCTAAATCTCTCCCTTGATTGTTAAATTCTTCAAACGTCTGGTTATTTCTTGAATATCTTCACAAAGTTTACATACAGCTGGTGATAGACTATATGATGTAGTATGCATTTTTGATTCATATTTTCTTGAAAACGGCTTTTGGCAATCTTCACAAGTATAGGGTTTTTCATCTGTATGGATCTGTGTATGTTCTTTTAAATTCCATTTACTTAAAAATTGTTTGTAGCAAATAGAACACATCTGTGAGAGAAATAAATGTAAACAATTAGAATTCTCTTCAATGATATGGATAAAAAACATTTGTTAAATTACAAACAATAAAATATTTGATTTTAAATTTACTCTAATTACGTTTCATATATGAATAATAGTATTTCATATCTAAGTACTTACATATTTATTATTCTTTAACTCTACATGTGCTAAGAGCGAATCATTCAGATCATCCATTTCTGATAAAGAGGATTGCTGCTGTTATGATTCATCTTGCTGCAACATCTGTACAATAAAAGAAATATATTTATATACTTAGAAAAGGTTTAATATATAAATAATAATTTATTCATTGTTTATTTTTATTATTATATATTGCAATGATATACTAAAACTTACTTTATTCACTAACAAAGAAATCGATTCCCCACTTGAATTAAAATCTGGAAATTTATCAGAGTTGTGCACTAAAGTTATCTTCTCCCTTAAGTCTAACAGTTGAAATGAGAAATGCTGCGTTGCTTTTCGAAAATTTATATTATTCTCAAACGTTTTGATCACGTGACAACTCACGCATGCGTACAAATCAGTAGTGTAATAAATGTTATCAAGAAATTCTGTTATAGCAAACCATAGATTATTATATTCTGCGAAGAGATAGTGGTAATGACATTTAAGGTAGGAGTTAAACTTGCAATTTTCAAAAGGCTTTTTTTTTTAAATTAAATTTTCAATAACTTGTATTTTTTCTTACTTTTGTAAATTTTATTTTGCTAATTTGCATATTTTTCATTCATCAGTTGAAGTTTTATATGTAATAGATGGAATTTTATGTAATAGTTAATTATTTTAATTGATTATTAGTATTTTCCTTCTGTGATACTTTTCGTGTATGGGGTTATTTAATATATATATATATATATATTACATTTTCTTCACTTATTCATATGGTAATAATATTTCTGAGGAATACGTATCTAATAATTATTAGACAAGTGTGAAGCGTAAATTGTTCTGTGATAAGCATTGTAGTAAAAATTCATATAGTTTGGCTTTGAAATAGGTTATTTGAAATGTGAAATGTTAAAATTAAAGATTGCATTCATGTATGCTATGCATCATTAGAACTATAAACGTAGTATTAATATTTTAAGCAACTTGATGGATGAAAATTCAGAAATCTTCGATGTGTAAGATGAAACATATGATAATTTGGTTAATAATATGGATAGAATAACTCAGGCTAGTCATGTATACTATGTATCATTAAACTATAAAGATAGTATTTATGTTTTACGCAACTTGATGGATGATAATTCGAAAATCTTCGAAATGCAAGGTGAAACATAAGACAATTTGATTAATAATATGAGCAGAATAACCTAGACTAGTCCGAATTTCACTGAATCATAAAGTATAGAATATGATTAAATAATGTTTTGTGTGTAAAAATTAAGTTCGAATGTGATAAAATTGTGGAAATTGGTTTGTAAACTGTTATTTTTATGTGTACAATCACGAAAATATGTGTTTTAAATGTGAAATTTCCAGTTATTGATAAGATTATTTTTTGTTTAATTATGAATATTTCTTGAGGTGTATGTCATCAAAGTGTTAAAATCTTACAAATTCGATGTAAATTTGTTAAAATTATGTAATGGTAAAATATATAGGAGCAAGAATCGAGTTTGATGTAGATAAGTATTGCAATAATTCAAAAATCTTCGATGCCCTTGTAGCGCAATTGGATAGCGTATATGGCTGTTAACCATGGGGTTGGCGGTTCGAATCCGTCCAAGGGCGAATAATTATTTTAATTTTATTTATTTATTTATTTATTTTTCTTTACTTAGTAAGATTGGGGATTTCAAGAATTCATTTGTTTTTCATTTTGAGGGAAAGTTATGCACTAAGCAATTATTTAATAACTTTTATTTTTATTATTATTATGTTTAAGTTTTAATGTGTTGCTAATTCCCAATGCTATAAAATTATAGGAGGTGCTCTTGTTTTTTAACTCATAGGATTAGTTTAAAAAGTGAAAATCGGTGAATTTCGTTAACTCTGAAAGTACTGGATTTGATTAAATAATGCTTTGTGTATAAAAATTAAGCTTGAATGTAGAAAAATTTAGTTAAATGTAATAAAAATAAGGATATTAGTTTGTAAACTCGTATTTTTATGCACATTCATGAAAATATTTTTAAAATGTGTAATTTTCAGTTATTGATTAGATTAAAATTAATTTATTTTGTTTAGTAATGAGTATTTCTTAAAGTGTGTATCGTTGAAAAGTTAAAATTCTACATAGGTAGCATCTATAAGGAGGATAAAATCTCAAACTAGTGTACAAGTTAATCAAATTCGTTTAAATTTGTCTTTTATCATTAAAGAATAATATTTTCCCTAGTTATTTGTTCAATTATTAAAATTCATTAAGGTAATGATTTTTCAAAAACTGAAATAAATGTTTAAATTTCCCTTTTAAGTTGAAATCCTCGTATCTTTCCTCTTTTATGCTGATATTCTGATCTTTTTCCTTAAAAATTGATATTTTCCATTGTTTTACTTAATTATTAATATTCATTAAGATGCTGTTCATTCAAAATTCGGATATATGTACAAAATCTCGAATGTGTCAATGATTAAATGAACTCATAAAACAATTTTACTCATTTACAGTTTCCAACTAGTGTAAGAGTCAATCAAATTCGTTTAAATTTGTCTTCTTTCATTAAAATATAATATTTTCCTTTGTTATTTTTTCACTTATAAAAATTTATTAAGGTTATGGTTGTTCAAAACTAAAATAAATGTTTACATCTTTCATGTAACAGTTGTAAAGAATTCAGTCTCTTTTTACTTAAAAACTGATATTTTTCTTGAACGGAAACATTTTCTGTAATGCTTTGTAGTTTACCAGGTGCAGTAAACATGAACTAAAAAATTGGTTCGAATATGACGTCAGAGACGGTTTGTGGTCCCTTCCCAAGTTTGAAGAATGCCAGGGGTAGCGTGCAGTGAATGTGATCTGGAATTATTATCTTATTACTAGCCCTATCGAAAAAATTCTGTTGAATCTGCTAAAATTAAGGAAATTAGATTGAATATATTTTGGGGTATAGTCGTGTAACGAATTAAATATTACATAACTAACGTCTAAAAAAGGATGATAAAATCTCAAAGTAGTGTAAATGTTAACCGAATTCGTTTAAATGTGTCTTTTTCATAAAAAAGAAATATTAGTATAATAATCCATTGTTCTGCTTAATTATTAATAATCATTAAGGTAATGATTGTTCAAAACTAAAATATAAGTTTATATCTTTCATTTAACAGTTGAGAAGAAGCATAAAAATTGATATATTTTTTTTTTTTTTTTTTTTTTTTTTTTGGATGTAAACATTTTTCCGATATACTTTTGTGACGTCAGAACTCTATTGTTGTGTTCCCCCAAGCTTAAGGAATGTGAGCGGTTGACGATAGTGAATAGGGGTTGAAATTATTTTTTCTTATACCAGACTTGTTGAAAATATTCTGTTGAATCTTCTAAAAATTAAGGAAATTAGCTTGTAAACTCATTTTTATATGTACAATCATGAATATATATATATATTTATATTTTAAATGATAAATTTTCAGTTATTGATTAAGCTGAAAGAATTTATTTTGATTAATTATGATTAATATTGATTAATATGTCTTAGGACGTATTTGTCTAAGGTTTTAAATCTTACATAACTAGTGTTTAAATGTCTGTTAAAATCACAAATTAGTATAAAAGTTAATAAAATTCATCTTTTTATTCCATATTAACTTTTGTTATTTGTTCAGTTAATCAAAATTAATTAAGGTGAGGGTTGTTCTCAAACTGAAATGTATGTTTAAATTTCCATTTTAAGACGATATTCTCATTTTATGGTTGGAAAAAAAAATAAATAAATAAATCTGCTTTTTCCATTAAAATTTATATTTTTTTGTTATTTTGCATAATTAATAATACTCATTAAGGTAAAGATTGTTCAAAATTCAAATATATGTTTAACTTTCTCAATTTAAATTGATATTCTGATCTTGTAGATGAAAATAATCTACAGAAATCGGCTTTTTTCCTTTAAAATTGTTATTCTTCATTGTTTTGCTTAATTAATGATACTCTTTAAGAGGTTGATTATACAAATATAAATTTAATAATCATCATTCAATAGTACGATAATCTTCTCCATTTAACCATATCTTATATAGTGTAAATCAGTCTTTTTCATTAAAAAGCAATATTTTCCACTGTTTTGCTTAATTAATAATACTCATTAAGGCAAAGATTGTTCAAAATTCAAATATAAGCGTTTAACTTTCACCATTTGAAAGTATATTCTGATCTTGTACTTGAAAAAATTCAGCTTTTTCATTAAAAATTGATATTTTCCATTGTTTTGCTTAATTAATAATACTGATTAAGGTAAAAATTGTTCAAAATTCAAATATACGCGTTTAACTTTCACCATTTAAAAGTATATTCTGATCTTGTACTTGAAAAAATTCAGCTTTTTCATTAAAAATTGATATTTTCCATTGTTTTGCTTAATTAATAATACTGATTAAGGTAAAAGTTGTTCAAAATTCAAATGTAAATTTAATCTTCATCTTATAGCATGATAATCTAGTCGATCTAACGTTCAACTCTCATGTTAGAGTAGAACTTTATTTTTCCCGCTAGGGGGCGGTGTTGGAGGGGGTGCCTTGTCGCAGGCGGGACCGGAGGCGGTGTGGGAGGAGGGGGCACGGGGGTGGAGGCGGCGGTGCTGCGGTGCAGGCCGCGGTGCCGCAGGCGGTGCATACCGCAATACCGCCTGCGGCTGTCCCCGAACTCTCCTTTTCCTACTACTAGGGGTCGTCTACATAGTAAAAATTGCTTCAATTTTTCAAATAGTAACACCCACTTTTGACACCATTTTAAAATTCCTTGGACCAAGGCTGCTCTGAAAAAGGGTATCGTTTTTATGCTTTTTATTAACCCCTTGAGGTCGGGCGACCGGTATACGTGCCACTTAAGGTGCTCAGAATCCTTCATTATTCCCACCAGTTATTTTTTTTATTGCAACCCGTAAGGCATGGTGACGTCACGGCGACGTCGTTGTGAAGTCACACTGTGATTTTGTGACCGTCGATGTGACGTCACAGTGACTAGAATGCGAGGTCGTTATGGCCGTTTTAGAGGTCGTTTGTGACGTCACATTGTGACCACTCTGTGAAGTCACGGTGTGACAAATTTGTGAAAAGTGTGTCATTTGTGACTATTTTGGCATTAAATTTGTGACGAACCTGTGACGAAAGCGACAATGCTTTGAAGTCACACTGTGACCAATTTGTGAAATATGTGTCATTTGTGACGAACTTGTCATAAACACTGTGATTTCAAATGAAAATCAAATTTCAAATTAATTGCTTAAAAGACGCAAATAGTGAAAAAGGTTCCATGCTGGGACTCGAACCCGGGCCATTAGTACAGCGCACTGACATTCTACCGACTAAATCACATGAAACGATACCCAGGCTAGAAAATTTCTCACTATTACATGATGGCGAGGCTACAAACTCAGCACAATATGGAATATTTAGCTTGAACCACCAACATGATGCAAACACGAAACTTAATTAAATCCAGCATCGATTGAAATTATATTAATACTTGGAAATTTTTCCAGAGAGAACCATTCGCCTTGCATACAATATTTCAAATGAAAATAAAATTTCAAATTAATTACTTAAAAGGCAATTTTAATTTGAAATGTTGTATGCAAGGCGAATGTTTCTCCATGGAAAAATTTCCAATTATTAATATAGTTTCAATCGATGCTGGATTTCATTAAGTTTCGTGTTTACCCCATGTCGGTGGCTCACGATAAATATTCCATCTTGTGCTGCGTTTGTAGCCTTGCCAACTTGTAATAGTGAGAAATTTTACAGACTGGGCGTCGTTCCATGTGGTTTAGTCGGTAGAATGTCAGTGTGCTATACTGATGGCCCGGCTTCGAGTCCCGGCATGGAATCTTTTTCACTATGTTGGCCTTTGCGCCTTTTAAGCAATTAATTTGATATTTGATTTTCATTTAAAATATTGTATATAAGGCGAAGGATTCTCTCTGGAAAATTTCTAAGTATTAATACAGCGATGAATTTTGAAATAACCTTTTCCTGTAAATATAAAATCTTATCTTTTTACCGTAATTTTTAGCAAAATATCGCTGTTTTGGAGTCCTATTCTTCTAAAACATTTTAAATTTTTCCACTTAAAAAACAATGCTTATCAACTGACATATTTTTTTATTCAGTTCTATGCTTGATATTAAGTTCTATGCTTGATATTGAGTTCAAGCTTGATATTTAGAATCTGTAATTTTTTTTTAATTTGTTGTGATTTGTCATTGCTTTATTAAATACGAACATGGAGACTAACGGATATTAATACAACTATTATTTATAGAGCGGCATGATAAGCGATATTTATTTAAATTTTTTATTCCCGTGTATATTGTATTTTGTGAATATGAGCTAAATAGATTTGGTATGTTTTATAGGAAAAGACTGATCTGGGAAATAGTAAAAGAACGAGTAAGAAAAATCATGTGTTAATCATAGATTATAAAGTACTTTCCAACACTTTCTGAATGCTTTAACAAGACATCGTAATTTAGGGAAATGACGTAAATGAGATAACTAAGTAAACATTTTAGAAAATTCATAAAACATTTGAAAAATTGATTTCAGCAGTTACCGTCCATAGCCAAATATGTTTTCCAATTCTTTTGAACAGCCCTGTATTTGATCTGTAGGTTGATACACTGAGAAAAATGAAGTACTCAAAAATAAGTAATACTCATATCGTAAGTAATACTCAAAATATTCAATTCGATATAAGTAATACTCAAAAATACTCATATCGAATTGAATATTTTTGGATCAAAAATGAACCCATGCTTTCTCTATTTTGAAACATCACATGTTATCAAACACAAACAAACGAATAGTTTTGTACCCTGTAATGGTTCGTTTCATTTATGGCGGCATAAATGATGTTTATTAATGTAAATATTAAATTATGCACAGCATTTTAAAAATAATTTAAAAGTGCTTGGAAATAATGCTCTTGTCATAAAAATATTCGATTTGAGTATCTTGTTAAGAATTTTGCTATTTTTCTTAATAAATAATCAATTAAACATTTCTTGTTAAGAACTTTGAACGGGAAATAGATATCAGTACATTTTTACTTTAAATTTTAGGTTTTTCTTTTTATTTGCGGGGGGGGGGGGGGGGCAGTACATAAAGATTCATATTTGATCACAACCAATGAATAAAAAATGAGTACATGTGTTTCTCAACTTTGAGTACATTTGGATCGGAGCTATTTTGAGTATGTGGCGCATTTAAAATTGAGTACTTTTTACTCAATTTTGACTTCCCATTTTTTTAAGTGTATATATACTATATAATGGGAAAATCTAGTTTAGCAAGAAAATGCCTCACAGGTTGAAATTCTTTTTCAGCAATTTATACTAATGTATGGAAACATACTTGAATACTTTTGTACAACCCTGTAGTTTACCTAGAATCTTTATTACACGCCACTATTTAGTTAAAATTTAATTCAAACTAAGACACTCTTAAAACTGCTGAAATCACATTTCCAGAAATTATAATTTATAGACGGCCATGTATCCAATTCTTTACGTGACCCTGTATATCATTTTATCTACATTCTACAAATATTTCTTGGTAAATTAAATGCAGTTCAGCAAAAAAAAAGCATAACTCATTTAAAAACAACCTTTAAGCAATTTGCGCCCATACCCAGTAATCCTTACGAATACTTTTGTGTAGCCTTGTATAGGAATTATAGCATTTATATACACCATATACTATGCATTAATATAGTGAATATTAAAAGCGCATATCATAATTAAAAATAAATTTCCAGCAATCATCGCTAATGAACAGTACTTCGGATACAATATAGTATCTGAAATATTTTGTGTGTCCCTGTAAATGCTATATACGTATTATTCGTATTATACATGAAATAATTTATAGTATGTAAACCTCAGCGACATATATCAATTTCATTATATATGAAATAGATTAATATAATTAAAGTATGCCGCAAAAAATTCCCTCCACCCCTATATCATTATGTATTTGAATTCCTTTTTTAGTCCTGTAAATGAACAATAACTATTCTTTGCATCGCATAGTCAACAGAATGCATATTTTAGTGCACTTCATAAATGCATATAAATTTTATTCTGTTTGAAAGCGTGCGTAAAATCATAAAAAATCATTTGAAACGATTTTTTCCCATAGGTCGTAATGTAACGGAAAACTTTTGGCTGTCCCTGTAAATGACCAAAGCGTGCTACAAACTTCATTACAAATAGGTACCGTGCTATGGTAAACGTCAATAACATCCAAAAATTTCAGGGCAATCCGAGTATATTTTCGAGAGTTAGAGTGCGGACAGACTGCTAGACGGACAGACGGAGAGACAAACCGAAGTCATAAGCACTTTTCAACTTGTGTCCTTTATTATGTATCCTGTATTATATGAACTTTTAAAAAATATATACTAAAGCAGTTTAATCTATAACTTCCCATAAGGCATGAAAAACACTTTGTTTCAATGCTTAAATATCATATTTTACTTTTTAGTGCCAATAATTACGCGTATCATAAACGTAGAAAATGAATTTACAATAAAAGAAAATTTAATAACCGATTCAGAATGTCTATAATTAAATGTTTGATTAAAATCACAAACAGAAAAAAATGCTTACATACAATTAAAAAAAATAAATATACCAATTTGAAAAACACTAAAAATAATAATTAGTATTTATAATTGTACTATTAAACAACAGCAAATTCAATAGATAAATTAAATGCATTATTAGATTTAACAATATCTCAAAAATATTTCCATCTGGTATAAGGAATTCCTATTATTTTATAATTTCAGCAAATGTTAAATCTGAAAACATTGGTTTGAAGATTTAGGATTTTGAAAGATAATTTAAAATATTATTAGCACTAAAAGAAAATTCTTTCAAATGTTTCACTACTGTAATATGTAAAAATACATTTTCCCAGTATAATGTTAATTTCTAATCTGAAACAGTTTCGTAATCTCATGATAATCGAACATCATATTTAACCCCAAAATAATAATAACTATAAGTGTTAGTAATCAAAAAATAGTAAGAAGCCGATAAAATAATTCCAAATCATTGTCGTTCCGTACATTTTCAATCTCAAGTAAGAGTAAATTAATGTTTATATTAATTCCAGTATGAATGTAGGCATGCACAGTCTCTACGCATTTTTTTTTTTTTTTTTTTTTTCAAACGATGGCAGATTAAGATATTTTTCTTTACAGTTATCGAATTTGAAAATATCGCTTACTGACAGTTAAAGATCAGTCTCTTACAAATATAACATAAAACTATTTAACTCATATGTACAAATCAGGAATAAAATATTTAAATTAAATAAAACTTACATATACGTTCTATTAATATCCGTGTATCCTAAAATGGTCATTTCCTTATCTTAAAGTGTTGTAGACGTGGTGAAGGTGATGTTCTAAAAACAGTGAACTATTTATTTCCCGCGTCTTCTCATGTTTATTTTTTTGTGGGCAGACGATTTTCAAGCAGATGGTCTGGTACAGATTATTTGTTTTTGCATGCAAGAGATATGAAACTTGAATGCGCAGTAATTTTCTGAAAGTATGGTTAATTAAAATTTTGTATTTGAAGAAATGTCCAATGTATTTAATCTTTTTTTTTTATCCGTACCAAATAATTCAAGTTAAAATGTATTGTAAAGTTCCTTCTTTCTAAATAATTATAATAATAATATTCATAATTAGAGTTTATTAGATATACCATTGTTTAAATTTTCAAAAGGTGTAAAAATTTAATGGTAATAACGAGACCCCCTTTTTTTTCTTTTTTGTTTTTAAAGTAAAGTTTGTTTTGCACAAATTTTGTATATTTCTTTTATTTTCGGAAAATCCTAATTTTATTTAAAAAGTCTGAAAGAAGTAGAATTTATGACTTGAATACAAATTATAAAAATATTCTAAAGCAAGAAATGCATAGATGACTAAACTCTGAAGACTCTTTCTACGTACTCATTAAAAGGTGCAGATTTAACTGTAACAGAAATTTTTTATTTTGAAACCACAGAAGTGTTTCGAATAATCCTGGTCGGTAAAAAAAGAAATAAATAAATAAATTTCCTCCCAGCAAACTAAATATGTAAAGTGTATAAATTTAATATTCCTAATTCTAAATATATTATCCAAATGCTAGATAAAATTGAAATCATGAAAAAGTATACATTCACTATCTTAGATATCAAATTGATAAAATATAGCCTGAAAATTTAGTTTATTAATGCATGTATCGTGCACTTTATTTATTATGCCCCCCCCCCCCCCCCACCTTTAGTGACAGAATTTACCATTTGCTATCCACTAATATATTTTATTCCTTATGCCATGTAACTCGTGACTGTTTAAAATATTTCTCTTCATTTTCAAAGATTTTTGAAGTTCATATTTTTGTCACACTATGACTTACAATATGGTGTTTTTTTGTCACATGTGTGACGTGACGTACGTTACATAGCAGTGACATAACAGTGACCTCACAATTTTTTTTTTATTGCCAGAAAAACATAATTTTACAGTAAATAACATGTTTTAAAGAATTTTCGTAATTTTTTAAAGATTTCTAAGAAGTTCACATCTCAGTCACAATGTGACATCACTGAGTGGTGGCATTTTGGTCACAGATGTGACGTGACCACAGTGACTTACAGTGACGTCACAACGACGTCACCGTGACCATGCATGCTATGAGGGAAAGTTTACCTTATTTAATCAGAGCATTTTTGCAATTCGATTACAGATTTTTTTTTTTTTTTGTTTTGAAAAACCGATGGCAAAAGATTAAAAATTAAGCAAAGAGTTCTCGTCGCGGAGGGGTTAAGTCATCATAGAGTCATAAAAGAAAATTTGTTAAGAATAAATCTACAAATTTAAAAATATTAAAATAGAATATCAATGTAAAACTTCCAGACTTACACCAGTAAAAAGTTGATGTTACTTAGTATATAAAATAAAACAAAATGAATTATCGCACACTATATTTTTCAAGGATAAGCGACACCGTACGTGACACTCTCATCACTTTGACGGTGGCAAGGCAAAACCAAATGCAAGTTTAGCTTCAGCTGCATTTTTTTTTAACTTCTAAACATCGCATATTTAAAACTTTTACACCATCGAATAGGGAAAAAATGTACTTTCAAATGAAATTTGTTTGAAAAATGTATCGCAATTTGTTTGAAAAATGCTATTCATCGCTATTTATTAATTTATTGTTACTTTTAAAATAATTTTCAGGCATGATCCGACTACGTCTATCACCACATGCCGTCTCTACACGTCTATCGCATGGAGACGATTACGTAAGATAAATCCGTCTGTACTTAAATTAATAGAAATAATTCAGCATTTATTTCCAGCTTATATGACCTAACGAAATTAAAACATTCCTCAATCAATAAATAAAACAATAAAATATAAATAAAATACAAATGTAAGATATGTGATCCGACTGCGCACTTAAATAACTAAAGTGATCAGAATAAAAAACAAGTTTGAAATTGCGCGTTAAACGTGGCAAATGAGGTGCGTTCGTACTATAGCTAGTTTTATAAAAAAAAATATTTGCACCGCATATTGTACTGAATGTATATTTTAGTGCACTTCAATAAGAGCATAGCAATTTCATTCTATTCGAAAGGCTGTAACATCATTAAAATGCACTTGAAATAATTTTTTCTCATTGGCCGTAATGTAACGGAAAACTTTTGACTGTCCCTGTAATTAAACTATGCATCCGATTTTCATAAAATTTGAAATGACTCGACAAAATATTGCAACAATTATATATTTCAAATTTCAGACCATTCGGTTAGTAGTTTTTGCTCTGTTATATGCGGACGGACAGACAGACAGACGGACGGACTGAACGACGACTATAGGTGCTGGTGCTACGTATTTATATAATTACGAACGCACGTAAAAATGCAGATTTTAAATAGTGATCTTCGATCTTCGGCTATTTCTTCGGCTATTAACTCCTGGCGCGAGGCCAATACAAAACTAGAATTTTATTTTAATAAATTTGGAAATTTTATTTCAACTAATTACTATTTTTCATATAAATATGATTTATGGTATCGTTAGTGCGTATTCTAAAAAAATATATTAAATGTAAAAAATCTAATGTAGTTATCAATTAAATAAATGGCTTATAGTCCAAGCAATAGGGAATTTTACCTAGCAAAATTAATGGTAGTACTGGAAATTGGCTTTCTAGATGTTTTTTGGGTCGCTGAATCCGAATTTGTAACTTCCCACCAAAATTTCCCCCGGCAACCCCCCACCCAAATTTTGGTAAAAAGCCCCCCAAAAAAGGTTTTTATTAAAAAAATCAATTTTTTTATTGTTTTAGTGGAAAAGTATCTAGAAATTCAGAAAGTAGACAAAATTTGCAAGAAATTAGATTGACATTATGACTTAGGATAAAGGGGAAGGGGGGATCTGCCTCGGAACATGCGCGCGGTGCTGCGTGGATTAAGTTGCGCAATTCCAGTTAACCACTCACACGTTTACATTCGCCCTCCCATTTCCCCTCCGAACTTTCCTTATAAGGTTTACTTTAAGTTTTTGAGGTCGCTGAATCCGAATTTTTAATTTACCCCCCAAATTTTCCGCCCCGAACACCCCCCCCCCCTTCCCAAATAGTTGTTTTTAACCTAAATTTCTTATTGTTGTAGGGGGAAAGCATTACGAAATTCAGAAACTAGACGAAATTTGCAACAAATAGGATATATGACATTATGAATTAGAATGAACGGGGAGGGTGAGGGCTGCCTCTGAACATGCACTGCGGCGCTACGTGCACTAAATTATGAAGTCCAGGCAATAGGGGATTTTATCTGGCAAAATTAATACTAGTTCTGGATTTCGACTCACTTTATGTTTTTTTGGGTCGCTGAATCCGAATTTGTAACTTCCCACCAAAATTTCTCCCGGCAACTACCCCAAAAATTGATTTTTTGAAAAAATTTGGTTTTTGAGAAAAGCGCGCGGGGAATGTTCCGAGGCAGCCCCCTCTCTCCCCGTTTATCCTACGTCATAATGTCATATATCCTATTTGTTGCAAATTTTGTCTAGTTTCTGAATTTCGTAATGCTTTTCCCCTAAAACAATAAGAAATTTAAGTTAAAAACAACTATTTGGGGTGTTTACGAGGGGGAAATTTTGGGGGTAAGTTAAAAATTCCGATTCAGCGCCCCAAAAAACTTAAAGTAAACCTTATAGAGAAAGTTCGGAGGGAAGATGGGAGGGCTAATGTAAACGTGTGAGTGGTTAAGTGGAATTACGCAACTTAGTCCAGGCAGCACTGCGGCGCATGTTCCGAGGCAGATCCCCCCTTCCCCTTCATCCTAAGTCATAATGTCATATATCTAATTTGTTGGGAATTTTGTCTACTTTCTGAATTTCTACATACTTTTTCTCTAAAACAATAAAAAATTGATTTTTTAATAAAAACCTTTTTTGGAGGGCTTTTTACCAAAATTTGGAGGGGTTGCCGGGGGAAATTTTGGTGGGAAGTTACAAATTCAGATTCAGCGACCCAAAAAACATCTAGAAAGCCGATTTCCAGTACTACCATTAATTTTGCTAGGTAGAGTCCCTATACGGTCTCTATTGCCTGGACCAGCGGTTCCCAACCCGTGGTACTGGGCCACGGTACTGGGCGAGCACCGTGGTACTGGGCCGTAGAATCTTAGGGTCTAATACTGGTTTTTCGGGACGATTTACTACAGAAGCACTGGCTGTTGATCGCTGGGCTTACATTCGTCTGTCATGAAGGTCAACGCTCTCCTCCCTCCGACATTCTTCACACTTCTCCCCACCACGTTCGCATTCCGCACTTTTATTATTGACTCCTTTGTCAGTGGCTGTGGTTTTCTGTTGATGTATCATATTGTTGTGCGTACTGTGAGCTACTATTACGTAACGTCAATATGGATGCTTGGTTTCGGGCGGGGTCTTGTCGTAAGACGAAGTTGGCAAGTGATGAAGGGACTTCTACATCTGTTTCTACATATAGTGAGTTTAAATGAAGGCGAAATCCAGTCCAAGTTGTAAAAAAATAGCGAGTAAAACTAAAATATATTTTCGTAAATATAACCCTGATTTTTTAAAATGTGTGTTTGTGTTTTCTGTTTCTGAGAAAGAGCCTATGCCTCAGTGTGTGATTTGTTTCGAAATGCTATCCAATGAATGTATGAAATTTTCAAAACTTGAAAGACATCTATCAACTAAACATCCTGAATGTGTAGGAAAGTCTTTGGATTTCTTTGAAATCAAGAAAAGAAATTTTTGTATGTCTAAATATATCTTGGAAAAATCTTCAAACTAAGCACCAGAGTTTCTTATGAGCTTTCTTTGTTAATCGCAAAGAAGGGTTCAGCTCACACCGTTGAAGAGGAACTTATTATACCCGCAGCAAAAATAATAAGTAATGCTTTGTTTGATGAAAGATGTACAAAAAAAATAAACGAAATTTAATTATCAAATACAGCCTTTAAACGAAGAATTGATGAAATGCCGGAAAATGTGAAAAAAGCTGTCATTACTTTTTTGAAACAAAGTGAATATTTTTCGCTGCAACTTGATGAGAGTACAGACGTTGCTGGACAAGCTAATTTATTAGCTTTTAGTCGTTTTGAGTTGAATAGCATTATTGAAGAAGAAATGTTGTTTTGTCGATCTATTCCGACAAAAACAACTGGCGAAAAGATTTTCAAATCTATTGACAATTTTATAAAAGAAAATGAAATAGATTGGACTAAGTATGTAGGTTTGACGACGGATGGGGCACGTGCTATGTCAGGAATTCTTATTGGTTTATACGCCAAAGTTAAATCAGTTGCTCCCTTAGTTCAATGGACACATTGTAGCATACATAGAGAAACTCTTGCAGTTAAAGGTTTGGACGAGAGTTTAAGAAAAACTCTTGACGATGCAGTAAAAATAGTTAACTTTATCAAAGCAAGAGCTAAAAACTCCAGACTGTTTAGTGTTTTGTGTGATGAAATGGGCAGTGAACACAAACAGCTTCTACTTCACTGCGAAGTTCGGTGGCTGTCGAGTGGCAAAGTGTTGACAAGATTGTTCGAACTACGTGATGAACTCACGGTTTTCTTGAGGGTGGGAGATTATGATGGAAAACTTGCAAATTCCTACTTAGACTATGTGACCAATGAAAACTGGTTGAAACGGGTGGAATATTTGGAGGATATTTTTGGTTCTCTCAATGTTCTTAACTTAACTCTGCAGGGCAAGGACGCTCATAAGTTTTTTGTGCAGGACAAAATAGAAGCAATGATAAAGAAACTTCAACGATGGGCTCAAAAAGTGCAGCAAGATTCCTTCGACGCATTTTCAGTCCTACATGATTTCCTTGAAACCAACGAAGTCAAAATGGATAAAACAACGGCTACAACTATAAAAGAACACCTCGAATCTTTGGCCTCTAACCTCAGGTAATTTAAAGTTATTTATTTTTCTTAATTTTATTTTATTATTTTTTAATAGGTGTAATTAAAAACATTTATTTTCCTAAAACAGTAACTTTTTTAAAAATTAGTAAATTTTTCAAATAGTACCATTTTAAGATTAATAAATTTTAGTTACTTATCTTATACTTTTATTAATCATTCATATGAATGAGAAATCTACCAACACTAACTGAAGCAGTAATTAAGCCTTTTCATATTTTTTAGGAACTTCTTCCCTAAAATTGAAGATGAAATACAATGGATCAGAAACCCCTTTGAAGAAAATTACTTTAAAAATTTTAAATTATCTTCAAATGAAGAAGACTCGTTAATTGAACTATCATGTGACCAGACTTTAAAATCGATTTTTAAGACAACACCACTGATCTCATTTTAGATAAAAGTTCGGCAAGACTATCCAGCTATTGCCAAAATTGCACTGAGACACTTGATGGTCTTTTCTACAACCTATCTATTTGAACGAGCCTTTTCAACTTTAGTTAAAAAAAAATAAATATAGAAATAAAATTAATGCCGAAAGTGATTTGAGACTAAAACTATCCAGTTTCAATCCAGATATTGACACTCTCGTCGAGGACAAACAGTGTCAAAAATCCCATTAAGGGGGTTTTTTTTATCACTTTTTTTTTTTTTTTAGTTTTTATATAATTGTGATAGCTAAGTGAATACAATAAATAAAGTTATTTTCTTTATAAAAAATATTTTTTTCTTCATGTACAGCATCTTTTACTAGTTACTGACATAATATATATATATATATATATATATATATATATATATTCGTCATGTGTATATACTATATAGGTGTCTATTTGTCATATTTTTAACTTGTATATATTAAGTAGTTAGTGGTCCTCAAAGTTATTTTTACAAAATTGGTGGTCCGCACAACTAAAAAGGTTGGGAACCGCTGGCCTGGACTATTACATCTATAGTCTTTTTCTGTAACCCGGGATCCCCGGGAATATCCCCTTGTTATTTTAACCCTTAAATGAGTGATATTTTATTTTGTTTCGAAAAAATGATATATGATTCTCAGAAAGGTTTATTACACAGGAAAAATAATGAAAAAAATCAGAGATAAAATTTTCGGATAATACGTTAACCTTTTCTTATGTTGCGCATCTCCAATACAAGTAAAAACTACTGTCATAACTAAAATATTGGAAATTAGTAAATATTAAGTATGAATCTAAATACCTTATTTTATATATTTTTTTTATTTTGTAAAACTTAATCCTTAAATGCATGAATTATTATTTTAAAATCGTGTTTTATACTATTATTCTATTTATTAAAGATTAGACACCAGAAATTCTAAGATAGATTTTAATGCTTATTTGGACCCATATTTTTGTAATTTTTACAACATTAATATTTCTGTGTAAATATAGTGGTTGCTAAGAGTTAAATAAAAAGTGATGCAGATATGCATCACTATGCATTTAACCCTTTCCGGCACACTGTGCCCGGCTCGGGATACCTAATTTTAATTCCAAACTTACGAACGGCACCAAGAATATATTAGTAAAATTTTGCTTTTACAATAAATAGTTAAAATAACATGCTTTTAATTTCTAAAAAAGTCGTTTTAAAATTCCGGTGTCAGTCAATCATTTCTTCATTTTACAACAAAAATTGCCCGTGCCGGAAAGGGTTAAGGGTTAAAATAATAATTATCTACTATGGGGCAAAAGGAGCTATTTTTATAATAGAATGATTTTAAATAATCGAATGATCACAAAAGCTATTTCAAAATATAGGTTTCAATCATCTTTATGATTGATTCTCCTTTAGCCTTCTCAGATCTAAAAAAAATTACGTAAACCTATGGAAATTCAAATATCTTTAGGGATTTAGGGAACACTTTCTTAAATCCAGGGAAATTTTGGAAAAGTAGAATAACTCTCCTAAAATTATGAAAAAAAAAAGCATTTTAAAGCCTCTTTTTAACTTTTTTGTAGAGTATTACGTTGAAGGACTTTGAGTCACATCAGAAAAACAACTGACTCAAAATAACGCAGGTGACCCGTTTTTATCAATCTTCCTATTCTCCTTTAACTCGGTACGTACATATAAGATTAAGTTTAGGTTGATAGCAATTTGTTGGATGTAGTCACTAAAGAGATAAAAGCATGGTTTTGCATTTTCCCTTTCTTTTTGGGTAGATTTCGTAAGAAATACTACCTATTACATTCTCCCCTGTATGTTGGAATTTCTGAACCCTAGGACCCAAGACAACCTCCAGTTCAAAGCTTTATATATATATGAGTACATCTATCTACCTATCTATATATCTATCACTTTTTTATGGACACGATAACTTCCATGATTCTGCACAAATCTCTTCCAAACTGATACATAAAATCAAGGGACTGAAAATCTCGGTCAAGTTCGTTAATGGGCAAATTTGGACCAAGGGGAGGGCGGAAGTAGGGAGTGGTTTTGTGAAAACCGAAAAACCCCACAACTTCTTAATAATAATGCATATCAAATCAGTTTAAAGTTATTATGACTTCTAGGAAAATAACTAAAAATTTATGTATCACAGATTTTTGAAAAAAAAAAGGGTTTAAGAAAAAATTATCATATTAACATGATTCTGATAAAACTAGCTCTTACAGAAAAATTAAATTAAAAACTCGTCAAAAGCGGCCAGATAAAATTGTTAAACTGGGATTATCTCTAATCTTGATTTAATTTTTGTGCGTGAAATTAGTTCTTAACTTCGAAATCTACCTCTGTCTGTAGGCCAAGCCGGCAGGGATTTTTTTTTTCGTAGTTCGTAATTTCGCTTTGGACACAGTTTTGAAAAAATGAATCTCGTTCACTATAATATTTATAGATCTGAAGTGCTTCAAATACATTTTCGAGAGCACTTTCTAAGAATTTCAACCCACATTGCTTCAAACCAAATTACTTCGACTACTTTAGTCATTTTTCTTTGTAATGAATTTTCAGGAACTATTTTTTCTACCATTTAAGATAGCTTTGATTACAATTAATAAATCTAATGAATATTCGTAAATAAAAAGTCTGTTTGTGTAATACATGATGATTGAGAAAAAAATGTATAAAAAAGTATTAGAAATTGGCTTACTTGGTTGGTGGAAAATGATTAAAACTTTGAAGATTTTCTCTAAAATTAATTCATTAATTAAAAATTTCTCATCGTTCAATAGGTTTTCCAATGCTCTTTTTCTCCAAAATCAAGGTTTCAAAAAAATATTGTTAAAAGAAAATTTCGCAAACCGAAGTCCAATTGGATAATTTTACTTTTCAGAAAAAAAAAACTCAATACATATTCTGAATTTTTTCCATAGTGATAAATATTCTAAATTAATTGTTTATTGCGTAAAATATTTTTTTTATCTTGTTATCATTAGATTGAAAAATTTTTTTAATGCAAGAAAAAATGAGTTTGGGCGTTTACTTAACTAAATATAAATATTTCATAAATAGGTGGGTAAGTGTGATCACAGATTGCACAGAGGGTTTCGTTTAATATTCCTTTCAAAACGTCCAGTACATTTATCGCCATGGAATCCCTTCTAAATTATGGTAAACCCTCCCTAAACTATCTTAAAGTTTCAAACAGATTCGCCTTCTTATATTTCCTAATTTTTTTCGCGCCCCCCCCCCCCCCCCCGAAATGTGATACGCCATTCTTTTTTATAATTTTTTATCGTGTGTTATAAACTATCTTAAAGTTTAAAACAGATCGCCGTGTTTGATTTCCTAATTTTAACAAAATCGCGTTCTGTTAGTTCGACATTCCACCACTAAGGAGAGCACTCTACTTTTAACTAAACTGTATCTGAACGAAACTCCGTTAAACAACCTATCAGTAGATATATTGCTCGAGGGGGTGACAGTTTTTGACGGAACCCTCGTTAACACCTCCCCCCTCCCATCAAAAATTCAACTCTCCTTAACACGTTCACGCCGGCGCGGTGGGTCACACTCGACTGTCTCAGAGTTGTCAAGTCTCCGGCTTTTTGCACACCACTGTTATTTTAGAGAAAATGTTGTTCCTTTAAATCTCCCAATTGTTCTAATAAAATAAAACAACATTTTCTATATTAAAATACTGCTATCCAAAAAGCCGGCGACTTGTCAGCTCTGAGAAAGTCGAGTGTGACCCACCGCGCCGGCGTGAACGTGTTAAATTTATAAAATTCTTATGTGTTATAAACTATGTCAAAGTTTAAAAGCCATCGGTTCTTTAGTTTTTCTAATTTTAACAAATTCCCGCCAATTGTCCGTTCGAAAAAGCATCTCTTTTATAAGTTTAAAAATCGTTTTTCTCATAAATCGGAAAATTATGGTCCTATTTTTTTTTATTTCGATTTTATGAATCAGCATACTAAATAACATCCGGATGCGAAAGAACCAAATTTGTAAAACCAATAGTTAAAAAATTTTGTACTGCGATTATCAAATCCTAGTATAAAAATTTATCTATTTTTCTTGCCGTGTCACGTGGCCTGCCGTGCAAAAAATGCAATTCTGGAATTAATTACCAAAAAATTAATTATCTTCGCTTCCGATTGTCGAAATTGAAAAATAAAGACATATTCCGAAAGAGAATGAAATTTTACGTCGGATGGCGTAAAAATCGTAGCTCAAAAATCGATATTTAAAAAAACTTTGGTCTTGTATAAAAATTATGAGCGTTTTTGACCGCAAAACACACCTGTTTTATATTCTCTTGTTATCGCCGAAAATTCAATGCCATCAGACATCCGTCGCCTTCACAATTGAAGGAACACAAGTTAAAGACTGGGGGGGGGGGGGGGGGGTAAATATAAGACTTTTGAAATTTTTATGATTTGTCGTGCGATCGCAAGTGTTCAGCTATAAGTATGCAAAATTTCGTCTCCAACTTAATTAGGGGCTGAGTTAGAAAAATTGCTTAAAATACAGAAACTAGAGACCGGAGGTGTAAATATAAAACTTTTTCAAAATTTTATGATTTATCGTGTAAATGCGCGATTTTTTATTTTGTTCCGAAAACATTATATATGATACTCTGAAAGGTTTATAACACAGGAAAAATAATGAAAAAAATCAGAGATAAATTTCTCATATAATACGTCAATCTTTTCTTCTGTTGCACATCTGCAATACAAGTAAAAACTACTATCGTGTGGCCGTTTTACGCTAAAATAATGCAAATTAGTAAATACTTTAATAAGTATGTCTCCAAATACCTTATTTTGTATAATTATTTATTTTATAAAACTTAATCATTAATAACCCTTTAATTCCCATAATAGATTACGTTCTAGAAATTAAGTAGTTCAGAGAATATGACTTCATACCAGAGAGTTTCAAGGGTTAATTTCACTTTATTTAAATACGGAATGTCTGTTTTTTTAATTAAAGCAAATATTGCTATTTTAATTTTCTGGTGTGAATTAGGTATATGCGAATAAAAAAAAAAAATCTATTAAATTCAAAACAGTGTTCTTTGCACATATGCAAAGCTGAGCAAAGGGTTAAATTGTAGTTGTAGAATAAATAATCAGCCAAAAAAAAAAAAAAAAAAAAGGGAGAGAGAGAGAGAAAGAACACCTTATATACTTTAATCACCAAATTGAACAACAACAAACAAACTACAAAAAAAAAAAAAAAAAAAAAAAAACCCGAAAATAGCCGTTTGACTGGAAATTTAATTTTCATTCAATTTATGTTAAAAGGACTAAACTTAAAATTATGTCTTCGTTCAGTTTATATTAAAAGAAATAATCTTATGGGGAGCGGGGTAGTATACATAGTGAAATAGTACCAAACTGAAATTTTCAATGAGAACGCCTACTGGACTCTATTCAGGTGACGTCAGACGCCAGAGCTGGCGGTATGATGATCTGTTATTCTAGTTACTGCACCGGCAGAATACCAGTATGCGCAGGCGCAAACGGCGCTAGCAGACGACTTTAGCCTTGACCCAGGTTGAGTGCATACATTTTAACTGAAAATTTGCAAACTTAAGGAATTTTCTCGCATACAGAACAACATTTTGAATTTAGATTACAATATATTAAGTATATGCTGCTGCATCAAAGAATTTTTTTTGCGGTATTTTTAACAAGCAAGCCTTAATAACTCACACTCCATAGACTGCTATGCTAAACACCGCCAGTAAATACCGCCAGCAGACGAATTTCAGCCTCGACCTCAGATCGCGTGCATAAGGTCCCTTTTGACATCATACCTGGATTTTTCGGTAAATTTTACAGTAGGATACCAAAAAAAAAAAAAAAAGAAGTGATTCGGTCAAGCAGTTCAGATCTTATGCCTTTTTAAAGTTTGGAACTCATAATTTTATGTTCTTTTGATTGCAAAACAAATTGCAGTGTATGTAGCTCTTTAAACATAACTCAAAAACTATTTGGCGGAACAAGCAACAATTTTGGATTCGCATATTTGAAGCTATCTATTTCTGTTTTTTAAAAAAAGAAAAATGTGGGTTACATTTCATATTTCTTTGAAAAGTTATATTTTTTTAAATAAAAAAAAAAAAAAACATGGATTGTAATCTATAATTTTTTTTAAACCGAAATCTACTTTTAGAAATTTAAATATGTGAATCCAAAATTACAGCTCATTCCATCAAGTAGTTTTGAGTTATGTTTAAAAAATTACCCGCATTATGCTCTGTTTTGCAACCATTACAAATGAATTTAATATAAGGAGTTCCAAACTTTAAACATTCATAATTCCTAAACTACTTGACCGAATCACTTCCTTTTTGGTATCCTAAGGCATAGCTGCCAAGTTTTACGCTTTTTTCCTACTACTATTATTTAACAGAGAAATTTATCTTCTTTAACCCTAGATCTACCGGGAATTTTATTCAAGTTTTAATAAAACGTTCTACACCAGAATTTTTATTTAAAACTATTTAACTTATTTATTTACCTTATTTTTGTCTGGTTTATATACTTAGTTTATTTTAAAGAAATTTCTGGTTTGAATGAATATTTTGTATGTACCTGTCGGGTCCAATGGACCCGTCTGGTAGACGGAGGGTTAATAATCGAAAACATGGATTTAAATAAGGCAAATTTTTTTAATTAAAAATAGTGGTAGGAAAAAAGCGTAAAAGTTGGCGGTTATGCCTAAGGTCAAATTCACTCGTAAAAGTTGCCCGGGCTCATTTAAAAATAGCACAAATGCGAAAAAACTTTAAAAAGCGCAAAAAAATTAAAAATAGCGGCACGAATTCCTAACAAACTTTCATGAAAAGAGGGTAAAATTTACTACACTGTTAAAAATATCGTGAAAAATTACCTCTGTTTTTAAAGGCTATCTATTTTCTGACCAATGAGAATGCAGCATAAAAAAATCTATGGAGCGTTCTCATTGGTCAGGAGATTGGTTAGCCTTTAATAACAGAGGCAATTTTTCACGATATTTTTAACACTGTACGTTGGACGACAGGATTGACACCGTATTCCCATTAACCCTTTCAGGGGCAAGGTACTTCTATTCGCAAAATGCTGAAATGAGGGAAAGACACCAGAATTAACCCTTTACGGCACAGAACAATTCTGTTAGTAAAATGATGAAATGATTGACTGACACCGGAATTTGCAAACGACTTTTTTAGAAATAAAAAACTCGTCATTTTAAACATTCATCGTCAAAGCAAAAAATTTTTAAATATTCTTGGTGTCGTTTGTACGTTTGGAATTAAAAATAGGTGGTCCCTATGTGGGACCACTGCTTCGCAAAGGGTTAACTAGAAAATTTATTTCAAAATAGGCAAAAGCTTTTGTTCACGTACTTAATACAAGAAAATTTTTCATTCCAATACTCTTGTGCCAATGTGGCATTTAGGGATTAAAATTATGTGGTCCCACCACCCTTGAGAGGGTTAAACCTTTGCACTCTGTTGTCGCCGATGTGGCGACATCATCTTTCTTTGCAAAAATTGTTTTTGGCACCAGTAATAAAGGAAAATAAAAATTGCCTTATTTAATCAAAGCATTTTTGAAATTGCGCACTTAAAGGAAACTTCTTTTAAAAAAGTGGTGCCGACCGAATAAAATTTGTGTAAGAGACGCCAGAGTCCAAAGACAAGAATAATTGAAGAGCTAAGTGGAAGAACATGCTAAGTAACAAAAATTACATTTCAAGAAATTTGAGGTGAAAGTTTTTGCTGTAAATTTTAATGATTTATTTTCTGTTTGATACCATGCGTTTAAAATATTAACAGGTATGGTACTAAACTCTCTCAGAATCCTTATTCATATTTATTTTTCAAATATTAAAAATTATTAATATTATTGACATTATTAAATATTAAAATATTAAATATTAATGAATAATCTCTTAAATCTTCAAGACTAAATAGAATCTTAGTATTTTAGCTTCACCATGTGATAGGATACCTCATAACGCTTTCATCCAAAAGATTAAAAAAAAAATTAGAAAATGTAGCATAACATGTTCGTCCACTCAGCTCTTCAATTATGTTGCAAAATCTCGGCAAAATGCGAAAAACGCTGCAAATCACATAAAAAATCAGTAAAATTTCAAAATTTATTATACTGGGCAAAAAAATGAAACCGGATTTTTTTTTTTTTTTTTTTTTTCGAATGTCGAAAACTCGCCGCGAAAAAATTCTAAAAATTGCATAAATTGTTCAAAAATCGCATAAATTGTTGAAAAATCGCTCTACGAGTTTCAAATAAACTTTCTTGAAAAGAGGACAAAATTTACTACATTGCGACAAAGGATTGAAACCTGATTCCTTTTACTAATGTAGAAAAATCGCCTCGAAAACGAAAAAAATGCTAGAAATCGCTAAAAATTCAAAAACCACAGAACGCAAAGATTACTACAGTGAATAACCGGAGCCCTTTCACGAATGTCAAAAAATCGCAACCGAATACGAAAATATGTTAAAAATCACATTGAAAATCGTATTAAAAGTTGATTAAAAAATTCAAAATTCGGATTGGAGAAATGTACTATATCAGGCTAAAGTTTGAAACCGAATTCCTTTTACGAATGTCTAAAAATCGCAACAAAACGCGAAAAAAAATCTACAAATTGCGTAAAAAAGTTCGCGAACGAAAAGAGGAAATATTGAAACCAGGTTTCTTTTTATAATGTAGAAAAATTGGTACAAAACGAGAAAAATACGTTGCAAATCACAATCTAAATACTGGCTTCTGTTGTGTAATATATTTAGTTTTAATATGTATTTTATACATGGATAATATTTATGGCATCATGTATTTGTTGTAAGATTTAAATCTGGTTTTGGCAATAGTCTTATAAAATTATGAATAAATGTTGTTCGACGTATTCTTGCTGTCTATCTTTTGGATTCTGAAATAGCGTTATTAATTTGATTAATTAATGACTTCTGATAATGTTTAGATATATCACATTGGCGACGAGCGTAAATTGCGTTTCCAGCTATATCAAACTTCTACATCCGTGTTCTTAAAGCTTCGTTTCTTGACTTACGAAGATCTCATGTGTGTTTGATAATGCAAGAATCTGAAAGCGACAAGTATCATCCTCATACTGGTAGAATGCCAGCCTATAATGACAACGATTGTTTTGAAGAGTATCTGCTTCAAATTGAATTTTATTTTGAAGCGAACAGAATTAAAGATGATAGTGACAAACGGGCTACTTTGTTGACGTGTGTCGGGAAAAAAGTATTCTCCACATTACGAAACCTCGTTCAACCTAAAAATTTAAAGGACATTCCTTATAGTGAAATCACCAAAGTATTAACCAGTCACTTCTCACCACAGACATCGGTAATTATGCAAAGATTCCGATTTTATAACTTAAAACAACATGCAGAGGATGTTGCAACCTTTATTGTAAGAATCAAAGAGGCAGCAAGTAAGTGTTCTTTTGGACATTTTCTAGATGATGCAATCCGCGATAAACTAGTTTGTGGTTTGGCAGACCAACAAATTCAGAATAGATTGTTAAGTGAAAGTAAACTTGACTTCAATAGAGCAAGTGAAATTGCGCTTGCAATGGAAACGGCTAGTAAAGAAGCCAAATATTTTAAAGTTAGGGAAGATAATGTTCTCAAAATTTCAAGTGCTAATAAAGCATTCAATAAAAGAGCTCCTGTTCAGAATAACAATTTCCAAAGTAAGGATAAGAAAAGTGGATATGAAGGTAAGTTCGAAAATAGACACAAAATGAACAAGTCCTTTAACAATTGTAAACATTGTGGAAAGAAGCATAGAGGTGAATGTTCTTTTAAAAATGGGACTTGTTATAAGTGTCATTGCCGAGGGCACATAGCCAGTATTTGCAAAACTTCTACAACAAACTTTGTGGAAGAAGCATTTGATGAAATGTATATAAACACAGTTTCCGTGTGTGCAGCTGTTACAGATGAAGCTCCTAAGCCTTATCTAATTAATATTTTAGTAGGTAATACTCCAATTGACATGCAAGTAGATTCAGGTAGTGCACATTCAATTATGTCTAAAGACAAATTTGAAAGTTTAAAGTTAGGTACACTTGAAAAATTAGAAATTCCAACTTTGCGTTCTTATCTGGGTCAAATGTTAAAAATTATTGGAAGATTTAAAGTGCCTGTAACATTTCAAGAAAAAACTTTATGGCTACCATTAGTTGTTATTGAAGCATCAAATAGACCTACACTCTTGGGTCGTTACTGGATTCAACAGCTTGGTATTGATCTAAATAAAGTGATGAATGACCATATTGCAAATGTTAATGATGAAACTAAAAATACACCAAAACAAAATTCAGAAGAGCCAAAGGATGCAGCTATTTTGTCTCAAGATGCTATTTTACAACATTACTATGCCAAATTCCCTAATTGTTTTAATTCGAGCGATTCAAGTGGAATAATGGGTCAAGCAATAAATATAGCTATGAGGGAAGATACTGTACCCATCTTCTGTAAATCAAGACCAGTTCCATATGCCATAAGACAATTGGTCGATCAAGAATTGGACTCCTTAGTTCAAAAAGGTGTATTAGTACCTGTAAGTCATTCGAAATGGGCAACCCCTATAGTTCCAGTACCCAAAATGAACAGCGAAGGGAAAAGATCTGTTAGGATTTGTGGAGACTTTTCAGTCACTGTAAACAAATTTTGCGAAACTCAGTTTTATCCACTTCCATCCCAGGAAGATATTCTAACAAATATAGGATCAGGAAAGTATTTTTCAAAGATTGACTTATCAATGGCTTTCCATCAATTACCTATAGCTCCTGAGTCTCAAGAGTTGCTGACGCTGAACACACCAAGGGGTTTATTGCGTTATACAAAACTACCTTTTGGTATCAAATCAGCATCTTTCTTGTTCCAGCAAAAGATGGATAACATTCTAAAGGATTTTTCATTCATTGATTGCTATATTGATGATTTATTTATACGTGCAAATACTAAGGAAGAATGCAAATATAGAACAGACCTGGTGCTGCAGAAACTACATTCTTACAATGTGAAAGTAAATATTCAAAAGTGTGAATTTTTCAAGGATACAATTAAAGTTCTGGGTCATGTTAAAGATCCTGAAGGTATTCATCCGCTTAGGGATAAATGTAATGACATTTCAAATACACAATTACCTAGAAATGTCACTGAATTGGAAAGTTATCTAGGGCTTCTAGGCTATTATCAGCATTTTATACCCAATTTATCTTCAAAGCTGAAACCTTTATATAAATTATTAGAGAAAGATACAAAATGGGATTTCAACAAAGAATGTATTGATGCCTTTGAAAGAAGTAAGACGTTACTGGATAAACATAATGTTTTGGTACATTATGACATAACAAAACCCATTGTTCTACAGTGTGATTCATCTGAGTATGGACTTGGAGCAGTTTTGTGCCATGAATTATCACCTGGTTTATTGAGACCTATATTTTTTGCATCAAAGACTCTTAATAAAGCAGAAAGAAACTATGCTCAAGTACATAAAGAAGCTTTAGCTATTATTTTTGGCATTAAACGTTTCAATAAATATTTACAAGGAACAAAATTTGTCATTGAAACAGATTCAAAGCCTTTGTTGACCCTACTGGGCCATGATAAACCTGTTCCGGAAATGGCTAATTCAAGGATGCAGAGATGGGCATTGATTTTATCCAGCTATGACTACATTATGAAGTACAAACCCAGATAGCAATTTTAGTTTGCAGAAAATTTTCAGCAATCTTACTTTGCAGATTTGCAATGTTGCAGCAAGCTCGGCATGACAAGTCTGAAAGTTCATAACAAGACTGCAACAAGATTATGCAAACTCCGAAGTCACCATACTTTGAACTTGCAGCTAAGTTGTCGTGCAAGTTGCAATCTTGTTGCATCAATCTTACTGCAAACTCATAGCAAACTAGTAATATTGCGATGTCAGACTATTTGCAAACGCATTGTAAATTTGCAATATTGTCATGTCAGAACATCTGCAAATGAATTGCAAACTCGGAATCTTGTCATGACAAGTATAGCTGCAAATATGTAGTAATTTCATTGAAATGTTGTCAATTCTCTGAATTTTGCGTGTAGTACACAGGTAAAATAGGATTTTTTGAGACAACAGATGCCCATTCACCCAAATTTGGGAAGAACTTCGTTTTGATACTAAAAAGGAAGATCCAATGAGTACTAAAAAAATAAAGTTGTTTTATCATATTTTTTGCGCAAAAGGGGCATTGTTAGCTCAGGGAGGGGGGTAACTAAAAATAAATAAATAAGTAGGTGAAATGGGATATTGTTTATTATGTTTTTTATAATTCCGAATCAGGTGAAATCATCAGCAAGTCAATACGATCTTTTCTTACAAAGTTACGGCAGGTTTTATTAATACAAAGTCTTTTGCAGGTAAAATAGGTTTTTACAGTAACAAGTGATTGCTATTCACGAAAGCTTGAGACAAACCTCGTTTTGGCACTACAAATTAAGATCCGATGAGTCTCCAAAATGTAAAGTTGTTTTAGTGTTTTTTTTTTTTTTTTGGGAGGGGGGGGGGGCATTTTAGCTCGAGGGGGGAAAATTCAACTTTTTTTAAATAGGTCAAGTGGGATATCGTTTCGTATGTATTTGAATAACATTATCGGCAAGTCGATACGAACATCTATAAGAAAGTTACAGAAAAGATTTTATCAATGCAAAGTGGAAAATTATATTTTATTTTTTATATAGTTTTGTCACATTTATTTTACGTTTAAAAAGAGTTTTTTATATCATATTAAGTCATCTCAAAACTATTAAATGTCATCAAAATAGCAATAGTCAAAATCAGGATAATTTTGAGTTTATTTCAAAGTCATTAAATTTACCAAAATCCACTACTTATAATCTGGCCTAACTTTGTAAACAATGATCGTATCGGCTTGCTTGCGATATCATTTGATTCAGAATAAAAAAATTCACAACAAATGATACCCCATTTGACATTTTAAAAATAAGTTCTGTTCGCCCATGCGTGTTAAAGTCCCCCCCCCCTCCTCAAAAAGAACCCCACGATGATTCAACTTTATTTTGGGGGAACAAATCGTATCTACATTTCTAGTGCCAAAATGAAGTTCTTACCAGATAAATTTTCTTGAATGGCTATCAGTTGCTGCTGTAAAAACCTACGGTACCTGCACCAAATTATAGTTTTCGACTTCGTATTCATAAAACTTGTCGTAACTATGTAACAAATGATCGTATCAATTTGCAAATGGTAATCATTCCATTAAATAATAATAATAATAATAATAATAATAATAATAAACGATACCTGTCTCTTAACATACCTAAAAAAAATTTAGTTTGCCCCTCCCGCTCCCTGAGTTAAAAACGCCTTTTTAAGGACTCATCGAATATTCATTTTTAGTATCAAAATGAAATTCTTCCCAAACGTTGGTGAATGGTCACTAGTTGCCGCATTTCTACTCAAGTTTTGATTGTATATTTTTTATCTGTACGTTAATAGTCGTACTTTTGAAGGTTGTGCGAGTTTTGTGCAGGATTCCATATAATCGGAGGTTTGTCAAATGCTTGACATTACTATGCTACATAGACCGAATAAACAAGGACTTATAGTTTAAAGTAGATTCCAAATCACCACAAATATACTACCACAACCGCAGGAATTAAACCCGACATAGTTAAATCGGAGGCCACAGGGCTAACCATTCAACTACCTGGTAAGCCCCAATAACTTCCAATAATATACCTTAATTTGTTTAGAAGTTTTATTAGACTCGCCAATTCTCAATTAGTTGCTTATTCCCTTCTAATTCTTAGAAGGTAATTAAAAACATTATCTAAAAATAAGTGGTCCATGTACATAACCAATGCAAAGCAAACCTAGATGAGTATAAACACACACCCTCAATTTTAATTTCATATATAATTTTATTAAAGAAAATATAATTTATTTTCATTTCTTTTTGGCCAGAGTGGAATATATTGTTAAAACTTATTAACTTCCAGAAGGAAAAAAAAAACTCATTTTAAAATTAAAATTTCCCTATGGGGCGATCCATAAATGATGTCACACTTTTTTTCAACATTTTTAACCCCCCTCCTCCCCTTTGTCACAAAATGTCACTCTTCACCATACCCCCTCCCCTCCCCTTGTCACATGTCACGCTATATTACGTAAATATATACTTGCAGCTCAGAAACAAAGCACTATGTTATAGGTCATATTTCAAATTTTATTTTTGAACTTTAACTATGTGTTTTAATGACATTTGTGAGCATAACAATAAAACTGATTCGTGTATTTATTTTATATGAAATAAGATTACGGTTTACAACAAAAAACATAATATACAATAATAATAAAATATTAATATGAAAGAGCAATTGAAAACAGTAGTATTTTAGAATTTGAAATGGAATTTAATATATTTGGTTTTTAAATCCTATATTTACTTTATGAACACAAAATACTTTAAAACAGATTGATTTTGAAGAAGAAGCCTCAATATTAGTTTTACTTAAATGGAATTGTCATAACATTTCATTTGTCACATTAATATGAACATTTATAAAATTATATATTAAATCATAAAATAGAAATTACTCCGAATCATTTACTATAACGACTCTTCCTCCCTTGGAGAAAATATATGCTCGTCCATAGAGTACACAGGCATTTTGGCATCGCACTCATCCTCGGGAATAGTAAGTCCTCTATTATCTATGCAATGTTAGTAAGACCTCTTATGTTTAACCAAAATGTGTGATGTCAGACTTCTTCTTACCCCCTCCCACCCCCTTGTCACAAACTGCCACAATTTCACGAACCCCTCCTCCCCCCCTCCAAGCGTGACATAATTTCTGGATGGCCCCTATTCACAAATCTGATTAAATATAATTCCACAAAAACAAAATATTTGAAAAGTTTCAAGAATTTAAAAAGAACAAAGTTATAATAAAACAATACAGTCTATTAAATTACAAAGTTTATTTTCACACAGCTACAAATAATAGTTTCTAATACAAAGTATTAACATAATATTTACCAAATTAACATACAATTATTTAACATTCTTCTATAATTATTTCCGTGTCTTTGCATCCTAAAAGAGAAAAACAATAGAGTGCATTTTAAAAGTTACAAGTTAAATTTTCACTGTTTTCAAGAATCTTGCTTAGATTTAGTTCTAAAGATGATCACAAATTATAACTCTTCAGGCAAAATGACCGAATCGCTAATGTTAATCCAACGAGATATATTTTTTTAAATATCTCGTCTGTATTTTTATATTTTAAAAAGACTTTTTCTTTTGCATTGGATAGCTGAGGTAAATTTCTGCAACTGCGGTTTTTACTTCAAGTTCGTTGAAGTTTTTATTTAATTTTCTTTCTTTCTTTTTCTTTTTTTTCTTTTCTTTTTTTTTTTTTTTTTTTTTTTTTTTGTGCGGACACTCACTTTTTTCACTGTTTATACCGGCTCGAAAGGTGAAAGTATATAAAAAAAAATCATTTAAAAATATTGAAATGCAACCGAGTTACCTTAAAAAAATTCTCTTATTGGATTAACATTGGCGAATTGGTGTTTCCGCTTGACTGAAGTAGCCTCTTAACCCTTTAAGCCCTGACCCACACAATTGTACGGGCGATTACTAAAGTAAAAGAGAATGACTACCTCCTGTTTTTGTGCGATTTAAAACCAAATCCGCACATTTATATGAGTTAATTGGCTTTAGATGTTTTGATAAGACACAACTAGGGGGTACCACCTACAATACAGGATTATATTTTCTGCTTTTAAAAAGACTATATCATCTGACAGCAATAGACAAAAAGTGTGAACTGTCGTAATTTCATTTAAATATGATTTATAATGTTTGCTTGGATTTAATATTTCTTTTCATATAGTTTATTCGTGATTTTAATTGATTTTGTCTTGGATAAATTTAATTAGGCTTCACAAAAGTTGAAAAACAAATGAACCACACAATTGTGCGGGTCCGGCATTTACCATTTCCAAAATAGATACAATTCCTAATATATATATATAAGAAAATTTTAAGTGATTTTTTTAAACTTATGTTTTTAGCAATTTATTTTTTATTAATTACATTTTTAAAGCTGACCAATTTTAAATTAATAGGTTTGTACTATTCATGATTTCTATTTAAAATGGATAGTATTAGATATATAATATGCACATGTAACGAACTGTATGTTTCTGCTCTGAGTTATAGATGCCATATATGATTTATAAGTTTTATATGAGTTATATGCATACCACGAGATTGATTTTTAAGTTTGATAAATTCATTCCATTTTGCCCACACAGCAAGTAAACCGCCAGGAATAAATAATAAATTATAGAAAGTTCAGCAAATGCTCGACAGATTCCGTAGTGTCTGCTTGAATTTACCAGGAGATCAGGGAGAATTTTCCATAGATGAGCAGACGATTCCTTTTTTTAGGACGTGCCTCGGTAAAGCAGTATATAAAAAACAAACCACACTCTGTTGTAACAGCATCATCTGGGATAGTTTTAAATTTTGTATTATACCAGTGGGAAAGTACAGACCTGGTCCACAAGGATCTAGGCTTAGGACCTGCTGTCAGGGCCGAAACTAAGGGGGGGGGGGGGCAGAGGGTGCATGTGCCCCGGGCGCCAAATGAAGGATTATACCTTTGGAAAGGATTATTTTTTTCTGATGGACTGATGGCTTCCATTATAATGAAACAGCCATTATAAATGAAGTGTTAGGTGAAGATGAAATAGCAGTCGTAAAAAGTTAGAACTCTGATTTTCTGGTCAGAATGGGAAAAAAAAAAGGCCATAATTTTTTTTGAAAAAAAAAAAATAAGTATAGGAAAAAAGGGACGAAATGGGAAAAAAAAGGGACTGTAAGGATGGAACGGTAAGGAAAATTATCACCTATTTTTAGGAAAATCATGTTAAGACTAAGTGATAGCCACAATGTTCATTGATTTCTAGAAACAGTTGTTAACATTGGATTAAATAATTTTTTTTTTTTAATTTACCTCGAAAAGTGCAGAAATAAACCTTGGGGACGGTAAGACTACCAATAAAGCCACGATCTTGAAATTGATATTTAAATGCTGATTTAAATTTTGAACTAAATTTCCCGTCAAAGAATTTTAGACATTCTTTCTCTAGCATACTTCTCCATGAGAAAAAACTTGAAAAAAAATTCTGTGGCTGCATCTGAAGTGATTTTCTGTATAAGTTTAGCAAGAAGGACGGTAAGGATGAAAAACCCAGGGACAGAGTTCAAAAAATAATATCAACCGTAAAAATGTGTGCAGGTTAATTTTTTGCACAATATTTATATTAAACAATTGTCCCAGTTTCGGAAAAAAATTACATCGAATTACTTTTATTGAAACAATTTTATACAGACAGCTCCAAATTTAAAAATCAGCATCAGGGACGGGACGGTATAGGAGTTTTCCTGGTATTTGGACCCCCAACATCGTCCAAAACTTATTTATCTCGTTAATATTGTTATATGCAATCATGCAATGGAATGTTCTCCAGTATATGAAAAAAAAATGTATTAAAATAAAAATTAATATTCAGGGACATAAAAGTCAAAAGATTGTGAGAATTCCCCATATATTGTTGTGCTTTTGTACTTTTTCGGTTTTGGTTACAGTTTTCTTTTATACGAGTACAGTTTCACTTTCAGAACAGGTTTCAAAATTGAAAGTATCTGCATATAAAAAATTGCATAAAAGCTCGAAAAGGTACGATTGCACAACTATATATATCAACCAGGTGTATCCTATGCAAAAAATAATATTAAAAAATATTAAAATGTGAGCCCAAAATATGCAAAGAACTGTCCATAGAATTAACATTAGCTTGAATGTTAAATTTTACTTCGGGTGACTAGTATCGGTTTTTAAGAATTACATTTTATTAAAGATTGTTATCATAGAAGAAAATAATAAATAAAGATGCAGTTGAACACTATTTTACATGTGAAAAAGGATTCAAAACGAAACATCTTTAATAATAACACAAATAAATAGTCTTCGAATCTGACATTAACAATATAACAATGGAATTAAGGTTTTAAGGTCCAAAGTTTTAATTATAAAAAAAAAAAAATTTGTAACTATTAAAATAATATTTTGGTGCTATGGTATCCGAGGTTTTAAGTATCACACAAAGCTATTTTATAACTTTTTTTTGGGGGGGAGGAGGGGGGGAGAGTTTAAGTAATTAGTCAATGCGTTTTAGTTATTTAGCTCTAATTCATTGCAAAAATTCTGGATTTTTTAAAAAAGCTCCGTATATTCCCGGTTTCTCGAATAAATCTATATCGTACATACTCTAGACATGACGTACATGACTTTAGCGTACACCCTCTGATTTTTTTTACGATTACAACACTGCAAACCAGATCAATATTTGTCATAATTTTACGAACCGGAATATTGTTCCGATTTGCGCTGCACATTTCAAGCCCAGGTTTGCTGTCGCGAAAAATTAACAATTTCAAAATATTCGTATTTAAAATTTAAGAAAAAATAGTAAATAAAACGACTTATACACATCCGATTAACAAGCAGTTATGTCAAAAGAAAAGAGAAATTTTTAAAGAATTAAATAAAACTGATGCCGGAAGGAAATACTGTTAATAACTTTAATAAAAATTAGAAAATAGCGATACAATAGAAGTCCATGATAAGAAGCATGGAGAATAGCACACTAAGAAACTGTTTAAAATACTTCATATTTATATATAGAAAGGGGTTTAATGGCCATGAAAAGATAATTTAAATTAAAAAATACATTAGAACGCACTGCTGAATTCAAGAAGAGGGGGATTCCCCCGGAAGGTTTGATATTTTATGCTTTTTAATAAGCAATTTCCACACCGAATCTCTAAAATGTCCCCCCCCCCTCCTCCAGAGCCGCAGAAATTAATCCCGGAGAAAAATATCTGAACTCAACACTGCTCGATCGGCCTGAGCAAGAAAAAAGGTAAATATTAATTAAAACGATATCTTAGAAATTCCCCTTAAAGTTGAGAAAAATTCATTTAAAAATTAAAATTTTCAATAATGGCTTAACATGGACCAAAACCAAACTATTTAAAAAATGTAAGCATTCCTCAGTAAATAAACATAACTTTTTAATTTATTAAAATTTCTGTACGAAATAAGTTGTAGTTTGTACAGAGAAAATACAAAAATATCCGAATCACATTTGAATAATTAAAATAATAAATACCTTTATATCTGGGTTCTTTACTTGAACGCTAATCCAATGGCGCTGCTTCATGGAATTCAATAAAGAAGTGTTGTAATTTTGTCTTTGTAAAATTTCCGCGCATGCGCGTTTATATCTGTTCTCCTTCCAACAAAAGGAACTTTTCGCTTACGTCGTTATTTTATGACAGTGTTGTATCAGGTTTAGAGCAAAGTTGCGTTGCAAGAAAGCGATTGATTATATTCCGTCTACCTAGTAATGTCCTTGCGGCAATATTATTACTTCAAATTTTTCGTGACAAGAAAATATCAAGAAAAAATTAATCTTGCTGCAATTGTTCATGCTATCTGGGAAAAGGGCAAGGATCTTTTGCTAGCTGATGCTCTTTCTCGCCTCCCTTGTCAAGATAATGAACCAGTTGACAAACGTGCTCATGAATTTGTATGTTATTTCGCAGAATTTGAGGATCTGACTACCAAGGATATTGAAAAGGCTAGTGCAGTTGATTGTGATATCAGTAAAGCAATAAACTACACCAAATTTGGTTGGCCATCAGTTGTTGCAGATTCCTGGCAGGAATACTACAAAGTCAGAGATGAACTGAGCATCGAAAATAATTGTCTACTAAGAGCAAATAGATTAGTAATCCCAAAATGCTTGAGAGGAAAAGTTCTTCAACTTCTACATATTGAACACCCTGGGATAGTGCGAATGAAACATCTTGCTCGAGGATACTTCTGGTTTCCAAAAATAGATGCAGAAATTGAATCATATGTAAACAGATGTGTCCCGTGTCAATTAACAAGGCCAAGTGCACCCAGAGTTCCATTAAATAACTGGCCTCTAACAGGTAAACCATTTGAAAGGATCCACATCGATTACGCTGAATATGAAAATCGCAATCTCTTAATTGTTAAAGATTCATATTCAAAGTGGATTGAAGTAGCACTTGTTTCTACCACAGATTCTAAGTCTACAATACATAAGCTTCGACAAATTTTTGCCACTTTCGGATTACCAAGTGAAGTTGTATCTGATAATGCTAAACAATTTAAATCCGAAGAATTTGTAAGATTTTTTAAGTCAAATGGTATTATCCTGAGAAATTCACCCACATATCATCCAAACTCCAACGGAGCTGCAGAGAAATCTGTTACTATCATTAAGAACATGTTGAAGAAACATAAGTTTTCTAATAGGGTATATGATAGTTTTCAACATAGGTTAGACTGCATACTGTTTGCTTATCGAAATACGCCTTCATCAGTCACACTGAAAACACCTGCTGAGCTTATTTTCAAATTTACACCACAAACCAAGATTACGAAGCTCAGAAGTGATCACATTATGCAGGAAAAGAGCTATCAAGAGAATCAAAGGTCTCGTTCAACTGCCAGTGAAAGACATTTTGATGTTAGAGAAAATGTTCTTGTGAAATCCACCAGAAACAAGGAAATTAAATGGTTTCCTGGTATAATCACAAAGAAAATTAGTGAAAGTACCTACCTGGTACATGTAAATGGTCAAGTGCGCTTTGTACATGCAGATCATCTAAGAAAGTGCACTCTTCAAATTCCTGAAATCTCTGAGCATCGCAGTGTGCCATTGAATTATGCAAGTGGATCTTCAATGACAGTCACCGATTCTATTGCAAGGATTGTTTCTGATTCAATGAAGGATGAAACAGCATCTCAAACACCAATAGAGACAACTGAGGCAGCAGAGAAAGAGCAGTTTCAATCAAGAGCTGTTAAAACACCTAAAAGAACTCTGGACTGCCATAAAAACTCCAATTCCCAGCTACTTAAAACTCCACGACCAAAAAGGGTCATAAAGCCTCCAAATCGATTAGATTTATAGTTCTGTAAAAGGTTATTTGTTCCAATGTTATTGCCTTCTTTATTTATTCATTTGTAAAACAATTTTTTTTTTTAAGGGGGAGAGTGTTGTGTAATATATTTAGTTTTAATATGTATTTTATACATGGATAATATTTATGGCATCATGTATTTGTTGTAAGATTTAAATCTGGTTTTGGCAATAGTCTTATAAAATTATGAATAAATGTTGTTCGACGTATTCTTGCTGTCTATCTTTTGGATTCTGAAATAGCGTTATTAATTTGATTAATTAATGACTTCTGATAATGTTTAGATATATCACAGCTTCGAAGTGCATAACAACAAATATAGAGGTAGTTTTCTGCCAAATTTTGTAGTTCTACGCGCAGAGGTCTCTTTCAGAACAAACTTCTATTTTTATTATTAGAGGGGAATCAGTCATGTGTTCCGATTTACGAGAACTCGTATTGTGTACCTTAGGGACACTCTTTCGCATAAAAATGTCGCGGAAAAACAAGTTTGGAAAAGCAAAACAAAACACAAGAGTCAAGACAAGAGAGTTTTACAAGAGCAGTGATGAACGCGCCATCTGTGTGTCATTACAAATGTGAATAAGGAAATTCACTGGATAAAAAAAGGCGTATATTTTTAAAAATATATATGCTGTCAGTTTTATTATAATTTAAATTTTATTCCAGTTCACATTAACAATTATTTGGCCGGGATCAAGATAGGTTTTTCGCTGTTAGCAAAACGAGATTGACCAATCAGAAGCCTGAATTTTGCAAACTTTTCACTGTTTGCAAAAGTGGAGGCTTCTGACTGGTCAATCTCATTTCGCTAACAGCGAAGAATCTACTTGGATCTCAGCCTTTATTTTTTCTCGAGGTTTGGGTTACGTCATGAAAGAGGCGGTGCTAAAATTCCACTGAGCGAATCAAATTTCTTTTGATACTTGCTCCCTAACGCAAAGGTCACGTTTGAGGACGACGTAAATTTTAAAGTTTGTTTTAAAAAAATTTCCAGCATGAGTGCGAATGGTCATTCTCATCCCAAAAAACTACGGAAAAATATGTCTCGGGAAATCACCGTTGTTTTAGGAGCCCAGTGGGGTGATGAAGGAAAAGGAAAAGTAGTGGACATGCTTGCCTGTAATGTTGATATTGTTTGTAGGTGTCAGGTTAGTATTTATTTTGTTTATTACCGGCGTTTTAACTTGTACTTGTTTTATTAACCGTAGTATTTGATTACGAGTTATTCGTTAAAAAGAATTCTTGATATCAAAATAATTTTGTTATAATATAGCCTTATTTTCTTATGTATATTCTTTATTTTCCAATTTTTCACGCTATCATTATTGTGCTTAAAAATAAGTTTATATTTACGTGGAAGAAGTGCATCTCTAAAATTTGTGCTTTTTCTCCTTATGAACGTTATTGTTCATTAATTTCAGAAACTAATTCTTCTTTCTAAAAATTGTATTAAGTACTATACGTAACAAATAGTGATTTCGGCCAAACGCAAAAAAAAATTTAAGTGCATTACTGATTAATAATTTCATTTTCAAAATTTGAAATGAAATTAAACAAAATTAATTTTGATATTTTATTATTTGTATGTTTAAATTTTTCAAGTTTGCATTTTTTGTCGTTTCACACATGTGTATTGTACTTATGAAGCATGGCTTTTATTAAATAATATAAGAGCCTATTATTACCAGTCAGTGCTAAATGTACTACTAGAACTTCGCTTAAGGGGTTAGTCAGTCAGTTATATCAAATTCCCCTCTCTGTTAAACAAATGGAAGTGGATTGCATTCAACTTATTTTTTAAATATATCTCCTTAGGAAATTAAAATGGTTGATTTCTCTTTTCTGTGTACTCTTAAACAGGGTGTAAAAAAATCCTGATTTTTTTTTTTTTTTAAATGAGATTTTTTTGATTTAAATCGGATTTTTTTTTATTTTTTTCCCTGTGTTAAAATATTAAACATCTACCAAGAATTAAGCAATTCAAAAATGAATAACCCTCCAATTACTAAGATAATCTATGTTTTTTTGCTTTAATTAATAAAATTTTAATTATGTAATTATAGAAATTAAAAAAAAAACTGCAAATTAAAAATTTCTTTAGTAACATATAACATTATGTGCACTAATATTTTGTAATAATTATATAAACCAATATTAAATATTGCTTATATTTTAAAGTTATTGATAAATTGCATTTAATTTTAAATTGATGATACAGTTTAAATTTTGTGATTATTAAACAATTAACTGTTTAATTAAGAACACAATCTACATTTTTGAAAAAGTGGTTGAAAAAAAGGTGATAAATAATAGTTTGATAAATTCACAAAGTGGCCAATAATTTTACACAGGTTCTAAAGCATATGTATATCAAATTGATCAAAAATTGTAGCAATGTATACAGCAAACTCGCACATAATTTATAAATAGATTACAAAAATTGTATTTTGAAATTTAAATTAGATTGTTTCCCCACAACATTAAAATATTTGAATAGCTACTAAATATTATAATGTTTTGAAGTTATTTAACATTTAGTTAGATGTTTTTTAAATGTATAATACTTCTTTTTACACAGTTTAATATTGTTATAATTAACAATAACAAATAGGGTAGATGCACCAGTTTTGGCCACTGTACCAGTTTTGGCCACATTGGATCAATTTGTCCAATATTTAGCCTGTGAATTAATGCTAACAAATAATAGGCATTTTTACATTTTAAGCAAACTCTCTTTTATCATTTACAATATCATTTGTTTATTTTTTGATAAAATATGACTTGCAAAAAAAATAAATGTGTGAAACTGTAGTGTGTGCTTACATGTATTAACATTTTTGCTTAGCTGACACGTTTTCAGAATCTTTCAACATTAGGCACTTATTGGGTTCTATTTGTTCTGAAATAAATTGCTATTAGGTTTTATGAGGTAAGCTTTCTCTCTACAGCAATTTTACATTTAATTTAATTATTTTAACAGTTTAATGGGGGGTGGCCAAAACTGGTGCATTAAATTTGCTATATGTACCAGTTATGGCCATGGGGGTGGCCAAAAAGGATACAACATTATGTTCCACTTTTGGCCACATGATTCATTATAGAGGGAATTTTAGCCATTTAATAAATTTAAGAACATCTGGAAAAATCAATTTAATTTTGTTTTATATAGTAATGGCTTCAATAATAATAATAATAAAAGCAAGGCTAATGGCAGTTCTTATAAAAGAGATTTTGTTATTCTCTGTCCAATAGATAATTCAGTTTAGAAAGAAAGACATTGTGCTAGTCACTAAAGAATGACATTGCTAAAGAAAATATAGTGTTTAGTATTGATAAAACAAAAGGGGAGGCGATATGTAATGTTTAGATATGATAAATAAACTAAAACATAAATTTTGAAAGATTTTACAACTTATAAATTAAAAAGTTCAATAAAATTATAGCATGATTTAATTGCTTGTATTTTTTCTAAAGAAATGAAGAAGTTCCATAATTTTTGCAATATTTCAGGCACACGGATTTAGAAATACTAAATATTGTGAAAATCTTTACTACAGATATCTAAATACAAGTAAGAATGTATTTCACATTATTAAAAAAAAAACAGGATTCCTTTTACCAAGTTTAAAAGAGATTCTGTGCTATTAAAAAATGGCCTAGAGGGAACACTGCTCTAAGCTAAAATTAAGGCCATTCAAAATGTAATGCCAGCACTACAAGCTAGCAAAGTTTTGGAGTAACCCGTTCTTGCCTTACATCACAAGTTTGCAGGACGGACACCACTTTTCTCTAATAATGTTGAATCTCAAGTAGTAGATCTAGGTACTAGGAATTGAAGTTAAAAATCAATTAGAAAAGTGGATTTTAGATATTGTCAGAATACTATTTCCTATAAAAATGGAATAACTTTTAAGGTTCTGCCCAGAAAATTGTAGCCGGCAAGATAGAAACTCCATTTCTAGATGGAAGACCAGGTATGAAATAGTATGATTTGCTTCTGAAATCACACCCTAAAATAACTTGCAAAGAAGCAAGGTATTTAAATAAGGCACAAGCTAATATAAACCAAAAGATGATTTCATAACTTTTTGATGAAAATCAAACAAAAATCAGAGAATGCTTTCAAGAAATATAACTCTTTGATGAAGATTCAAGTGTTCTAAACAAGCCACAATCCATGAATAATTATAAAACTGATTAAATAGTTAATCTTTATGTCCTATAGGTACTGTTGTCCCTTTTATTAATCAAATTTAAATATATTTTTTGTTTTTTAATTGAAATTTTCAGTTAAAATCAACATAAGTATATTTTATTTGATGTTTTTATCAATTCATAAAGAAATTTGCAAAATTCTCTTAATACAGCAAACAAATATATGTGTGGTAAAATAGATGTTGCATAAAAATGCTTTATTTTTACTTATTATCAATTAAAATGTTTGTTAAACTACATGATATTGGAGTGGCCAAAACTGGTGCATAGAGATGGCCAAATTGGAATAAATTACTTGATGAGTTATTACTCACAATCTAAAATATTCGGTAGAAAGTCATTATAGTTAACAGAAAGACAATTAAATTTACTAAAGAATGATGTTATTATGATTTAATATGCTTCAATCGATCAAGAAATGTAAAATTTCTATTTCAAATTTTCTCTAAATGTGGCCAAAACTGGTACATCTACCCTATTACATTTTTTACAACTGATTTAGTGATAATTTTCATTACTGATTATAATGCTTTTTCACACTATTTTAAAAAATCAGAAAATATGTGATTTTATCATCTGATTTAAATCAGTTGATTTAAAATCATTGACACTCTATTGCTATGTTTATTGTATATAAAAGAATGAATAACTTGATTATTAAAAGGAAATTATGACATTGTAAGTTATATTAGATTTAAATATCATTTTTAAATTAAATGCTTTTTATGTTTGTTAGATAAAAACCATGCTTTTTACAAACTTACTGTACTTAAATTTTTCACAATACTCAGGAATTACGCTTAGAAACAATTATTTAAAGCTTTGTTTTGTGTATTCATAAGTCACAATACCTGTAGAAACTTTCCAAATTATGTTCATCTTAGATTTGTATACTTTTTTATGTCATTTTAAATATTTAGAAAATTTTTGATTTTAATTAATGATTTTTTAAAAAAAAATCACTTGATTTAAATCGTTGACACCCTGCTCTTAAATGATGTCTTCTTTAGTTGCCGCAGTACTATTTCTAAAATATGTTTAATTTTATTTGAAATTTTATTATCTTTTTCACAACTTCTTGTGTTTCCTTACAATTTTTTTATGTTTCATCTCCATTCCCCATAATACTTTCACCATTATTAACATAGTCTTGTATCATGGTTGTTTTCATAGTTGTTTATTGGGTAAAAACTTTCTCTTTAAAAAAAAAAAAAAATTCATTAATCTCAGTTCTAGGAATTTCAAAGATTGTTTCCATATTTATACAAATGATAAATAATACGATATGCAATTAAAAAATATATAGGGTAGATGTGCCAGTAATGGACACCACTTGATGTTTTTGGTTCATAAAAAAAAAACTAATAAATATTTAGCTTTAATTATTTTTTTTTATAATTCCCCCTTGCATGTTTTATAAAACTGGGTTATTGTTGACACTTTTAATCAAACCAATCGGGAAGCAGAAAATAATGTTTCAAAGTTTCGCTGTTTTTCTGTGAAAATCTTAATGAAGAGGCTAAGAGTTGGCTTCGTTTAATTAATTTATATATTATTTATTTTCTTGCAAAATTTGAATGCTTTTGTTTGAGTAGCAATAGAAAACTTTGAATTTTATATACCAATGGCCATTTACAAAATTTCATTTATTTTTAAGATTTTAAGACGGGTGTCCATTACTGGGATGGTTAATTAGTCATTTTCCAGTAATGGACACCCCATGTAGACATTGCTAAAAATGCAATTTTAGTAATGTTTATAGTGCATAAAATACTTTGGCTTAACTGCAAACCTAAATAATCAAATTTAATTTTTAAATTATACTTACCAAAATGTAATAACACTATAAACTTTTATAAATAGCTGCTTTTAAATTATTTTATGTGATTAATAAAATTTCAATATTTTATATATAGGGTAGATGTGCCAGTAATGGACACCCTTAAGGGATTTCTTTCAAAATTATTTTTTTATTAATAGTTATAATTATTATATTCCAGTTTTTTCAATATTATATTAACCTATCAACAATATTCAACCATTCTTATAGTCTTATTTCCCAATATGAATCGAAATTTAATTTTAAATAACAGAAATATATCAAAACACCCAAAAGCCCAGTAATGGACACCCTCTAGCCCAGTAATGGACACCTTCTGGTCCAGTAATGGACACCCCATAAAAAGCAATAAATATGATTGTTTTTATGAATGTATTTAGAAACAGAATTTAATGAATACATACTAATGAAACAAAATAGTTATTTTCAAATAAATTTAACAATTAGGATACCAGTAATTAATAAAATATTTGTGAAAATCATTTACTGTTTACATCAATTGTAATTATCAGAAGATCGATGTTTTAATTATTTTAGATGGGTAGTTTAAAATACTTAATATCAGGCAATTACAGCTATCAAATTACTGAAACAGTGGGGGATTTTAAAGGCAATTAAAAAAAAAAAAAGTTTTTGAAATATTAGTGTTTAGTTTTGTCTCACTATTTTTAACAATTAATCTTCCAGAGACTACTTGATATATCATTTATAATAATTAATATTACAAATAAGAAAGAAATGATATTGTGAGTTGAATATTTTAAATACTAAATAAAATAATTTCAAAATAAAACTGTAGAACTGATGTTTGAGGCCACTGATCTGCAGATTCACTAGTTTCATGAATATTACCTATAACTTTCATTAATATTACTTTTTTTTTTTTTTTTTTTTTTTTTTTTTGTTGTCCGAGATGAATAAGGAAACATTTAAGACAGAAAATAGATTTTTAATAACTTCTATAACTTAATTGGTTTTATTTAAATGGAGAGGGATTAAGCCCTATAAGCCCCTCTTTGACTGTGCTCTTAAACAATATTTTCTGCTTCCTGGCTGGTTTGATTGCCAGGTTATAAAATATGCAAGGTACATCTACATAAAAAAATAATAAAATAAAATATTGAAATTTTATTAATCACATAAAATAACTTGAAAGCAGCTATTTATAAAAGTTTTGGTGTTATTACATTTTGGTAAGTATAATTTAAAAATTAAATTTGATTATTTAGGTTTGCAGTTAAGTCAAAATATTTTATGCACTACAAACATTACTGAAATTGCATTTTTAGCAATGTTTACATGGGGTGTCCATTACTGGAAAATGACTAATTAACCATCCCAGTAATGGACACCCCCTCTTAAAACCTTAAAAATAAATGAAATTTTGTAAATGGCCATTAGTATATAAAATTCAAAGTTTTCTATTGCTACTCAAACAAAAACATTCCAATTTTGCAAAAAAATAAATAATATATAACTTTAATTAAACGAAGCCAGCTCTTAGCCTCTTCATTAAGATTTTCACAGAAAAACAGCGAAACTTTGAAACATTATTTTCTGCTTCCTGATTGGTTTGATTAAAAGTGTCAACAATAACACAGTTTTATAAAACATTCAAGAGGGAATTATTAAAAAAATAATTAAAGCTAAATATTTATTAGTTATTTTTTTATGAACCAAAAACTTCAAGGGGTGTCCATTACTGGAAGGGTGTCCATTACTGGCACATCTACCCTATATATTTTTTTCTTTTGTGTGTGTAGTACCCTGCATATTTTATAATCTGGCAATCAAACCAGCCAGGAAGCAGAAAATATTGTTTAAGAGCACAGTCAAAGAGGGGCTTATAGGGCTTAATCCAGGGTTGCCGGCTTTTAGCCAGGCCAAAAAAAGCCGGACGGCTTTTTTTGGTTTTAACCACTTAAAAAAAGCCAGTTTTTATTTTTTAAAGTTGATTTACAATTCGTTTTAAATTTGGATCAATTAATTTTTAATACACTTATAAATATTTTCTACTAAAAAAATATATAGATTTCTATTAAATTTGTCAAATAAATAAGTCTTTATAACTTCTAGAAGGCAACAGTGAAGGCATTATGTCTGAAAAAAAAATTATAAACACTGAAAAGAATATAAATTAGGCTCCAAACTGGTGTTTTGAAATTCTATATTACATAGCTTCACATATAATACACATTTTAAAGATTATATTTAATTAATGACAAAATGTAGCACACCATAATGGAAACATTCTTATGTGTACATATGGAGAGATTAAGTTGTAAATGTTAAAAGAGAAAGGATGTAACATTTGAGGAGAGTGGTACATAAGTGTATAAAAAAATATAACATTTAAACAAGAAAAAAAAAATCTCTAAATAAAATTTTGAAAAGGTTGTTGCTAAGCATATTCAAGCATATGCTATTCGTAATGTTTTTAATAGTGAGAAATGGTGTTTTTATTAATATGACTATGTATAATTTTAAATGTTTACTAGTAATAAAATAAGACTTGTATATTAATAGCTCTTAAAATTAAGTAATAAAACATGTTAACTAAGTAACCATTATCCTCTAATTTTATAAAGCAGTAAAAATGAAAAAATTGGCAGTTGGTATGGCTCTTTTAAAATTTAGCTGGCATATTTGCAATTCTGACTACAAATCACAAGCAAAACCATCTAAGTTTTATTCCAGTATCCTCATTATTGAGAAATTGGGTTACTTATTAAATTCTAAATCAATTAAATGTCATTAAAACTAATTAAAAACACTTTAAAATGTGTAGTTTATAATTACAGTGCTTCATTGCATAAAAGCCAATTTTGGCCAAAAAAAGCCAGTTAAAACCAATAAAAGCCACCGGCCTGGCTTTTTTTAATTTTAGCCGGCTTTTTTTGCAACCCTGGCTTAATCCCTCTCCGTTTAAATAAAAACAATTAAGTTACAGAAGCTATTAAAAAATCTATTTTCTGTCTTAAACGTTTCCTTATTCACCTCTGACCAAAAAAAAAAAAAATAATAATAATAATGAAAGTTATAGGAAATATTCATGAAACTAGTAAATCTGTAGATCAGTGGCCTCAAACATCAGTTCTACAGTTTTATTTTGAAATCATTTTATTTGGTATTTAAAATATTCAACTCACAATATCATTTCTTTCATATGTGTAATATTAATTATTATAAGTGATATATCAAGTAGTCTCTGGAAGACTGTTAAAAAATAATGAGACAAAACTAGACACTAATATTCCAATTTTTTTTTTTTAAATTTTAAATCACCCACTGTTTCAATAATTTGATTTTTATTTTTTAATATCACATACTATTATTGTTTTAATGACCTTTCTTTTAATTTATAAAATATAAATTACACGTACACACATGCCCAGAAGCAGAATTTTCTGCATCAGACTGCAGCAAACAAAAATTTATCTGCGACCCAATAAGCCTACTATCATAAGAAATAACAGAAACACTTAAAGTAAGCAAAATTTCCATTTATAAAGAATATATATAATATAAGGATACAACAAATACCATAAATCTAGAGACTTAAAGCAAAATTCAGCTATTTTTTAAGCCCAGCATTTATTTTTAAGTTGGTGGATTAATCTGCAAGGTTTAAAATAATCTGCAGCGCCCGCTTCCGTACTGCACTGTTTCTGCTACTGGGCACACATGCATGTTATAAGTATTACCAATATAGGGTAGATGTACCAGTAATAGACACCTTTAAGGAATTTCTTTTAAGATTATTTTTTTATTAATACTTATAATTATTATATTCCCATTTTCTCAATATTATATTAACCTATCAACAATATTTAACCATTCTTATAGTCTCATTTCCCAATATGAATCTAAATTTAATTTTAAATAACACAAATATATCAAAAGCCCAGTAATGGACACCCCATAAAAAGTAATAAATATAATTGTTTTTATGACTGTATTTAGAACCAGAATTAAAGAATACATACTAATGAAAGGAAATAGTTATTTTCAAATAAATTTAACGATTATGATACCGGTAATTAAAATATTTGTGATAATAATTTACTGTTTGCATCAATTATTGTAATTATCAGAAGATCGATGTTTTAATTATTTTTGGTGGATAGTTTAAAATATTAAATATCAGGCAATTACAGCCAGGGTTGGCAAGTTTCTTCCAAAGTGGAAAAAACCGGCCAGAAGAAATAGGTTTCTTCCAAATGGAAGAAACTGTTATTTTTTAAGAATTTACCATATAAGTTCAACTTTGTAAGATACAATAAATGTCTTCGTCTTATAACCTTATGTAAATTAATTCCATTAGGTCTATACGAATTTTTAAAATTATATATACTAAATTAATAATTAAATCTCTTTTTTAGCCAAGGTCACACACATCTGTCTAAACCAGTGGTTCCCAACCTTTTATTGCCCACGCCCCACCAAAGCATCTATAATGTCGCTATGTGTCTCCCCTCCCCCCCCCCCCCCCCCCCAAAAAAAAAAAAAAATCTGTAAATTATGTCTTTTATTACTTAAAAAGTGAGCTCTGTTCACACAGTGGAAACGTAATATAGTCTTAACAGAAGGTATTCATTTTACATTTTAAAACTTACCAAAGAGGTGAATCTTTTGTCACAAATGTATTTTTAATACAATTTTATAAATGCAATGATGTTATACATATTCGCATTTGCGCCAAAAGGAGTTTTGCTGTATTTTACCAACTTACCTCAGTGTTAAAGAATGTGTTATACATTCTGAATTTTTACCTTCACAAAATATCTTGAAAAAAGACTTGCATTTAACGTTAAAATTGCTAAATTCATACATTTTAAAATGCATTTTTCTAATTTATTAAGAGTTGGTGGAAAAACTTTGGGCACTAAATTTTCTTTCTATAGATAACACAATACACAAGAAGCATTTTCAAAATTCTCATCTTTTTCAATTTTAAGTAGGCATTACTTCCCATTACAACACATGTTCTTTTTTTTCTCCTTCCCCGATATCGTTAATTGCCTTTCATGTATTATCTGATTTTAAAGTTAAAATGTATATATCATCATGTAAATTTATTTACTGTGTAGAATGCCTGTACTAGAGCCATAGATACTATTTACTATCTACCCATTTCCTTTTCTAATGATATTTTAGATTTATAATTTTTTTAAGTTTGTAGTATCTCGTTTAGGTATTTCATAGGTTAAATAAGTTCAAGACAGTCACATCTCACATTTATACATACTTTTAACTAGTTTCACATTCAAAAGTTTCTTCTAGTGATATGTAGCACAGCGAATAGAAATAGAACTCATTCAATAAAAAATCAAAAGCATTACATAAAATTGTGTATTGCTCCACCAGAAAAATTATAATGAGATTTAATACTTAAAAAAAAAGGTATCAAAAATTTTTAAATGGTTATTCGTATAATTATTCTGGTATCAGTATATTTTAAACTTTTGATAGAGAACATTTAAGAAATTCAATAAAAACTGACTTTTTAAATTTTACTTGTATCCCATTGATTTTTAGTTTACAACATTGCTTTTCAAAAAAAAAAAAGGACAAAAGAAATTGATAGCGAATGAGGCAGTAACAAATTTGGAATTGCCCTCCTAGAAAGTCAAATTGCCTCCCGGTGGGGCACACGCCCCACGTTGGGAACCACTGGTCTAAACCTAAAGCTTTTCAACCAATGGCTAAATGAAGAAAAGAAATTTTATCCAAAACATACAAAATCAATTAAATGTTAACCATTTCAATTTAACCAGCATATTTTTTAATTATTTAAACTTTTGAAACTAGTAGTAAATAGTACGGATCATTTACTGATGGTAGAATGAAACTCATTTAAATAAAAGACAGTGCTTTTAATTTACATCAATTTTATTAAGGTAAGTAATATACAATAATTACTGTACTAAAAAATTTCACTAAAATCCTCATTTTCCTTACTACAATGCAACATGGTATAACAAAAAAAAGTTTTTTAGCAGTAGGATGCTGTAATTAATTTCTCAACTTAGATTGGATGAATGCAAACGATGAAAAAAATTCTTTAGGGTCCGAACTTCAAGAAAGTTTTAAAAGTATTTTGGCATGCCCATAGATATTTTTAGAACATTAGTCTTAAAATCAGCATTGAGATATGCATGCTGGATGCTAATATAAATAATTACAAAATTGTTTATTTACTGTGCTGTGCAGTTTAAAAATAATGCATTTTTATATAAAAATAATCTATTGTATGAAAAATAAAGAATTTGTAGGTAGTCTTTTTCTTTTTTTACATAAATGGCATAATTAATAATAATAATAATAATAATAAAAATCCCTTTACCTCTAAGTTGTAAAATCCATCACCTGTAAACGTCTGCTGAACCTGAAGTTATTATTAGAAAATAACTTATTTTTTCAAAAATATTTTTAATATTAATTAAATTTTCCAATTTAGATGTCATATAATATTCTTTTACATAGTTAATATACTTCAATTTTGAGCATCTATTGGTTTCTTCCACTGTCCTGGAAGAAACTGGTTTCTTCCTGAAGAAACCCAACCCTGATTACAGCTATCAATTTATTGAAATAGTGGGGGATTTAAAAGGTAATTTTAAAAAAAGTTTTGGAAAACTAGCGTTTAATTTTGTCTCACTATTTTTAACAATTAATCTTCCAGAGACTACTTGATATATCATTTTGTAATAATTAATATATGTTATATAATTAATATTACTAATATATAATATAATTAATATTACAAATATATAATATAATTAATATTACAAATATGAAAGAAATGATATTGTGAGTTGAATATTTTAAATACTAAATAAAATAATTTCAAAATAAAAGTGTAGAACTGATGTTTGGGGTCACTGATCAGCAGATTTACTAGCTTCATGAATATTACCTATAACTTTCATTAATATTACTTGTTTTGGGGTGGGGGGGGGGAATCAGAGGTGAATAAGGAAACGTTTAAGCAGAGCCGTCCTTAGGGGTGTGCGACAGATGCGGCCGCACAGGGCCTCGCGTTAGAGGTCTGCACGGGCGGGCCGCGTCGGCAGAATTAGTATTATTTTTTCAACGGACTTGCAGGGCCAGGCCGATAAAAAAAAATTAATCAGGCCTATCGGCCCGATATGACAATTTAAGAGAAGCAGATAAAATATGAGCCATTTTCAATGAATATGACTTTTTCGAGAAGTATAAATGTGCGTTACAAACCGATGCGAGTTTAACAACATCAATACAGAAATGTAACATGTCCATCCTAGAGATCGGCATTGTACAGTTACATGATGCCTGATCCTGGGTTCAATTTTTTCGGTAGGCTTGTGCCGTGACAGAACTGGTTTTAATCGTTCTCAGGATGTGTAGGACAGGCATTATGTTTTGTAAAAGTACTAATAGCGATAATGAACTTCTGTTATCTTTGGAAATGTACCTTAAGTTGGTTCTCATATTTACTGCTCAGCAATGCGAAACTTTGACTCATTTTTAACTATAAAGGCATAAAATTGACAGGCCTGAGTATGGAAGGCATTTGGAATCTAATAGCATTTCCATTTTTGATAAATTACTTAGAGAACTCTTGTCACGTGACTGTGCATTTTTCTCCTTTCCTGTGCTATCACTTCCGGAAATTAGATTCAAAACGCTAACTTTGGTAGTATTTTCTGAAAGATATATTACTTTTATATAAGAAAAAAACGGCATTTACATGGTTTCTGAATAAAAATACCTGCCAATCTCATGCGTTTCCGAAAAGAAATGAATTCATAAATGTGTCAAAATGTAGCTCCTTTGGATTTGAGAAAAGCCTTAAAAATGACAGAAATATTTTCACAAATCTACTTTTTATTATACAGCTTCAAAAGTTATCATGTTTTTTAACAATTTATTCTAAACTACATTAATCTTTTAGTGAACCCTTATTTAAATTTTGAAACGTCTGTAGAGACGTTGACTAAAACACTAAGTAATCGTTAAAGTTTACTATTGTTTGTTTTCTATTTAGCGAACACATAGTAATTTAAAATATACTGTAAAATGTTCCCATAAATATGCATATTCATTAAAAGAATCTTAATTGTATGTCGAAGAAACGGAATTTTTTTGTGGAAATTGAGTTGGCCCGGGTTTCGCTGATTTTTGTACGGTCCAGGCCGAACTTTAAGTTTTACACCGGGCTGGGTCAAAATAGCTTTCTGTCGGGTCGGTCCCAGGCCTGGAAATTCCGGTCCGTGCAGACCTCTACCCCACGTTCGAAAAAAAAAAATTAATACAAAATAGCTAAATATTTATTATTCATTTTATTGTGAGTTATTTATTTTCTAAAAAAAATATAAGTGGAAACATGCTTATTTGTAAAATGTAAAAATTTTTATGAATAAAATGTTCGGTGCAAGTTGTGAATGTTGGAGAAGAGAATAGATTGTTTGTGACTTATGTTCAATTTGAAGGAATTGTTATAGTGTGGCTTATGCAGCACCAGGGGCATAACGAATACGAAAAAGTGTTCTTAATAGATTGGTACCGATGATGATTCTGACAAACTGCTAACCCTTATTTTAGTGATTATTTGTAATGTAACGACATAGATTTGATTTCCTTCTTATGTAATCAAGTTTCAATTTTTTATTATAGGAGTATCGATGTTTTCCTGTGCACATGCATACGTATAACCCATCGCGTAAACATGATAGAAAGGTCGGGTTAGTTCAAACCCCGTTCCAAAAAAAATCCCCGTTTAAAGATTCCAAAAAAAATGTGAAAGGTTAAATTTTAAACCATTGTGAAGAAAAAGAACATTTGAGGAAACATTGATTTTTACCCCCTTTTTTTTTCTATTTTTAAACTCTCTTATTAAATAAAAGATATCAACCTGTTTAATATTTTCTAATTAAATAAAAAACTTTAAAAGGGTTATAATTAAAGAAAGAATGGAGTTTAAAAATCAGAAGTTCCATCTTTATCACATTTGTTACTGCCATAATATGAAGTGGACTGAACGAGTGATTTAATGGATTAATCCTTTGACTATGAATTTATTTTCTAATAGAAATTTCTGCAACTGGCGACTATTTTTTTTAAAATTTATTCAAAGCATGGTCCGAAATTTCCAGACTGGTCCACAGAAAGCTATCCTGAGCCCAGTGTAAAAAAATAAAAGCTCAGTCACTGCCTAAGAGCCTTTTCGATAACTGTAACAAATACCTTCCACCATTCTAAAAGGCTGAGATCCACTATATTAGGTTCAAACGAAAGTTCATTGAATGTCAGACTTGGATAAAATGTAAAACTGTCTGCAAACTTAAATAATTTCTTAAAAATTTTCTGCAAAAAAACGCTGTGCTCCTCCGGAGTCCTGTATCGCCGCTAACAGCAAAAATGAAAAGTTATATGCGAGTGGAGTGCCACTAAGCAACACCACTCAAAGAAAAATATTAATTTACAAGCATTATTAAAACTCAATCAAGAAATGTAGTATTGAATGGTATGCTTAATACAGACAACTAATGAATAAAAGAAAAACTAATGAAAAATTAAAAAAAAAATATTTATTAAAATGTGAAATATTTTAATCATTAACTTATATAAAGATATCAATTTATCATTGCTTAACAAAACTGTTATTTTATTAATTTATAAAATAACTGAAATACGAATAAATGAACGTTAAAATAAAAAAGTTACTAGTCCATGAATGGAAGAGATGAACTCTTACTCATCAGTTTATCTACTGTTTTTGAGACAAACCATTCCTTAATATTGCGACTCGTTCTTAAAAATTTTAAACTTTTTTCCCCTCCAGTTGAAAAATAGTCTGCAGACCTTTTCAAGAGTTTGCAACGAGCATCACACCAATTCTCTGTCCAGGGTCTGGATTTTTTTTAATATATATAATAAAGAAATCTGTTAAAAAAAAACGCCAATCAAAACTGTCTGCTAACTTTGAAAATTTTCTGCGAACGCGTTCGCGTGTTCGTATCTGACTCTGTTGAATGATTCAGATTTTGCTCAAACTTTAATATAATAGACATCGCCAAAGTCACATACAGTTTTACTTTACCTCAACTTGCAGAAGTTTTTCTAAATACAAATAAGTAAATATTCCAATATTTAATATGTTCCTTCTTAGATTTCTTTACTGTTGCAAGATTATTTTATAATTTGATTAAAATTAAATTTGAAAACATTTTTTTTCTAAACTTTACATTGTATTTTAAATTTTGACAACGATGAAGCTTTTATCTTTCTAAAAGCTGTTTATCTGTATTATATCAAACTAAGTTATAATAAAGTACAGTTGTGGGGGAAAAAAAAAAAAGTAAACACCCCTTACTAACTCTGCAAAAAATTATCGTAGAAGAAAGTGACTGGTACCACACAATTGGTTATAAAATCTACTTTTAAATCATGTATTTAAAATTTGCTTAGGGGGTCATTTACATATTAAAACAAACCATAACTTAGTTTTTCTCAATAGCAGTACACAATTCTGACAGCATAAATGAACTCTACATCCTTCAATTAGCCTAAAAACAAATTTTTATGCAATTCGTATGATAGGTTTCCGAGAAATTTGAATACTGAGTTATCATTTTAGTAATGAAAGCATAAAATTGCATATTTTCCTAATTATAGTTAATGATTTAATATTAATTTTAAACAGTGTTAACAATTTAATATTATGCAGTTATTAATTTTTTTAAATGTAAATATCAATGGTATTTAATATGGTTTTACAAAATTATTTTAAAATGTTAATGTATAATATTATTGTATACTACTAATTAATGAAAATGAATGCAGTTTTTATAATTACTGTAATTATTAACTAAAGCTTAAAACGTAGATTATTTTAGCAATTAGAGGTTTGTTTTGTAAACTTAAAATTATTGTAGCTATTCCATGTTTTAATGCAGGGAGGGGGGTGGGGAATCATAATCAGATTTAAATCAAAATACTGATTTTAATGAAGAAAAATCATTTTACAGCCCTAATTTTGTGTAAAAGATATTTTGATAGCCTAAAATATTACCTTTTAATCATTTATGTAAATTGTGTAATACTAATATATTGCATATATATATATTATATTGGTAACACTTATAGTGTGTGTGTATATATAATTTTTATTTTATAAATTAAAAGAAAAGTTATAAAATATTGTGAGGTTTAAAAAAAAAAAAAAAATCTGATTTAAATCTAAAAAATCAGATTATTTTGATAAAAAGTAAATAAATAAATATAAAAAATAAAAAAATCATAAGCCTTCTGAAGAAACGGTGCAATAAAAAAATTTTTGAATTGTTAAAATTAGCATGAAAACCGATTATCTGAAAAATGTACCTACTATTTTTTATTAAAGATTTACAAGAGTAAGCAGTTGAAGAACATCGTTGCATGTAATTGTGTTTAATATTTAACACAATTTAACAATTTCTGAAAGTTATATTCTTTGAATCTTTGAGAAATTTTACAGGATAAAAATAAAAATGCAACTTGCATAGCCGACATTAAGATACTTCTTTATTAGATTTACTGCTACTGTTCATTTTCAAAAGCTGTGCTAGCACTCTGAAACGATTCTACTATCCAAAGGCAAAGGGGTATTACGCTGAAATGTGTATTTTCCCAAGCTCTACTTCGGTATTCATTTAAGTACGGTACGTTGTCACCAAGATTGGCACTCAGCCAAATCCAGCTAAACAAACTCTGCTCGCCTCTATTTTGATAAAATCAACGCAGACCTGACACATGTGCAAGAGCATGGAGGGTTTTGCTTTCTGAAAGCAAACAGTACTTTACAATTCAATACTAATTTTTGCACAAAACCATATAATCTTACTTTTCACCTGTATAATCTTACATTTATCTTAAGACTAAAATCCTGCAGGTTGGCAGCTGTGTGAATGCATTAACCTAAGAGATAAAGTCCATAAAATTAGGCCTATAAGCTTTCTTTCTAAAAACTGTTTGATTATCTGTATTATATAAAATTAAATTTTATAAATTTTAATCATCATTAAAATTAAGTTGATTTAAATCAACGAACCCTGTTTCTTGATTGGATGAAAAGAAATGAATCAAAATTGGAAAAAGTGAAAATGAAGCAGTATAATAGTCTATGGGAATTTGCCGAAATATTAGAGATATCGCCAAGTTGGCGTCACTTTTGGCAACTCATTTTGGTCACCAAATTTGGTGATATATCACAAAGTTGGTGACAGAACAGGATCCCCCCTTATAGATATGAAGATGCATTAAATGCTTCAATAACCAATGGCCACCATTTTGTCTCCCATGTAAAACTAAAATTAAAATTTAATTAATGAATTAATATTTGAAAAAACTGTATTAACATCAATTGTCATCCAGTACAAGTTAAAAAAAAATTATTTCAACTTGATAGGATGAATAATAAGTATTTTATTAATGATTGAAAATTTGAACAAGATAAATAAATAAATATAGGGAGAGTGTGAACTAATGGTAGAAATTGAATAATATAATTTTCATGGTGTTTTTCTAATGGTCACAAAACTTTACTCGTACGTAATTGTCTATGAACTGTTTAGCAAAAAATATATGAAAATGATTTTCTTTTTCTAATTTTATTTTATTTTTTTATTTTTTTTTTTTTTTCAGGGTGGTAATAATGCGGGACATACAGTTGTTGTAGATGGCGCAGAGTATGACTTCCATATTTTACCTAGTGGAGTGGTAAATAAAGACTGTGTATCTATTATAGGTTTGTAAAAGCAACGTATTTTCTTTTTCTTTTCTCTAAATCTAGTTTCATCTGTTTAATATAAGATAACAAATTCAAGAGTCAGTTAAGTTATAAAAGCATTTTACAGAGTTCATACTCTTCAGGGGATAATGCAAGAAATTCCTAAAACCTGGCTGAATGATTGGCTACTCTGGGAGTTTGAGGGCAATTGCTGCTGTTCACATGCTTTATGGTGTCATAATGAAATCGATCTAAGACATGCCTTCTAACATCCTGAGATATAGAATTGGAAACTAGCCACTCCTTTATACAGATTAAATATAGTGCATGTTATATTTATTCTGTGCTTCTAACATTTGTTGACATCCATTTAGTCACTAGGACACACCTTCTAACAATGTGAGGTTTGACAACAGTTCAAGGCAGGGTTGGCATTTTTGCCAGGACAGTGGCAAAAACTGGGCAAAAATGGAAAAAAATGGCAAATTCTTATTTTTCTTTAATGTGTAATAAAATCTATAAGCTAATAAGGATAATAATGGTATAAACAATTAAATTTAATAAGATATCATTTAATATCTTTATTTAATTTGCTAATTAATAAATACAATTAAATATTTTAAATCCTTATAAAATAGGTGGGATTCAGTCTAATACTTAGGAATTTAAGAACCAAATTAAAAATCGGATATCTAATATTTGTTTTCTTAAGTAAAGTATTTTGTCAGCCATTAATATTTTTTTAATTATCAAAAGGTTTTATATAACTTTGCTACTTTTGTCAGGGTTGTTATGATTTTGCCCGACCCAAAAAACCCGGGCGGGTTTTTTCAAAATTTCAACTTTAAATTGCATACAATATATTTATATTACATATATATTGTAATATATTTCTTAATATCAGTACACCACTCATAAAGTTTATCACCATCACCCCCATAACATAAGGAAAATGTCCCAATTATACCCATGACAATTTTTAAAAGAAATAATTGTTACTTAATTTTCTGTAAGTATGTGTCATGACTATCACAAACATAAACAAAGTTTTTTAGATTAAAAAAATACTTTGATATATAATCCATTTTATGTTATACAGTGGAAACTCATAACAAAATACCGTATATGCTGAGAATCCTAATTATGTAGACATGTAGAATTACTTGGTTTATTCTATTAATTAGTAATAATAAAAAATACTTACTTTACAAAAAATATTTTTTCCCAGTACAATGAATTTTGTTATATCCAGTTTCAATTGTATAAAACTTTGCTTAGCTTAATTAAATATAAACTACCACAGCAACTTAATTTAATAATAACACACACTGATCAAATAATCATTAATTTATTCACATTCATTCAATAAAAAACAATTTCATTTATCTCAATCACCATTCTGTCTCAACACCTTTTGACTTTAAATATTTATACACTTTTACTAATTTTTTTCCTTTTTCGCAACCAAGTTTATTTCTGAGTTTGGACCACACCAGACCAAAAGTAGAAAAAATTCTTTCGATTGATGCTGATGTAGTAGTGTGGAGGTCTTCTAAAAATTTGCAAAAATCTGTATTTAGAAGCTTATTTTTTTTCAGATTTACAACCCGTCAATTTCCACCACTTTTTGGCTTCAATGGATTCAATGACACTTTGAGAAAACATAGATTCTGGATAATAATCAGTATCTTTTATTTGGGACATCTTGAAAGAGACATCAAAAGCAGGATTCAATTTTTCTATAAGCTGTTCAGCTAAATTTTCTTGCTGCCGTGTCAATCTTTTTCCTTGTAAGGCAGGATCTGTAATATTCACAATAAAGTGAAATGGAGTAAGAGCTTCTTCAAATCTATGTTTTATGCAATCTTTATATGAAGACAGTTCTTTACTTTCCATTACATCAAGCCAAATTTCTACTGTTTGCCCAAGAGTACAACTATCAGTTTGCAACTTATCAAGTGCTTTAGCAATAACAGATAACTGTGCCTGAAGGTTTACGCACTCTCGATATAACCCTTTGTTATCCAAAAAAGTTAAAATATTTGTATCTATATCATCTTTATGTTCAATTGATATTTCTATATATTTCTGATAGTTGAATATGAACGATGAAAGGCAATTATAAGAAGGAGAGGACCAGTACAACTCAAAGGGGAGGGAGGGAAGTTTATATTGTTATGTTCTTGAAAATTCTTCCTTATTGTCCTTCCAGTTTTTCAGTAAGTGGGGAGAAGAATGCTTTGAAAAGAGAAAATGGAAAATTCCTATTTACCCCAGGCTAAGGGAATGTTACTATGCCAAGAAAGAGTATAGCAACACATTTTGGAAGGCAAACAATTCAAAAGAAAAAAACAATCTTGCAATCTATCAGTAATCAATGTGTTTCAAAATTCAATTTTGAACAAAAATTAACTTTTTCTAGAGAAAATATTTATTATATATAGGCAATCACTTCAATTAAAATGAATAAAAATACTTTATCCTTAACAAAATATTAGTTTAAAAGTTCTGATTCAGCACTAGTTTTAGTACAATACTTTAATGATAGTTTTATTGTTAAAATTATTACTAATAATCAATTTATCTAAAAGCAAAGCATAATTTTGATCATTGTCATTAATTATATATATTTGTAATCAATTAGCTACTATAAATTTAGTAGTAAGTACTTTTTTTTTTTTCAAACATTCTGAACCACCTCCTATAACACCAAAAAACCTGAACCCCCCCCCCCCCAAAAAAAAAAAAAAAACACTCTAAAAACCCAGTGGGTTGGGTTTTTTCTGAAAAAACCCAGGCTTTTAACAACCCTGACTTTTGTTTTATGTAATAAGTCTTAAACTATGTTAAATATTTAAGTCTTTGGTACTAATTTAATAATTATTTATCTGATGAAAGTAGTCTGTTACAGATAAAAAAGTAATTAAATTAAATCAGAAATTATATATTGAAAAAACTGTTATGTCTTGTTAGGAAACTGGAATCTTCTTTCCCTCCCTCTTACACTCCAAGAAAAGGACAAAAAGTTATTTTGTTTATTTTCAGTAAGTAGCCTGTAGCCATTTTATCTTTTTGTACTATATCCCCCCCCCCCCCCCACCCCTCCCTCCCAAATACGCTTTTGAAATTCTCAAATCCAGCAGCCCATTGTCAAATGATCACAAGACAGATAACAAAATACCAGAGTTTTGCACCCTGTTTTGTAGTTGGTCAATGGAAAAGTAAGTGTACAGGTACACAGGTTTTGTAAAAGCTATTGTACAAATTTTGTATCTATGAAATCTTTTTCTAATCTATGAAATCAGTTTGGTTTTGCCAGGCAGGACCAAACTGATTTCATAAGATAATAGATGCAATTTTTTTCCTTTTATTTCTTAAGAGTTCAAAAATAAATTTAGAATACTGATTTATTAACTATTAAGTTTCTTTTTTCTTTCATGAAATATTGTTTTCTTTTTTTCTGCGAAAAAAAATTAAATGGACCTATTTTTGCCAACACTTTGGCAAAAAACTATTTTTGCTGGGATGGTTTTAACCAAGTTTTTTCCGCCTATGGCAAAAACTTACCAACCCTGGTTCAAGGGGAACTTAAGAAAAATAAAGGACATTTTTTAATTGATATGGGCACTTAGCCTTCATATTGTTCATAATGCTTTTCGAAGAGGTAATAAAATTGCAAAGTGTAAATTAAATTCTTGCAGCAAGCTACCAAGTTTTTAAGCCCAGTCCCACAAGGCTTGCATACTTCATCTCTTATTTTACACAAATTAATGTTTTTCCTTTCAAGTTCTGTTCATATTGCTTATATACGAGAAACGAGATGTATTAACTTAATTTTTGAAATTACCTTATTTTTATTTTGAGGAGGTAGAAGTGTCATGATATTGGTTTAAAACATGTCATTAATTGTTGACATGGAAAAATTGTACATCCTGGGCAATACATCAGCAGGGTTCATACTCATCAGGGGATTATGGGATTCAGGGGATGAATTTTAGGTTGTAAAAATCAGGGGATAATGCAAAAAATTCCCCAAACCTGGAAAAATGTGGCAAAATGACTGGCCGCTCTGAGAAATTGAGGGCTGCATGCTTTATATTATCACATCTGTCGGCATCCATTCCACTAGACACACCTTCTAACATCGTGAGATTTGACAACAGTTCAAGAGGAACTTAAGAAGAATAAAGATCATTTTTAAATTGATATTGGTGCTTGTAGCCTTCGTATTATTCATAATGCTTTTCAAAAAAGTAATAAAATAATATTTCGGAAATTAAATTCTTGTGGCAAGTTACGAAGTTTTTAACCCCTTGGGAACAAGCGACCGGTATTCGTGCCGCTCAGAATCGGGCATTATTCTCACCAGTAAATTTTTATTGTAAATTTTGCCTTATTTAATCCGAGCATTTTCCCAATTCAATTAGCCAAGACTTTGTTTTTAAAAACCGGTGATTACAGATTAAAAATTTGGTAAAAGACGCCCGTCCCCAAGGAGTTAAGGACAGCCCCACAAGGCATACAGACATCTGTTTTAAAGTTCTATTCTTATAGTTTATGTAGATCATGTATAAACTTTATTTTTGAGATTACCTTGTATTTATTTTATTTTGAGGTGGTGGGAGTGTCATATGATACTGATTTTAAAATAACGTTAACTGTTGACATGGAAAAATTGTACATCATACCGCAAAATACATCAGCCGATTCTCAGGAGATTTTTTCTTGGAAAATGAGTATGAACCTTGATCAGGGAATTTTTTTCTTGGATGTTGATTATGAACCCTGTTTTATCTTATTGCGGCCGAACATAGTAGAATTACTTTTTTTTTTGTCATCAGGGCACCATGTATTTTAAAGTAAATTTTTCATATTACTTTTCTAAGTATAATTGGTTTGTGTTTTTCGTTTATTTAACTTCAATTTGTTTTTATAAGAATCACTTTTATTTCACAAGTATCTAAATTTTTCTTTTTATAAAACATTGATTTTTGTTATTTCATATCTAATTTTTTTTTTTTATAAAAGGTATTTTAGAACAAATGTTTATCAAAACCAAGGACCAAAGATGAATATAAAGCTATTTTTTTAAAAAATTCTAATTTATTTATTGCAATGCAATAACAATAAATTGCTAATTCAAGTCAGTCTACAATTATACAATTTTTTGCTTGAATGTTTTTTCACATCTGTAATCAAATCATGGCTTAAGAAACAAATCTCTTTAAATCTAGGGGATCATAAATATTGATATTTTTGAAAATACAAAAAATGTCTGATATTTTCAAAATGGTTGACTTTCTCCTAATTATAAATGTTTTCAAATTTGAAGTTAAAAGTTAGTGATTGCTGAATTGAAAGCAGGGGGGCAGAGGAAATTTACTATTCCTCAGGAAAAGTCAAGGAAATTTGAAAATTCTGAGAAAAAGTCAGAGAAATTTTAAACTTGTGAAAGATTCAAGAATCTTTTTTCTGATTATAAAACTAAAGATTTGAAGTTGCAGCACCAGGGAAAATCTAACTTTGCTCATCCTTCATAAGTACTGTAAAGAGTATTTCAGCCTCTCGTGCAGCTCATTTTGTCTATCTTCTTTCTGTCCTTCCTTGTAACTGTGACTTCCAATTCTAGCTTTATCGAATCTATGTACAGAATGTTGTAGAATTCATTCTGATTTCTTATGTTTGTTTAGAACTGAGACCCTCCACTCCCTTTTTTTTTTGTGTGTGTGTGTGTGTGGGGGGGGGGGGGGGTAATAAGATGTTACAACAATCTGTATTTAACTGTGACTGATGCGACAAAAATTTACAACCAGATTGGACAAAATAGATAGAACCGAATGGCAAAAGTGTATGTGCAAAATATTGTGTGGGAAAAAAGTTCTTATTAAGAAATGCGTCAAGCAATCATTAACCATGAAATATCTTTGTGTTCAACAATTTGTAAATTTTGAAGAAAAAAAATTGTTTAAAAAATATGTAGTTTGTGCTTTAGGATCAGTTATAAAAGTTCCACTCTCAAATTAACAGATTTTGAGTTTTATTTGTGGCCATTTTTTTTCTTTTTAAAATGCAGGAAAGTATATTTTTATTGTTTCCAAGAACGCAAGGTCTGGACAGGCGTTTATAAGCATAGCTTGTAAGGGGCAGAACCGTCTTGTTTTTAAAATGTTATATTTTGTATTTTTTGAACTTTTGTTTGTCGTTTTTAATAACTAATGTTAACAATATAATTTTTATTTGCAGGTAATGGTGTTGTAATTAATTTACCTCAGTTTTTTGAAGAAATTAAAAAGAATGAAGACAAAGGTCTAGAAAGTTGCAAAGGAAGAGTATTTGTATCCGATAGAGCCCACATAGGTAAAAATTGCTTGTTTCATACAGATAATGAATGTTTATATCTTTTATTTTATTGTTTCTTTATTCTTTTTTATGAGGATCTATGGCCTGTGATTAGTATGTAGCCCACAAATATGGGCCATTCTCTACAAAAAAGGATATTTCATTAGTTAATATTACCAATTTATATTTATATATAAACATAAAATAAAATTGCACATATCTTTAAAAGGAGATTTAGCACCCTGCTGCATCCTTTTTTAAAATAAGACTGAAAGTTATAGATGTTGATTATAAATGTAGATTCCTGAAATCTGGTAGGAGCCAGTGGCTCCTCAACCAAAAAAAATGTAGTAGCCACATTGTGAAACAAAAGCATAAAAACAATAGCGTTTATTAAGGGGGGGGGGAAGAACTCTGTAATTGAGTGAAAAGTAATTGTTTTAATATTTATGTATACAAGAAAACAGACATATGTGCATCCAGAAGATAAAGTTGGACAAGATACATTTTTAAAAATGTATTAGCCCGGCAATCTAGATTGTGAGGAATATTGGGAAAAACTATTTCTTATTTTGATTTTGGCATATAAAAGTACATATAAAACAAAATTTGAAATTTATGATATTATTTTTCAAAAGATTATATGTAAGAAAAATTATCAGACTCAAATTGTAACAAGGAACACTTCTACTCAAACATATTTAAGCAATAGTTTGCTGCACTAAACAGATCATTCTGGACTGTTATTAAAAAATAATAAAGTTTTATGTGTTTTGTTTTTTCTTTCTTCTTGAGTATGCTTAAATTAAAACAATGTCCATCAGAAAAATAACTTATGCATAATAAAATGCAATCCATTAAAATATTATTTATCAATAAGATTGCCTGTTGTTAAAGCTTAAAAGCAATAAACTGTAAACTTTTAATTTATTCAGAACTTAAATAATTTTTTTATACCTTATTACCATAATGTATTGGAATATTTTTGATTGCCCGTGTAAATGAACTATAAATGCTACTCATTAAATTTTCCATTCAAACATGCATGGTAGACCTCAATTCAATAACATGTTAATTATGTAGCATCAGAGTATATTTATGCAAGCTGGGGCACAGACCACAAACAGACAAGCCAAATTCATACTCTTTTCAGCATAGTTGAAAAGTGTTCATAAGAAATTAATGTTTAATTTTTTATTTCATTTCCAAAGACACTTTTGGTTTTTTGCTGTTCAAAAATTGTGTGCTTTCTTCTCCAAAACTAGAGATGAGATCGGCTTTGGCTCATTTGTTCTGCAAGCGAAAATTTTATTTATTAATGTGTAGAAAAAATAAATTCCATTCCAAGTTATCTTAATACTATTTTGATCAGAATGAAGAGTGAAATGGAAATAGTATTTTTTTTTTTTTAGCCTAGTATTAGAATGTTATTTTAAAAGAAAATTAGTGAGGTTCACTACAAACTTTTGTTATTACAGGCCTTTATTCCACACCCCACCCCCTCCCTCCCCTTCCCAGAAAACTTAGCTATAACAGTAGTATATAAAATCATAAACAAGGAATTTTTATGTGATTAGCTTTAATGTAAAACGTTTAGGATGGGAGTCATGCCTAGTATTTAATTTTTTGGTGGAGTACCTTCCTGACAATCTTCTGTAGTCAGGGCAAACGAACACGGCATTCAGCCATAGTTTTTGGCCGAAAATCGTGAATGTGTAATAAATGTGCTGTCAAGTAAATGTGATGTTATACTTATGCATTTTTGCCTTCAATACCATTGTTTGGTGTACAAAAATTTAATTTCAAACATTTTCTCTCAAATGAAGAATTAAAACCTGCATCAACCCTTGGCTAGGGGGGGGGGGGGGGGAGGGAAATCTGCCTTCACAAGTAGATTTGTATGATATTCCTCCCATTAGGACAATGTGATTTTTCTGCTGTAGACAGGTTCTGTTTACATAGGTTTTGCTGTATATTTGTTTATTGGAACATTTTTCTAATTCATCTGTTTGGTTGTCTTAGTATATACTAACATTGTGCAAGTCCCAAAATCCCTTATATAATAACAAGAAAATGTTTTCTCTCTCCCCCCCCCCCTCCTTTTTTTTTCATGTGGTGATTGTCTAATATTGGTTTTAAGAATATTTTTAGCAAAATGGTCATTCACTTTTGTTTCAACTACAGGCCGAGGAGGGGGGGTGGAGGGGGTATTTAGTATCAATGAGCAAAACTGGGTTGCTACCAGGGCTCTAAAATTCTATTGCCAGATATGCCCGGGCATGTGTTATTCTTATCACCATGCCCTGGTGGGCATGTATATTTTGATGGCATTTGAAATGCAATAGTGAGGATCTGGTATGAGGACTCCAGAAGCCAAAGGGTATAAGTGGCAAAATTGAAAAAACTGGGCTAAGTGCACAGGCTATCTGTAAATAAGACTATTTGTTTGGAGGGGAAGAAATACTATAAGTGATTTTCTAATTATGTGCTGTGTTCTAGAGGTAGACTTAACTCATTAAACTACTTAACCTCTTTAATCTCTACTTAAATTTAAAAAAAATTATTGTACTAAACTTTTCTGTCACAGTTATTAAAATAACAAATTCAAAGACCACTGTGAAGTAAGCAACAGTTTCATATTTTAATTCAGTCAATTTCTATTGTTGTTCAACTTTGAACTCAATTTACTCCAAATCTAAATTTTGTCACTTGTATCTAGGACTGGGCGATGTAGAAATTTCTTTGATTTTGATTTATCATCCATCCAACATCGCGATTTAACACCGATTTTACATTTTAGAATATGGAAGCCTATTTTTTAATTTTTAGTAACAAAATACGATCTTTATGTGCCCCCCCCCCCCCCCCTGCTGTATTATTTAGTATACTTAGCTTTTAATTTGTCAAATAATTTTGAAAAGAGGTATATTTTACACATAAAAAAGCTTTGAATGTCCCAAAACACTAGGTTTTTTTTTTTCATTTTAAAAATTAGTGACCTATTGTAATACATTTTATAAACTCATTCTATAAGAAGTAATATAAAAGAAAATGATTTTTTTTTTTTTTTGACTGACTTGTTATGCCTGCTACAATCTAAATTCCTTAGGGGGAGGGGGGGCTTCCCCTAGCCCACTCAAATAGCACTTCTTTGTTAACAGCCTACATACTTTTTTTTTTACAGACACAGATTTAAAAAGTTACTGAGGTAAAACAGAAGCATATTAAAAGACTTCAATGATGAATTTAACTATTCATTTGCCATGATGAGAAATGTAGTAAAAAAAGGGGGGGGAGGGTGGAGATATGAGAAATAAGGTGTAATTTTATATCTTTTTAACTTTTAGATTAAAATAAGCTTTGTTTAACATAAATGCTGACATTTATATAGCAGATGGATTAAAAGTGTGACCCTTGGAGCACATCACTTAAATTGCTAATTTTTTTCGTGGTTGTTGCCATCCTTTAAGATTAGTAATAAAATATAATCTTAAAATATATCTTTTTAATGATAACAAAATGTCAAAAAAGCAAAAAATCGCAGATCTGCAGAAAAATCTAATGAATGCCTCCTCCAGCCCTCCCTCACTCTGCTGTAAAAATAAAGTTACTTGACTCATTACAGAACTTTATTAAAGTATTTTTAATTAATTACAAAATAATAATAAATTAAAACTAAAATATTCCCATAATACCTAAACATATGAAAATTAATTTTTCATGAAAATAATGCATAAAAATATAAACTAAAAATGAATGAATTTGGATATAAATAGTGAATCAATTTCAGCAAGATACTCAATCCATGTGACTGGCATTGAAATCGGATGTCAAATCTGATGCATGACTATTTTAAAATATTTTAATTAATTACAGAATAATAGAAAATAAAGAATGTATTAAAATATTACCCAAACATGTGAAAAATGAATGTTTCATTAAAAGAATGCATAAAAATAAAAACTGAAATTCGATGAATTTGGATTTTAAATATGAATCTTTATTCTTTTTTTTTCCAACCATAAATACTCAATCAATTTCAGGAAAAAAATATTATTAGTAAGAGAAAAATATTTCATGTGGATCACGGCCAAATAGTGATACACAAAACAATGCATGACTATACCTTTAAAATAATTTCATTAATTACAAAATAATAGAAAATAAAAAATAAATGTTAAAATATTACTAAAACATGTAAAAAATTAATTTTTCAATATAAGAATGCATAAAAGTATAAACTGCAAGTCGATGAGTTTGGATTTTAAATATAAAACTTTATTATTTTTAATCATATAATTGTGAATGAATTTCAGGAACTTTTGAAACAATGCAGGATTCTACTTTAAAACATTTTAATTAATTACAGAATATTGTAAAATAAAAAATACATATTGCAATATTACTCAAATATGTGAAAACTTAATTTATCATCAAAATATTGCATTAGCATATAAATTGAAATTCGATGAATTTGGACTTTAAGATTTAAACATTACTTTTTCCTTTCAACTTTCCACTATATAAGTTCTTAATTTCTGAAAAATACACATTCCAATCTCGTAAACTCTGAATCTTGTTTACAAAATAAATATCAATTCTTACTTAAATCGTTTTCTTAAATCGCCTTTTTCTTAAATTGGATCTTGCTAAATCGATTTAACACCAGCTTGCCTTGTTTTCCTTAAATCGGAAAGCATGGAGGCTTGCGATGTTTGCTTAAATCGATTTAACACCAGCTTGCCTTGTTTGTCTTAAATCGGAAAGCATTGAAGCTTGCGATGTTTGCTTAAATCGGATCCTCCTAAATCGATTTAACACCAGCTTGGCATGTAAGTGGTAGATACATCAAAGTAGATAAATCGGTTTTCCGATGTTAGCTCTGAATCAGTATTTCTTTTTAAATCGATTTAAAGCCAATGGCTAAATCGCGATTTAAGACAATGGCTAAATCGCGATTTAAGACAATGGCTAAATCGCGATTTCCGATTTTAGTTTAAATCGATTTAAGACCAATGGTTAAATCAGATTTCCGATGTAAGCTTTAAATCTATTTAAGGCCCAGGCCTACTTGTATCCCTTGACTTCTTCGGTCTTCATATGCTATCTGTGATCAGTGAAAGTTAGAATAAAACATCTAATATAGCTATCCACAGCTATAATTGAAACAAGATATCACCAATACTACTTTTATTGGTTGAAATAATGTTTTGTTTATCGTCTAGTACATCTGCATGTGAAAGGGGCTTTAGGCTATATGAATAGAGTTAAAACCTCCCTACACTCTAGCCTCTTGACGGAAACTATTAATGACTTAAGGCGAATAAGCATTGATAGCCCTGATCCGACACTTGTAGCTATGACCCAGGGTGTTGTAGAGGGGATACGGAGGTATACACAGTACACCTTCTGGATTTTTTAAAGAAGCTTCGTATACACTGTGTCTCAAATAAAGCTATAGCATATGCTGTAGCCATGAACTTCATGATTCTAGAGTTATACCCTCTGAGTTTGACTACAACACTATCTATGATCCCTCACTGGCTATCGACCGTCAAAAGTACACGACACATTAGTGGATATTCTCTACAGTAGCAACCGAATGTAGAGAATGCAACTTATAATAAAACAGTGTTTAATTAGTTTTGTGATGTAATTTTTATTTAATGAGAATAATTTATTTAAAAAAAATTTGATCATAAAAGTTCCATATTCCCTTTAATAAAAAATATTTGGTGTTTATGGAATGATGTTATGCTTTATTGTTTTATGGATTGTGTTAAAATTACAGCCATGAAATTTAGATGTGAAGTCGGGCCTGTGAATTTTTTATTCCGGCATCTATTATTTTCTACCACATAATTTGTCTAGCTCTGTTTGCTACACCACCTGGCGAACCTGGAAAAGTCAGGGAATTGGGTAATTGGCCGCATAAATCGGGAATTTCAATATTTCTTCCAAAATTGGGGAATTTGATAAACTTTTATTGTGATCTCCAAGAAAGTTTGATTGTTGTGCTGCCAGAAATGAGAATTTTCCAAAATTCCACATTTAAAAAAAGAAAATCATCTAAATTGCCCTTTTTTCAAAATTTCCACTTTCATCCTCCACCCCTTTCTTATCCACTGTAGCAAATAGTTTAAATTTTTAAAACTCATTATTACAGATTTTAAAACTTTTTTCAGCAGTTATTTTGAAGTAACAATAAATAATTATCACAATCCTCCATCTCCCCACTGAAATGTCTGCTTCCTCTCCTCCTTTGCCTCCTGTTGAAAACAGTTTATCTGAACATTGGTGATTTTGCGATACAGTTGATGAAATGAATGATGACTGGGTGCACAATATTGTATAGCAAGTTTGTACAGTTTGTAGGAAACTTTATTTGAAAGCTTATCATAAATTATTAAAAAGAGATTGTAAATACCAAAGCAAGGGTATTATTGTTTTGGGAGGGGCATGAGAAAGGTTGGGATAAGATTTGATTATTAACAACTCTATTAGAAAATTTTAGTGTTTTTGAGTGATATAATTACCCTCAGCATGTCCACTAGGCACTATATTGCTAGACTAGAATTTACTTGATGTACACCTGGAAAAGTCAGGTAATTTCATTCTCCCGTATGAGTAGCAACCCTGGTAAAAGATCGAAGCTGTATCAAACATGTAGTTATTCATTTTAGTCTCAAACTAAGTAGCTTTTTCTTTTTACCTCCATATGTTAACTTTTCTTAAAATTCTTTCTTTTTTTTTTTTTTTTTTTGTTACAGTTTTTATTACTTAAAGAAAATAAAAAACGGCTCATAGTTTTTAAAAAATGGTTACTAGTTTTTAAAAAGTCGTTGCAACTTAATCTTTAATAAATTGGCTGCCAAGCATATGGCCTAATTTTTACCTTTTTAAAACAATAGTTTAACATTAAATGTTTTTCTTCTGTTGTATTTTATGGTTTATAATTGAATGTTTTCTTCTTTAGTTTTTGATTTTCATCAAACAGTTGATGGCTTACAAGAATTGGAGAAAGGCAAAAAGAGGTAAGTATTTTTGGCTGTCTCAGAATCCAACCACAAATGTTGATGTAATAATGCCTTTTCCTTTAAAACTTTATTTTAAAAAATGTTATATGTAGGTGCAAATTATAAATTTATAGAATTTTTACACAATCTTCATTAAGTTTTAACAAATATTTTGTGTTTAAATTTTAGTCTTCAAAAAATCGTGTTCTTGCTATTTAAAAAAAAATCTTTAGTTTTATTTAAATTAACATTGTGGGAAAAATTTTTTTGCTTTATTATTATGAAAGATAAAATGATGTGCACAAATAACATTTACTTTCAATAAATATGAACACACTTATGTTGTGAGTTATATTGAGGCATTTGATACATAGTACCAAATTTATCATTTTATTTGTCTGTCTTTCCATATATTTTAATTTAATTTTGTTTACAATTTAAGTATTTAAATATTAACCACATGCCACTCTCACTTGGTACTAAATTTAGGAATTAGATGCCAAATGACATCACATAAAGCTGTGGTAGGTCATGGAAAAGGAGCAAAGCTTTGTAAGTGAGCAAGTTTCAGGCTTCTAATTACAGGTAATGCAATTTTAATCTTTCTGTGTGGCATCTTATTAATTCAGGTTAAAAGGAAATATCCTATTATTCATATATTTGTATTGTTTTCTATATTCTAATATTATGCCTCCTTTTTATCTCTTAAATTAAGAAGGAATTAAATGTGGTTATGTGGTTAATATAAAAATCAAGGCTCAAAACATCTGATCAGGCTATTTATAAAGACTGATTAGACTAAAATTCCATTATTTTATTAACTAATGTAATCTTTGCTAGGCAGTGACAGCTTCTTTGTACTTGTTTGTTAAAACTTCTAATTCATCCAAAAAATAAAAATTTGATAGATATTAAAGAATTGAAGAGAGATGTTGCTAACAAAAAACAGCACATGTCAAAAGTAATGAAAATGAAGTATAATTGTAAAAATATAACAATATTCACAACATTTTGACAGTGACATAATGTTCCATAAATTATGAAACATTACGCAAGTAAGTTCAATTGGTCATTCTTAAATTGAATAGCTAATCTAATCTAATAACAAAGTTTTGTTGTGTTTATGTGCGATGGTTAGGAAAAATTTACTGCATGTACAAGGCTGAAAATTTGGGTGAGGGTAGTCCAAGGCCTCTTCTGGTGCACCTGAGACTCATAATTTTAAATTTCTGATAACTAGTTTAAATCTCTATCATTCAAACCTCTTTCCAAGAATTACAGAGCAAAGATGTGCACTCAAGGACTCAAGCCAATTAAGTTGTCTCACAGTTTTGGTTTTGACCACTTTTTAAAAAAAAGTTCAGCTGTGTGAGCACTGCCTTTTTCCTATTCGCTCATGCATGGTGAAATCATTTGTTTTTAAAAAAAAAAGTCCATGTTACAGTGCAGAAAAGATTGATTGCTCCATAGAAATGCTTATATCAGATGCATTTCCCCCTCTTTCTGAAAATCTTCAAATTTTGACTATTGCTGTTTTTGTTGGGAATCATTCAGCTGTATCTATGTGCCATTCAAGATTTTAAAATTTATTTTATACCCTAAATAAAATTATGCATTTTCACACCAAATTAAAGAAATTATTTTGCCTTATCTTTCTTGTAAATTTAATGACAATATTTGGTATTAAAGAGTATTTTGGACAGTGGTAAAATCTATGATGTTTGAAAAAATAATTGCTTGCATTCAGTGATTTGAGTTGCAAGCACAGTAAGCAGGTGATTTTTTAAACCTTGATTTTAAAAACTGCACTAATAACTTTATTTATTGAATGCAGTGGTGTGCAAAGGAAGTAATTCTACGTAAAAGATTTTAAATAATTGATACTAGATATATAAATATTTTGTTACATATTTATATTCTGTATTTTTACATTCTTTCAAATTTAATCTAGTTTTAATTGTACTGAAATTATGTAATTTAATATGATAGAACGGAATAGGTACTTACATTTCATGAATTTATTGAGGAATAAAAAATTTCCAAAGTTTGTGAATTTTCAGTATTTTTTGCTTTTCTCAAACTACTAGTTTTAATTTTTTTCTTGGTTTTCCTTAATATTTCCTTTCTTTTTTACTTTCTTCTATCTCAATAGAAGAAAGTATTGTAATCGAAATTTTTTTCGACTTCTGGTTTTCGACGGATTTGCATGTTTTAGGGGTCAGAGATGCCAAAAAAATGTTTATAGAAAATGTCTGTGTGTCCGTCTGTCTGTCGCCATTGTACCATCAAAAAGTGTATGAAGTTATGTATAGAATTAAACCAAAATTTTATTATAAGTTTTTGGCTATGACAAGCAGGTCCTCCCTGAATTTGGAAAAAATTCGCCGGTAGGGGGTGCTGTAATAGCGATTTTTGTGCGATTTTGAATATTGTACCGTCCAAAAGTGTATGAAGTTATGCATAGAATTAAACCAAATTTTTATTTTAAGTTTTTGGCTATGGCAAGCAGGTCCTCCCTGAATTTGGAAAAAATTCGCCAGTAGGGGGTGCTGTAATAGCGATTTTTGTGCGATTTTGAATATTGTACCATCCAAAAGTGTATGAAGTTATGCATAGAATTAAACCAAATTTTTATTTTAAGTTTTTGGATATGGCAAGCAGGTCTTCCATGAATTTGCAAAAAATTCGCCGTTAGGGGGCGCTGTAATCGCGATTTTTGTGCGATTTTGAATATTGCACCATCGAAAAGTGTATGAAGTTATGCATAGAATTGAACCAAAAAAAATTTTTAAGTTCTTGGCTATGGCAAGGAGGTCCTCCCTTAATTTGTAAAAAAATTGCTCGTAGAGGATGCTGTAATAGCGATTTTTGTACAATTTTTGTGCCATTTTGAATATTGTACCGCCGAAAAGTGTATGAAGTTATGCATAGAATTGAACCAAATTTTATGTGTTTGTTTTTGGTCATGTCACGAAGGTCCTCTATGAATTTGGAAAAATTCTGCCGGAAGGGGGCACTATAATTGCGATGTCTGTACCATTTTCATTATTGTACCATCGAAAAGTGTATGAAGTTATCCATATAATTGAACCAAATTTTTTGTGCATGTTTCTGGCTATGACAAACAAGTCCTCCCTGAACTTGAAAAAATTCTGAAAGAAGGGGGCGCTATAATTCTGATCTCTGTGCCATTTTCATTATTGTACCATCGAACAGCGTATAAAATTAAGCATACAATTGAACCAAAATGTTTGTGCTTGTTTTTGGCTTTGGCCAACAGGTTCTCCTTGAATTTGGAAATATTGCGCGGTAAAGGGGCTCCGTGCTAGCGATTTTTGTATACTTTTCTTGATTTTTCGTAGTTCTATTGTGCATCGGCGGCTCATGCAGCGGCGGGAACTCGCTTCCTGCTATGCCGGCTATTCGCAAACAGCTGATAACGACAGAATAAGGAAAAATTAATAATTTTAACAAATATGATATAGATTAACTCGTTTTTAGTCCGTTTAATTGACTTGAGCAGAAATTTAAAATGAAAATCAAAGTTGGTATAGTATTGAACTAATAATATTGAAATATTAATATGTGTAACTAGATTTTGAAATATTAAGATGTATAAGATAGAAGAAAGTTTTGGGAGTGGCACATCCAACTAGTTTTTCAATTTGTTGTTTTCCTGCTTTTGGCTTTTGGGCTGATGCTGCCAAAAACACCACCTCATGCACACACTTTAAAAATCTTTTCTATACTGTATTTTAGTGTTTTTTGTACTTTTGTCATTCCTTAGGTATCGGAATTAAGTGTGATAAATAAGTTTTTTTAATATTTGATCTTAATTTATCTCGCAGGGAAAACTTAGTGTAACTTAAAAAATTATCCTTTAAGATAAATGTAACATTTTAAAATTATGAAAGTAAATACAGTATTTAATTTTATTGACATTGTGTTTTACTGGGTTAACATTTTTGTTCCGTATCTATTTCTAAAACTTTTGCTTTCCTTTTGTATTTACCTTTAGAGGTAATTATCATTTATCCTAACTAGCTTTTTTTTCGCAACATTTGTGATGAGAAAAATTATTTAAATACTTAAACTATTAAAATAATAAAACTTTGTATCAATCACCATAAAATCAAAACAGTACACTTGTTTTGATTTTATGGTGATTGATACAAAGTTTTGTTATTTATTGCCAGTTTTTTTTGTGCTTTTTCAGCTTAAACTGTTAAATTATTGTATGTATTCATTATTTACACTCCCTTTTTAATCGCCTTCTGAAATTTTAAAAATAGAATGTGTGTACTATTTGTATTAAAAATGTGATTGTCCATATGATCTGAAACTTTTCTTTTTTTCAACCTACACTAAAGTAAAACTTGCTCTAAAAATTAAAAAAGAAATAAATTTCGAATTTTTCTTTGTAGGGAAAATAATTATATAAAATGTTTCTTACCCACAAAACTAAAACACTTAATATACTTTCCCATTCGTTTCTTTGCAATGGCAACAAATAATCAAAATTTTCCTGATCCACAAAACTTAAAACCATTTTTAAATGTTTCTTTTTCAGCCCTTATTGTTAAATTGTAGCAAAAGTAAATATATAACTTATCCCCTCCTCCCCCCCCCCCCCTAAAAAATGCAGTTTAAAATCTTAAATTTTTTTTCCTGCCCATTCATTCTTTGCAGTGACAACAAGTAATCATAAAATTTTCCTTACCCACAGACCTTAAAACATTTATTTTTATCATTATTATTATTTTACCCCAATTGTTAAGTTGTAACAAAAGTGAATATATAATTTACCCCCTCCCCCCCCAAAAAAAAAAACAGTTTATCATCGATTTTTTTTTCTTTTCTGTCCATTTATTTCTTTACAATGGCAATAAATAACCGTTAAGCAATCATATGCTTATATTTAATTAAAACGAACAGAATGAAAACATCGCAATAATTGGATGTCCACAAGGTATTAATATTGTAGTATCACAAGTTCCACTCTTTTTCTGCCGCAGTAATGGATGTTGCCACTGAGCCGCTGCAGATTTAAGAAGTAATGGGAGAATAACACTGAGTTATTTACTAGTTAATTCACTAGTTACTAATTTACTACTTATAAATCTAGTTATTTACTATATCTATGCTCTAAACAGGGATCTTGTTTAAGAAATTTTTGGATCCTTAAAAAAAAATTCTCATCTTAAAACAGGACCCTTCAATTTTTTTTACCCCAAACACTTTGCAAAATTCTTTGCCTTAAAAATAGACCTTTTCACAAAACATTTTCATTTCCAAACTGAATCTTTCACAAATTTAATCACTTAAAAATAAAATCTGATTTATCACAAAATAATTTAACTTGTCATAGAACATATCACTCAGCTTTTTTATACGTAAAAATGTTCCTGTGTAAAGGATTACAGAATCATAGGAGCCTGAATATAATTTAAAATTCACGAGATTAAGACTAGAATTTTCAACTTTTCACAAAGAAAAATCTGACAAACCCTGCTAAAGACAAATATGGAATGACAAATTGTTTCTCCCAAATGAATGTAAAATCGAAGTTATAACAATAGTTTTGCTAAGATGCTGTATATTTCCTCGCCCGCCATCTTGGATTTCTTGGTGAATTTTTTGTTACCGTTGTTTATCCATAAGGCAACCCTGTTAAGCCTAACATGCACATAAATCCCTGCTTGGCGACATTTACTACTTGGCGGAAAGGGGTTTTCACGCCAAGAAAAAATCAAAGATGGCGGCTGAGGGAATATACAGCATCTGTTCCATTAGTTTCTTGAGTTATAAAATTGAATTTTCTCTTACAATAGGGCAGTTGTTCTCAACCTTTTTGTCTTGGGGTCCTGTTTAGAATAAATTCTTATTACAGAGTCCCTTGTGCCTATTGTACATTATCCTTTGCAAGTTAATGGTATTTAGATGAATAATTGTTATGAATTAGAGTTAAGGGTAGATACTAATAATCAATTGTGCATTGCCCTTTCTATGACATATTTTGGCTCTGTTGTCTTTACAACACAATCTGAAAATGCCAGTAGCGCTCTTAAACCGAAACTATCAATAATGAATAAAAATCTTCCCTTTTTTGAAAGAATTCTTTTGGCAACCCTATAGTCAACATGCATTTTTTGTTTAAGGAAGGGGGGGGGGAGTCTTTTTTATATGAAACATATTACAGGGATGACGCGCTATAGCGCGTAAATTACGCGAAAAATCGGAGACGGGACGCAAAAAAATAGCTCTTACGCGTTCCGTGGGACGCGTAATTTCGTCAAAAAATCGCGAAAAAAAGCCGATTTTCGTCAAAGGATCGCGAAAAAAAGCACAAATCTCATCAAAATATCGCGAAAAAAACGCGATTTTCGTAAAAGGGTCGCAAAAAATAGTATTTCGTCTAAGGATCGCAAAAAAAGCTAATTTCGTCAAAAAATCACGGAAATAAGCACAAATTTCAACAAAATATCGCGGAAATAAGCGCAAATTTCATCAAAATATCGCGATTTTCGTAAAACTGCCGAGACAAATTAACGTATTTCGTCATAAAATCGCGAATTTCGTCAAAAAATCGCGGAAAAAAGTCTATTCTCGTCAAAGAATCGCGAAAAAGCGCAAATTTCATCAAAATATCGCGCAAAAAACGCAATTTTCGTAAAAGAGCCGCAAAAAATAGCGTATTTCGTCAAAGGATCACGGAAAAAAGCGAATATCGTCAAAAAAACGCTGAAATAAGCACAAATTTCAACAAAATAACGCGGAATTAAGCGCCAAATTTCATCAAAATATCGCGAAAAAAACGCGATTTTCGTAAAAGGGCCGCGACAAATTAGCGTATTTCGTCAAAAAAAAATAGCGAATTTCTTCAAAAAAATCGCGGAAAAAAGTCGATTTTTGTCAAAAGATCGCGAAAAAAGCGCAAATTTCATCAAAATATCGCAAAAAAGCCAATTTTCGTCAAAGGATAGCGAAAAAATAGCGTATTTCATCAGAGAATCGCCAAAAAATGGCGAATGTCGTGAAAAAATCCTGTAAAAAATCCGATTTTCGTAAAAGGGCGGCGGCAAAATCGCGTATTTCGTCAAACAATCGCGGAATAAAGCCGAATTTTGTCAAAGTATCGCGAAAAAAAACGAATTTTCATGACAGGCTCTTGAAAAAATAGCGAATTTCGACAAAAGGATCGCGGAAAAAACGCGAATTTCGTCAAAGTAACGCGGAAAAAACGCGAATTTCGTCAAAGTAACGCGGATAAAACTTGAATTTAGTCAAAGCACCAAAAAAGATGTACAAACTAAACTTATAGGTATAAAATAAGATTTAATTTTTTTTTTTTTTAACGAGATTCTTAAAAATACAGCATGATTTCAGTGTACTTTGATAATGTATTCAGGTGGTGGAGCAGTGAAAAATCCCCTCCCTTCCTTCTTACTGCATTGAAATATCTCCCGCCCTCGGAACATTTAGGATTTGATACTTATTAATGATTTAGATGTAAATTTCCCTTCCAAGGAAAATGTCTGATTCCAACACAGATCTATGCTGACAAATAATTCAATGGGAAGTATAATGAAAGCACCCATTCATTCAACAAAAAGTACACCTTTACTTAACCATAAGTAAACTTTTTTCAGCAAAAATATCTTTTTCAATAAACCCGTCTTGCCCCTTTTTAAAAAAAAAACGAACATTAGCGATTCTTGTTAGTGCAACTTGGTATCTTCTACTCTCAAATAAGCATTATTTTACAATTAAAATTATATCTTGCATTTTTACTTTTAAAAAAGTAAAGAAAATTTCCCTTAATATTTAAAAAATATATATCTTATTTGAGTGCAAATAATACTGGTTTTAATTCATTAGTTAATTATTATTAAAACAATAATTAATGCATTTATTTTATATTTTCCAAATAACCAAGTTTCATTTAATCCTTTAAAATAGGAATTATTATTGATGGGGACCCGCTTTTGTAAAAAACGGACCCAGATTTTTGGAAATCCTGGGTCCCGGGGACACAGGTTTTTTCAAGTACAGCGACATCACTGTATTAACACCTGTCTATTGCATAGAATAAGAGAAATTCCTTTCACAAACTTTTCCTCTCTTCTTGTCCTCTTGGGATATAGAGGGCAAGAAGAGACATGTGATTAAAGGTAATAAAACAACAAATTCTTAATGAAAACCAAAAAGTCTAAAAGTATATGAGCAAAGTAATTTTGCTTTCATTTAGACTTACTTGAAGTACATTGTAAATATTTGTAAATAAGTAAATGTGAATGAGAATAACTTATATGAACATTTCTAGCACTTATCGTTACCATCACATATAACTAACAAATCAAATAATAAGAAACAATCTGAATAATTTAACAACAAACTATTGCTAATTAATAGTAGGGTAATAATTCAAAATATTTGAAGGAATTCTATTAAATTAGAAATATCTAATAAAACAAAACTAAATAATTGACTATTTAAATCCAATTTTTATTTGTAAAAGACACAATTTTAGAATTTTTACTTTTCCAAATTTCCTTTCAAGTCAATCAGTCAATCATAAGATGTCGTACAGTTAAGAATTACAAATTTCAAAGCTATTTGTAAAAATTTTCAATGGGATTTTGATGGATATAATATTTAAATATATATACAGTAGAGCACCTTTTATCCAAGCAAGTCTGGATCGACCCTAGTTCGGATAAGCAAAAGTTTGGATAAATGGACAGACAATATAAGGGATGTTCCTGACTACACTAAAACCTTCCCACTTTATCCAAGCTTAGGACTGGCAGCACCAGTTGGTGCCAGCATGTTTAAAAAAAGTCTTTTTATCATTTAAAATTTTCTCTTTTGATCATTTTCTGAACTCTAGATATTATAATTTAAGCAAAAAAGATTTTGATTGTTGCTTGCTTCAAAGAAGACATTCTTTCTAATGTTGCTATATCTCGGATTCTTCTTAAATATGTTAGTTGGATATGATCAGAGTTCTGCCGTTCGAGCCATTTCATAGCTGTTTCCAAACATTCAAAGCTTCATTATGTGATGGACCTGGGTCATTTTCACAACATTTGTTTTCATTTCTTCAATTTCTTTTTCCTCTTAAATCTCATCCACGATTTCATCCTCCTTTTTTTTTTTTTAAATTGAGAGAAATAGGCTGTTCGAATAAATGGAAGTTTGGTTAATTGGATTTCCAATAATCGGCGCTCTACTGTATAGTATATATATATATATATATATCTTTTTTTTTATCATCCTATCCATCTCCGTACAAAACACCTGGAAAAATCTTTAAACAAACCTAAAAGAAACACCAAAACCATGATAAACATTCTGGAAAAATATCAAAACCCGAAAATGTCCAAAAAAAACCCCAGAACATCCCTGGTTTTTGTTTTAAAAAAAATCCCACTGGGTTGGGGTTTTGTCAACTCTTCTGCCTGGTGTACAGAACATAAGTGAAAACTATTTTTAATTGAAAACTAATAGATATTTTACGTTTAATGTATTAATTGCCCACTTACACCAGAAAGTGTTTTTTATATGGAAAATAACAGCATACCAGGTTCATGCATGGGATTAATAATTGAAGAAATCTCTTAAGATTTCACTATTTACAGTAGACTTTTTCTTTATTTCAATATTTTGAGCATGTACTTTAACATACTTGTGAAATGTTTTATGATATTTATTGACGTTTTTTTATTTTATTATTAATATTAGCTGCAAACAGGTTAATCTTCCATAATTAGGCTGCCTTTGATATAGATTTTTTAAAAATTTGTTGTTGAAAATTATTTAAAAATCAGAAAATTGAGATCCAGTTTTCAGACATTGCATAACCAACTTTGACCTGACAAGTGTCCTGCCTAAAATTAGTTTCAACTGGTCAAAATTACTCTAGATAAGTACAAAAATGTATTGAATACTGAAGATAACTTGCATCCAAACTTTCAGGATTTGGAATATAAATTTTGTCATTAACAGAACGTTCAAATTCCATTTCAAGTTATTGGGCTGGTTTAAAAAGCTTTTTTATTATTGATAAACTTTGTAATGCACACCGCTGCAATTAACAAAAAATTTCCAGATAGTAATTTTGTTTTTTCCTATTTCAGCATAGGCACTACTAAAAAGGGAATTGGTCCTGCTTATTCTTGTAAAGTAAGTAATATTTGTTTACATATTTAAATGACTCGGTTGTCAGGCATAGATTTTTGTTTGGGCACATAGTGCCATGAATAACATTTTGTCCTCTTTAAACTCTTGTTCATAGGCCAGTCGTAATGGGGTACGCCTGGCAGATTTGCTTGGAGACTTCTCTCTCTTTGAGGAAAAGTAAGTTAATCTGTGTTCTTCCAAAATGTTAATTGTAATGTGAATTTAAAATTTATTTTAATAAATTAACGACCAAAGTAATCCCTTTATTACAGCAGCAAAATAAAATAATGCATGTATTTAAATAGTAATAGGTTGAAATAAAAGTGAATGGCCATGTAATATCACTTAACTATTTTCTGTATATTTCATTATTTGCTTTAATTATTTTGCATGTGAGATCATAAAATTGTGATTTCTTTGAATAATTTTGGGTACTACTTGATTATCCCGTTGACCAAAAAAACTGTTGCCAAACTGTAAGATTAAAGGCCAATAATAGATGATTGAAAATGTCACATTCACTTGACATTAAACACATGTTACTTGTTACGCCATCGAGTGTTTTTAATTCGACGTTTTATTTTTATTAATGTTTTATTAATTCATTTGTTCTAATTTTGATTTTTTGCTTCAAGCCTATATCTAATGTTTACATACATTTTATAGTTATATCCGTCTACGTTTGACTAAATAAAGATCATTATATTCCTTACAATTTTCCATTATCATTGATATTTATTGGGTCCCTTAATAAATTCGATTATTATATTAAACACTTGCATTTTATATATTTTTTATTCGCAAATGCAATATCTTAACAATATCAGTTTATGGTTTAATTTAATAATTCTGCATTTAAATAAGTAAACTTAGTATTCTTTTGTCTGAAACCATTTAAATAAATCAAATTTTATATTTGGTATGTCGCTACGCCATAAGTGAATGTTGTCATTAAAGTAACCCTATACTTTAGTGAATTTTTTTTTATTATTATTATTCGTTAATTTTCCCATCTTAAAATTTTAGAATGGCAACATTCTTCCTTTTGAATATTTTGGAGATTTGTATAATTTGGTAAAATTGGTTGACAGGATAATCAAGTAGTGCCTAATTTTGCTCTTCACATAAATATAATTAAATATTTCTGATTTTCTCTTGTTAAGACATCCATCTCAAAAGAATTTTAAAATATCATTTATATTTAGTATCTACCATATTGAATTTTTTTCATAATGTTGCATATTATTTGATATGGTAAATATAACCTGGCTGTAACAGAAAGATCTACTCACTATATTGAAACTAATCAAATACTGGTCCAGCCATGTGAATTGTTAGGTGATGTTCATTTGTGCAAAATTTCAAGTGTTTTTATTTTATTTTATTTTATTTTTTTTTTTTTTTTTTTACTTAATAAAATTTATTGGCAGTTCATTGTATTTCATTACATTATAGTTTCCTTTTTATTTTTTTTTTAAATATAACTTTTTTAATTTATATCTTTAAAAAATCTAATTATAGTATTAATTTAAACTTTTACTTTGACACAATTGTTATAGAAATAAGTATAGCTTTGAATAAAATGCAGAAATGCTATTTATCAACTTTTGTTTCTGCATATAATGTTTAGCTGAAACTTATGTTTGATTTTCGCCTATTCATTGTTAGTTAAACTCGTTTTATTTTTACAAGATTTGGATGAGTTAGGTTTTTTTTTTTTTTTTTTTTTTTTTTTTTTTTTTTTTTTTTAAATAAAATATTTTTAAATGTGTTTAAAATATATAAAAAATTTTCTTTTGAAATTCTAGGTTTAGACTTCTTTGCAAGATGTATATGCAACAGCATCCTGACCTAAATATTGATGTTGAAAGGGAAGTGGGAAAATTTAAAGTAAGCATATTGCATCTATATTTTTAATGAGTTATATTACTGTAATGTTATATTTTGATCTCATTTTGAATGAAGTAGGTATTTATGTACAAATATTTATTGAATTAAAGTTGGTTCATGCTTACTGTCTGTAAAAACATTCAACTCTGTATGGAGTTCTGCCTGAAACATTTTATTCAATGACATTTTCAATTAATAAAAAGTGATATTATTAAATTTCTCCAGTTCCATTTTTCATTGTTGTTAAAATTTTGAATCCTTTGACATCCTTATCTAGAATTGCGTATTTTATTTTTACACCCTTTGTGTAAACCTGTGTCTTCAAAAAGCTCTTTCACTTTCATATATTTAAAAATAAACTACTATATTTCCTACCAAAACTTAATATTTGCTCCAAAGGATACATGGTCTTGCTCTGTTATTGTGTATGTGTTTATGCTTTAATGTTTTGAAGTCTTTGTAAAATTATGCCTTAGTAAATTTTGTGATATCTATATACTTCTAATCAGTGTTCAAAATTAGCAGTCATTAGTCGTCAAATGCAATTAATTATTGCATTTGACAACTGCAAAATTATTCTCAGTCATCAAACTTGACTCCTAACTTTTTAAAAAAAATACTTAACTATTATTTTAACAGTTAACACACACTAAAACAGCTTGGTGCACCTTTTGATTTCATGTTATGATATTTAAGTGTAAATGCATTACGCACATATATATACATATATTTTTTTTTACTAAATTCAATTGTAATTATCAACACTGGATAAAATTTTGTTTTTGTTTTACAGGATTAAGTGCATTGTTCTATTTATTTCTAAATATAGCAATAATTAAACATGCTTTACTACATCAGTTTTACAGTTGTTTCAATTATTATAATCTTGGAGGTTAAGAACTTCAGTAATTTTAAACAAAGACAAGTATTTGTGCTTTTCTAAAAAGTAGCACACAATATTACAGTAATGTTAAAAACAAATTTTGGAAATTGCAACTAAAAATTTTAATTTGACACCTAAGATTTTTACAGTAATCATCATTTGACGCTTGCCTTTTATTTCTCAATTTCCATCACTGCTTCTAATATAACTTTGAATAAGCCTTTAATAAATTATTTTTGCCTTAAATACGAGTTCTCTTACTGTAACTTTAGTACAAAAGTTTTTCTTAACTCTGTTACACTTTTATCAAAATTTTAAATAGCTTAAATATTGACTATTTTAATGTCAGATGAACTTGTTTTTGTAGTGGGGCTTATTTTCAGAGTAGGACTTGTCTTGCGAGCATCTTGAAAAATGTTAGGGTTTATTTTGGGATTAGATCAGATTTTTAAGGGAAACTACGTATATTTATGATACTTGTTTATTTGCCATTCAACCATTTACTTTACTTAGACTCAAATCTGGAAATCAGAAATTTACATTTCTCAAATTCTGATCTTTTGCTAATCAGCAGTTTTTTGTGGAAAAATAGCAATGAAATGGAAAAAAAAATAATGCTAAAAACCAGGGCTGCGGAGTCGGTAGGAAAAATGACCGACTCCGACTCCTGGATTTTTGAAACAATCGACTCAGACTCCGGCATAAACACAGGGTTTCTCAAAAAGATTGAAATGCGCTTTAATTTTTTTACCTGTTGGAGATATATAGATAATGCAAATTGTAAAAGTGTTCAAATTAAAATAGTAATTAAGATTAAGGATCGACCGAAACCGAATTTCGGTAATATTTCTATTTTCGGCCGAAAACTAAAATTTCCAAAAAAATGTTTAAGTAATTAACACATAATAAATATACATAGTTATTAATTAATTGTAGGTGTAATTATACCTGTGGTCCAAGTTGGCTCTCTGTGACTATGACCAAAACTTTTTATTTTCATATAAAATAAAATGTAATTAGTAATTCATCAATAACACAAAATAATTTTCTAATTATGAATTTCATCTAATTAAAAAATCTTTTACGTATACATACTTCGATTTATCTTTTATAATGAATTTTGTAAAGGATCATCTGTTCTACTAGAACTTTCCCAAAGAATATTTGCAACACTTCTGTTTCAAACTAAAAAATTGCTATTAAAGATAAGTCTGCAGCTTTTCATGAGCAAGGGAAAAGCGTCTTCAAATTTTAGTCATTTTTAAGAATAGCCATTATTCATATACAGCACCTCATATATCAATTTTTAGTCATATTTAAGAAGAAAACTGCAGCTTTTTATTTTAATGAGAAAAATTCTGTATGAGTTCAGTTGTCCAATATTGTAGGGATAGCGGCTTTCATCAATTTCATATTTTTCACACATTCTCTTTTATCGGAAATACTGAAAAATAAGGCAGTATAAGTTGAACAAAGGATCCGTTGTTATCTGAAGTAGATTGTTGCATTCGTTGTCCGATTCGAACGGTGGTTCGCATTGAGTTGGCGCTAAATATTTTTCATTGTGGGCCAGTCTGATAATTATTATTGCGGTTTCTGGTTGGGTTGACCAGATTTTTCAAAAGGAAGTCCACAATACGGTTTAACTTATAAGTCAAATAAGTAAATATATGGGGCATTCTTACAATCTTTTGACTTTCATGTCCCTGAATAATAATTTTTATTTTAATACACTTTTTTGTTTTTTTTTTATATTTCATATACTTGGGAACATCCTATTGTATGACTGCACAACAATATTAAGGAGATAAATAAGTTTTGGACGAAGTTGGGAGTCCAAACACCTGGAAAATTCCTATACCGTCCCGTGTCCCTGATGCTGATTTTTAAGTTTGGAGCTGCTTGGATAAAATTGTTTCAATAAAAATAATTCGATGTAATTTTTTTCTGAAACTGGAACTATTGTTTTATGTAAATAAATAGCTAAAAATTAGCCTGCACATATTTTTAGGGTTGTTATTATTTTCTAAGCTCTGCCCCTAGGTTTTAGATTTTTTACCTTCCCTCTTCTAAAATTATACAGAAAATCACTTCAGATGCAGCCACAGAATTTTTTTCAAGTTTTTTCTCATGCAAAAGTATGCTAGAGAAATAATGTCTAAAATTCTTTGGCAGGAAATTTACTGTAGAATTTAAATCAGCTTTTAAATATCAATTTCAAGCATCGTGGCTTTATTGGTAGTCTCACCGTCCCCAAGGTTTATTCCTGCACTTTTCGAGGTAAATTATTTTTTTAAAATTTAATCCAATGTAAATAACTGTTTCTAAAAATCAGTGAACATTTTGGCTACCACTTAATCTTAACATGATCTGCCTATATGAAATAGGTGGTAATTTTCCTTGCTGTTCCATCCTTACCGTCCCTTTTTTTCCCATTTCGTCCCTTTTTCCCTGTACCACGCCCTTTTTTACATTACCGTCCCTTCTTTAACAGCCCTTTAAGACAATGTTATACCAAAATTTTGTACTAAAAGTACTACATTGTCATTATTTGTTATTTGACTGTAATGTGGGTACTATGCAAATTCATTATAAGTAAAAATTTAGAAGAAAATAAAAAGTTTTAGTGGTAAAATGGTAAGGAAAATTAAACTCGCAAGTTTAACTTAAACCTCAGTTAAATAAAAAAAATTTCGCTGCTGACCTTTTTTTCTTTATTTTGAATCATTAAGGCATTCGTCTATCAGATTAAAATGTTATTTAACAAGTTTAATTTCGCCAGATTTTTTCCCCCCAAAATCAAAAGATTGTGAGAATGCCCCATATATTCCTTTTCCTAGACAAAAGATAAAAGGGCTGTTAGAGATGACTATTTTTCATAATTCCAATAAAATTTTGATTTTATTTCATTTTGGTTCGGGTTCAGGTTTCTTTCCGATTCGCTTCGGATTGACTTAAAATATAAATTTCAGGATCCGACCCGAACATGGATGGACAAAGGTTAAATTAAAACATCTATTTTTGTCTGGGATAGATCCCTTCATTGGGTTGGGTAGTCGGATCGACGCGACGCGGGGTTCGGGTTGAGTTAGACTTAATTTACAAAAAACAACAATAAAAAAAAAACTTTCAAAACTCACTTTAATTTAATTATTGTACAGTAGTGTCGTCTATGAGATGAAGAAGTAAGTAAATGAATCAATTTAATGACTGATGTAGGGAAAATATCACATCCGCCCTTTTGCCTTATATTTACTCATTAACATGTCAATAAACTGAAAAATAACTAAATATTTGTTAATGCATAGAATTAAAAAATAAAATAATAATTCAGTTCATAAATTTAAAATTAAGCATAATTGGTTTTATTTTTTATTTCACTTCAAATTGTTCAACAAAAAGTTCGGAGTCGGCATATTTTTAGCGACTCCGACTCTTTTGACCGAAAAATCACTCAGACTCCGACTCCGCAGCCCTGCTAAAAACTGCAGAGGATAAAATTTACTGTATATTGATAAAAGTTTGAAACAGAATTTCTGGTACAAATGTAAAACAAATCATTGCAAAATGCAAAAAATATGCAAATCTCATAAAACAATCTGAAAAAGAATCAAAAGTTGCTGTTTGAATTCCAAATCAATTTCATTCAAAAAAGGACAACAAATATAATAGTACACTAAAAGATTAAAGCTGGATTCCTTTTATGAATGTGGAAAAATCATTGCAAAAAAAGAGATAAAAATCTGATAAATGAAAATTTACTTTAGTGGGCTAAAACTTTAACCGGAATCATTTCACAAATGCCAAAAAATCGCCGTGGAATAGAAAATTTTTTAATCAAAACTCTAATTTCGACTTTATTAAAAAGGACAACATTTATTATATTGGACATAAATAGAAATAGAAATTTGAATTTTTGGCAGAGTTGTATGCAAAAGGGGCAATTTTTGGTACAATTTACACTATATATGGCCTTGTAAAATTAGTTGTAATCGGGGAAAAAAAAAAAAAACTTTCGTTCAACCACTAGTCAACCCTATTTTGAAGAAGTGTGCAAAATTTCAATAAGATCAGTGCATTATTTTTTGAGAAATCATGCCCACCTACATCAAAAATAGTGTTTTTAGAAAAAGCGATTTAAAGTTTTAAATAGTAATAAAATGAATTTTTAATAGTCTATTCCAGCTTCATAAAACTAAGATCCTGCCGCACCTGCAATGTTCAGCGCATCCTTTGCTCCTGCCCGAGACAAATTCTTGCTTCTGGCTATTAGAACTTCTGGTGTCTGGATCATGCCCAAAAGTCCTCCTGTAACTCTTCCAATGTATGAGATTTATTCATGTAGACATTCCCTTTTTGGTGACCTCACATGAAAAAGTCAGATTAGGTGAAATCTGGTAAATCAGATGAGATTACTCATTCTGTTGTAATTACCAACAAAATTAGGTCATAAGCCATGCATTTCTTAAAGAATAAGTGTTTTTATTTTCTTCTGTAACCTTAACATTTTCCAGGCTACTTTTTGAGACGTTTCATATTATGGCTATTCATTCATATTAGGGGAACCCGGGGGAATATTGACAATATTTTCATAAATTTTATTTTGACCCCCCCACCCCCCCAAAAAAATGATACATATTGATGGAAATTTTGTCAACAAATATATATTTGTGATAATGTAAGTAATGTGATTTTTCTTTTTTTTAAATTTTTTAAAACATAGATAAGTGGACCTATAGTATGAGAGGCTTGGCCCAGAAAATGTATAATTTTAAAATGAGAAATAGTAAATATTTTTTTTATTAATTATGTAAACATTAAGTATAAAATTTTTAGTATGAAAATTGAACACACTGAAATCATTTTAAGATCATACATTCACCATTTTAATATTTAGAATACATTTAGAGAATTTTTGCTATAACAAAAATAATAATAAAGAAAATTATCTATACAATCAAATAAATAGGCCTACTTTTTACTTATGTTAAGCATGTTTTATTCAATTTGTACACACATTAAAATTTACAAGATGTGATAACCTTAGTTTACCTTAATGGCATAAATTGAGAAAAATCAAAATTAAATTGCACTTCTATAACTACTTTCAATGCCACCAGATGACATAGGGCATGGCAGTTTAGTCATATCTGTTAAATACACAATAGATTAGTCTTAATTTTCTGGATAAATAAAATACTATTTTTCACATCGCCATAAGAAGCTGACTTCATACTCATAAATGTCTAATTCACATGTCATCCACCCTACAAAATAACAAATCTTTCTTTGTTGTAAATTTCACAACAGCAAAGCCGCCAACATTAAATTGATTACTCTCCTTTTCAAATTCTTCTGTATCTTCATCAGTGCAGCTAGAGGAGATCAATATCAGACTCCTGTGTACTGCTAGAAACAATTTTTTTTTCCCACTTTCACTTTTTTTTTCTCTTGGATATTTGCTTTTCTGCATTTTACTCTCTTTCCACCTTTTTTTCTCTTAATGTTCAATTTCAATTGCTCTTTTTATTGGTATATGAGTTAAAATTCTTGATTTCGCTGGTCTTCTACCTAGAGACTTTCTAGGTCCAGCTTTTGGGAAGAGATGTAGTTGATCTGGGGTAGTCAATAATTTTCATAATCATATTTATGATCTTCATAAAATTATAAATATAAACTATGCTTGATAGACAATATTTGTAGATTTTCAAAACTATTTAATTAAGGGAGCCTTGACCCAGTGGCCGACCCTCCCTTACATAGTGGGCCAAGTCTCCTTACCTGCCTTCAATGGTGTAGTCATAAAAAAAGAGGGTATTCACATTAAGCAGAGAGTATACGCTCAAGGCAAAGAGTATACCCTAGATTGTATAAACTATAGCTTTCTTGAGAAACAGAGGGTATATGGTATTCCTTAAAAAAATACAGAAGGTATACGGCATATACCTGCGCATACCCTCCACTGCATCCCTGCCTGGCTATCTTGTAAAGAATGGCACTTTGTAATTTTAAGCCTATTTCATTGTACAAACTTTATAACTTTAATAAAAGCTGACAGTATTTATAAAATCCTACCTGCTGAAAGTTAATTCAATTAGTCTGTCCAAAAAAATCTTACAAATATTTAAAATATTTACATTTTAACTAGAAAAACTTTTTATTTTCAATAACTTCACACTGCTATGAATTAACTGAATGAAACTTAAATGGATACCCTTATTACATCAACACCTTTGACTGCCCTATAGTGAGGAAAAACTAAAATATTTTTAAATACTGGAATTCAAGGGTGGGTCAAGCCTCCGTTGCAGTCAAGGTTCCCTTAGTTTGCTTTGTGTATTCTTTTAGTTCTATTTTAATAATTATTAATTTTTTTCTAGGAATATGCTTCTCTTCTTCCACCATTTGTTACTGACACTGTTAGTTACTTACATCAGGCTATGGCATCTGGTAAAAGAATTTTAGTTGAAGGAGCTAATGCTGCTCTTTTAGATATTGATTTTGGTAAGAATAAATTTCACTTTAAATGGTCTGCAATTTTCTTGTTTACTGCATTTAAATCTTATGCACCTAAATTTTTTGCTAGGTACCTATCCTTATGTTACATCATCTAACTGCACAATTGGTGGTGCCTGTACTGGATTAGGAATACCACCTACAGTAATAGGAAATGTATATGGTGTCGTAAAGGCTTATTCTACCAGAGTTGGTGATGGACCCTTCCCTACAGAGTTACTTGATGTAAGTAAATTTATTCATGAAATTTTATTCATAGTTTTAATATAAGTTTTATTAATTTATTTCATTTATATACACTATAAATTTGATTACCCTAAAATCACAATTGTAAGCCCCCACCCACTTTTAAGTAGTTTCGATTTTCTTTTCCATTCCTAAATATGCCCCCCCCCCCCCTTTTTTTTTCACAAACTAGTTTGTGGAAAAAAATGATTTAAAAAATCTAAGGGAGATAATTTTGAATCTTTTGACTATTATGGTGGATTTTCATATGTTTGTAAATCTTCTTTTTTGCAGTTTGATTGTTCTCACCTCTGAATCACATGTATATTTTATGTTTAAATAGGGGGAGGGGGGGGGGGCAAAAGAAAAAAATTCTGGATGGGGATGACAAATAATTTAGGTGGTTACTTAAATATTTGTGCAACAAAATCACAAATCGAGCAGAAAATAAAATTAAAGAATTTTACAGATTTTAAACTGCATGAAATGCAAGGGGATAGGGAGAGGGGTGATGTTCATAATATGAAGGTGGGGGGGGGGGAGAAAAGCAGAGATTTTGGGAGGAGGGATAGTTTAGGTGACATATTATTTATTTGTTATTATAATGTACTAAACAAGTCAGAGAATAAATTTAAAATTAGTTTTATGGGTTAAATTATGCATGTTTGGTTCCAGAGGTGAAGCAGTTTTGTGTGGTGTGTAAGGGAGGCTTAATTGATTAAATATTCTTGCAATTAAAGAAGTAAATTTGAAAAAAAAAGTTAAATTTTGCATTTTTCTTTTTGTGTGTGGAGATGTTAAGGGCAGGGGGTCATTCAGATAATATATATACATAGTTGCCAACTTGTACAGATTGGCCGTACAATGTACGGATTTTGTTCTAAGTGTACGGTTTTGTGCACGGAAAAATGCGAATTTCGTTCGAGGTCGTGTAAAAAACGCTAATTTCTTCAAAGAATCGCCGGGGCAAAAAAAAAAACGCTAATTTTGTCAAAGGATTGCGTGAAAAAACACTAATTTCTTCAAAGGATCGCGAAAAAAGCCCTAATTTTATCGAATATCTTTGAAAAAACGCCAATTTTGACAAAGAAACGCGAATTTCGTTAAAAATCGCGGAGAAAAACGCTAATTTCGCCGAAGGATCGTGGGGGGAAAATGCATTTCGTCAAAGATCGCAGGAAAAAACACTTAATTACGTCAAGGAATTGTGAAAAGTACGCGATTTTCGTCAAAAATCGTGGGGATAAAACGCGAATTTGTTCAAAGGATCGTGAAATGAACGCAAATTTCATTAAAGTTGCAGGAAAAAACGCGAATTTCGTCAAAAAACGCTAATTTTGTCAATGAATCGCAAAAAAAAAACGCGAATATCGTCAAAGATCGTGGGGAAAAAAACAAATTTTATCGAAGATATTTGAAAAAAAGCTAATTTTGTCAATGGATCGCGAAAGAAACGCATATTTCGTTAAAAATCGCGCTGAAAAACGCTATTGTCGAAGGATCGTCTAAAGAACGCGAATTTTGTTAAAAATCGCAGGAGAAACACTAATTTTGGTAAAGGATCGTGAAAAGAACGCGAATTTCGTCAAAGATCGCGGGGAAAGAACACTAATTTCGTCAAGGGATCGTGAAAAGAACGCGAATTTCGTCAAAGTTCGCTGAAAAAAACATGAATTTCGTCAAAGGATCGCGAAAATAAAACGAATATCGTCAAAGATCGTGGGAAATAATCCGAATTTAGTCAAAGATCGCGTTAAAAAAATTTGAATTTCGTCAAGGATCGCATAAAAAAACGCGAATTTTGTCAAAGAATGCAAATTTCTTCAACAGATCGTGAGAAAAATGCGTATTTCGTCAAAAAGCGCAGAAAAAATGCTAATTTTCTCAAAGGATCGCGAAAAAACCACGAATTTTGACAAAGATTGCGGAAAAAATGCAAATTTCATCAAAAGATCGCGAAAAAACACAAATTTGGTTAAAAAGTCGTGGAAAAAAACGGTGATTTCACCAAAGGGTCGCGAAAAAAAAAAAACTCAAATTTTTCACAGGATCATGGCAGAAACGTGAATTTCGTCAATGGGCCTCAAAAAAACTCATAATTAGCAACTGCAGGGAATTCCCCTCTGTTTCCTCTTCAATCCCTTTGCTGTAAACCTTTCAGAAAATTTCTGTGAATTTCAGTTTTTTTTTTTACTTTGAATTTCCCATGCAAAAAAAAATTTCTTATGAAATCTTAAGTTTTTATTTTGGGGGGGAAAAAAAGACTATATAGCATAGAAAATGTTATGAAATATTACTTTTTTCATTGCATATGTTATGTATGTTTAAACACGTAAGGATACGTCATAAAAATTGTAAGGATTTCAAAATTGACATGTTGGCAGGTATGTATATATATATCAAAAATAAAATACTGCGTTTTACCAGCAATGATTATAAAAAGATACATACAAGAAAGATAAAGTGTGGATATCAATGCACGGGTTTATTTTATATTTAATAAAAAAGCAAAATTAAAACTAATGTTTAGAAGAAAAAGACATCATAGATTAATTGAAACAGTGGTATTTCATGCATATTTTGAAAGGTATGTTTTGAGTATTAGATTAAATTGTATTTTATGTGTATTAAATTATTTTTTTTAAGCAAATGATGTCATGCAGTTAAAATATGACTGTCATTTTTTTTCTTGTGCATGCCTTTTGCTATCTTTGATCAGTTTTTACTGTAACTTTGGTGAAATAAATGAGATGATATTCTGGCTTGACTAATGTTTGCAGATATTTTTATCTTTAATTTTTCTTTAAAAGTTTAGACCTGAATCTAAAAAATATTAGATATTGCAAAAAAATATTTGACAACAGTGCGAAATCCTTGCACAGGTCCACTGATCTGGTTTAGAACTTATTTCTGAAATGTATAAACTTTGGGGACATCCTGTATGAATAGATGTTTATAATATATTGTTTCTTGGTTAACGCAGACATACAGAAATTATAAAAACTGTGGATGATTCTTTTGATTTAAAGAAACAAGTTTATATTTTAATTTTAACATTAGAATGACCACAGCAGTAATTTTGACTGCTACTATTTAAAACTATTTTGATTCAAACCAGAAATTTCTTTATTAAGTAAGTTAAATTTGTTCCACAGAGAAATAAGTTAGTTATGAATAAAAATTCTGGTGTAAAATATTTTTATGACACTTCGGTAAAATTTCCGGTCATTCTAGTATTAAAGTAGAGATTGAAATGTGGAAGATAAGCACCTCTTGAGTGAATTCTGAAAAACATTCCATCATTCAAAATTAATTTATTTTTTAGATAAGTCTTTATTTAAGAAAAAGTTTGAGATATTATAAAAAAGAATTTCAATGCTTTATTATAATGCGTATTTGTTTACTGTTTAGGGTCTTGGTGAAATCCTTCAAACAAGAGGAGGAGAGATAGGAGTTACAACAAAAAGGAAGCGCAGATGTGGATGGCTAGATGCTGTCCTTTTAAGATATTCTAACATGATAAATGGTTATACTGCGTAAGTATTGATGTCATTATTTTAGTATAGTCAAAAGAGTAGTGTTTTGAATCTTAATTTCTTTTATGTTTTTGTATGTTTAAAAATTTACAGAGATTAAGAAAATAGTCTAAGCAAGTGGAAACAAACTCCTTTAAAACTTCAGACTTTGGCAACTTATTCACTATCTCATACACACGAGCAATTTGTTCAATAGGGTCAGGTGGGAAAAAGTGGGGGTAAAATCAACCTTTTTTTTTTTTTTTTAGAGAATACCCTAAAACCGAACTATTAAATTTATTTTAATGAAATTTTTGATGCATTTTATATACATTGGATTCATATAGATTAAACATGAAGCATAACAATTTAATTTTGTTAGATTGTTTTCTCATAGTGATACATTTAAAAGTGCATGTTTTGATACATCCACTTAACCCCATGGTGGGAGAAAATGGGGATAATTCCAAAATTAGTCTATATTTAAATATTGTTTTTGAAATAAAAATTCACTAAAATAAATGTATCTTTATTATATTTAAAGGTACAAATACACATTTTTACATATTTAATTAAAGAAATGTGCATGGCTGTCAAAATTAGGTTCAGTTTGTGTGCAGCATATATTGCTGAACTCTACACAATCTTCATGTCATCAATAGCAGGAAAAGTGTAATTAACCTCCAATAGTGACTTAGCCAAATACTTTGATACAATGTCGTTTACACTGGTTATCAAAAATTAAGGAAAAGTCACAAAATGCTAATTTTCAAATGCGCGAACATTCAAAAGGAAGTAATATAATTCGAGTAATTACTACCTCTACAACAAAGCTAGTCCATATAACATCTCATTCATATCACATATGGTCACAAGTGTCAGTCACTACGGTGAAGCAAAAAAATAGGAAATTCCATACATCTCATTATGAGTCTCAAATGATCACTATATGTGACTCCACTGAGACATCACTGTGACTGCTGCTTTGTGACGAGTCACCATGTGACTTTACAATGTAGTTACATTGTGACTGTCATTTTTAGACTCAATTTCAAAGTCATCGGAACGTTGCATTGTGATAAGTTACCAAATAATGTCACATTAAAGTCACATGATGACTTTCAGGTGACAGAGAGACTACTGTGAAGTCACCATTGTGCTCTTTTGGGAAAAGTCTCCATGTGACTATAATATATTATTTGGTGGCTTATCATAATGCAACGTTCATGATGACTATGAAATTGAGTCTAAAAATGAGTCACATGAGTCACAATTTAACTACATTGTAAAGTCACCTGGTGACTCGTCACAAAGCAGCAGTCACATTGACTTCTCAGTGGAGTCACATATAGTGATCATTTGAGACTCATAATGAAATGTATGGAATTTCCTATTTTTTTGCTCCACCGTAGTGACTGTGACACTTGTGACCATGTGTGACATGAATGAGATGTTATATGGGCCAGCTGTATTGTAGAGATAGTAATTACTCGAATTATATTATTTCCTTTTGAGTGTTCGCGTATTTGAAAATTAGCATTTTGTGACTTTTCCTTAATTTTTGATAACCAGTGTATTTTGATCATTTGGCTGATGAATTTAGCAGATTGACTTTTTGACCGGTACTCGACTTCTATCCCTGAACATTGCTCTATTTCTTTAAAGTCTACTTTTATATTATTCTGTTTCATTTCTTTTACTTTTTATAATTACTCTGCTTTTTGGATGTTCTTCCTTTCCCATTCTTGTTAGATTTTTTTTTTTTCTTATGTTCAGTTTTTTCTGCATTTCTTATTTCCTTTACTATATTTGCTTGAGTGATTTTTTTTAACCATTTGGAAAAATGGTTATTGTTCTCGTCAGGATGGGAAATCAAAAGCATATCTGAAGATTTTCATTGGTTTAATCCGCAATTTATTTGTTTTCTGATTGGTCTATACAGTAACCTGTATTTCCCTTTAATTTCAGCAATGATGGATACTTTCTGTTACCACCATGACAAAAAAGTAATAAAAACTGCAAAAAAAAAATTAATAACTCAGAAACAAATTGAGATACAGCTTTCAAACAAATTGCATTTAAAAGTACATTTTTTTCTCTATCTGACGGTGTAAAAAGTAATAGTGTCGGATGTTTAGAAGTTTAAGAATGAAATTTCATTTAAAACCGTCAGATTTCTTGGAAATCTGATGATGGAAAAGCCTTTTCCTGAACAGCCAATGAAATGCTTGGATATTTACGTAAGTTTCATGAAATCTGACGGGTTGCAGGTGATATTTTTGGCTTACAATTTTTACGTGTAATAACACTATTAATGTTTAATTCATGGCGTACGTAATGTATGATCAACTCCGTGCGATTTTTTATGTCTTAAATTTTAGTCTTCCAAAAAATCGTTTTCCAAATGGTCGTTGTAATTTGATAAATTGCTTTTTTTTTTTCTCTCCCTTACTTGGTCACTTTCTTTAACAGCCAACCTTTCCAAAACATTTTCAATGATTAGAACATAATCACTCTTGCTCTGTAATTAGTTTATATGTCTATAGTCATTTTAATATAAAATATAAAGCATCAGATATTTACTAACGTTAATACAGAGGTAAAAAATATCTATTATACAGCACTTAGCTAAGCCTAACCATACCCCCAAATTACTCCACCTTAGAAAATAACTATTGAATAACTATTAAAATTAAATTATAAAATTTATTTTTAATTTTCTGTGTAGATCTGTTCCTTAGATGTTCCTCTACAAGTCTGAACTAATATTAATCATTTCTGATAGTTAACAATTATGTTAGAAGGAAGTTTATCAGAAGCTTAAACTATACCATATGCAATGAGCATAAACAAGATAGTTTGCAAGATTAAACTTGTTACCAGTTCATAATACTTGAGTAAAAATATTTGCCATAATGTCACTGTGTCTCTAAAAAAGAATTAACTAAATATCCTTATTTAAAGAGAAAACAGGTGTTTTTCAATATACCCCCACTTTACCTCATGGGCCCACTTTCCCCCACCTGACCCTATTTATTAAAGGGCAAAAATAGTGGCGGCCACTTGCTGCAAGACTACTAAATGAAAAAAGTGTGTTAAAAATATCTGCCAGTGGCCATTTACCGATTTTTTGACTGAAACACGTGATTTCTATTTCCTCATTATATTATTTCTCAGCAGAATTTGCAATCGATTCACCTTCCTGTCTGTGCAATACCCGAAGGTTAGTGAACTATGATCTGTATTTCTCTTTCACATTAAGATTGCCCAATAGGAGAAAGTAAAACATTCCAATCTGACATCAAGAATTTCTGCATTCTTGTTGATCGCAACATATCAGCATATATGAGCTGCTTAATTTAGATTAATAGTAACAAAAATTTCCACAAAGTTTGTTTAGCACTTTTAACTTAGCACTAGCATCAAGAATTTCTGCATTCTTGTTGATCACAACATATCAGCATATATGAGCTGCTTAATTTAGATTAATACTAACAAAAATTTCCACAAAGTTTGTTTAGCACTTTTAACTTACAATAAGGGCCACTAATTAACCTGTTTATCTTCTATTATATATAAATAGAAAAAATATATCTGATATGTGTAATCAAAAGAAATTTTTTAAATAGATATATAAATAAACATGCATAATAGTTCAAGTTTTATCTTTACAATTGTTTATATCATTTGGTATCAAATCTTGCTTTCTCAAGCTGGGTCTTTCTAATTTCATTTCAAAAGATCCTTGTGGGACGAAAAAGTATTTATTCCCTATTTCTTGTTTTTAAGAATCCAGATAATTTTTATTCACACACATGAAGTTAAAATCAGGGCTGTGAAGTCTGAGTCGGGCCCATTTTTGAGCGAAAGAGTCAGTCGAATCTGTTAAAATTCCCAGAATCGGAGTAGACACTTTTTCCCACCGGCTCCGCAGCCCTGGTTAAAATGCATGGGACCTGATTTCTCAGTTATCGTCAAGTTGAATTTATGGCAAGCTATTTTTGTTGCCAAATTTGGCTATATTTTGGCAAGCTTGGTGAGAATTTAAAGCTAGTGGATATGACTATGTAATTTTAAACAAAGGTTATAACAAAGAAAGAAACCATGTTGAAAAAAATTTATAAATTAAACCTGTTTATGTATAAATCCTTTATTTTTAATCTGTTGTCTTTCAAAATGTCAGCCACCCTGGAACTAACTACTATATCTTATCCATTTTTTTAGATACAAGTAAAACAAAACGTGCTTAGGAATCTTTCAAAAAAAGGAAGCAGGAGGGAGTAGTTTTGTGAAATATTATACAGTATGGAACCATTTATCCAGAAACCAGTTAACCAGAAAACCAGTTATCTGAAATGATATTTCTGATACGGATTTCACAATCTTTGCAGAAAAAGGTGTCATACACTGCCAGTTTGACATACACTTTGCTTGAAACAATTGTATAATTTGATGACAACATCTATTATTCAAAATGAAAACATATTTAGTTGTATTTTAGATGTTTTAATTTTTATGCAGAGGAAACAGAAGAATTTTTGTACTTATGGGATTCCCATATATTACCTTCTTTTAAACTCTGGTTAACTTTTGATCTTTCTTGCATTGATCCAAGTAATTTAAAATCAGAAATAATGCCACAAATACACATATTCCACAAAACTTATCAAATGGATGCTGCTTTTAATGCACAACCAATTAACCGGAAAAACCAGTTATCCGGAATACATCCGACCCCAAGCATTCCGGATAAATGGTTCTGTACTGTATATATATATAATGGCCACTACAGTAAAAGTCTACTTTTCATTTCCTCACCATATGTATCCAGTGCATGTAAACCGTGTTATTTTTTCCTCTATATGACAATGATAGTATTTGCACTTGCAAATGTTCACCCCTTTCGGGCCCTTCCATTCTTGAGATTTTTTAAATTAAAGTTTCTGTATTGTGTATTAGATTCAAACAGAGAAGTTTTATTGTATTCGTCAAAATTATTTCCATTTTAATTTGATTTGTTATAAAAATCATCCGTATTTACAAACATAATTAGAATTGATTAAATTTTTCTGTATCATTAACCAGTAATATTTAATATCTTAAATAACTCAGTATACTTGAACCATCCTTATGTAAATTTTATATATATATATATTATTTTTATTTTTTTTTTTAAAGAGTTGCTGTGACAAAATTGGATATCTTAGATACCTTCAAAGAAATAAGAATTGGAGTTGCCTATCGTTTAAATAATCGGAGACTTCTAACGCCCCCAGGTAATGTAATTTACAAAAAGGAAAAAAAAATTAAATTTCATTAGTTATGACTTATTTGTGTTTAAATGCTTTATTTAATTTAATAAACTATTGATTTATGAATTTCATTCCTCTGTTTTGATATTTTTTTAATTTGTATTTATATTTTTTTCTGTTGTATTGTCTTTTTTTTTAAAGCCTTTTAATGATTTTTGTAAAATTTCTTGAAAAACTTTTTATTGGACCATAAGTCATATTTTAAGTAAAAATTGAAAAAAGGATTTTTTTTTTTTTTTTATGCAACTAAAACAATTGAAATAAGCATTAACTATGTATTAACTTGCTGCAGATTTTATGAAATGTAAACCTCCCATTTTTGATATGCTATTAATCAAATAATTTTAGTCTGGGTATTTATTGCATTTTCAAGGAATCTTAATATTCTGTTAATAATTTTATATACGTACAATGTCTTTCTTTATATCTCGCTTCAGTAACAGTTCTTTTGAAGACTCGGAATATGAGGAAGATGAATACAAACCAAGTACATTGACTAAAAGCCCATGGCAGATGAGAATTCAAATTAACGGAACAGTATTAAACATGTATCATTTGTTATTTATGATGGCCGATTATCTACACGAGGGATATAGGCCTTGGGGGGGGGGGGTGCTTTCTATGGGGGTCTTTCTAAGGGAACCTAACCCATATTTATGCATGGAAATCCAAGGTTCGAAGAAAACCACAGAAAATTCCAAACGATTAGACCGATGGGCGCAAATGGGTTCAAACCCAGCACCTCCCATCAACCAGCTTTGAGAGCAAAACCTCTCTGCCACTGGTAAGGCTAGTGCTAAACAGTGATCTGTTCAGAGTTTCTGGTCAGCCAACAGTTGTCATAGCGTCAAGTGTTCTGTGAGACTTTGAGATGATAACCGACACACATCCTTCTTATGTGGTTGATAAGTGTGAAATAAAAAGTAACAAGAGTCATGCTAGGATGGATTTGAAAAGTTAATTCACACCCCCTAAAGAAAGTTGGGGTCTTTTCTTTGACGGACAAATTGTTTGCCAAAAAATTGAATGCCAAGCAATTTCCCAGGACTGTGAAATAAGAAAAATATTTTCTTATTCAGAAATCTGGATACTTATATTGGATATGCATCTCTTTCCTCGAGTTCATCAAATGGTATAACTCAAAACATTATTCCTTGTTTGTCTGTCAATATCACTAGAAAAACTAGAAGTAGTAGGGCTATGATGGCACTTTAACAAACATTGGATGAAATAATGACTAGAAAATCATATAAGATGCTCGCTACAGTGGAACATGTCTCCTGCATTTTAACAAGCTTCCTTTTCGTCACATTTTCCATCATATTGACGGTCAAACTGAAGGGTCAAAATCTTTTAGTGCACCAATCGGGCAGCAGCTCACTTACTGTGAAAAACTCCCTGTAATCGATTATGAAGCCATAGATTGTTCAGTTCCTGATTTAGATGGAATTCGTTGAGAAAAGAACAACAGTATATCTTAAATACTTAAAATGCAATCACCTTGGGACATTCTCTAGAATTCTTGGCAAATTTGGACACTGGTCCTTTGTCCAATTGCAGATGGCTAACTGCGGTCAACCGCGTCCTTAGGTTTTATATAAGTTCATCAAATCTATTCGAAAACTTAAAAGAAATAGTTGGCTTCATCTTAAAATATTACATGTCTATGTGGTTTGCCATAAAATAAGTAAATTTTTCTGGCGGACCAAAACATGTCTTTTAAGTAATCTAAACATCATGCAATTTATCCGATAAATTACTACAAGTTGTCGATCCAGTAACAGAATAAAATGTTCTTTGCGTACCTAGATAATGTTCTGTTGGCAATGATTGTCAATGAAAGAGAACATGTTCGAGAGCTCGGGTACAGAAGGATCTTGACAAAACATCCCAAATAAGATAACTGTTAGAAATGTCGTACCACCAAATGTAAACTTTCAAGCCTCCAATTACATTGAAATTATGAATTGGAACTATGCTGTGGGACTTAAGTGACAATGATGTTAAGTCACTCTTCAAGTCTGACACTATGCTCATCAGAGAGATACAAAAGTTTCATTGTCATACAGAGGCTGTTGAGAAATGCGTCAAATTTGTAACAAAAGCCTTGAGTAAAGTATATGGACACGAAGCTAGAGATGGCTATATCTGAGCAACACTGAAGTCTATATCGGTTATGCCTCATTTCTCCAAAAAATTAGACTTTAAATGTGTAGTAGATATAAAAAAGGAAAAGGAAAAAACACAGTAAGCCAAAGAATGCTACTGTACGGATATATATATTTTTTAAATAGTTGTAAATATACTGTAAATACCACGCCCAACAACGGTATGGTATGGGTTGAACACAACTTGCAAATACCTCTAAATGCTGAGTTTTGGGTCGTTTTGTTCCAGCCAAACACACGAAGAGTTTTATGGTGAAAATTGCAAAAATTTGGTAAATTTGTTTTTTTTAAGATGTTGCGCCAACCAAAAAAAAAAAAAAAAAAAAAAATAGATTATTGATCAGAATTTAATTTATTTAGGTTACTTAAGAGAAGCCTAGTTGTAGTGGTCAGCATGCCTGTCTGCCATGCTACAGGTTGCGAGTTCTGCTCCCAGCTGGGCAAGGTTCACTCAACCTTTCAACCCTTCGGGGTCGATAAAATGAGTACGAAGCTTGCTTGGGAACTAAACACCGAGGGTCTCGTGTTGGGCTGACCACCCGGCCAGGGCACATGCTGCATAGCACCTCGGGGCTTAGGGTCAAATAAACAGAGTTGGGCACTGTAAGCCCTGATCCTTCATGGATCGTACAGCCACAGGTTTGGATTTTTTAGGTTACTAAAACCACAAAACAAACATAACTAAAGCATGTTTAATTTTAAAGTTTTAATTAACTTAAAGAATTTACAAAAAATACATGATTTTTGCAATTTTTCTTTAAGTACAGTGTGCGAACGGAAGATGTTAACAGATTTAAAAAAAAATTTTATGCCTTTTTTCTTATTACAATAGGCAACTTTTCTGCGCTAAAGTATTCTGAAAATAAAATATTTATTTTGTCCGAACTACCCTATTGGACAGGCCTGATATATATGTGTATGTTTGCATGTGGCGTATTTACTTGTATAATTTACACAACCCTACTTTTAAAGGAAAATTTCTGACTAAATAAACTGCTTATTTTCAGATGAGGCGTTTATGGGTTAGTCTGGAATAATGAAACAGGTTTCACATTACTCTAATTGCATATATTCTAGCAATTTTGATAAGCTGTCAACAATTTTAATCAAGATTTTTTTTTTATCATTTATTAAAATCATAGATTTTCTAAATGTTTAAAATTATATAAAGTATTAAAATGTAAGATAGCATAATTTGGAGAGTTTCTATAGGTATTTAGTGTTAATGAATAAACAAGAAAGGGCTTTAAATAATTATTTCTAAACTTAAACTATTCTTTAGACTTGTAAAAAAAATTAAGTACAGTAACTTTGTAAAAAGCGAGTTTTAACGTCAAGTTTATAACGTCAAATTCTGCAGTCCCCACGAAACTCCTATAGGATATCAATGTTATGGTAACAGCGACATAATTTAAACGGTAATCCCAGTTATTACGTCAAAAATATACATAAACTAATATTTTTATTTTTATAAATGGGGCAGTATAATTTATTTTCATAACAAGGAAGTCCAATTCGTCACAGAAGGGAGACATTGAAATCGCAGCTGGCTAAAGATTACACCTATACGCAATTTTTCAGATCTGTCCTGCAGTCTTGTCCAGGAAATAACTATGGGGGAGGGGGGTGGTGGACAGTGAACAGGGTGAAATTTCTGCCCCTTATCTGTATAAACAAGTAGCGTAGAAGACCAGTTAGATTAGATAAGGTGAAGAAACAGGGAAGAATCGAATGACACTTGTTGCTTGGCCAAAAAAATATAAAAGAGTATAGCGATTCTGACTTGACAAAAACATCATTCATTTGGTTTTCAGTTCTCTCGTGCTTTAAGTGAGAAACTTTGATCATTATGGCATTTTACTTAAAAAGAAAAGTTCTTTCTTTGGGAGATAAAGTTAACATTATTAATGCATTGAATAAAGGGAAGAAAAAAGCTGAAGTTTGTTGAGAATTTGGGTTAGTAAATTCAACTGTGTGCTCTATCTGGAAAAACAAAGAAAAAATTTTAAGTGCCTTTGAACAAAATGGCAAGAATGTTAAACGAATGAGGGGCCGGATAAGGAAGACCTTGTGGGGTATTGATAAAATGGTTTAAACCAGGGTTGGGTTTTTGACATGACAAGTGTCAAACTGGTTTAAACCGTCAAAAACATGTAACTCACTGAAACATTTTAATAACAATAGGTATACATTAAATAAGTCTGATTTATGCAATCTTTTATTTAAAATTATAGTAATTTAATAGTTTTAAATTATTAAGTGCAGTAAAATATTATTTTTTTTTTTTTGCAATTTCCAATCAGAAGAAAATCCTTTAGTACAAGTAATAATCCAGATCAATTTTACCCCACAGCATGCTGTAGCACATAACCAGTTTAGTACATTTATTTACACCCAAATTATTTCAGAGTTTAGAGTGCATGAAGCATTAGAAAATAGTCTTGTATCTTAATGATACCTTTCCACCAAGTAATAAGGTCCTCCCTATAGCACTGAAATAAGAAGACGGGAGAGGGGATTCTTCAGCTTCATACACAATCAGTACAGGTATTCTTTGCCCCTTGGTGTTGGGATGCAAAATATAAGCCATAAAATGGTATGGTTTCATGATTTGATCTCTTCTTTTATTCACTTTTTCAATATGGGGATTAAGTGAACTTTCTTTTAGAAGACTTGGCCAATTTTATTCATTTTTAAAATCGAAAAAATATTTTTATATATTTAAAGAAAGCATCTTTTAAGATTTTGACTTTAAGCTTAAAAAAAAAAAAAAAAAAAAAATTAGTTCTCTTATTTTGTAAATGTTTAAGATTAGTTATCCAGTTTCAATTTTGATGGAATGGTTATTGCCTAAACTAGAATAAAATTGATGCACATTATCTTGTTATATACATAAGTTTTTCTTTTTCTTAAAAAAAAAAAAAAAAAAAAAAAAAAAAAAATCCTAGGCAATGCTTTAAGATCTCTAAAGTAATAAAGAAATTAGATTTTAAGTAAGAGAAATTATGTGCAGTTCATGTGAACTTATCTCAACTTTTTAGAAAAGCATTTAAATAAAAATTTTATCCTGTAAAAAAGTTGCACCTAACAATAATACTTTTATACTATGTATTAATTATTGATTTACAGTAATAGTGAATTTTAAATATTACGTGTAATGTTGTGTGTGACATTTAATGTGAAATTTTACAGTTCAATGTAGCATTTGAGGTTTTTGACGTGACGGTTTAAACCCAACATAAATTGACACAAGTCAAAAACCTGCCAACCCTGGTTTAAACAGCTAAGAACTATGAACGTACCAATCAGTGGTCAATTCTGATGACAAAAGCAGAATAGCTTATCAAGTTGCTTGGGCATGCAAATTTGTTTGCTCCAACAGTTGGATAAATCGATTTAAGGCACATCACAGCATAGCGTTTCACAAGGTATGTGGTGAAGAAAAAAGTATTGGTGATAAGTGTATTCAAGATTGGCTAAGCGATGTATGGCCAAAAGTTTGACAAGGCTATGCAGACAATGTCATTTTCAATGCAGATGAGACAGACCTCTTTTTTAAGTTTACTCCTGACAAAACTCTTTCATTTAAAAACAAAAAGTGTTCTGGTGGGAAGTTGTTGAAGTTACAGTTCTTGTTTGTGGAAACATGACTGGAACAGAGAAGAAAACCTTGACTGTGATTGGAAAGTCTAAAACATCCAAGATGTTTTATAAACGTTAAAATACTTCCAGTCAACTACCAATGCAGTCGAAAGGCTTGGATGACATCAGATTTGTTAGAAGCTGAAATGAAGCGATGGGATAAGGAACTCTGCAGACAAAAGCGAAAGAATCTACTCTTAGTAGTTAACTGTCCTGACCATCCTGATGTGAAAAATTTACACAGAATACAGTTAGTGTTTCTACCACCAAATTTGTACAAGCAAGTTGCAACCTATGGATTAAGGTGTAATCAGAAGCCTTAAGAGCAACTATCTGAAGTGTGTACTTATGCACATTTTAGACGAAAATAAGATTTATGGTATAAATCTTTTAAATGCAATTAGTTCTTTGGATAAGGCCTGGAGACAAGTTACAGAAAAAACAATTCGAAACGCATTTCAACATGGCAGTTTTGTTTCTACAGAAGAAAGCGTTAGTGAAATCCCACAAAGAGACGATGATGATTTTGTCAGAATGGAATCGTCGATTCGGAAGGTCAGATGATTTGCCTTTTTATGAAAATTTGGACAAGTTTGTTGCTGTAGAGGACGATTTGATAATTTTTAAATTTAAATCTGATTTGGAAATTGTCCAAAAAGTGCAAGAAACAGAGGAAACTGTCAGTGATGATGAAGAAGGGCAGGAAATTGATGTAGTACCACCACTTGGAATCAAAGACGCTCAGCAAGCAATAAGATTGATGTCACGTTTTTATGAATCTGAAATCACAGATACAATCTTTAAATTTACTGGACACTTTAAGGATGACATAGAATGAAAATTATTTTGCTTGAAAAATACGCAAAAGATTATTGAAAATTTTGTCTCTCCGAATATGCCCTCCTAGCTCCATTATGTTATGCAAGAATAAATTCATTTTTTCTTGGAAAAATATAGTAATTTATACTCATTTTATAATTTATTATACAATTTATACTACTATTCTTATTTTATTGTGTGAAATAGGGTAATATGCATGCGTTCTTTACTTATACTTCATGCTTCTGACCCGACTTTGGTTATTACGTCTCTCTGTTATAAAATCATATTTATTGCGCTCCCTTGAATGACGCTATAACCGAGTTCGACTGTATTTCTAAATCTGTGTGCCAATACTTTGCAAAAATTAGAAAAATAGCTTATTATTAAATTATATCATTATTTGTAATTCATAAAGTCATAAATTATCATTTTATCATATTAAAAAAATACTTTTTTTATTTATTTCATTGCTAACACTTTACTAATAAATATACTAGTGCAAATGCCTGTCCTAGGACGATGGGTAAAAATTGTTTTTCACTTAAAATTTGAAAAAACTGATAAAAATAATTGACAATATGGAAGCGTTTAGATGAACAAAGTTCGGCTAGTTTGTGTTCTAATTAGTTTGTGTTCACACTATTGGCATTTACAATACTTCTGGGTAAACCATGCTTTCTGGCTATTATACCATAATGAAATTAAGATTTCTTAATAAAACAAAAATTTAACAAATATGCAATAAAACTTCATAGTTAAAAAAAAAAAAAAAAGTTTGCTGTAAATAATACTAAATTGAAATTATACTAATAATATATTTTTTTAAATAACAGTTTGAAACAACATAACAGTTTTAACCCTCTAAGTGATTAGGGCGTAATATTCCGTTCACTAAGCTCCAGGTTTCACAGCAATACAAGCAAAATTTAAGATAATATAATTCTATAGATTTAATGAATTTTAAATACATTGAAGAATGATTAATACTCTGAAGGATTACATTCATATTTGTAATTGAGTTATTTTTATAATGTCGAAAGAATTATATTTTCTTAGCATTTAAAACAAAATGCAAAGAAAACAACATTACAATTTTACCCTTTTGCAAGACGCTCGGAGGGTTAAATAACAGTTTTTTTTAACTGTCTCCCATCCCTCCAAAAAAATAAAGAAATAAAAGTCTGTGTTTTAAATCTGCCAATAAAACTTGTAAGCAAAAGACGAAAGTTATTTTAATTCAAGGATAAGTTTTATAAATGCCTTTTAGTGTTTCGTAACCTTAATTTTTTTTTATAAATCTATGTAGTTTTTAAATTTTTGTAATACAAAGAAAGAAGAATCAAACTTAGTTAATGCCTATTTTTAATAAATGTACAAAATGTTTTTTGCTCGAAAAAGATGTTACATTAAAAAATATTCAGACTAAAATTAGCTGCTCCCTTTTCAACTTATTTAAGTGACTTTCACTAAATAACTTTAAATATATGCCTTTTCAAACTTTAGTTTTATCAGTCATGTAAATGTTTATTATTTAAATATTTTTAGTAATGTTTAATTTAATATTTTTTTTATCAATGTAATTTTGTTATTTTATACAATATTTATTTATACAACTAGTTATTATAAAATTAAAGACTGTTAGGTGTATTTACATAATATTTTGCAAATAACACATAAGCTATATAAAATGTTTAGAGAACTTTAGTATATATAGATCTCTTCACAATCAGATTTCCTTTTTTATTTAAATAAAAATAATAGTCTAAATGAAAAATATAAATAAAAATAATAGTCTAAATGAAAAATATAAATTTATGCTAAAAAAAATATTTAAAATAATATTCATGGTTATTTATGTAAATTTCATGCATTCACATTAAATTATTTTAAAATACACGTAAGACATTCTGCTGATATTGTAAACTCCCCCTGCCCTGCTCGTTTGTTTTGCTATCAGAAATCGATGAAAAATTTCGAAAGCGAAGGCTATCTTCTTATTATTTTTGCTTGAACTCATCTGACTGACTATCAATTATTCTTAAGTGTAACACAACTAATTTTTTTAGTAAATAAATAACAAACAATAGGAATATTGAGCTAAACTTTAGTCAGACATACTGTAATTTCGCGCGTAAGCGCCACGGCACATACGTAAAAAAAAAAGTTTTAAAAATGCTGGGAGCGGTGCTTACGCTGATGCGGCATATATGCCGATTTCACATTTTAAAATCTTCTTTTTATCTTACGCCAAGCTTTTGACTATTTTTGGAAAAGCATTTATAAACATTCAATATAAGATTTATAAACGTTAAAAGACTAATTTAATCATATTTTGAATATCTTATTTCTTGCTACACAGCGTCGCGCATTTACACAGAAGTAAACAATCATTGACTGTTGTCAAATTCATCCAACTAAACTTATGAATGCAGGAAGCATTATGCGATTTGCATCACTTACTTTTGAATTTAAAAAAATTATGTTTTATAAATCTTACAAAAAATTTAAAAGACCTATAAAAATGCAAAGTGTGTCTTAAAAAGGTGTTTTTAAAGTTTAACTGTCTTAAAATAAATTTTGGTATGAAGTAAATGGCATTAATCGCAGGTGCGATCGCAATGAATTTATTGCTGAATGTCGCAGATAAATAGCGCTACAATCAAACAACTCAACCGAGCAACTAGCAAATCAAAACAAACGCAGAATCGGCGGTTTGCATGTTGAAAAAAGGAAGTGGGTGAAAAAAACGTAGCATGGGAATCTAGGACAAAAATTACAAGATAAATTAAAATGTCGATATTTAGGAATTGCAAACATTACATGAATCATATTTCTTTTAAGATTTTATCAATATTTTTTGTTAATTTTAATCAGATTTTGCTAATACTTTTTTGCCTTGCCGCTTACGCAGCTAGTTCGTTTTTTTTAACAATTTTTCAACAGTGCGGCGCTTACAGTAGGTGCGGCACTTCTGCCAAAATTTTTTTAAATTAATGTATTTTCAGAGGTGCGGCACTTACGGTGGGTGCGGCGTGTACATGCAAAATTACGGTATATTAAAGTCACTACAATTAAAAACAGTCATTAGCTGTTTTTACTTCTTTGTATTACAACTCTTAAAAACTACATACATATCTGAAAAATTAAGATTTTTGGGAAACAGTGAAAAAGCAGTCATAAAACTTACCTGTGAATAAAAATAGCATATGCAGTTTTTTATGAATTTAATGTTGGCAAATTGTGCTTAACGTTTTACTATATCATACGAAAATAATCGTATTCTTCCAAGGAATGCCATTTGAACTTTGAAAACGGCTGCAAAAGAACCTTTCGCAACCGTTTTGACCTTGTCCATTCTAGAGGGCCTGTTTCTCTAGTCCATTCTAGTTGTGGGGGTGTGGGATTTCCCTAACATGTTTTTTCTTTGTATGATCTTTGCGTCTGTTCTTGGTCACCCAATTGGGGGGCTGTAGTGGAATGGGTTTACAGAAATTGATTTGTGCTGAGAGAAGAATATCTCCATTTTTTTTTTTTTTCAATGAATCAAGTTAATGACTCGCTACCGCTTGTTTACGTTTTATGCTAATGTGTGCTTTTAACTCTATTTCTGAAAGTGTTTTTCAACTGCGACTGCGCAAATCATTCAAATTTTGTTTGTTTTCAATCTTTTACAGAAAATTATGTTGAACAGAAGGGATTTCAGGCAGAAAAGATTTGTATTTAAGCAGATAAGTTTTCTCTTACACATATTAAATCGAAATTAAGCCTAACGTGGCTCCATTTTATCGGAGATTGGCAATACCGATGGGTTCGCCCCGGATGCGTTAAATGCCTTTTATTATATAGATTTCCTCATGAAATGCCTTTTTTTTAACTAGTGCCTTTTTTGGGATGCCCCTTAGTGCCCCTTGAATACTAATTTAATTTATTATCACTTTGGTAATTAAAGTATAAAAATGTATATTTTTCTCATTAGTTAATTGTTTAATAGTTATTAATTTTAAGCAGTGTGAACAATTTAATATTATATGTTGTTATGATTTTTAATAAATGTAAATATCAGTGTATCTAATATAGTTTTACATAATTATAAAATATTAATGTATATAACATTATTGTGTACTACTAACTATTGAGAATGAATGCAGTTTTTATAATTACTGTAATTGCTAGCTAATAATAATTAAAGCTTAAAAACAGATTATGTTAGCAATTAGATGTTTAATTGTTTAGGAACCTAAAATTGATAGCTATCTGATATTTTAGTGCAGGGAAAATAATCTTAAAAATTGGATATTTTTTTTTAATCAGAATTGTGATTTTTTTTCTTTTTTACAGCCTAAATTTTGATATCACAATCAAATCTAAAGTTCACTTTTAGTTCAGTTCTGTGTTACCAAAGGAGTATGTTTGGTTCTTTATTTTCTGCGACTTTTAATTTTCATCTGTTGGAGTGCGGGTGATTTTATGACCAATAATGCTGCATCAACAAACATTATATATTAGGGCTCCCTATCAAAAACTAATCATTCCAAGTTGAGATTAGATTGTATGGACTGTCAAATTATGTTTAAAAAGAAAGTTTTATTGTAGACTTTAAACTTAGAGTGGTCTGCTTTGCAGAACAAATATAGCAGTAGAAACACTGAAAGAGATTTTGGCATAAGTGAATCCCTATTTCGATAGTGACATAAACAAAGAATGCAGTTAGCAGAGCAAATGAAAGCAGAAAAGCTTTCAGTGGTTCCAAATCTAGAAAATTCCCTGTAATAGAACTTATGAAATATATTGAAAATTCAAAATAATGATTGTGCTGTATCAGAAATGTTGAAACTACAAGCATGTAAAATAAGTCTTTGAATATTTCTGCCCGCAAATCATAAGCGACCAGGGGTTGGATAAGTAAATTCATGAGAAGAAACAATCTCTGTGCACTGAACTACATTGTGTCAAAGGTTGCCTGGACAATTCATAGACCAGATAATTTCATTTCATAAATATACAATTAAAAGACAAGAAGAGATATATTATTGACACAAATTGGCAGTGGAGATTAGATCAGACTCCAGTCTATTTTGACATGCCAAGTAATACTACAGTAGAGAAAAGATGCAGTACCATGTTAGCTGTTACAACCATGTTAGTGTATTGTTACAGTAGGTGGACAGAAACTGCTTCCTTTTGTCATTTTCAAGAGAGATTCCTAATGGATTTAAATGTTCACCTAATATCCATGCTAGAGTACAAGAACAAGAATGTGTGGATAAGGCTGAGAATGTACGACAGAAGAGACCTTGTTCCCTTCTTTCTTTTAGCTCATTTGCTTGTATTAGTTTTTGAGCATGTCTCAACAAATAAAAAGTGTTACAAAAAGGTCGAACTGATATGGTTGTCATTCCTGGAAATTTAACACCAATATTGCAACTGCTTAATGTTTTTGTTAGCCTAAATAAACCTTCCTTGTTCATTTATACACTATTTACTTTGTTATTCATTTCCTTAATCTAAACTCTTCTTTTTCAACTTCAATTTAAAGCAGCTATTTTTACAAATTACGGCTATTTTTATTTCACTCATCCCTTTTCAGTTTGACTGAATTTAACTTTGTGTTTTCATTAAGTCATTTCGACTTTGTTACCAAATCTTCAAGTAACGATGGTCTATGTGAATTTGGACACGTAAGGGCAGCTATAATCTCACACCCAATGGTAAAATAATACAATGATCAAATTTAGAAAATATACGCTGTAGGATTGCAGATACATGGAAAGTGATTTCATCCAAAATAATAAAAATATATATATATTCAAGAAAACAGGGATTCCAAAGTCTTGGACAGTACTGGAGATGATTTAGTGTGGGATAATGAAAATGAATCACAAGTTTGGATTACGAGTTTCGCTGCATAATAACATAACACTGTGAGAATGATTCAACAGACAATTAAAGATAAGATACATAAATTTTTTACTGCTTATAAAAACCCAGCATAATTAATTTTAAATGTTTCTTTTGCAAGTTTTTAAGTTGTTAATATTCTCTTGTTATATTAGTTTTATATTATTCTGAAGTAGTCTTGAAAACTAAAAAAAAAAAAAAATGTATTCAAACTGCTTAAAAAAGCCACTTAAATAATTTTTGAAATTGTAATTTATTTTTTAAAATATTATTGATTAAACTGTTATAATTACTGTAGTCATTTCTTTAATTACTCATAATTTTTCTCTCAAGAAAATTTAATGTCTATAAATACTTAATAATCATAATATTTTTCGCATCCTGAATTTTTGCAGCAAAGAATTTTTTTTTTATGTCTATAAATATGCAAGTAAATGCAGTATATGTATAGTTCTGTAGGCTTACTCTTTAAATCTCTTAAATCAAAAATACTGAACAGGTTTAAAGTATTTCTCAGCATAATTGACACATTTAATTTACTTTAGCCTCTGCTGCTGAACTACAGAAAGTTGAAGTAGAATACATTACCTTGCCTGGTTGGATGACTTGCACAGAGAAAGTTAGGCAGTTTGATGAACTCCCTCCCAATGCTAGAAAATATATTAACACAATAGAAGAATTAGCAGATGTTAAAGGTATGGATTTTTTCTCTTTTTCAATTACCTGTATTTTTAACTTAGTTTTTATATGTATGTAACACTGAATGTGTAAATGCATTATAGTTTTTTTTGTATTAGGATAGTTTCAATTTCAGAACCAGTTCCGAAAGTGAAAGTAACGTTTTTCTTTTTTACCTGAAATTAAAATCGAAAAAGTAAAAACTAGCCCGGTTGTAGATTTCCTCAGCTATCCAATGCAAAAAAAAAAAAAAAAAAGATTCAAAAATATTAAAATCAAAGAGAGAAATTTGAAAATAACATAGGATTAACATTAGTATTCTCCTTTCTTCGTGCCACTGGAGGCTACTTCAGTCATGGGAAGAAAGGAAAATGCTTATGTTAATTATATGAGGGCATTACCTTCAAATTTCTCGCTTTGATTTTAATATTTTTGAATCATTTTTTTGCATAAGATAGCTTTATACGATCTACAACTGGGCTAGTTTTTACTTTTTTGGATATAGTTTTCTTATATTAGGATAGTTTCAATCTCAGAACCAGTTCTGAAAGAATTAAAAGAAAAAAAAATCAGAAACCAAAATTGAAAAGGTAAAAACTAGCCCAGTTGTAGATCGTCCTCAGCTATCCTATGCAAAAAAAAATCATTCAAAAATATTAAAATCAAAGAGAGAAATTTGAAAATAATGTCCCCAGAGGATTAGCATTCTTGTTTCTTCGCGTGACTGAAGTAGCCTCTTAAATCTTTTAACAGTCGCATTGCTTTCCTTGTATGCTTCACAAGTCAAGATACTCAATAGTAGCAGAGCTGTTGAACATTTTTGAGTCGGTATTTGAGGCACCCTGAAATTTTGTGCAACACTTCTTTTGTAATGTCTGAATACAAAATCGAATGTCTGGCTGAAGGATCGTGGCCCAAAAACTGTGCCAGACACGTGTCAAGTGCCATTTTTTGACTATCCAAAAAAGGTATTTGAGGCACGCTGAGATTGAGACAGAATAATATTTATGCTTAGAAAAAAATATTTTGAAAATGAGACACTTTAGTCGGCTCAAAACCTGTGCCAGACACGTGTCAAGTGCCATTTTTTGACTACCCAAAAAAGGTATTTGAGGCACAGTGAGATTGAGACAAAAAAATACTTATGCTTAGAAAAAAATATTTTGAAAATGACACACTTTTGTTGGCACTTTTTACTTGCCAGACAACATAGAATGTTAAACGCGAGCGCCAGTAAAGCTGGACTTCCGGTGTCTTTTTAAAAGTATATTTAAAAGTAAATTTATATAAAAGTATATAAATATACTTTTATAACTAAGATTTTGTCATATACATTTATATGTAATGAAATTTAACGATCGTTTAATGACGGTTAGTACAAAATTTAAACTGATTAAAATTGCTGTAAACTCAAAGTTAAGGTCCCGATTCTGAGCACTGTCGATTTGTGTTCGATAGTGTTTGTGTCGGAGACAACATGAGAAAATTATTTTTACCATAGAAACGACTTATTTAATTTCGAAATATATAATGAAATAGTTCTTAATCGGACAGTTACATATAAAGTGCACTTAAATTTATCCAGCCGGTGAAACCGTCCGAAAATTAAATAACTTCAGCAACGCGCATCTTGTATATATTACATAAGCTTACAGAAAAAATAACAAAATATTTCATTGTTTAAGTTTAAATTCCTTAAGTACCGCGCATTAGAATAATCATTTAACAAGCAATTTTCAGATGCATTAAAATATTCGCGTTTGGTGAGGAAAAGTTTTACCCGCCAAATCACGTGCACATTTGTCTTTTAGCGCCAAATAATCGAAAATATTTTATTTTTAGCTCACAGGCTATCAAAGAACTGAGAGCTTATGTGCCCGCCGGTTCTGTATGTACGTAACGTGATAACTCTTGATAGAAACATCCCATTTGCTTCAATTTTTTTTTCTTGTTTCATTCTGATATGCTGCTTCCCTGATTAGTTTTGGGGACTCATTGGTTAAGGATAAAGGGGAGTTAGTCCACCCCCTTTAATTCAGATAAATGGGTTTTTCATGAAGAATTATTCGATTTGCTCCGAATTTGGTATATCGGTTTATTATGTTAAGGAACTTCCCTGATTAGTTTTGGGGGTTCATTGGTTAAGGATAAAGGGGGAAAAGGGGTGCAACGTGATTTACGCTTTGTTTGTATTGTAAGTTAGTAAATGGATCTTCAGCGAGGCACCGCAAGTCCAGCTTTACTGGCACTCGCGCTCAACATTCTATGTTGTCTGGCAAGTAGAAAGTGCCAACAAAAGTGTGTCATTTTCAAAATATTTTTTTCTAAGCATAAATATTCTGTCTCAATCTCAGCGTGCCTCAAATACCTTTTTCGGGTAGTCGAAAAATGGCACTTGACACGTGTCTGGCACAGGTTTTGGGCCGACTAAAGTGTCTGTCATTTTCAAAATATTTTTTTCTAAGCATAAATACTAGAGATGTGTCATTTGTTGAGGAATGACTCCAAAGGAACGATTCCGGAAGTGAAACTGAAGGAACGATTCCATTCTGTAAAAAGGAATCGGTCCTTTTCGGAACGATTCCGAAAAGGAACGACTCCTCGGATTCGGCCCTTTTCGGAACGGTTCCTCGGATTCGGCCCTTTTCGGAACGGTTCCTCGGAATCGGCCCTTTTTGGAACGATTCCAAAAAGGAACGACTCCTCGGAATTGGTCCAAAATGTACCGACTCCGAAAAGGACCGAATTCTCGGAGTCGTTCCGAAATGTACCGTCCAAAAAGGACCGATTCCTCGGAGTCGTTCTGAAATGTACCGACTCTGAAAAGGAACGATTCCTTGGGAATCGGTCCTTTTATTGTAGACTGGCCAGTTTTAATAAATTAAAATAGGCTATTTTATTTCAAAATAACAGATTTTGATTCTATTAAAGCTGACTTTATTTCCAAAATATCCTTCTAATGTGTCTGCCCCCCACCCCCTCCTCCAAAAAAAAAAAAAAAAAAAAAAGAAAGAAAGAAAAAAGAAATTGAAGTGCCGGGCTGAGTAGGGCGTTTAATAAACATTACTATTTGATCTTCTTGTGCTAAATTAATCTGAAAGAAGTAATTAAAAAAATATTTTATATGAATTGGATTTTTTCCACCTGAGTGAAAAAGTGCCCAAGATGGGATTCGAACCTAGAAACTTTACGTGCTTTACCGATTGAGTACCTGGACCCCGAAGGTAATGGAACACCATGTGTACTTTAATACACTAATACTTTTTCTAATTGGTAAATGTATCATACAAAATGAATTTTTTCTAAATGAATTCTTAAAGCTGTTCTCAAATCCAAAAGCATAACTTTGTGACAAAAGTTTTAATTTATTTTTATTCGGAAATGCATGAAACGAGCAGGTGTTGTTCAGAAACTATGTAATCGAGCTGTTTTTTCGGGTTTTTTTTGCAAACGCAATAGATCTTTCAGGAAATAGTGTCAAAGTGGATGTTTTGAACGAATTTCCGCGCGAAAGAGGCATAATGGCTCAAAAATGGGTGAAAAACATGTTTGTCACGTGATCAAAATCGATTATAACTCAATAGGTAATTTACTGATCAAAAGATGGAAAACACAGTTCGATTCCAAATTGCTTCCATGGTCAAACTTTCCAATTTTACATCTTTCCGTTAAAAAATGAATTTGTAAATTTGTCAAAACGTTTTACGCTTGTTGAGCAGATCACTTAAGAACAGCCTTAAGGAAAACAAAGAAAATGCTTGTTTAATTAATAGTGAAAAATATTTTTTTAAATCTGATTAGAAACAGTTTTGAATAATATAAGAAATATATCACTAGGCCATAAAAATTGCATTTTAATAGGATAATAATAACTGATTTTCAATTATTTTAATAATTGTAGAGTTACGCACTTTCATGCATATTTCACTATTTCATGTTTTTTCCTCAAACATAATTTCAATTTGAGAATCCTCTTTGTCAAAAGAAATATATGACCAGCTACGAGCGCTCGAGTACCACTTTATTTCCACAGTTTGGCGTCTTGTTTTTCTCTCCTGAAGAAGATGATCAAAAAAATCTCGAAACTCTCGAAGATTGTTGTTTTAATCAACTTGCATTGAGGTTTATTACATAGAGTAAAATCTGTTAGAACAAGGAATTTTTGTAAAACGTTTCTTTCTTTCTTAAGATAATGAATATTTCAAAAAGCATAATGTCTAATAATAATAATAAGAAGATAACAGTAACAGTGGTGGCTGAGATTGAAATAATTTAACCGCGGTTCGCTTTCTTAATGGCCGTTTTGAGTTTAAAAAAGGGAAAGAAAAATCACGTGCTACATATAGATTATCAGACTTTCTCCAACACTGCGACATATATGTAAAGCTGCATATTTTATGCTTGTTTCGGTTTAATAGATTTATGTTAACCCTCCGCCTACCAGAGGGGTTCAATGGCTCCGACAGGTACATTTATAATGATATTTCTAATTTATTTTAAAAACTGAAATTTCTGTAAATATGGCTTTTTTTCTGGGATGTTCTATCCTTTTGAGTAGAACATTCCAGAAAAAGTCACATATTTTCAAAATTTTCATTTTCTTAAATGTGAAAAATCAATTTGAATGTACCTATCGGGTCTGTTGCACCGGTCTGGTATGCGGAAGGTTAATATTGCATTTAAAAAGTTTTACAATATACGAATTTAATTATTGGTTTCCAAAGAATGCACGTTGTGATTTTGTGCAGTTTTTTCATTTGTTATTTTATTTCTATTTCTTGCTAAATAATTAGAATTTAAATAACTGTGACTTTGTTTTAATTCAACGTAAAATAAAAGAAAAAAAGAAAAATCGTTTATCGTAATAATTTCTTATAATAATTCAGATTTCTTGATCGTTATTGATACTCACAAATCCCGAAATCAATGCCACGATTAATGCCTGTTACTGTGGTGATGGATAATACATATCTGAGTTTAATTTTGATCAAAGCAAGGCTCCCTTCATGCCAAACTAAATTTAATGTTTCAAGCCTAATACCAAACTTCCGTTTTTATTGAGGTAAAACTTACTGCAAATACGATACTAAATTTTATGTATTTTCCTTTCTTATTGTCATTCTTTTCACTTAGAAGATTTATTTATTTATTTTCATTTTTTTTTTTTCTATTACATAAAGTTTTCTGAAAAGTTCGAATTTAACAAAATGTTTTATCTATTTTAAATAGTTTTGCAGTAAAAAGTTTAACTCCGAATAAAAAATCGTCAAATTCTCAAAAAAATAAGGTTGGTATTATCTATAACACGTTTACAACAGATGTCTTTCATTCAAAGGCCGAAACATCATCAAAAGGATAGTTCTTTATATAGTACTACACTCTGTAATAATAATGTACATACTTTTAATTTGTTTAATTAAACCAATAAACCGTTTTTCAGTTAAAATGTTAGCAAATTTCAAATTTAAAGAAATAGAACTTTGAAGTTTAGTGAATCACTATATCTTTTGGCAGGGGTAATATGTACTATATATGTATAAAATCATATATATTACTATATATATACATATTATAGTATTAATATATATATAATATTATCTTATAAATATCACTAGCCATAGCCATGCTGCTAATGAATCTGTTTACAAATCATCTGAGGTAACTTTTACCCTTTCGTGTAACACAAGTGTTCCATGACTTCATGAGTTATGAAGCTCCAAAGATCCCTATCCAAACAAACATATTAGCATCGCAATTCACTCAAATCGAACTGAAGTTCAGTATAATTAGAGGGTGACGGCGGATGAGGGTGTCAAATTAGAGAAATTCCTGTAGGTTTTCGTGAAATTGGAGATTAAAAAAAGTTGTAAGTTTATTGAAATTCTACGTAGTTAACAGATGTTCACAAATAGCGATGTTTGGGTATAAGACAAGACATACATCAGTCACTCAGGAAAGACAGTGTACAAAAACGTGCTTTACTTTTTAACCCTTTCCAATAAAGTTAGGGTTTATGAATGCGGTTTGTCTGTCCGTCAGACCGTCTGTTCACGCTCTAAGGCAAGTCACACACTAAGGCGACACATAAGACATGTCACTTGAATTCGCTAGAAAAACTGGTTTAAAACAAGTTTGTAACAACTTTGTTCTTTGTTTCGACCGGTTTTTGCACTTCATGTTGCGCTTTCTGTCGTCTCAGTGTGTGATATGCCTAACTCCCGTAAATATACTCGGATTCCCATGCAATTGATATATGTTAATGATGTTTACCATGGGATGTTTGGTATCCAGTATGAAGAGTCTAGCATTAATAGTTCATTTACAGGGGCACTCAAAAGTATTTCGTTATATTATGGTCAACGGGAAAAAATCGTTTGCAGTGCATGTTAATGACATTAAGCTATTTCAAATGTATTAAAATTGATATATATCACTGAATTGCACTACAAGATGATTGCTATAGAATAGGGTGTTCCACTTCTGAACCAGATCCTGAAGACAGTAATAATAATGTTGATGAATTATGCGAAATATTCTGTGTGCGTAAAGTTAGGGAACTGAGCAGCAAGACGATAAAGGGGATAAAGTTATTGAAAGTACGGACACTGGAACAAAACGAACTCTACTGTAACAAGTTACATATCCAAACCAGTAGGGCCATCCAAATGAAAAATGAGATTCAGAATGAAAAATGAAATTAAGATTACCTAGAGGTAGATTTTGAAGAGGAATCTATGAGACTAAAAATTCCTAGACCCTGGTGACAAATATCAGAGCAATAATAAAATTCCCTATACAGGATGTCCACTCTCAACGATGCCCAATGGCTAATTCCTAAACCGTTAATCACAGCCATATAGTTCCAATTACAAAAATGTTTTAAATGGGGGGTAAAGAAGTATTTAAAAAGTGATTTGGGTCAATAGAATCATTTCCTGAAAAATTACGAAATTTAATTTTTTATACGGTCCCCCGGTCCTTCAAGTTATAGTTAGTAAAACTTTCCTATTACACTTACAAGACAAAAAAAAGTCCTATTATTCTACAATTAAAACTGACCGAAGTAATGGCTGTTTAAAGTTGGAGCATATTTTTTGCTGAGAAATTGGGGTCATTTACAAATTTACTAGAAATATAAATAATCTTCAGATATATAAAAAATATAGTTGATAGTAAAATTAACATTGCATTATAAATTTGAAATCTATAATCATTCTGAAATATTAATGCAAAATATACAGCTTGTACTAAACATATAACAGGAAAAAAAAAAATAGAATTTTCGTTAAATAAAATTTTTATTTAACGAAAAGCACCAGCCTCGATAAAGAAAAGCAACAGCCTCGATTCTTTACAAAATGACGCATATTTTGAAATGTTATTAGATTACACTAGGATGCAAATTTGTGTTGTGTCATGTGTTTTAGCTTTTGATAATTAGTTCTTACGTATTTTGTAGCACTGAATCCAAAAATTTTTTATCACAAAGTACAGATTTTTTGCAAATCGTCAATTTGAAAGCTTAAAGGTGAAAAATTTACGGAAATCTGATAGTATAAAATAGACGTGATTGTTATTTCTTTAACTTTTGATTATTGATTTTTATGTATTTTTTACTATTGAATCCGAAAATGACCTTCATTTTTAACCATCACGTCAGGATTTTTTACAAATTGTAAATTTCAAAGTTTAAAAGTTCAAAGTTTTAATTGAACCTCCCACATCATCGGATCCCCAAGCTGTTTAGCTGTAAGAATCCCAGTATAAGCCAAAAATTGAATAAACTCTTGAATTAAATAAAATTAAATTGAATAAAAGAAGTTTTACATCCATTTTATAGTATCAGATTTTCGCTATTTTTTAACATTCATTGCTAATAACATTCATTGTTAAAAAGCACATACAAATCAATCGTAAAAGTTAAAAAATACAACCATCGACTCTATTTTATAGTATTAGCTATTTTTTCAATTTTGAAATTTACTATTTGCGAAAAATCCTGACATGATGGCTAAAAATGAAGATAATTTTCTGATTCAGCGCTAAAAAATACATAAAAATCATAATTTTAAAAATAAAAAAACCACAACCATCGCAGTCTTGTGTTATCTAATCTAAAACTTTTTAGTAAACTTGTTGGCAGTAATCTATCCGAAATTTTTTGTGTTATCCTGTAAAATAAGTACATATGGTAAGCACTGAAAATCATAATAATATTACATTGTCATGTGATTTATGTCAATATGTAAAATTTAACCTCGATCGCATATTTTAAAGTGAGTTGAATTTAGAGTACAAATTTTGAACTGGAAAGACTTACATACAATTGTTTCAAATTAACCCATTACCCGCTGGTGTTGCGTTCACGCAACGGTCAAAATAATTGCTCATGCTTAAATTAATTACTTTGTCACCACTATTTTACAATTAAAAAAATTGCCTTATTTATTGGCAGAAATTTTGATATTTTAATAAAGCGAAAATTACCTTTCTGAATTTGTGGTGACAAGCGACTTTCAACAAGAAATTTGAAAATTCCTACTTTATAATTTTGGCGGTTAATAGGTTAAATAAAAGCTTATAAAAATAGCATAATTTTTGTTTAAAAAATCATGAAAAGAAACAGCTTCAAATCCTTACAAAAATCTGTTGTAATGCGATTTCTTTCAAAGCGCAGCGCAGCTACACATGAAATAAATCCTTCAAATACTTTAAGCACTTTCTTTACGACCCCTAAAAGCATGGCTAAAATCATGTGTATTCGGATGCAGAAAAGTGGCATAAGTCTTGCATTTCAAAGTTTCGTATAACTTCATGAATTTTAGTGTTAGATGAATGGGACTTTTTTTGTCTTTCTTTTAAGAGAACAGGAAATTTTTACTAAATATCACTTATAGGGCCGGAGGACCGTATAAAAAAATTAAATTTCGTAACTTTTTTAGAAATATTTTTATTGATCCAAACGACTTTCAGAATAATTTTTTACCTTATTTAAAACATTTTTGTAATTGGAACTATAGGTCTATGACTAACGGTTTAGGAATTAGCCATTGAACATCATTGAGAGTAAAGACACACTGTATAAAATAATAATATAAATGGACGGTCATTTGACGACATATTTTCAAGAGAAACCAATGATTACACTGAAAATCGAATAGACCTTGCGCCGCCCTTAAATTTCCAAGAGGAATTATGCTTTATACCATAAATCATAAAGTTAGAAATAACTGCAAATTAATTACACACACTGATCAATGAAATGAACCCTTAAAAACAAAATCATCTGTCCAAAACATTACAAAATTAAGGCGACTGGATGCGTAAGAAAATGGATGGGTACATAAGAAAATAAATTAGTAAAAAATGTTATGGATTGCATGTGGTTCTCTTTATCTCGGAAGTGTTTTTTCCCCTTGGAATCCTTTATTTTTCAAAATCGTTCTTTTTTTTTTTATCGGAATCGTTCCTTTTTTTTCTGAACGATTCCGAAACGACTCCAAAGAACTCGTTCCTTTCGGTGAACGATTCCGGCTGGAACGATTCCTTATTCTGTTTCAATCTCAGCGTGCCTCAAATACCTTTTTTGGGTAGTCAAAAAATGGCACTTGACACGTGTCTGGCACAGTTTTTGGGCCATGATCCTTCAGCCAGACATTAGATTTTGTATTCAGGCATTACAGAAGAAGTGTTGCACAAATTTTCAGGATGCCTCAAATACCTTCCCTAAAATGTTTAACAGCTCTTGGACTACAATGTTCCAATTGAGTTTAAGTTTGGGCTTAAGAGCCACACTAGTCACAAGAAGAAACAAAAGCGCTAATGTTAAGTCTATGGGAACGTTATTTTCAAATTTCTCGCTTGGATATTTTTTTTTTTTTTTACATAATGTAGCTGAGGACGACCTATACCCGGGTTAATTTTTACTTTTTCTATTTTGGTTATAGATTTTTTTTAATACTAAGATAGTTTCAATTTTAGAACCAATCTCAAAAGGGAAAATATATATATATTTTTTTAATCTGAAACAAAAATCAAAGTGAAAACTAGCCCGGTTATAGATCATCCTCAGCTTTCCTATACAAAAAAAATCATTCAAAATATTAAAATCCAAGCGAGAAATTTTAAAATAATGCTACCTCTCACCCCCATCCATAAGATTTAACATTAGCATTCTTGTTTCTTTGCATGACTATGAAGAAATGAGAATGCTACTGTTAAACCTATGGGAGAAATCTTTACAAATTTCTCACTTGTATTTTAATGTTTTATTTTTGCATAGGGTATCTGAGGTTGATATATATTGTTGTTAGTTTGTACTTTTTTTATTTTAGTTAGTTTTTTTATATGCAGGCTCTTTCGCTTTTGGAGCCGGTTCTGAATGTAATAAGGTAAGCTGGGGTAACTGGGCCATAGGCTGTTTTATAAAAAAAAAAAATTGATGTCTTATAAGTTTTAGTTATTGTCAACATTGCACCCCCATCTCTACTTCATAAAATGTGTGTCAACTCAATCATAACTCTGTCTTTGCTGTGATAGGTTGCTGAAAATTTAGGTTTCTTTTTTTTTAAACTATGTCGATTTGGTTGACATCCTTGCATTTTATTAAAATATGGTAAATACTTTAAACAATCATTTCTTTTTTAAAGATTAGACACATAAATACATTAATATTATTAGATATTTATACATATTTACTTCATGTTTCAAATGTAAGGCCGGTGTTCCAGTTACCCCATAAAATTTTCAACAATGGGGTAACTGGGACATGCATCAGGGTAACTGGACCATGCGAGATCCAGTTACCCCAACAGTTATAAATATTTTGAGTTTCTCTTACTACGGGAAATTAATTTTTCCATTGTTTTTTTTGCTTGCAATAAAGAAAATTACATAATACCTTATTAAAATTACATAATAAAATTTTAAAAAAGCATTTGGGTGGGGGGTATCAAACCAAATTTCTTAAGTGTGATAGCTATAGTTCAAAATTTTACAATACCGATGAAGAGGCGTACATAAGGCAAAGTGGGATTATTAGAAAATTATTGAAACAAATACAAAATAGTTCTGTTCGATATAACTATATGGTTACATTCTCCACAGGTTTATTGGACATATTGATTTTTCATTGTGGTAAAAGAGAATGAGATACTGAAGTACTTACGTAGCCGTTTGTTCATAGATTTACCTTATTATTTTTTCATTAAAATACCCATGTAACTTTTATACTTATTACTCATACTAAAGTACATAAGTACTTACTTAATTTGTAGGTTTTTTGTATAAATAAATCTAATATTTTCACTTTTAGTGCTTTTTTTAGACACATTGATAAGATGTTTACACATTTTCAAACAAGACCTGATACCCCATATTAAAAAAAAATAAATGTGTGTGAAACAAACCCTCCTGGTCCACTTGTCCCATTTTTATGGGACAACTGGACCCATGAGGAAAGAAAGATGAAATATATATATATATAATATGAGATATTAAAATGTAATTTTGAGCATTTCTGTCCGATAGAAGGAACATAACTGAACACATTTACAAAAGTTGACTTTAATTCAAATGAACATCAGCTTTTTGAAGCTTAATTGCCAGAATCTCCAGAGTCACATTGTAAAATCATGGTCCAGTTGCCCAACGTGACCTTACATATTTCTTGTATGGAATTACATATGCATTTGCATGCATTAAAGTTTCATTCATAGCACGTGTGCGATTTAGAAATTGGAAAATGACACATTGTAGAAACCATATTTTTCAAAACTTTATCGCAAAAAAAAAAAAAAAAAAATGAATGCACAGAAATTCAAAAATATATTAAAGCAACCAACTTTTGATGCAAAAATAAATGAAACATTGAATACTTTTTTAGTGAATGTCCTGTATAGGGCATATTATTAATTTACTTTCCAGATATCACATGCATATTTTATGAAGATTAACCCTTTCTGGCACAGCGTGCCCGTGTCGGGATACGTAATTGTAATTTCAAACGGCACCAAGAATATTTTAACAATTTTGCATTAACAATGAAAGTGTAAAGTAATAAGTTTTTAATTTCTAAAGTCGTATGTAAATTCCTGTGTCAGTCGATGATTTCATCATTTTACAACAAAATTTGCCTGTGCCAGAAAGGGTTAAACAGTGGCTTATTTGTATTCAAACTTTAATGGCAATCCGATGTGTTGCTCTTTTAAATTGCATGATAATGTTTTTGTTTAATGTTGTATAAACAATATTTTCTGGTTGTGCTTAAACTTTTGAGACAGAGTGTATATAAAACATTACTATAAAGTTTTGTTCTATTTATGCTTTTGAGATGTATTTTTGTTAAGGCTTAAATATCTTATGTAAATTATATATTTTGTTCTTTTTCAGTTAAATGGATTGGAGTTGGGAAAGATAGATCATCAATGATAGAAGTCTTCTGATTTTCATGTGCATTGAAGCTACTTATAAAAAGTATTCTAAATTGCAAAACATTATTGTAAAGAATATCCCCCTTTTTAGAAGTACCAGTATTGTGAAAACTCATCTAAACATTATTCATCTTTTTTATCTCATAAGTTTTTGTTCGTACTGTAGTATTATTTTATCTTTTTCTTGTGTTCGTTCTCAAGTATTTGTTCATTCATTGGTTTAGTTTATTAAAACAGCACATTTTTATAGAAAAAAGTTTTTCTAAGAATTTTAAAAATCTTAATTTTTCATCAAGTTGAGCAACAAAAATATTTTTTAATTAAACCAGGTATATTGATTTTCGGTCAAAAGAATTAAGTGCCTCTTTATTTCAAATATGCTGCATTCTGTACATGCTATATAATTAATTGTATGATAGTCCACTACACTATTTTGCTAATAAATCAGTATTTATTAAAAAAAAATTAAACACTTTTAGGAAAAGAAAAATAATTAGTAGTTAGGAGCATACTTTTTAAATTTCAAATTGATACTCTTACTGATAAGTGTTTAATAGTTGAAGTTTAAAGAAATTCATTAGTTTGCCTAAAAAAATTTCATGTTAAGTAAAATATATTTGTATTTTAAATTAATTTGTTGAGCATCTTAAGTGGAATTATTTAGCATCAGTGCTTCCATTACCAGAAGACATACTGTAGTTTTGAAAAATGTATAAAGGTCGGAAAAAAATTTCAGTTAATATTTTAGTTGTATGTAAATTTACCAGTTTTTAGAAATTAAGGTAACTGTTTCTCTACTTTTGGTGTTGCTAATATGTATGTTAGTTATTTATAAAATAGGTCTTTATGATATTAATAGCAAAGTATTGTACATAATTGGCCAATAATAACAAAATGATATATCAATAGCAAAAAAAATTTTTTTGCAATCGAAACTAATTTGCATACATTAGCCTGATATATTTTTTTTTTAAATAAAGGTAACTCAAGTAATTTTAAAGTTATTTTAATGTCAGTTTGGTTGAATTTGAAACTTTTTATGTGTACTTTTGAATGTTTATATTAAAATTATTTCTCTTTTAAAATTTTATTTCTGCTTTTACATCTCCTTGACTGAGAAAAAACCCGTCCATATCAGTTCTGTGCATTAAAGCACAAAGTGCACATTGAGTAAATGCTTCACAGTGGAGCTTAAATATGAAAAGTATTTTTGAATTTTATGTTCAAAAGTTAATCTGAAAGCATTGCTATTTTGGTACTTGTTTATTATAATTTCACCAAAATCTTTTACTAATAAAACAAAATTATAACTTGCATTTGTGAAACAAGTTAAAATTTAACAAAAAATACTGTTAGTGAATAACTTTTACAAGCCAGCATAACTAATAAATGCAAAAAAAAATATTGTTCTACACAATTACATCATTCAGATTTCTGGCTTTACTGTAATAAACAAGTATCACCATTTTTTTTTAACTTCCTACAAACTAACCATACTAAATTGTGATAATTATTTTCTCAGAAAAACCGCTGTACATATATTTTGCACAGTTTTATGAATTCTTATTGTCTTGGAAAGCTGTTATTAAAACTGTACAGTACTTGTGTGATGAAGTCATAAATCTACAAAGTTTTCCTGAGAACTAAGCATTTTGTAAAGTATGTAAATAGTGGAGAAGAGTTGTATATAAACTTAATGCATTTTTGGCATTGAATATTCAGACTTTAAGATTTGTTACTGCCTATTTCAATATTAAACTAATATTGTTTTTATTTATAATGAATTATTTGGAACTTTATTCTAATTTATTTGCACAAAATATAGTGAAATTTCATGTTCTGTTGCAAATTTCAAAAAATATTCTATAAAACTGCAGTATTCCTTGTGTTGAATATTAAAATCTTTATAGTCATGTTATAAATATTTTAATCTGTTTACTTTTTTGTAAAAAAAAAAAGAGCAGCATTTAATATTTTGTCAGTATTCTTTTATTCATACATGAGGTATGAATATGATTGTAGTTCTGCCCTTTATGTATTATGATTTGGAAATAAAGTTTATTCAGTCTTAAATTTTCTCTGTTATGATGATTCTTTTTTTGGTAAGATTTTTGATGTATTTTCAAAGTTATCAACAAAACTTCTTAAGATAAAATAATTTTTGTCTGGATTAATTTGCGTATTTTTAAGTAAATAAGACATATCTCATGCTTTGAAGTTTGTTTGTGAGTGTGTGCATTAAATCTGCAAATTTTGGGGCTTCATTTAAGCAGAATTTGCACTTGACTTGCGTTCTATATAAGGGCAGTTCTGAATCAAAGTGGATTAAGTCAGTTTTTTTCATTCAACCAAGTTTAAGATAATTCTTGCTCTATAGACAGTTTGTTTTAATACCATAATAAACAAAGTTCTGCATTGAAAATGTGCACAATAAATAGCACTAGTCTCCTAAGATTCTCAATTAAATGCAATTTGAGCCTATTATCTTTCATTAGCTTCAGATAGCTACTTAATATTTTATAGAGTCTATTCATTTTGATCCTGAACATCTCTTATAAGGGAGTGGTTTTTGAAAAAAAATATTCTTGATATTTGTAATAGCATGCCAAAATTGACATGCAAAAATTGGCAATAATATTAGTTATATAAATTGTGCCATTTAAGCACTGTTCTCTTGTCCCCCCTCTGCTTTCTCTATCTCAATAAGCTATCTTATTCTATTCAGTTAATAAGAAAATGAAATGATCTGCAGAATTACAGTTCTTTTGAAAAATATTTTAAACTCTTTGAAAATATATAAGAAAAATGTACATACTAATTAAACTTTCTTTTATGGCTTTATAAGTATATTTTTAAAACATTCAACTTTATTAGCAGATAATTTAACTTTTAGCTGAACAGTATTGTTGAACTTGTATTGTTCAAAGTTATGTGAAATATTACTTCTGAGTGCATAGATTCTAAAAGTTGCTTAGTTCTTCTTTTTTGTAAAGCTTATTTTTTAAACAAAATACTTATTTTAACTGATTTTCTGTCTAGCTCAATTAAGAGAAATATATTCTAAAACTAATGCAGCAAGACAAAATGAAAGGGGGAAGAAGACTATATTATTAACAAATATGTTAGTATTAAACATATAAGAAGTGTTTTCTGTATTAATGTTCCTCCTGCGCAAGTATGATAAACATTTTTGTAATACCCTGCAAATGCAATTAATTTTTACTTAAATATTCATTTTTTTTTTTTTAAATTTATTCTTTAAATCTCCATTGGGCACAATGTAGTGATCGAGTGATAAAATTTCAGAATTTTAATGAGGTTGAGAAATAATGAAATGCTTGTTAAACAGAACGTATTCAAAGAATGCAGTGCAATTTCTAATTAAATCCAATTTAAAACAGATAACTTAAAGTTATCTTTGATCTAACAAAGTTACCATTTGAGAAAGTGACAGTTACAATAGTGACGGTTACAAAATCTTATACCTGTAAAAACCTTGAGATCCTTTTCTAACTCTCTATTAAAGATGCTTATCTTATGAAAGAAAACCTGAAATAGCCTTGAACAAAACATTGTATAATACATTTCCGGAGGGGGGGGGGGGATATTGCCATAGAACTATGGACTAAGAGAAGCTTCTAAAAATTGCATGAGAGTTAAAAATGTATCATTACATTCTTTATGTTTTAGTTTTTTTAATTATTTGAAGGTAAGTTTGTTGTTCCTTTTCCAGGGAAGGGGGGGGGGGAGTGATTATTATTCCTTTCATAACTATTAACCAAATAAAATGATGGAGAAATTGTTTTTAAAGAATAAAATTTAATGACTTGATTGAAAATGACTAAAAGTTAACTGTTAGGACAAGTGTTCAAATCTTAATCCTAAATATTTTAGCTTATACTTTAGGTAATGATATGAAATTCTGTCATATTAGAATTTAAATTTAAATAAACTCAAGCTTAAACCTTGTCTTACAGGTACACGGGTAGCGATAGTGTTAATTATATTGATAATTCCGAGTAGAAGAGGGGGGGAAAAAAAAAAAAACTAGATTTAAGAATTTTCAAAGAAAGAAACCTTACAGCCACGTGAACTAAAATAATGAATAATTAAATATAATACAAAATAATATTCAAAGAAAGATATAGCATGGTCACATATTTGAAAACCACATAACATTTTACTATAAAAACTTAATTTTTCTTAAGCCATTTTCCTTCATACGACCAATTAATATGTCAATAAGATAGTATAAAAATTTCTATTCTAAAAAAAGTTAATGCTGCTACCGTAATTGAATCCATTCTGTTCTTTTCACTTTCTCAACTTATCCTGCAAAAAATTGAGAAAATTTGAAGAAAAAAGACTTAAAAGTAAAATATAAAAATTAAGACTAATGGTTTTCCTGATAACTGCCTGTCCCATGTAGCATTGGAAGTCGATAGCTTAATTACTAAGTTATCTACAATGCCTGCCAGTTCAATCATCACTTTGAAAAAAACAGTTAAAAGTTTCGGAAAAGTTATTTGTTTGAACTAAAGGCAGTTTTATTTAACTGAGCATTGAGCAAAATGGCATTAAAAACAATAAGTTTTACATTGGTATCCCTACTTCCCTTGAATAAAGTTTCTGCAATGATGAAAATTGGTTAAAAATATATTGATTATGAAATCGAGCATCTTACACTCAGCTTTAATACTTGAAAAAGAATTCTTTTTAATTCTAAAGGGAGGAAAAAACTACCTATTTAAATTATATCAGTAAGGCTGATTTTCAATAACATAACCTTTCAGCAGATGCAAATTATGTTTGTGTCAACAATAATCGTACTATGAAAGGCTTTAGGTATTTCATAACTAAAGACGTTAGAAGAGTAATTGTACATATCAGAATTTTTATTTAGTGCCATTTGGTGAATCTGATATTTTTAGTGTCTGACACAGAAATGGACACAATAAACTGCTGTAAGATGGTCCATTGTTGAAGTTCATATACAGTAACCATAAAGATCATTTGGCAATTTATCACCTAATGGAAAACTCTTAAAATTATTAAGTTCTACAAAACATTAAAATGTTTTATCGTGCACCTCTGTACGTAATTTTTATAATTCTAGCATATAGGGAAGTGAGTGAAAAACTGATTTAAAGTTTCATCTTTACGTACATGAAAAATAAGTTTTAGAGAAAGTGTTTTAAAAAAACTCTTATAAGCATTGAATGTTTATCTTAAAAATCACTTTTAATTTCACGATTGCAATTTATGTGGTTCAAAAAAATTTCTGTTTTAATACATTAATTTACATTAACTCTGTTGTTGAATTTGCATACAGTTGTAGCAATAAAGAATATTTAGTGATTTATCACCTACATCTGGTGAATGGAAAAATACCTTAAAAATATTTTACTTATTTATAATTTTCTGAAAATATTGCAACATTGTACAGTGCGTCTCAAAAGTATATGGGCAGACAATTTTTTTTAAATAGCAGTTCATAAAATGCAGCAATACTCATGAATGAAATAATAATCATGTGGAATCATAACACAAGTTTGTTACAACAAAGAAATACAATATAAGTTAGACGGAATTTTTGTAAAAAAATCAAAATAGGCTGTCTCAAAAATATATGAACTTTTCCAGTATTTTGTATTTAAATTCAAGTTTTGGGTCCATCCTTTTGAATTATCTTGAAAATCTTACTAGGCATGCTTCAAACTAGTATTTGGAAAATGTGGGAAAAGAGAACCAACTGTTTTCTACTAGTTGCTTTAATTCCTGAATAGTCTAAAATTCATGAATATGGGCTCACACCTCTCGTGCAGATACTCCCTAAAGGTTTTCAATTGGATTCATGTCTGGACTGATGGTTGGCCAATCTGTAACAGCCATTTGATTCTGCGTAAACTGCATTGTTTTTGAGTGGGAGGTGTGAATTGACGCATTGCCCTGTTAGAATATCCAGTTTTCCTTTCCTAAGATATTTCCAATTAGAAGCAGATTGCTTTTGAGGACATTTTGATAATCCTCTGAGCACCTTTGACCATTAGGAAAAGCAATATTCATTGTTCTGTTGAAACAGAACGCACCACACACCGTGATAAAAACCTCTCTTTGTTGTTGACTAATGAAATCATGAGATTCTCGTCATAGACCATACCAATAGTATGCCGAGCCACCAGAATCATCCAATTTGTATTTTTTTTCATCACAGAAAAAAACATTTAACTATTCATCCATCCAATTTATGTGTTTTTTTAGCCCAAAGAACACATGCCTTTCTAAGGTACAATTTCAGCATAGGTGTCCTACACATCCTGCAATGTTTATAAAAATTGCTTGCCAGTATGTGATGATGATCAGTAGATCTTGATATAGGAAATTCAAGAAAAGATTTCTTTTGTTTTGAAATGGCTCAAAAAATCTATCTTGTCGCTGAGATGGTTTTCTTGGTCGATCTGAATGCTTTTTTGCAATAGCATTGTCACCTTTCGATAAAATTTCACAAATTGCAGATCTTCTACACTTCATCTGTTTAGCAATATAAGAAACTTTTAATGTTTTGAACCTTTAAACATCAAATTTTGGCTATTTCAGTTGCAGAGAATTAAACATTGCGAGACATTTTTCAACTATTCGGGAATTGATGGGATTTTATATTTCAAAGTGGTTACATTACATGTACAGAACACAAAGTATGTAATTTTTTTCTGATACGGTAGTAATAATAGCGATTCTTTTCATTGTCCATATATTTTTGAGACAGGTTATTTTGAATTTGATATTTTTACAAACAACCTGTGCAATAAGCCTGATATTTCTCTATTGTAATAAACTTATAGTGCGATTCCGTAGGCTAATTATTTTTTTCATGATTATTGCTTCACTTTTTGAATTGTTATTTTAAAAAGTCGCCTGTCCGTTTATTTTTGAGATGCACTGTATTAACATTGGAAACACATGTATACATAATTTTTTATAATTCCAGCATATCAGGATGTAAGTGGAAAATCAATTACAAAATTCCATCTTTGGATGTATGAACCAAGTTAAATAAGTGTGTGAAAACACCTGTACAATATTTTCTTCCCATAACTACAGTTGAATGTAATCAGAGTAAGACATGCAATTTCATCAAATCTCTGCATTATTACATCTTGCAACACATTTTTTCCTTGCCACATATGTTTTAAAGATACAACTTGTGGCCAGAAAGTTCGGTGAATGAGCCTGTAGAGGTCGCTGCTGTACTGGTAGAATATCAACGTGCCGCATGTGGTGAAGGTCAACATCTTTTTCAATGTTTGGCAAGGTTCCAAGTGCGTTTATTCCCTGTTACGTTTAATGCCAAGCGCGAAAGTTTTATTGTGGATTGTCGCGGTAAACAAAATGGATCAGAGAATAAACATGTTGTTTTGTTTCAAACTTGGGAAATCGGCAAAAGAAACTCACGAAATGCTCAAAGAAGTTTATAAAGATGAAGCCGTCACATCAAAGAGTGTTTATGAATGGTTTAAGCGTTTCCGGGAAGGGCGGACCAGCCTGGAAGACGCCCCCGAGCCGACAGGCCAAAAACGACACGCACCCTGGAAAACATTGAAAGAGTTAAGCAGCTTGTGGAAAAGGATCATCGTCTGAGAAAGCGAATGATTGCGAAGGAACTGGGAATTGGCACAGAAAGTGTTCACCTCATACTCACTGAGGATTTGGGAAACGAAAGCTCTGCTGCAGACTCATACCTCATCGTTTAATGCCTGAACAAATGGAAATGCGGCTTGCTGCTTGCGGAAACCTCATTGACACGGCAGATGGAGACACAAATTTCTGAACAACATCGTCACAGGCGATGAAAGATGGTGTCTCAAGTACGATCCCGAAAGCAAATGACAAAACTTGGAGTGGCAGAGTCCGAGGTCGCCTAAAAAAAACTAAGGTACGGTTGGAAAAATCGCGCATAAAGACAATGCTCATTGCATTCTTCGACTCTAAGGGTTTCATTCACAAAGAATTCCTCCCTGAGAGTACCACATTGAATGCTGTTGCCTACGCCAATGTTCTGAAGCGTTTACTGCAACAGATCCGTCGCGTTCGCCCTGAGTACGCCACACAAGGCTCCTGGACTCTTCTCTACGATAATGCCCGGCCACACACCGCCTTGGTTGTACGGCAGTTCCTGGCCGCAAATGGAGTTGTGATGCTTGATCACCCCTTTATTCACCTGATTTGCCACCTGCAGACCTCTTCCTCTTCCCCCAATTGAAGTCAGCCCTGAAGGGAAAGAAATTTACGGATATCACTGACATTCAACGCAATGTAACGGCCGAGCTGAAAGCCATTCCGAAAGAACTGTTTTACAGGAGTTTCCAGGACTTATGTACTCGTTCCCAACAGTGCATTATCATCCATGGAGATTATTTTGAAGGACAGTAAATTGTATTTGATGCTGTACAATACTGTATTTGAAATAAAAATTCATTCACCAAACTTTCTGGTCACAGGTTGTATGTCTAATTTCTTGGTGTACATGAACATAAGAGTAGTAGCATCTGAATCATAATAGTATTAAGGTCAGGTTGCATTTTTAAACAAACAAGGCAGCTAATGCAGAACTGTGCTAAGAAAGCACCACCTACACTATGACGCAAAAGTTTAGACAATGAAGAAATTCTTACATACTTTGAAAAATATTTATTCAATTTTCAAATCACTGCTTGAAATTAATGTGCTGTACATATAAACAATATTTATAACAAAGAAAAGTGGAATTGTGCATATTGCAATAAATTAAATGGTAACAAAAATAAACTGCTGTCTCAAAAGTTTAGACACAAATTAAATAAAATCGAAATAAACAATTTTTAAAACCTGGTTGCGCATCCATGCTTATGTATTACGTCATATACACGAGATTGCATGGAAGAAACTAAATCTTGCATAGTTTGTGGATCGATATCGTATGCATTCTCAGTAGATGTCTTAAGTTCCTTTTCAGAAGAGTATTGTCTAGCGTTGCTATAAACTTTGCGACACATGATGCTCCAAAGGTTTTCTATAGGGTTAAGATCTGGGCTACATGCTGGCCAGTCGAGAACTCTTATATTATGGGAATTAAACCAAGATTTTGAATGTTTTGCAGTGTGAATTGAAGCATTGTCTTGCTGAAATTCCCACTGAGGACCCCCTAGAAGCTCAGCAAATGGCAGTAGGTTTTCTTCTAATGTCTGTGTATAATGCTGTGAAGTTTTACGACCACTGGTGAAGGTCAGAGATACTTGTCCATTATAGCAAAAGGCTGCCCAAGCCATCACCGAGCCCCCTCCTTGTCTGCGACGAAAAAAACGTCGAGGTTCCTTCCGCAAGTCATGCCAATACGATAAACAACCATCTGGACCATCCAGATTCCACTTTTTTTCATCGCTAAATATGACTGACTGCCATTTCTCTCCATATGACATATGCTTTCGAGCCCACATAAGTCTTTGTAACTTATGATGTGGTTTCAGAGCTGGTTTCTTCTGCATTTTGCTATAAACGATTGTTCCTTTTTCCAAAATTCGTCTACGAATCGTATCCTTTGATACAGAGAGTCCCGATGAGCTTTGAACTCCACGTACGCTCATTTGTTGAGTACTCGCTAGTCTTTGTATCAGGCGATCCTCTCGTACATTTGTCACACGTGGCCTCCCAGACCGACATTTTGCTTTATATTCGGAACCACTCGATAAAACTCGATAAATAGATTTTTTTGACCTATTAATAATAGCAGAAATTTCAGAAACGCTCTTCCCTTCACCTTTCAACTGCCAAATCCTTGAAACCTCATTCACTTGAATTTCTTTAGCTCTCGGCATGTCGACTATGAAGCGCAATCGTTTGCAGAACTTAAGTACTCCAAATTTGTGACATCATCGATTCTAAATTTGCATATGCCAGCGAATATTCAAAGAAATTTAGAATAGTGTCTAAACTTTTGCGACAAGCACATTTGAATTTTTATGAAAAATATTAGTATTATAGCAAATAAAACGACTGTCTTTTGTACATAGCATTTTAAATCAGTTTTTGAATATATATACAGGTTTTTGTAATTCTGACGTCATAATTCTACATTTTAAAGCTGAATGACGTCATTGTCTAAACTTTTGCGTCATAGTGTATAAACAAAAAACCAAAACCGCTTCTGACAAAGTTTCATATTGAAATATAGATGAAGCGGCTAAAAAGCTAATTGAACCATGGAACATAAGCACCACTTAATATTTAAAACAGAATTTTAAGGCCGATTTCCTTCATCCAAAGTCTGTTTTGAAAGAGATCCTGCTATTATTCTATGTCCGTGTTGGCTATAAAGTTTAGGTTAAATGCAAGGTTTCTGGGTCAGAAAATTTTCATATCCATATGTTTACGATTTTTTGTGTATGCCATTTGCACTATTGCATTTTCAATTTTATTTCAGAGTTAATTTGAATGTACCACTAAATGTGAAGCTTTATGAAACTTTTCAAAATATTGGAAGATGCAATTGCTAATTATAGTTATGAATACCAGATACTAAATAGAATTTTAAGTGAGATTCTAAAAAATATTGCATGAAATATTTATTACACAAATCCAAATGCACATTCATTTGGTTTAAAAAAAAAAAAAAAAAAAAAAAAAAAAAAAAAAAGATGCAATTTAGTTGTACATTTTCAAGTAGATGAAAAATGTCTGAGTCAGGATTCGAACTAGAGATCTCTTGGCTGAACTAATATAATTATGCATCCAGTGTTTATTGGAATTCCATAACCTTTGATTTATTCTGTTGAGCTGATTCAAATATCAGACCAGATGCTGGAAACATTAAGGTTAGCTGGGTGAATTATATCTTCCAGATTTGTCTGGGATGGCTTTTGGAAGAGCATTGGCGGCTTCAGCCAAGAGATCCCCGATTTAAATCCTAGCCCAGACATTTTTCACCCACTTGGAAATTTACAACTGATGTTATGTAATTGCTTTTTTTTTTCATTACTTTCGATTTACGCTTAGAAATTTTTAACTTGCATGTTATGCAAAAACATAATTTCCTGTCCAAAAAGAACTGTTTTGATAAAAAATTAATGCAATTAATTAAATTATTAATTTACTTATTTAATTTGTGTTTCAGAGAGAAGCAAGGATTAAATTAAAAATTTGATTACATTAATGAGAAAAAAAGAAAATTTGCTGTTATCGAATTCCTCAAAATTTTAGTTATAAATGTCATTGTTACTAGATGTAAAAAAATCATGATTTTTTTTAAAAAATCAAAATCGGATTTTTTTGATTTTTTTCCTTGTGTTAAACTATTAAACATCTAATAAGAATTAAGCATTTCAAAAATGAATAACCCACCAATTACTAAGATAATCTATGTTTTTTTGCTTTAATTAATAAAATTTTAATTATGTAATTATAGAAATTACAAAAAACTGCAAATTAAAAATTTCTTTAGTAACATACAACATTATGTGCATTAATATTTTGTAATAATTATGTAAACCAATATTAAATACTGCTTATATTTTTAAGTTATTGATAAATTGCATTTAATTTTAAATTGATGATACAGATTAAATTTTTAATTATTAAACAATTAACTGTTTAATTAAGAACACAATCTACATTTTTGAAAAAGTGGTTGAAAAAAGTGACAAATAATAGTTTGATAAATTCCCGGTAGCAGAAAGTTCGAGACGGGAGTCGCAGATTTTCTTTTCTCTTTTGCAGATTCTTTTTCATCATACTTTTATTTTGCTTCGTATTATGAGCTCTTTATTACTTAATACAAAAAGTTAAGACTATTATTAATAAAAATTTATAAAATGCCTAAAAACGCTACAGGTAAGTGATTGTTTGATTAATTAACGCTTCATTTATAAAAATATTTTACCTGCAGATTATTTTTTGCCCCTGAGTTATCTGTCGCAGACACTTGGAGAAATTTCTGCTACTGGGGATAAATTGATAAAGCAGCTAGTAATTTTACACAGAAATTCTTCTAATCCATTTATCAACAGAAAATAATAGATTGCACTTATTTTATATAGTAGAGGAATAATTTAACTAATCAAAAGAAGTTATGAAAACATATGTAGAAAGTATAAAATATCCACTTAAATAAAATATAGTTTTATGATAAAAACTTCGTCAATTTTTAAAGAAATAACTTATTTAAAATATTTAAAACAATTTTATTTTTTAAAAGAGCTTCTTTTATTTATTCAGCAATTAAATTATCTTATAAACATTATAAATCATTTTCATTACTGATTATAATGCTTTTTCACACCATCTTAAAAAATCAGAAAATATATGATTTTATTATCTCATTTAAATCAATTGATTAAAATCATTGACACTCTATTGCTATGTTTATTGTATATAAAAGAATGAATAACTCGATTATTAAAAGGAAATTATGACATTGTAAGTTATATTAGATTTAAATATAATTTTAAAATTAAATGCTATTTATGTTTGTTAGATAAAAACCAGGCTTTTTACAAACTTACTGTACTTAAATTTTTCACAATACTCAGGAATTACGCTTAGAAACAATTATTTACAGCTTTGTTTTGTGTATTCATAAGTCACAATACCTGTAAAAACTTTACAAATTATGTTCATCTAAGATTTGAATACTTTTTTATGTCATTTTAAACATTTAGGAAATTTTTGATTTTAATCATGATTTAAATCAACTGATTTAAATCGTTGACACCTTATTGTTTACATTTGTATAAGTTGTGAATTAAAGGTTAACAGTGCATAAATAAGAAAATCTTATATTTTATATTTCCTTTCTACAAAATTATAACCAAAGTATATGAATTCCTGACAAAAAGGAGCATGTCATTGTCAGCAGATCTTAAGATTCATTTATCAGTCAGACCTCCTAGTCCAGTTTCTCTCTAATTTTAAACCTATGGCTATGGAATACATTTATATTTTTCACCAGAACTTTTTTTTTTTCTTTCTTGGTCACTGGTCCCAAGGACCAGTAAGCATGATAATTTACTGGTCTGAAGGCCTCATCACTGGTCCACTACATAAAATTCTATTAAGTCCCTTTAACTCTTTGAGTAACAAACCCCCACCCCCCTTAAAATATAAAATTATAATTCACTAAAAATTAAATAACAGCACATATACAAAAAAAATATAAAATTATTAAATAGATATTTTATTTATGATTACTTCAACTGACTATAGCAGTCAGTTATAGTCACTGACTGCTATAACAGTCATAGGGTTTAATGCAACTTTTTTTATATATATATATATATATAAAATAAAACTGCGTGATTTGCGTTTTCTCAGGGCCAGGAAAATTTATGTTAGCCTCTTGGGGAGGAAAAAAAGCTCCTGGTCCTGCAAAGTGCAACTATCTAAATTTTTCAAATTAGTGGTCCGATTGAATTTTTGGTGGCCTCGGACCAGCAAGGATTTTGAACACTGACATAGATAGTATTGGTCAAAATTTTACAATAAAACAACTTCAGATTTCCCATAGAAATTTTTTTACTTGTTTTTTAATTAAGTATTGAAAGCATTTTTGTAGTTCTTATTAAATATTTTTCATTATTTCTGTTTTCTCTTATCTTTTTTTTTTTTTTCTTTTACAATAAATAATCACCTAGTTTTCTTAGTATAATGTCTAAATCATTATTGTAAAAAAATATACCAAAAATTGTAGATCATTTCAATCTAATAATTGGTAATTACATGTCAATTATATTAAGCTTAAATTTAAAACTATTGTTGGGTGGTAAATTTTATTTAATAATTATAAAGCATTCAGATAAATACAAAAAGTGTAAATTTTCTCACTAATTTTGCCTCCAGAAATAAAATATATCTCATCTCCATATCAATTTGTACATTTAACTATTTTCTGGCAAATTATTGCTTTATATTTCCACTAACGATTTAACTGTGTGGTGATTAAGATAAAGAATTTGAGCAATTTTAATTTAATGGATATAAAAGCTATAGGATAGGCATAGAGGTATACTTATTTTATGTATATATTAAAGAAAATACATTTAAAAAATTTAAAATTAAATGAAAAGGAAAAAAGATGCCCCATCATCTTTACTTTTTTTTTCTCTCTATTGTAGACAGTTGTTTTGATTTTAGCACCCATATAGACTATTTTAGGAAGGAAAAGTTCTTATTTCTTTTCTTTAAAAAAAAAAAAAATGTTCTTTGTCTTGTTTTTTATAGTACTGCTGAACTCATGTGCATAATATTGAAACTCATCACTTAGCCTATTCTACTCTTTACCCATTGTTTTTCATAAATTAATTATAGTAGACTCCCTCAAATCTGCAGTTTGGACCAGAGGTTGTGTGGATTTCTGGTCATTGCTTTGTTTACATTTCTTAAACAGTAATTTGAATGTAATAATGCAATCAAAATTATAGGTCATTCCATGGTAACTTATGTTATATTTAGAACAATTTACTTCAGTAATTTAATTTTGGTAATATAACACCAAAAGTATATTCCAAATGTAAAGTTGGTGAGATTTCTTAAGTAAATCTATCCAAAGCTCAATTTGGATTAAAATTCCTAAATTTACTGCTATTTCTTGAACTCTGGCAATTATAGTATGGTAACTTACATTATTTTCAAAAGGATCATAAGTTACCATAGTAAATATAATTGATAGGGCTCAAGAAATAGCACTAGTGTTGACTCTAGAAAAAAAAGGCCACCGGGCAGAAATCTTTCAAAAAGGGAACACTATTCTAAAAAAGAGCACATTTTTTCAATAAGGGAGCGTGAGCACTATTCTAAAAGAGGGCACACTTGTACCTTGTTCACTAAAAATATTTTGAACTGGTTTGTCTAGAGTCCCTAGAATTTGCGATATTTTCCTGGGATCAATTGAATTGCCAGGGCACATAGGAAGTGTTAAAAAGGGCAGCCAGATGCATTGGTAGGGTTTAAAAGAGCCGCCAGGTGCAAAAAAGAAATTAAAAGGGCCGCCGTGCCCTGCTAAAGCGACTTAGAGTCAACACTAAGCACTGTAGGTAATTTTCATCCAAATTGAGCTTTGGATAGGTTTAATTAACAAATAATGTCAACTTTACATTTTGCATATATTTTGTTGCTATATAACTTAAATTACTGCAGTAAATTGTTCAAAATGTAACGTAAGTTATCGTGGAATGACCCTATAATGAATACTTGCAATATAGTAAAATATAAAAATAATTAAGTAAAGTATAATAAACTAAAATGATAAAAAGTAAGATAATTTTTAAAATTGTTAAAAGAAAAGGTCAAGGAAATAATTAATGTATAATTAAATATGCATAATAAAGATGAAATACATTTTCCTTGAATTATTCAATGAAACTTTCCTCATAAAGATACCCTTACCCTATTAATTCACATCAAAATCATAAAGTAAGGAAGTTTTATTTCAGGTTGAGGCAGTCTTAATAACCAAAAAACTTGATTAATACATAAATATATTTAGGAAAAAGATTGTGATTACCAGTGATATCAGCAATATATTGATTTTTTTCAGAAATAAATTTAATTCCTCCATCTAAAACCACGAATTCAGTTATATTATCGGGAATTATATATTAAAATACATACAGAATGACATAAAACTAAAAAATTCTTAATTTTGCCCCTACATCTGAACTGAAAGTTTCATTGTTTACATCTGTGATGATGTGCAGATTTGAGGGAGTATACTTCATTTGTAAAATCAGTATTAGGCCGAAACTAAATATTCAGTTTACATGCTGAATACCGAATCAACTATTCGGTATATACCTAGTTTTAATGTTGTTTCTTTTCTTGGAATTTATTTACTTACAGATTTATTATTTTTTTATATTATGACATATACAAAATTAATATTGAATTGCCCTGGTTGGCATATAACAAGTAATATGTAACTAAACTATCATTTTAGAGGATAACATAAAACATTTTTTGGTACTACTTGATTATCCCATCGACCAAAAATCTATCGCCAAACTATAAGATTAAATGCCACGTTCACTTCACATTAAATACGTTACACATGTTTTTTATGCCATCAAGTGATTTTTAATTCGATGTTTTGGCCATAAATGGCCAAAAAATGGTATGGCCATTTTTTTCTTACATTCTGACCAGAAAATCGGAGTTCTAACTTTTAAGACTGCTCTTTCATCTTCACCTAACACTTCATTTATAATGGCTGTTTCATAATAATGGAAGCCATCAGTCCATCAGAAGAAAATGATCCATTCCAAAGGTATAATCTTTCATTTGGCACCCCTTCGTTCTGCCGCCTGGGGCACATGCCGCCTCTGTCCCCCCCTTAGTTTCGGCCCTGAAACTATTACATTAAAGAAATTCATTTAAGAGTATATAACATCAATCAAAAGACATGAAATATAAAAAGACTCATTTATTACAATAAAGTAAACAAACACAAGAGAAGAAATCATACTAATCAAATTAAACAGCTGCATACACAAATAAAAAGAAAAACAATTCAACATAATAATATGGCAAATTTTATATTTTCGATCATAAAAATCTAGACTCTTATTAAAAACTATTTATACATAAAATATATTGCTATTTACTCTGAAATTTGATATGTATAAATGATTTATTAAATGAGATAGGAATGTTTTATCAGATATGCTAACAAAATATGCATAATGTTTATATAGGAATAGGTGGCATAAACAGGCTGTTTTCTAGGGGGAATAATAAAGCACATCAAAGCCCTTCTGCCACAAAATAATAAAAGATTTACAAAGGTTATAACTTAAATTATAATATATTACATGATATATATATTTTTTTTTAAAACATAAAAAAAGGTGAAGCTATCATCTACCTACCTCGGGATATTTTTAATTAACATAACAGATAAGTAAAAAAAATAGTGATTCCACATTTAAATCATATTGGAAATAAATGTGTTTTGTTGTAATTAAGTTGATTTGAAAGCCAGCATTGTGTAACTGTTAGCTGCATAAAAATCATAGCTTTATAAAGTTCTTAGGCTTTTACCCCGCACAATCCAGTTACACATATGGTATTATCATTTTAAAGTTAGATTTTTATAATAAGGCAATGATCTCTCCTTTGCTTCTTCGGGTGTGTAGATGGGCTCGTAATCTAGGCGAAGTGTCGCTTTGCTACGATTAAAGAAAAATGTCGAACAGATATAATTCAACATTTCGACAGAAGGCACATCTACTTTGAGGGGATAAAAGAAACTGATCAGTTTAATGCCAAGACAAATTAGTGAAAGAAAAATCCATGCAACCCAGTAAGGGATAGTAAAGGAACTAAAACCCAAACCTTTAGCTTCAACGTAAGGCTGGATGAGTTCATGAATATCTATTATGGGAGTGTCATCAGTGATGAAAAAGGCTTCACCTGCAATGGTTTCATCTAAGGCCAGTCTGTCTTTGGCTTTCACAAAAGCCCAGGCAACATTTCCAACGTAACTTATTTGCAAACGTTCATCTAAACTTTTAACTCTATAATGAACGCCATTTGTTTTCTTAGCATATCGCAAAAAATTGCTAAAAACATGTTTATCACCTTCGCCAAAGAAGGGTGTTGATCTCAAAGATACAGTTCTCAAAACTGTTTTATCATCAGCACATAATTGTCCATTTGCTTTTAAAATCAATTCTTCCGCTCTGCATTTGGTTTCTGCATATTTGCCCAACATGAATGTTGTCGGAATGGGAGTTGTACTTTCCGTGCCGTAGAATACATGCTCGCTACCACACACCATATCTGTACTGCTAGCAAATATTAAACGTGGAACATTCTTTTCCAAACATGCATCGATAACTGTTTGAGTTCCATCAACATTATTTGATTTCAATGATTGAACATCAGAAATAACTCTAAGATCAATAACAGCAGCAGCATGAATAACACAATTTACATTTTCCATTGCTTCCATAAGCATTTTCTTATCTCTTATATCACCTATATATTCCGTCATCTTTTTCTTTTCAGTATGACCCAGGTTATTTTCATATGGGGATTTGTCGTACAAACGAATTTCGATAACATTGTCATCTCGTTCTTGGAGTAATTTAACTATAAACTGTCCCAAACATCCAGAGCTACCAGTTATAAGAACTATATCTTGCGTAGAAGGCATTTTGCTTATACGAAGAAATTCTACAGTATTCCGAGCTGTCACTTGAAGTTTATCTAACTTCCTCAAACAAGTAATTCCACTGATCAAGAGGAGTGGAACAGGAACTTTAGCACAGAAGAAAGCATCGCATATCACCTGCAGCCTGCAGCAGAGGTCCCGCCGAGATAATGTAAACACTAAATTTTGCGCATGCGTGAACGCGTGAACCCCAAACTCAGTATCATGGTTACTATTGAAAAGACAACTTTACAGGGGTCAGTCACAATAACCGGTTCTACTTGATTATTCTAAAAAGGAAGTTATTTTCTTTTCTACTTCTACTCATAAATACTATTTAAAGAACACTTTTATTCGTTTGTATCTTTTCGCTTTCTTATTTGATGGTAAATTAGAACGCTTACTTTTAATCGTAACACCTTACCCTTATTCTTTTTCAATTTCTTTAGAATATATAGCACAGTAGGAAAAAAAAAAAAAAAAAAAAATATATATATATATATGAAATGCAAAAGCATACGGGAAAAATTAAAAACTTTAAATAATATTTTTCTGAAAATATTGTATTTAACTTTTGTATCAAGTTCTAGCAAATATTGTGCTTTTGACACTGAAATGCTACACTTGTTTTTACTTTTATTTTTTTAACATGTTTGCTATACGAACTAGAGTACAGGATTAGTGATTGAATTCGGGGAGGGGGGGTGGGTGACATTCTTATTCTTCCACGAAGCATCAAACTGTCCCCGAAAATTGGCAAATTCCTGCTTATTAACCCGTCGGAGACGAGCGACAGGTATACGTGCCGCGTAAGGTGCTCAGAATCCGAGATTATTCTCACCAGTAAATTTTTACTGTCAATTTTGCCTTATTTAATCCGAGCATTTTTCCGATTCAATTAGACAAAAATTTCTGTTTTGAAAAACCGGTGATAAAAGATTAAAAATTCTGTAAAAGAAGCTCGTCCCGAAGGGGTTAATGGCCTAGAAGTGCGAATTCTTCCTGCAATGTCATACTCATATTGGCCTCTCCTCTGGAGAAAAATGTCCGAGTTCAACACTGTAAATTGTAAAGTAGTACCACTATATGGAGGGCGTCTGTAACTATCTCGAAAGGGAAAAAAGTATCTTTATTTAAAAAAAATCTGCAACCAAAATCGAAAAAATAAAAAATGGCCTGTTTAGAGATCGACTTTAGCTATCCTATGCAAAAAATAATCGTTTAACACCTTCGGGACGAGCGTCTTTTACAGAATTTTTAATCTGTTATCACCGGTTTTTAAAAACAGAATTTTTTGCCTAATTGAATCGGGAAAATGCTCGGATTAAATAAGGCAAAATTTACAATAAAAATTTACTGGTGAGAATAATCCCTGATCCTGAGCACCTAACGCGGCACGAATACCGGTCGCTCGTCCCCAAGGGGTTAAAAATATTCAAATTCAAACGAGAAATTTGAAAAACCACTCCCAAAGGTTTAACATTAGCTTGTGAGTGTCTTCGCGTGACTGAAGAGTCCCTTTAAAGGGACACTCGTAATTGATAAAAGGCCTTTTTAGGGTTTCGTTTATCTGACGAAACCCTATTCGTCTCACTCCTCCGTCTGTCACAGAGCCCGTTCTCTGGAACTATATATGTTGGAGACTTGAAATTTTGCATAGTTATAGCTGAACACCTCACATCAAACGACAAATAATAAATTTTTGGAAAAGTCTAATATTTACCCCCTCTGGACTCTAACATGTGTACTTTAAGCATTCTTTTCTAACAGAGCCCCTAATTAAGTTGGAGGCATGAAATTTTGCATACTTATAGCTGAAAGCTGAACACTTGCGATCACACGGCAAATCATAAAAATTTCAAAAAGTCTTATATTTACCCCTTCCGGTCTCTAACTTGTGTACTTTAAGTATTTTTTTCTAACTGAGCCTCTAATTAAGTTGGAGACTTGAAATTTTGCATACTCATTGCTGAACACTTGCAATCACAAGGCGAATTATAAAAATTTCAAAAAACCTTATATTTACCCCTCCGGTCTCTAACTTGTGTATTTTAAGCAATTTTTCTGACCTCCCCCCTTTTCACTCGGGGGGGGGGGCACTTTTCTAACTTTTGCCGACACCCCTCACGTGATATATCATTGCACAGCCCTTTGACCCCTCTTTCATATTATGTACCATAGCCTTGTATATTTCAGTTCCACTTTTTGCCGACAGAGGCGCTTCTCTATCTCGGGTGCTATGGGCTAGGTCCCCTCGACTAATATGTCTTCCAAAAGGTTGTAAAACGGAGTTTCTTTCGGATAGAGGTTTGTTTAGAATAGAATGCGTCCCCTGGTTGCGAAGTGTGGAACTAACAGATTTTGCAAAATGATAAAGTGTTTTGAAAGGAATATTAAACGAAACCCTCTGTGCGATCTGTGATCACACTTACCTACTTGTTTAACTATTTGAATACAAAATTCAGAAACGCAAAATATTTTGCCCCCATCCTTGTCACTTATTATATCCATATGGGATACATTGAGGTTAAAAGATCTTTTTAAACTTTTAACAAAAAACGAAAAAATATTCGTGCTCGAAAGAAAAAGTTTTTGCACCCTAACCCATTTAAAGAGAAATCATGTTCTGAGTACCAGCATCGCACATAAAAATAAAAATATTATTATTATTATTTAAATTTATTTCTAAATAACAAAAGATAAATTTAAAACACACATCTAAAACAAATTAATAATTCCAACGGAAAGTAGTCGGGGTAAAGATGGGAATGCATGGAAAAAACCCGGAAATTTGGGGGAGGGGGGTTCCCTCTTTTCTTTGTCTTATAAAATAGACATTTCAGAAAATTTTTCAATCTCCAAACTGATTCCTTCGCAAATGTAATGATTTTAAAATAAAACCAGCATGATCTGGTCCCCAGTAAATTTTCTTAGATATCATTCTAATACACTGCTCAAAACAATTAAAGGATATTTGAAGTTTTATATAAAATAAAGATATAAACGAAATTTTTTTGCCGAAAATAGAAGAAGAGAATCACAAATGCAAATTTTTCTGGTTTTCAAACTGTGGAGTATGCAAATTTTGAGTTCGACGTCAAAAACGTCGCTTCAGCGGCAGCGAATGAAATTTGACTTTCAACTGGATAAAAGAGAATGAAGACAAGGATGATCGGCATTCAGTGATTGCTTTGTTTCGATGAGTACGATGTCTCAGCGAAGTCATTTGACAGACTCAGAAGCTTTGAGAATTGTTGGTAGGTTAGAAGGGGGCCAAACTCAAGCCGAAGTAGCGCAAGCCATTGGAGTGTCACAAAGTGTCATTTCCAGGATCTGGAACCGTTTTTTGGAGAGTGGATGTGCAGGCCGAAGACCAGGGCAAGGTCGTAGACGGGCAACAACGCCCAATGAAGATCGGTATTTAGCGTTAACAGCTCGGAGACACCGAACCATGAACGCTACTCTTCTCCAACAACACCTTCGCTCGGCTACAGGCACCACGATTTCAACTCAGACTGTCCGAAACCGGCTCCATGCTGTAGGTCTGTATGATCGCCGACCGATGGTATGTGTTAGATTAACATCAAGGCATCGTCGCGACCGCAGGGAGTGGGCAACCGAGCATGTCAACTGGAGGAGAAATGAATGGAGCAATATTCTGTTTTCTGACGAGTCCCGTTTTTCTGTGCATCCGGATAATAGGCGTATTTTCATCTGGAGGGACCGTGGCAGTAGGAATAATCCTGCGTTCGTGCACGAAAGTGTCAGATTTGGCGGTGGAGGAGTGTTGGTGTATGGTGGCATCTCCATTGACGGGCGCACTGACCTCTACATCATTCGAGATGGAGCTCTGACTGGTCGCCGATATAGGGATGAGATCCTCAGACCTATTGTAGTCCCTTACGCTGCAGCAATCGGAGATAACTTCATTTTAATGGACGATAACTGCAGGCCACATCGTGCAAACCTGGTGGAGGATTTCTTTTTCGAGGAAGGAATCGTTCGAATGGAATGGCCAGCGTGTTCTCCAGGCATGAATCCAATCGAGCACGTTTGGGACGCTCTAGGAAGACGAGTTTCTGGCCGCCAACAACCCCCACAAACTCTCCAAGAACTGGAAAGAGCTCTTCTGGAAGAGTGGGGCAGAATACCCCAACTCGTCATTAATAGCCTCATTGAGTCCATGCCTCAAAGGTGTTCAACGTTGCTGGCCGCCCGTGGAAACCATACCCCCTACTGAAAATGATTTTCTTTGAAGAAAACACCTTTTCTTATTCTTTTTTTCTCATATGCACAAATTGTGTTTTTTTCCTTTAGTACACAAATGCGCAATAAAATGCATTTTTTTCTGCCAAACATGTGTAATTTATTCTCATATAGCCTACTATGTCTGTCGACCATGTATCAATCAGCTAAACAGTTTACCAGATACAAAATCCACCTAAAACTGCAATATCCTTTAATTGTTTTGAGCAGTGTAGATTAATTTAAATAGCATATACTCCATATAGCAACATTTATGTATATGAAGTATATTTGAATTTACCATAGAATTACAGTGAACAGTGAATGGCAGCAAAAATCATACTTAGTAAATTGCATCAATTGACTGGGACTTTTTCCCCAAGCACAGGATACAAGCACCCCCTGACGATTGATCAAAGTCAAAATTGAATCAGCATCTATTTATGTCAGGGTCTATGACAGTGGTTCCCCCAATTTGACGTTTTAGGGGGAAATTCCAAATTTGTTATTCACCCATTCGCTATCATCTTTTTTTTTTTTTTTTTTTTTTTTTTTTTTTCTTTTTAGGAAAGTAATGTTGTAGACTAAAAATAAATGAAATAAAAACAAAATCAGTTTTTTTTATTGAATTAAAAAATGCTTCCAGACAAAAATTTAAAATAGATACACAGCAGAATTATTTGTAGTAAAATCTTTTAAATTATTATAATGATATCTTTTTGTTCTTCTTTTTTTTTTTTTTTTTTTTTTTTATTCTTTTTAAAATTTTCTATAATTCCCCTGGTTATTATTGTATTTTATAATTTTTCGTAACGCTTTCGATTCTTTATTAAATGAGCTTCCCACTTCTATTCGCTCTGCTATATGCCATAATAAGTTAACATGGCGACATACACATTTCAAATTTCAAAATCAGGTAATGCACGGAAGACAATTAATAATACGGGGAAAGGGAAAACAAAGAAAATGTGTTGTTTTAGAGAATAATGGTTACTTGAAATTAATAAAGATGAGAATCTTGAAATACTTCTTGCGTTATCCATAGAAAGAAAACTTAGTACACAAAGATTTTCTACCAATTCTTAGTAAGTTACAAAAGTTAATTACAAAATGTATGAATTTATCAATTTTGTAGCTAAATGTAAATCTCTCTTCAGGGTATTTTGTGAAGATAAAAATACAGACCGTATAACACTTTTCTTTAACATTGAGGTAAATTGGAAAAGCAATACAAAATTCTTTTTGGCACATAGACAAAGATGTTCATTGTATTTATAGAATTATATCAAAAACATTTTTGTAACAGAAAATTCACCTCTTTGATAAGTTAAATAATACGAAATAAAAAGTTATTCTAAAAACTATATTACGCTTTCCTCGTGTGAAAAAAATTCATTTCTTTTTTGTGTAAAAAAACCGCATAATTTACAATGTGAGGGAGGGGGGGGGGGGGCATAGAGACTTTAAAGATGTTTTGGTGGGGCGTGGCCATTAAAAGGTTTGGAACCACTGGTCTGTGACATTTTCGATTTTGTATGCTTCAAATAGGGCCAGTGTAATATTTTGATAGTTTATTTATTTATTTACTTTTTTTTTCCCCCACAAAAACAAGACGAGAATTCATGTCACTTTCAAAGTTACTCATTTAAAAGCTATTTTTTTTTCGTACTTTTAAACCTTCAATTATTGTTAATTAGCCATGTATTTTAATATTTTTCTATGCATTTTTAGTACCTAATAAATACGGCACATTATTTTGTAATGAGATGTAAATCACAGTAAAATAATGTATTAATTTCAAAATCAAACTCATAACAATTTATTTGTTCAAAATATGTAAAAAAAATTATAAATGTTTAAATTCTCAGATTCAAGATCTGCTCTTTGTAGATTCTTTCTGATTGGTTATTTTTGTATCCACATTCTCTTGCAGATAAAATTTAAAAATGAGTTAGACCATATACATATGTAATGCCTCGAAACTGGCGTGAGATGGGTAGCGTCCAATTGTGGCATCTACGATCAAGGCACAAATTTATATTAAAAAAATGGTTTATTAAATAAACAAAGGAAATGAAGTTTCTTATAAATCCAACACTTAAAAATAGTGGGTCCGTCGCATCCTTTTAAAGAGTTCATAAATTAGAGTAGAATAGTCTCTGTTGATAAGACCAAATCTTTATGGATGCAGAAAGTCTAGGACGTCGATTTTAAAGTATCACAAAGTCCGGCTAGTCATGTAAGTTCTCTAGACCCCAAGTCTAGACTTGACTTCGTTAAAGCTTTCCTTTCTCGAAGAAAAGCTAGAAGCCTGTTTAGTTGGTGAGAAGTCACCGATTATTTATCTACCGAGAGAATCAGTCTTGGCCAACTATTCTCTCTGAAATCTAAAAACCCAACTGATGCTGATCTCTCCGCGCCTTCCAGAAACTTTTCTCCCCCTCCTCCTGAACAAAAGAAGATCATTTTGGCCATTTAGAGGACTTGAGCTGATTGCATCATTAACAAACTTTGTTCGGCTATTCTCTGCTAAATTTTCCCACGCATATGAGCGCTCATCTGCTTTCTACTTTCGTTTCCAACCTGGAAGGTTGGTCGGAAAAGATCACAAGCACAATCCATTAGCAGGGAAGATCTTTCCTTCCGCACTCTTTAGAAATGCCTGTCACTTTAACTTCAACTCGGAAGATCGATTCTGATACATCGTTTCGTTTGAATTCAGCCGAAATATTTCTGTACTTAGAAATAAAAAGAGGTTGAGTTTCTAATACATGGAGATTCCTATATGATATATATTTTGTTTTATACGAGAGTTTTTCTCGTGAGAAGTGAAGTTGTCACACATATATACTTACTTTCTGATGTTTGCCATCTCTAACACCCCGGCAGTGTTGCGAGATTTTTGAATTTTTTATTCAAATCATTTTTTACTAGTAATCCGTTCTTTACTTAGTCACGGAACTTCTGTCAATAAAAAAAAGGGAAAATTAGTATTCTGAAATAATGGTAAATATTTTAAAATAAAATAAAATTTCCAAATTGGCAAAACTGTAGCCAGAGTTAATGCAAGTGTGTTCAGACAAAATGTATTTTCTAAATCACGCATGAACTGAATCAAACATACGGAAAAATGGCAAAGGCTTGGCAGACCACAGATAATTATCGGCGGGCCTTGTGTTTGACATGCCTGTAACAGATTATGAAGCTTGATGAAATTTCGTGTATTAGTTTTCATGATATAGACATCGCAGAAATCGTGAAAAGCACAGCATTGCACAGCACTACTTATTGAGTAATATACACTCAAACCTTATTAGTATCTATTTATGTCATGGTTTAGTACAAAATGAAGTTTGATGAAATTCCGTGCTTTAATTCTTGAGATATAGCTATTTTGGAAATCATGAAAACTGCAGCATAGCAGTGCCACTTGTTGGCAGATATACATCCAAAACTAATCAGCACCGATTTATGTCACGGTCTAAATGAGTCTGAAGTTTTGTTAAATTCCATGAAGTTGTTCGTGAGTTAGAGTGCCCACAAAATTTGTGTCACATATAGACAGACAGACACTTTTTAAAAACAGTCAAATCGTGTTTAGGATCTTCTAAAGCGTATAACTCCTTCAAAAACCGGGAGTCGAAATTTTTCACGAATCTAATACTTTCTTTTTGTATACAGAAGAAAGTAAAAACTTGTCACGTAACAGCTGAAATCACCAATGAATCTAATAACTAGTGTATATGAGGCATTCTCACATAAATTTGACTTTTAAGTCCCTGAATAATAGTATTTATTTTAGTACATATTCTTGGCTTTTTTTTTTTCTTATACCGGAAAACATCCCATTGCATGATTCTATAACAATATTTTCGAGATAAATAAGTTTTGGACGATGTTGGGGGTCCAAATGTACCTCGAAACTCCTTATCGTCCCATGTCTCTGATGCTGATTTTTAAGTTTGGAGCTGTCTGTATAAAATTGTTTTAATAAAAGTAATTGAATGTATTTTTTTTTCCGAAACTGGGAGTATTGTTTTATATAAATATATAGCAAAAAATTAACCTGCACACATTTTTACTGTTGTTATTATTTTTTGAACTCCGTCACTGGATTTTAGATTCCTTACCGTCCATCTTGCTAAAAATATACAAAAAATCATTTCAGATGCAACCACAGAATTTTTTTCCACTTTTTTCTCATGCAGAAGTATGCTCGAAAAAGAATGACTAAAATTCTTTAACAGGAAATTTACTGCAGAATTTAAATCAGCATTTAAATATCAATTTCAAGCATCGTGACTTTATTGGTAGTCTTACCGTCCACAAGGATTATTCCTATACTTTTCGGGGTAAATAAAATTTGTTTTTAAATTTAATTCAATGTAAATAACTTTTGCTAAAAATCAACGAATATTATGGCTATCATTTAGTCTTAACATGATTTGCCTAAAAATAACTGCTAATTTTCCTTAATAACTGGTAATTTTCCTTAACGTCCGTTTTTTTTTTCTTATCGTCCCTTTTTGCCCTTGCCGTCCCCTTTTTTTTAACACATTCCAACAAAGTTGAAAAGTGTTTATGACTTCGGTTTTTCTGTCCGTCAGTCCACGCTCTAACTCTCGTAAATATGCTCGGATCGTTCTGAAATTTTTGGATGTTAGTGACCTCTACCATAGCACGTTCCCTATTTCAAATGAAGTTTGTAGCATGTTTAGTTCATTTACAAGGACAATCAAAAGTTTTCCGTTGCATTACGGGCAATGGGAAAAAATAATTTCAAATGATTTTTAATGATCTTACACTCTTTCAAACATAGTAAAATTGACATTCCTTTATGAAGTCCACTAAAATATGCATTATGTTAAAAATGCGGTGCAATGAATAGTTATTGTTCCTTTACAGGGCCACACAAAAGAATTCCGTTCATAATGGTATACGGGGAATTGTTTGCGGTGTATTTGAAAAGATTTCAGATTCTATATTGTATCCGAATTACTGTATATTAGTAATGATTGCTCAAAATGCATTTTTAATTATGATATGCGCTTTTTTCACTATATTTATGTATACTATAAAGTGCGTATAAATGGTATGGTTCATATACAGGGCTACAGAAATGAATTCGTAAAGGTTACTGAGTAGGAGCATAAATTGCTTAAAGGTGGGTTTTAAAGAAGTTATGCCTTTTTATGCTGAACTGAATTTAGTTTACTAAGAAATATTTGTAGAATATACATAAAATGATATACAGGGCCATGCAAAGAGTTGAATACATGGCCAGTCTATGGGTGATAATTTCTGGAAATGTAATTTCAGTAGTTTTAAGAGTGTTTTAGTTTGAATTAAATTTTAGCTAAATAGTGGCATGTAATAAAGGTACTAGGTAAACTACAGGGCTGTACAAAAGTATTCAAGTATGTTTCCATCTATTAGTATAAATTGCTGAAAGATGAATTTCAACCTGTTATGCATTTTCTTGCTAAACTAAATTTTCCCATTATATAATATATATATCTATTTATATAAAATCCAAGTCTCTGTGTGTCCCTCACTATTCCGGTAGGACCGCCTCATTGAAATGAGTAATTGTTGAAAAATATTAATGCAGGGTCACCACAGTAGTGCCAAATGTTAGCCAACCTGGCGATAGCTGGCTAATTTGGCGAAATTCCCATTTAAAACCATTAATCTTTCATAATGGAGGTCACCGAAATTTAATTTAAACTCCACTCTTTTAAGATATTTTTTCGAAATCTATGAGTGAGAATTTAAAGTACATCTTTACATCTTCCTCCCGATGCTACTAATAAAATAACCGCCAATAGACAACGGTGTACTGTGTGAGCTCCTAACTGCGCGATTTTAATATGCTTTAGGTACTTTTCCAGTATAGGTGCCTTGGCGAAAAAGGAAATTTGGTAACATATTTTCCGGGAACCTATTCACTGTTTCATTTTACATACACACGCATTTTTTTCGATATTTATACGATTTATTTAACATAAAAAAGCCGTTTCTCTAATTTTATACAGAAACAGATGTAATTTGTACATAAAAACATCAATAATATACATATAAAACAAACAAAAACGCTCATCAAATTTGTTTTCATAGCTGTTTATATGATTTGACAACAAATCTCGATATTTTTCCGTTATACGGACACCATGCCAAAATGTATGCTAATGCGCCAATTATTTCAAAATGCTAAAAGATATTTGTAATTTTATGAAAGCTGTTTAATATGAGTTTTATTATATTGCTTTATTTTATAGCAGTTATTTGTTCACTTATTTTAAGCATATATTTGTGATTTGATGAAATAGTTCGTAAAAGTCTGGAATTTTCAAATGTTATATTTTTTAAATGCTCACTTTAGTATCGACAATGGTTTTTCTTTTATTTTTCAAATGCTTCAATTCACGATTTTGCGCCAACTATTACGCTTGGCGACAATGGTGTCCACATAACGGAAAAGTACCCAAATCTCACTTTCTGATTCCCAAATTACACCAAGCTTAAAAAAAAAAAAATGCCATAGCCCCTACAGTGGAAAAGTACCAAACTGTCTATTATTTTGCGCTATACGTGTTATAGTGTGTACTATATGCAAGGGGAGTGGAGCGAAGAGTTTAAACATTAAATATTAAAGTTTCAGCACAGATGTCATATACGCGCCCCATATTGGCGCGATTTTTTTCTGACGCCAATGTCATATACACAACGGGTACTTAACTGGCGCCAAAGTGTCGTAATTTTGCTTGATATGGTAATCCGGATGTTGTTGTTTATGCTGTTGATGTTTTCGCCAAATTGGCGTCGGAAAAAAAATCGCGCCAATATATGATAACGTATATGACAAGTGTGCCAAAGTTTCTATAAAGCAGTAAAAGACTAAAAAATTAAGAATAAAATAAATGCAAAATAAGACTAAAGAAGAAAGAAAAGTAATGCGTTAAGCATAGAATATGAAACACTTTCCAACACATCCTAAATGCTTTAACAAAATTTCGTTATTTAGGGAAATAAGTTTTTGGCGTGCGGTTTCACGCGTGCCAAGAAATTAGATAAATTACTTTAGGAAATAATACATAAGAGATATTAAATAATGCCAGCCTGAAAGTAAAACACTAACAAGTTTAATAAAACAAAAAAGAAAATAAAGTTACATTACATATTGAATTAAGATTAAGCGTTAAATAATAAGAGAACAGCAGCGGCCATTGCCGAACACGAGACAAGCACAGACGAGAGACAAGCGCAGACTGACTGCGATCGACGGAGAACGTTCATCCTCAGTGGAGGTTGCCATAAAAGTCTTATCTCGCCAAGCAGCGATGAAAGTTTATTCAATATGGCTACTTAGCGCTATGTTGGCATAGCAGTCCGCTGCACACTCCCTCCGCAGTTTCATTCAAAATGGACATAACGTCGGGGTGGCCGCACAGGTCGTCCAGTGCGGGTTGTTGGCACAGATTGTTCATTACTAGAGCTTTGTGCAATTGGCACAGACTGTTCCTTGCAGGAGCTTTTTGAAATTCGCACAGATTGATCTGTGCAAGGTTTCTCTAAATGTGATGGTGTTTTGGCAAATTGGGATGGGATAAGCGGAGTATCCATGGCTGTGAAAGCCGGCTTGAGTCTGTCTATAGAGATAGTCTGTTTATCTCCTCTAATGTCCAGGTCGAAGGTTTTCTCTCCTCTGCGTATGACCCTGAATGGTCCATCATATGGAGGTTGTAGTGGTCTTCGTATAGCGTCATGTCGGACAAACACATGGGAACACACGTTTAAATGTGGGTGTACAAAAATTGCTTTCCGGCCATGACAGGAGGTTGGAACAGGTCGCACTGTAGCAAAATGAGATTTTAAATTCTCCACAAGTTGACTGGGCGAGGCATCTGTAGGTGTTGGATCAAAAAATTCACCGGGCAGTCGAAGGGGCTTTCCATACACAAGCTCAGCAGTTGTTGATCCGACATCTTCTTTGAGGACTGACCGGAAACCAAGTAGCAATGTGGGCAAGGCTGCAGACCATTGGTCGGTGTCATAAGCCTTCAGAGCTGCCTTCAAAGGACGGTGGAACTCCTCGATCAATCCATTCGCCTGTGGGTGGTATGGAGTAGTTCTACTACGTTTGATGCCCATCAGCTGTGCAAGAGCTTTAAACAGGGCACTTTCAAACTGTCTGCCTTGGTCAGTAGTGATACGAGCTGGACAGCCGAATCGGGCAATCCATTGGCTAAAAAAATTTTGCGCTACTGTCTGTGCAGTTATGTCTGGGATCGGGACAGCTTCTGGCCACCGTGTGTACCTATCTATCATTGTCAGACAATAATAGTTTCCCTGCGAAGGAGGAAGAGGACCCACCAGGTCGAGATGTACGTGATCGAACCTCTGTGATTGGTCTGTGAATTTTCCTACTGGGGATTTTGTATGGCGAATTATCTTAGACTTTTGACATGGGATGCAATGCTTAGCCCACTTGGTACAATCTTTTCTCATAGAAGGCCAAATGAATCTGGACCGAATTAATTTTGAAGAACTACGAATACTGGGATGAGATAAATTGTGTAAAGTTGAAAAAACTTTCTCACGAAATTGTTGAGGAATGTAAGGTCGAGCCATACCCGTTGATAAATCACAATAAATAGGTATGTCGCAATCAGGTAAAGTGATTTTTTTTAATTGTAAGGTCTCCGAATTATCAATTAGACTTTTTAGCTCTAGGTCGGTTTGTTGCGCTTGGGCAATTTCTGTGTAATTTATGGGGTTTGGCATGGTTATAGAATTTATACGTGAAAGTGCATCAGCCACAATATTGTCTGATCCCTTTATGTGATGAATATCAGTAGTGAATTGAGATATGAAATCTAATTGTCTAGCCTGTCTTGGAGAACATTTATCTGAGCGCTGTTGGAAAGCGAAAGTTAGCGGCTTATGATCAGTGTACAGAGAAAAATCTCTTGCTTCAAGCATATGCCTAAAATGTTTTATGGCAGCGTATGCGGCTAAAAGTTCTCTGTCATATGCACTATAGTTTTTCTCTGTTTGAGAAAGTTTGCGGGAGAAAAAGGCGAGAGGTTGCAATTCCCTATCCACTATCTGTGACAATGATCCCCCTATGGCAAAGTCTGATGCATCGACTTGTAAAATTAATTCAGCGTCTGTTTTTGGGTGTGCTAATAAAACCGCATTTGCAATTAACTGTTTGCAATTGTTGAATTCTTCCTCTGCTTTATCTGACCAATCAAGCTTTGTCTTATCATTTTTCTTTGCCCCTCTTAAATAGGAAGTTAGGAACACTTGATGGTTTGCTATATTTGGCAAAAATCTGCGAAAAAAGTTTAAAAATCCCAAAAATCGCTGAAGATCTTTAATGGTTTCTGGCTGTGGGTAGTTCAGAATAGGGTCAACTTTATCAGGTAAAGGTTTAGTGCCATTACTAGTGATTAAGTGCCCTAAGAACGAAATTTCTGACGCCCCAAATATACATTTTGAAACATTTATGGTTAGTCCATATGAATTTAATCTCTCTAAAACGGTTCATAAGTGAGCTTTGTGTTCATCCTCATCAGCACTAAATATTAAAATGTCATCTAAATAGACATAACAGAATGGGAGATCACCCAGAATTTCGTGCATGAACCGTTGGAAAGTTTGCGCGGCTCCGCATAGCCCAAAATTTAAATAAGGGAACTCGAATAACCCAAATGGGGTGCAAACTGCTGTTTTCTGCACATGGTCCGGGTGCACAGGAATGTGGAAATAGGCTCGGACAATATCCAATTTTGAAAAAATCTTTTTTCCATACAGGGTGTTAGAAAAATCCTGGATGTGGGGTATGGGGTAGCGATCTGGCACTGTACGAGAATTTAATGCCCTGTAGTCTCCTACGGGACGGATGCTACCTGAGCTTTTTGTTACTACATGAAGAGGAGACGACCATGGGGATTTAGATGGGCGGCAAATGCCTTGGTCCATCATGAATTGAAATTCTTTTTTTACTGAATCGTACAGTTTCGGACTGAGCCTTCTTGGCTTACTATGTACGGGCGGGCCCGTTGTCTCAATATAGTGCATTGTATTATGCTTAACAGAAGTTATGCCAGGTGTCAATTTGGTTAATTCTGGAAATTCTGACAATATTCGATGATATACTGAATCACCAGAAATTAGCTTGACCGAAAAATAGTCTGAAGAATTTGAAACTATCCCGGATTGAGTTAATTTAGTGATATTGTCGATAAGTTTTCTACGTTTAAGATCAATTAAGAGATCAAAATGCTGTAAAAAATCTGCCCCTATTATTGGGACAGGGACATTAGCAATTAAAAATTTCCACGTGAAATTTCGCCGAAGGCCTAAGTCCACATTCATAAGTTTCGAACCATATGTATAAATTTTAGAATTGTTAGCTGCAAATAATTGTAATGAATCAGGTGTAAGGTTTTTCCCATTATTTGTGAGTGGTATGCACGAGACATCAGATCCAGAATCAATTAAAAATTTTAGATGAGATTTTTTGTCGTAAATGTGTAAGCGGCATGATTTTGCGACTGTCGCCGATGTATTTCGATCGACAGCCGCTACTGAGAGTTTTCCTGATCGGTAGTACTAGCATAAGAACAGGGCGAGCGACATTTACGTGCATTTTTTCCAAATCGTGCATGATAAAAACAATAATCTGCATTACGATCACGCGAGCGCCCACGCGAAAAACTGCGGTGTTTGGAAATATTACGATGTCTTGGACCTCTGCTCCTATCGCGAGAAAACCGCTCAACCTGTTTACTCAAAGCGGCGATTTCATTTCGAAGTGCAGCGACCTCGTCTAACGGAGAAGCGCGCTGAGTACTGTCAGCCGCAACCGCAGTAGTCTGCCCAATAGCGAAAACATTGCTCTCAGTTGAAGTACGAACTTCGGAAATTTTATCTGCCATTTTTGCCAAATTGTCTAAAGATTCAGAACTAATAGATAGAATAGTTTGAATTGCAGACGGCAGTCTCTGGAGCCATAAAGTTTTCAGAAAATCGTCATTTATGCATTTACCCTCTAATTCTCGCATCTTACGCAGTAACTGAGAAGGTTTGTCGTCACCCAAATGCATTTCTGAAATAAGCCGCCGGATTTGTTCGTTTTCAGAGGCGGAAAATTCTGTTATTAACCTATTTTTAAGTGCGTCATATTTATTTGATTCTGGGGGAGCAAACAAAATATCAGAAACGGAAGATAAAGTTTCTGGGTCGATAGAAGAAATAAGATGATTGTATTTAGTTAAATCGTTTGTTATTTTAGCGAGCGCGAAATTACTTTCGACCTGGATGAACCATAATTTGATGTTTGTTTTCCAGAGTGGGGGAATTTTTACTGATACATGGGATACTTGTGACGCACCTGAAACACCGTCATTTTCAGTGTCGTTTCCCGTCATAGTAACATGTGATGGGTAAGTGAGGGGATACTAAATGCTAAAATATGTTACTAAATACTACAATATATTACAGATAATGCACACAATTAAAACGATAATAAAAACATAAAAACATGATACCATAAAAAACACTAGGGGGGGGGGGGGAGTCGTACATATCAAGCCGAAATAATTGACCAACCACAGAGTAAAATTAAGGAAATCGATCACATACCTGATGCTCTTGAAATCTGTCGAAAGGAAATCACATGTGCATGTTTTTCACATGTTACTTTATTTAAAATCCTCATTTTCGCGAAATTATTGGAATTTCAAAGAAAAAGTTTATAAAAAGTTAATATTTTAAATCAATTATGGCTGGGCTTCGCATATTTTGGGAGATGAAAAAAGACTGCCGGGTCACCAGTTTGGCGTGCGGTTTCACGCGTGCCAAGAAATTAGATAAATTACTTTAGGAAATAATACATAAGAGATATTAAATAATGCCAGCCTGAAAGTAAAACACTAACAAGTTTAATAAAACAAAAAAGAAAATAAAGTTACATTACATATTGAATTAAGATTAAGCGTTAAATAATAAGAGAACAGCAGCGGCCATTGCCGAACACGAGACAAGCACAGACGAGAGACAAGCGCAGACTGACTGCGATCGACGGAGAACGTTCATCCTCAGTGGAGGTTGCCATAAAAGTCTCATCTCGCCAAGCAGCGATGAAAGTTTATTCAATATGGCTACTTAGCGCTATGTTGGCATAGCAGTCCGCTGCAAGTTAAATAAGATAACGTTACTTCTTAGATATCCCGTCGACCAATTTCGCCAAATTATATAAATCGCCAAATCAATAGTAAAACATTAATAAAAATACAAATAAAACGTCGAATTAATGGTTTTATTGGCCATTATTGGCATTTAATTAATTAATTAATGACAACCATTATTGGCAATTAATCTTACAATTTGGCGACAGTAATTTGGTCGACGGGATAACTAAGAAGTACCAAGATAAATAAGTAAACATTTTAGAAAACGCATAAAAAAAATTAAAAATTGATTTCAGCAGTTACCGTCCATATCCAATAGTACCGTTATTACATGCCACTTTTTAGCTAAAATTTAATTTAAACTACTCTTAAAACTACTGAAATCACATTTCCAGATATTAGCATCCATAGACGGTTATGTATCCAATTCTTTGCGTGACCATGTATATAATTTTATCTATATTCTACAAACATTTCTTAGGAAACTAAATGCAGTTCAGCGTAAAAATGCATAACTCCTTTAAAAACCACCTTTAAGCAATTTACTCTCATACTCAGTAACCCTTACGAATTCTTTTGTGTAGCCCTGCATATGTACTGTAGCATTTATACACACAGTATAGTATGCATAAATGTAGTGAAACATAAAAGCGCATATCATAATTAAAAATGCATTTCTAGCAATCGTTGCTTATGTACAATACTTCTGAGAAAATTTCTTGGCGAGAAAGAAGTTTGCCAACGTATTTTCTGGCAACTTATTTACTGCTTCATACTCACAAGCAATTTTTTCCATATGTATACAATTTGGCATAGATGTCATATTGGCGCGATTTTTTTCCGACGCCAACTTGGCGAAAACATCAACAGCATAAACAATATTCGGGTTACCATTACAAGCAAAATAACGACACTTTGGCGCCAGTTAAGTACCCGGTGCGCGTATGACATCGGCGTCAAAAAAAAAAAATAATCGCGCCAATATGGGCGTATATGACATCTGTACCGACAATTTAATATAAAAAAAGGGTACTTTTCGGTTAGCCGGGCGCCAGTGTTATATTTACATACATATATACATATATATGCACATATATGTAAATATATATATGTACACACATACGCATAAATATATACATACATATGTATATGCATATATATACACATATATGTATGTAAATATAACACTGGCGCCCGGCTAACCGAAAAGTAACAAAAAAAGCTATTTACCCATTTTTATAAAGAAACAGAAGTAATTTTTGCACAGATGTCATATACGCATGGGGGTTGGCGTGATTTTTCTACGACGCCAATTTGGCAGAAATCTCGCTTTCGAATACCAGTTACTTATATATTTTTCAATTATTTGCTATCATTTTGAAAAGGAAATAACTATAAATAAATAAAAGTTTGAATAATAACTATAGAAAAAAGCAGTTTATATAATTAAAAAACAGAAAATAAAAGTAAATAAACAATTTATTAATAAATAAAAAACAATAGCCGGGTTACCATAGCAGGCAAAATAACACCATTTTGGCGCCAGTTAGGTATCCCGGTTCATATCTGAAATCTGCGCCGTAATTTGTATATTAAAAAATTATATATATTTAGAAACGATTTTTTTATGCATATAAGTGCATATATAAACAAAGGTAAAAGTTCTTTAGATTTGTTTTCATAGCTGTTTATATATTTTCGCAACATATCTCACTTTCTGATGTCCGAATCGCGCCAAGCTTTTTTTAAAAATGCGCTATAATGGAAAAGTACTTAAATAAATAATTAACAGAAATAACAAATTATACAATCTAAAACTTTTTATTTCGAGATCAAAGCATTGTTTTTAATTTCGATTAAAAATACATATATCCTTGCATAACTTCAATCGAAATTAGTTTCACAGCTTAATATCTCATTCCATAAACCTAAACAAACACAAGTGATTCATTCATCGTGAAACGTCAAATATATAAATCATTGAGGTAATCATTCACAAAGTAAGTTCTCCAACAATCAATGGGCAATATTCTAATGACGCCATAGTAGGTAAAATGGTGGCGGTATCGTTTGTTTATGGTTTGTAATCACAAAGATTTAATTTTGCAATGTTTCTTAGTTACATTATTTTATTGTCATAATTATGAGCTCAGAACAAAAGCCTATTTTTTCATTATTTAGTTATTAAAGACGGAAAAAAAATCATAAATGCATGATTTGAAAATTTTAAATAATTTTCTTTCTTAATACTAAAAAATAACATCGGGAAGTAACAGCGGGTTTAAGTTAAATAAGTTTAACTGTTTAATTCTGTTGTAATATTCAAAATAACTGTATTTATTAGATTTCAGTACTCAACATCAGGGCCCGATTAAACTTTGAAGTTAGAGGAATTACAATGTCATTTCAGGACCTTTCTTTTGGAGAAGCTTTTCTAAACTCCCTATATACATGGATAATCTTCAGTGTTAGAAATATTATTCCTAGGACTGACATAACACGAGAACGGCCTGCAATTTTACACAAGTTTTTGAAAGCTACTTTATATCAGAAATTTTACAAAAAACTGGCTACTTTTTTGTTATAGCGACCCACACATATTAGGATTATGACAAGTTGCAGCCAATTTCGCCAACGTCGTAACCAAGATCGTGAAGCACACACATATAATACTATATAACACCATTTCATGAAATCGTATACGATAATTTAATAGTTTTTAACCTTACTTCAAGTGTGTTGTTTATTTATTTTTAAGGCTCAACAATCTAAATTGTCCAATATATGAATTTAAAAAATGTAAACAAAGATTGAATAGTCATGACCGCAAAAAGCCTCAAATCTGCATAACACTTGGAACCAAACTGTGCAGATTAGTGGTCTTCTACTGTACACAGTTTTTGATAAATGTGTTTCGTTCTTAAAATGTGTTATTTTCCTCTATCACTGCGGAACAAGCGAGAAAACTCATATTCTTGCACATGAGTTGTATATATCTTTATATCTAAATTTCCGTCATTTTTGACGGGCTACCTTTCTAGTATATATATATCAACCTACAGATCAAATACAGGGCTGTTCAAAAAAATTGGAATACATATTTGGCTATGGATTAATAACATTTCTTATGTACCGAAAAAATACGCAATTTTTAATAAATAAGTATTTTTGTCAAATTTCTAAAAAATTTTATGACTATCTTTCACAGTCTTCTTCCCATTATGTTTCTAATTTTGTTTTTTAAACATGTAAAACAAAAAAACAGCTTGCTGATTGAAACGAAAATCATTTTATCTGAAAAAATTAAAAACATAATATCACTCTCTGCATCGGTATAGTCCCTATCAGCCCACATATCGCATTCTTAACATTGAACCCAGAATCCCCTCCCCCATTCTTGTCCACAGAGAAAGCACCCATGCAGAAGACACAAATTTATCATCTTCCTCTGTTGGATATTTTCCTTTTCCACTTTTTAACCATCTCGCTCCGTAATTGTTTTATCAAAATAGCTACAAAAATTGCGTATTTAACCACTTCGCGACGAGCGTCTTTTAAGAATTTTTATTCTTTCGTCACCGGTTTTTCAAAACAAAAGTTTTTGTCTAATTTAACCGGGAAAATGCTCCGATTAAATAAGGCAAAATTTACAATAAAAAATAACTGGTGGGAATAATCCTGGAGGGTTAATTAGACGGAAAAATGCATCCCCGAGGAAATCTCGGGTTGCGCAAATTTTGCTACTTTTACGTTGCCCGAGGAAATCGCGAGTTGCGCAGCGAGAGAGTTAAAATCAAATATCTTCCTCTTTCGCTTGGTTTATTCAGTCATTTTTTTCCCCTTTCTCTTCACATTTATTACAGGCAATTTTGTTGTGTCCAACAGCGCTTTTTTGTAAAGGGATCCGGTAACCAGTGTCGGTCCTGAAGAAATACGGCCATGGTTGCTTTTTTCATATTGCGAAATGGGACTGGAATTATATCCGAACCATTTAAATTAATTTATTAATTATGAAACTATTTAAATTAATTTATTTTCCTCCCCTTCAAGCAGAGCAACCGAGAGAGGTCCAAATGCCGGCTAGCCGGTATTTAGATCACTCTAGGTAGCCGGTATTCGGACCACTGCTAAGTTTAATTAAAAACCGGTATTACTCATTCATATAATAAAATACCAATAATGTGAGCGCGGTAATTAAGAGCTAAATATGTCTAGAAAATAACTTAATCCCCAATTCAAGCCAATATACGATCCGTATATTTAAAAAAAATGAGAAACACATATCTGAAAAACTTTTGATGTACCAGATTACGTAGATTCGACACCTTTGCATTTACTATTTGTAAATGACACAGACTTCAGCGACGTACTTTTCGTAACTTTCTTCTCTTAATTAAAGTTACAAATTCTGCCTATCACCGGTAGGCTGCGCTGCGCTCAGTTCTCAGAACACCTAGTAGCCGGTATTTGGACCCTAGCCGGTATTTGGACCCTAGCCGGTATTTGGACCTTCTCCTCTACGTATAAAAAGCAGGAACTTATTGAAAATTACTTCATAAAAACTATATTTACACGTGAATTTTAAAAGAGAAAGGCTATTGTAAAATAATTCATTAACATGCGTTAGAAGTCTTAAATAGGAGAAATTACGTCACATTACACTTATTAAATAAAATGAACAAAAAAAAATATTGCAGAACAGTTTAAATTTAAAAAATGCGCGAGACATTTATTTTATATTTTGAGATGATCTTTTGAACTATTTTTGTTAGAACAGTGCAATTTCATTTCTAACAAAAGTATTTTCACGTGAATATTAAAAAAAGAAAGAAAAGAGTGGTGAAAATTACGTCAGATTAAAAACGATACATTTAAAATGTCTTATTTAAAAGAACTTTCTTTTCGCTTTGTTAAAAAATACCGGAAGACAAAGACTCTGTTTACTTAATTCATTTTATATTAGCTTATTTTGAAGTGTTTAACTGATTTTATTTAATAAAGACGAAAACAGCCATTGTATCTTTTAACAGCAGCTGATTTTTCCTTAAAATTCCCCAATCAAAGAGAAATCAATAGAAATCCGTTTATAGGGAGATCGCCACTGTTTTTCAAATTATAATTCAATCTTTCAAAATCTTTTTAAAGCCGATCAAAGTAGCGTGCTTTTAGAGACTGCGGTGTCTGAACGGGGGCTGCCGAGCGTAGCTCGTAGGGGCCCGAGCCCCCTAGTTTTTTAAGAAAATATAACTTATTTTTGAGAAAAATTTGTGAGAAATATATTTTTACAGAAAAAAATCTGGAAAACGTCGGGTTTTTCGCCATTTCAAAATTTCCGGAAATTTTACATCTCTAGGTAAGGGCAAAAACTTTCTACTCTCTTTCTACTCTCAAAACTGTCTTTTTTTTTTGGGGGGGGGGGGGAGTTGTTGTTGTGCGCAACTGATAAGCAGTCGATACATTTTTATTCACACAAATATCTTTTTAGGTGCGTTCGTAATTACAGTCGCGTCTCTGTTTAACGTCGCTCTACTTAACGACGATCTCTATTTAAGGACGATATTTTGCGGTCCCGGCTCTTTTAAGTAAAAAAAATCTCTATTTAAAGACGAAATTGTTTCTATTTAACGACGATTTTCAAGTAATTTTTTTTTCCCGATCGCTTTAAACGTGTTAAACGCGTTAAACGAGGGAACTTCCTTTGATAGAAAACAAGTTTTTTTGCAATTCAGATGAGTACAGATAAAGGAGAAGGGTGTAATGGGCTTTACCCATGTGACGAGGACGTTTAAACAACCAACTTCGGAAATTTAGATCAAATTTATGAAGACAGCGCAAATGAAAATGTAACTTCAGATGCAGAGAATGGTGATGAAGCTGGTGATACTGAAAGCGAAACACCACTTCCTTCTCAGATGCGAATTGTGCTCTGGATTCTTCGGCAGTACATTGTTTCATCTAATATGGAAGATGACTCATTCAACCTTCTTGAGAAACTTGAAGAGCAAGGGTACTAAAAACTAGACACCCATTGAAACAATCTATATTTTTTGATTTAAAAAAACTTAATTTGTTTAATTAAATGTATTATATTTTTATTGTACTGTAAGTAACATTGTTTAATTAAATGTATTATAAATATTTTTATTGTACTGTAATAACATTGTTTAATTAGATGTATTATAAGCACTTTTATTGTCATTTGAGTCATTGTATGCTGTAATGTTGTTCTTGAATGCACTATAATTACATTTCTAAACACTCTATTATATTTAGAACTGTACTGACAGTCCTAAGCCTGTAAACTGTGAAGGGAAATGTTTTTCAAATATTATTTTCCACAGATTCTGTTTAAGGACGATCTCTATTTAAGGACGATTTTTCGAGATTTCTTGAAAGTCGTTAAACAGAGAGCGAACTGTATATAAATACGTAGCACCTATAGTCGTCGTTCAGTCCATCTGTTTGTCCATCCGTCTGTCCGTCTGTCCGCATATAACAGAGCGCAAACTACCCAACCGAATGGTCTGAAATTTTAAATATATAATTGTTGCAAAATTTTGTCGAGCCATTTCAAATTTTATGAAAGTCGGATGTATAGTTTAATTACAGGGGCAGTCAAAGTTTTTCCGTTACATTACGGCCAATGGGAAAAAATATTATAAGTGCATTTTACTGATGTTACAGCCTTCCGAATGGTCTGAAATTTTAAATATATAATTGTTGCAAAATTGTGTCGAGCATTTCAAATTTTATTAAAATCTGATGTATAATTTAATGACAAGGACAGTCAAAAGTTTTCCTTTACATTACGGACCATGGGAAAAAATTATTGCAAGTGCATTTTAATGATATTACAGCCTTTCGAACATAACACTAAAATATACATTCAGTGCAATATGCGGTGCAAAAAATATTTATAAAACTATTTATAGTACGAACGCACCTCATTTGCCACGTTTGGCGAGCAAGTTCCAACTTGTTTAAAATAGCCAATAAGGCCGAAACTTTTTTTGAACCCAGGGCAAACTTGGATTTTAGAGTCCCCCACCCCCCTTCCTCCGCACAATATATTTACAAAGAGAATTTTACTAATTTTCTAATAGCCGACTTATTTTCAAATTTAAAATATGTAATCATAAAAAATGTAATATAGAACTACGTAATCTGCTTTGTCAAATATTGATTCTTTGAAATCTTGAAAACAGAATCGAAAAAAAATCCGCTTTATATAGGATCCTTATGCCATATCATCCTTAGAAAAATCGACAAACAAAATCTTCATTTGGCGCCCTTCGTTCTGGCGCCCGGGGTACCCCCCTCTCCTTTAGTTTTGACACTGAGCGCTAAGTAATCTTGAGAATATGAGAAATGAGATGGTCAGAATAGAGAATGTAAGTGTGATGTCAATAGCAATGCTTTAAAGCAAATACTATTATTGGTAATTATTGATTGGGCTTAAAATGATTATTTAATGCTAATGTTTCTATTTTAGACAAGTCTAACTTGTGTATTTTTCGTTTTCTTTGTCTGACCTGTGATGTCTGATACATAATAAAATATGAAATTCTTTAGGGGATAGGGGCAGTTGTCCAGGTTCGGACTAGCCCATCGGCCCGAGGACCAGTGCACCCTCGTCCAGGAAAAGTATCATTAATTCTAAAATGTTTGCGGGGAAAGTCAACAATCAGTTGGCGTTTTTAATTAAAACAGGATCAATTAATTAGAACATTCTATTATTATTACCACAGTTTTACCGGTAGACCCAGCTTTCGGTCAATTAGCAAGTTTTATCCCATATAACATTTTTAGGTTGCAGAAAATTTGCAGCAGTTTTCCTTTGAAAACCTGCAAAGTTGCTGCAAGCTCAGCATGACAAAACTGAAAATTCATTACAAGACTGCAGCAAGATAACGCAAACGCCGAAATCACCACACTTTGAACTTGCAGATAAGTTGTCGTGCAAGTTAAATTCATGCTGTATCAAATTTATTGCAAATTAATAGCAAACAACTAATCAAAAATACTGCAAAATAGTAATCTTTCCATGCCACACAATCTATTTACAAATGTTACACTATAAGTTTAACCCCTTCGAAGGGGTCCATAAACCTGATCTGGTCTATTGATGCAAACGCACCGTCAGGAGGTGCATGCATCGTTCTTATCACCATAAACAAGTTAAGGTAATATCTGTACTTTACAATTCAAGCCTTTTTTGGTAATTGATAAGAATAGCGTTTAAAAAAAATCCCTGCCGGCTCGGGCCTACAGGCGGAGGTAGATTTCGAAGTTAAGTACTAAATTCACCAACAAAACTTAAATCAAGATCTTCACTAAGAATGAGCTATAGAGAGCTAAACATTTTGTGAAAATTCTAATATACACGAAAACATACACGTATGTATATGGAATAGGTTTGAAAAATAGCTAAATCAAATTCAGAGAACCTCCAGAGTGTTGAAATAAGCTAATATTTCCATTGTCGGGTTTTCATCATGTTTTAATACGTTTCTTCAAACTCACATGACGTTACATATTCACCTGCTGAGGTCCGTTTTATTTCCAATTCGATGCAATATATATATTTTTTTAATTCGTCAAACTATTTATTTCATTTTGAGTTTTCATGCGGAAATCTTGCTCTAGAAAACTTATGACGTAATATTCAATTTGTTTCAATTATTCAAACTATTTATTTAATTTAATTTTTCACATGAAACCTTGCAATAGAAAAGCAATTGTTGTGGTAAGAATTTTATTGCTTTTTTTTTAATTGTTGGCAACTGCTATAACGAAAAATATTTCTTTTTCCCTGTCATTGTTGTGTAAGAGCTGGTTTTATCAGAATCATGTTAAGGTGGTATTCAAAATTTTGAACCCTCCCCATTTCCATTCCCTTGGGCCGATTTTGCCCATTTTCAATCCCCGCCGAGATATTGACCATCTCAAAGTTGTTGGCGAGTTTGAAGACGATCCGTGCATAATTGCGACTTTTATCGTGCGGACAAAATTTAGTACATACATACATATATATATATATATATATATATATATATATATATATATATATATATATAAACTTTTTAGGTGGGGGTGGTTTTGTGTTCCTGGGGTCCTATAATGAAAAGTTATGAAGGAATTTTTCAAAAGTCGCACAATGGTAACGACTGCAATAGGTAATATTTCTTACGAAATATACCTAAAAGCAGTGCCAACCGAATAAAAGTTCTGCAATTTCTTCGTACGTGCTGATTGTCTTTCTCTCAACAGAGGAATGTTTTGCTTTCGTCACTTTCAGGAATGAAAGACAGTCTTTCCATCAGTTTCACAATAAACTACTCATGCAAGTGGGTGATGGTATACCTTACGGGAGATTTTCTCAATTCAAATTTGTCACGGCAAGATAATATCAGAAAAAACAAACTTGCTGCTAATGTTCATACTATCTGGGATCTCTTAGTCCAACGTTCAGCCAACCGTTGCTCAGACGGAATTATCTGCGATAATTTTCAGAGTTTTATCAAAATTTTCCTGGGTCTCCGGTTATTCCAAGTGTGGGCTAACAACATACTGTCTAGACAGTGGCGTAACTAGGATTTGTGACAGACAGAGTGAGTGTTTGTCACCCCTCAAAGTCTTTATTTTTTATACTCTGTCAGTCTATTCGGAAGTAATTAAAAATTTATTCGTATCATATAAGCACAGGGGCGGCGCCAGAACTTGCCCGACGGGGGGGCATGGTATCCCCGACAGGGGGGCCGAATTAGTCCCTGCGCACCCGACCCGAATCCGAAAATTACATTTGAAGTCAACCCGCAACCCGATCCGAACCCGACATATTTCAATCTGCATCCGGCCCGAACCCAAAATACTTTAACCCGCAATCCGAACAGAATCCGAAATGAAAGGAAAGTAAATAAAGTTTTAATGCAAATGTGAAAAGTAATCTATAATTAAATCTCTAATACCAATTTTATGTTTTCCATAGAAAAATGGACAAATCTGTATTCTTTAATATTCGAATATAGTAAAATGAATAGCAGACACCTTGTTAGATGGAGTAGTGCATCGGGTCGGTGTCGGGCTGTACTTAATTTTCCTTTTTCGGGTCGGGATGACTCCATCTTTCTTTCTCTTGGTCGGGTTCATCCTAGAATATTTCTTGCTGTTCATATTTATGCTTTTTGCAAGTTGGTTTTTTAGGATTTTCAGAAAAAAAAAAATAATGTTTGAGCAGAACTGTGTTTTAAATGAAAATAAATATCTATATGAATATGAATGAATATATATTCAATTTACTGCATCAGATATAAAATGTATATAAGAAATGTGATCATAGGTTATTCTCTCTATAAGAACCATTTTTTTTTTTTTCGCATATAAAAAATATTACCATCATTTCTTTTCTGATAAACAGAAATATGTATGTATCGTATTTGTGATAGTTTTTGCTCACATGCACATGTTATATGTATGTAGATTGGGAGGTGACCACTAAAGTATAAGCGTACGAATATATAAGTGTAGGAATTGAAAAACTGTTCACTAAATAGACGTGTCAGCTTTTTCGGGAGTGTCCATTGTGGAAATCTTATTACATATAGATTTTTAACCAGAAAAAATATTTTGGAGATTATTTTGAAAAATCGGATCAACCCGAACCGGACCCGCAAGAGTCAAAACCCAACTCGAACCCGACCCGCAGCAAAAAAGTAGAAGTCAACCCGACCTCGACCCACAACAAAAAAAATATAGCTCCAACCCGGGGTCGAGTCGGGTCGGATGCGAGTAAAAGCGGGTTACCCGACCCGATGCAGAACTCTAGGCCGATTTCGTATTATAGATTAAAAAAGTCTCCCCGAGCCCGGGCCTGTCTCGAAGCCCGAGTTCGGTAAAATTTTCGTTCATTAAGCTCGGTCAGGGCTTAATTTTTATCTCAAGACTCGGTTCGGGCTGAGACTCAATTTTATTTTTTTAAATGTTGGGCCGGGTAGGAATTTCATTCTTCCAGGGACAAGTCTGGGTCTTGAATTTTTTCTCTAGATTCGGGCCAGATCGGCACTGTATTTTATTCTTTCGGGGCCGTATAGGATAATTTTTTTCTCACGAGTAATGTCCCGGTAACGTTCCTCCGTTATTAGCAGAGAAAATGGACGAGTTTGTTTCTTGTTCTTTCTTTTTTGTTTGCGTTTTTTAAATAAAAGGCGGGGTATTTGGTTAATTTCTAGAGAAATTAATGAAATCCCAGCAATTTCTGAAGAAATTAATCAAATCCCCTGGGCCAAAAATGCGAAAAAAGCAGACAGACCGTGCCGGCATGGTATGCGTGTGACAGGAAATGCGCAAGTATTTAGCTTTTATAACGGGCCGGGCAAACAATAGTTCAGCTTGATACTATGTTAATTTAAGCAATAACATAAAAAACACTCTTTGTTTACCCATTCAATTTATAAAAATACTTGCCAAACACTTTTTAATAAAGGTTAAAGTGAGCAGATGTATTTTACCATGTCTTATCTCTTCTTGAACCTTATTTCGTATAGGCGCCTAAAGATTGTGGTCAATCGAATAAACATTAAACAGAAGAGCACTTGAGTTCTAAGACAATTTATAAGGTATTCGGTAACATCCGGCTGTTCTGACGACTGTGGCTGACTTGTGATTGAATTCTCTCGTATCAGACTAAAGAATGAAATTTTAATTTAGAATAAAGGCCGAAACTAGCCTTTTTTGCACCCGGGGCAAGCATGGATTTTGGCGCTCCCCCCCCCCCCCCCTCTTCCGCAAAGTATATTTACAAAGAGAATTTTACTAATTTTCTAATAGCCGATTTATTTTAAAATTTAAAATATGTAATACTGAACTATGTAATCTACAATGGCGGATCCAAGGGGGAGGTCACGGGGGTCATGACTCCCCTCTGAACACCAACAAAAATATTCTAAAGATCATTTATAATATGAAATATACAGTAGAGTCCCGATTATCCGAATCCCGCTTAACCAAGTCCTGCTTAAATGAGTTTCCGCTTTCACCGAGTTATTTTCTTCTGATGGACTGATGGCTTCTATTATTATGAAACAGCCATTATAAATGAAGTGTTAGGTGAAGATGAAAGAGCAGTTGTAAAAAGTTAGAACTCTGATTTTTCTGGTCAGAATGGAATAAAAAAAATGGTCATAATTTTTTTTTTTTTTTTTTTTGACAAAAAAAAAAAAAAAAAAAAAAAAAAAAAAATGGCCATTTTTTTTCTTTCCATTCTGACCAGAAAATCAGGGTTCTAACTTTTTACGACTGCTCTTTCATCTTCACCTAACACTTAATTTATAATGGCTGCTTCATAATAATAGAATCCATCAGTCCATCAGAAGAAAATGATCCATTCCAAAGGTATAATCCTTCATTTGGCGCCCCTTCGTTCTGGCGCCCGGGGCACATGCCCCCTCTGCCCTCCCTTAGTTTCGGCCCTGATACTCATAAAAATTTGATGTAATTTGGGCATGGTGAAAAAGCGGAACATTTAACATCCGGCGTAGTTGTTCCGCGGGACGAATCCCGGGATCCCTGAAAATCGGGACATTCCGCTTAAATCTGAACATCTGGTAACATTAAGTTCACACTACAATAATTTATAAGGTTCATAAGCTTTTTGCAATTCGGGTTGCTGGGTCCCAAACAAGTTTGACCCCAAGTACGTATCAGATGAAAAGAAATACAAATTTGAATATGAATGAGAATGCAATCAGTTTACTGCATGAGAAATAAAATGGTAAGAAGTGTCATAATAGATATCATTTCTTTAAGAAACATTTTTTCTTCTTTCGAAATTTGGAAAATATTATCAACTTTTCGCTTTTCAGACATACAATAACATATGCATCATATTTGTGATAGTTTATGCACACCTACACGTTACATGTTTGTAGATTGGGAGGTATCCACTATTCAAAGAGGTATAAGCGTACAAATATTAAAGTGTTAGGAATTGAAAAAGTGTTCACTAAATAGAGATGTCCGTTTTTCGGGATTGCACATTTAGGAGGTCTTACTGTATATAAATTTGTAACCTGAAAAATATTTTGGACATTCTTTTGAATAATCTGGTCAACCAAAACCCGACCTGCAAAAGTTAAGACCTAACCCGAACCCGAAACAATGAAAGTCAACACGACAAGTTGGGAAAAAGTAAGTCATCCCAACTCGAACCCGACCCGCAACAAAAATATATTACCAACCCGACCCGAACCGATGGTCGAATCGGGTGCGGATAAAATTGGATAATCCTACCTGATGCAGGACTCTAGTAGATGTTTGCATGGGCCTCGATTTCCAGGCCCGAGAATGGCGGAATATCCCGGTGATTTGAAGAGCTTTTTCTCTTATTTTAAGAAATTTTTTTCTTTTCACCGAAAAATTTTAGAAAATCTTGTGCATCTTGTTCATGAATTTTACTTATTTTTAGATAAAAGGGATTTATAAATTCCGTTTCTAAAACGTAAAAATACTAGGCAGCAGAGCTGCCGGAACACCCATGTAAATTGACGATCATGCTGCTTTATGTGTGAGTATTTCAGGTAGTTACTTGTTTTCTGTATTTTGAGGGGAAATAGGCAAATCAAAACGGAATTTTTCATGTTTAAATGAAATATAATCAAGGGAAAAAATTGTTCAATTCACAGATTATTTTAAGGATCAATTCACGGATTATTACTACAGAGTCCTGCGTAGTTTGGGTTATACCCGACCCGAACCCGGAAATTCTGTGTCCATTCAACATGAACCAGTTAAAAAAAAAAAAAAAAAAGTCGACCCGATCCCGGCAAACATCGACCCAAAACGACAGGATTCAACCCGAACCCAATACTAGCACAAAATGAAAAAAATATATACATATTGTAATGGAATAATGGAAAAGTAGTCTACAATTATATCTCTAGCATCAATTATATTGTTTATGTAGAAAAAACAATATATCTGTATATGTACTCGTTGATACTCAAATAATATAGTTTTTCCTTTTAAAATATATTGAGAAATCGGGTAGAATCGAACCCATCCGCCAGAAAAAAATTAAAGTGAATCCAACTCGAAAAATAGAAGCCCCTCTCAACCGCCGCGGCGAGCGGCCCCTATTCGTCCGCAGCCTTTTATTCTTCCACTTATTCCGACTCTTTTGCGAAAGCAAGGTTCGTAGGTCCCCAGCCACGTCCCGAGTGAAAGACACTCTAGCGAAAGCCAATTTGAGAAAAAAAAGGAAAATCAAAAATTGAAACCGGACAAATTTAAAAGAGAAATTACACAAATTAAAGACACCGAAAAGCGGGAGGGTAGGGCCCGGGGCGATGAAGCTACCAAACGATTCCCAGCTACTTCGAGCTCTTTATTAGTCTCGGTCGGCGGTTGGGTCAACTGCCGCGGCGAGCGGCCTCTCTTCATCTGCAGCCCTTTATTCTTCCACTTATTCCGACTCTTTTGCGGAAGCTAGGTTCTTAGGTCCCCGGCCACGTCCCGAGTAAAAGACACTCTAGCGAAAGCCAGGTTGAAAAAAGAGCCCATCAGAAAAAGTATTCTCTCCGGATCCGACTCAAACCACCAGCCGGGTTGAGTTTAGTTTGCCCAACACGATGCGGGACTCTACCCGAAACGCGATCTGAGCCAGACAAAAATTTTCATCCACCGCATTTCGACCTGAACCCGAAATACTCGAACCTCAATCAAACCCCAATTCTAAATGATGAAAAGAAAAAATACCTGTATATATATCCATATTGTAATGCAACTATGTAAAAAGTAGTCTACAATTATACTTCTAGTATCAATTTTAACTTTTAAGTGAAAAATTCAATATACATATATTCGTTAATATTCACATATATAAGTTTTTCTTCTTAAAATGAATTTTGTAAATACTTTTGACAGATCGATTCATCTCGAATCAAGAACCGTAAGAGTCATCACCCAATCCGAACCTGAAACAGTTAAAGTTAACCAGACTCGAATACATTTGCCATCCAACTCGACCCCGACAAAATAATTTTCGCCCTCCGTATTCTTAACCGAGCCCGAAATACTTCGAACTTCAAACTAAGCCAACCGTAAATCCACAATGAGTAAAAATTGATCCACAATGTAATGTTATTTATAAAAAAATAGCATATGATCATAATTTCAGAATAAATTTTACCTTTTATATTGCAAAATAAACATATAAAGAGTCATCCATGTATCAAATATGTAGATTTTTATCTGAAGGAATTTGGACTTTTTTTCTTTTCGAAAAATTGGGTTCACCTGAATCCAACCTCCGAGAATCACAATTCAATCTAGAAAGCGACTCATACCCGGAAGAATTTGTTTAGTCAATCCGACTTGCAAAGAAGAAAAAATGAGCTCCAACTCGAGCCAACCCGACCGGGCCGAAATTCAAGTCAAAATATTTTCCCCGACGACATTGAATTTTGACCCCGACGGGGGGGCCAGGTATGCCCGACGGGGGGGCATATGCCCCCCCGGTCCCCCCTCTGGCGCCGCCCTTGTATAAGCAACTATTTTAACATTGGGAAAAAATTCGATTTAAGATTCGAAACATTTAAATAAAAAAAACGCATGAAAATTCAACGTATGAAAGGTGCTTTACTTTATATTTCATTTTTAATTAATGTGTCTATTATAAAAGCTTTAGGTATCGCAGAAATTTTAGACCACATTCGTTTGTATTGAGTTTTTCCTTTCTAAAAGCAATTTCTTTTCTAATACCAGCAAATAAAAAATATTTTTAAGGTAAATTTTATCGCTAACATCGTTTAAAATACGTATTTATATTTTCCGTCAATCGAAATCTTGTACGCATAATGCATATACAAATAATTTTATTTCCATTCTACATCAAAAGGCGAGCTAAATAAGGTAATCCTAAATCAAAGCGCTTTGTCGGAAAGTTCTCTTCCCATTCCTCCGCTCACAAAATTGATGAAATGAATTTTTCTGACCATACTTAACTCATACGCGACATTCGCCTTCTCCTGATGGTTGAATATTACAATGATTGTGAGCATGAGGTCTATTAGTTTACAACCTAAGGCTCGGTTTAGATACTAGTTCTGCCATACTTCTATACTTTTCCAGGAAACCTTTTTTTCTGCACCTTTCTGCGGTTTATTCACAAAAGGATGCGGAGAATCAACAGTGGGTCGGGAGGGAAGAAGATTAGTTCAACTTGAAGGAAAGGTTCCCCTCTTGCAGGACGTCCGTCAATTTCCTTTTAAAGCCATTAAAGATGAAAAACACCGCGTGGCTACAAGAAAAGATGCCGACACAGAAAATAGTTGAATGATTACGTCTATCTGGACCTTAGAGTATACGCTTTCCCTGAATTCACTGGTGCAATCACAATACTATAGATAATATTGTCTGTAGGTGCAATCTCTTTCGAAAAAAGATCAAAAGAACCCAAGGCAAGAAATGACCAAATCATCTTATTTACCTTTTGTCCTCCCACTTAAGAAACCACAGGTGACTCGTCACTCGCCCCATTGTCTGCATAAGTCAATACGGTGCCTATATGTAGAAGAAAATTCTTTCTTTTAAAGTTTGTTTTTGCAAGCCATTTCTTCGATAGGTAGGATTTTGTTCATTAGTACATACAGTCGAGTCCCTGTATAACGAAGTCCATTGTTCCAGTAAAAAATTCGTTATATAGAGAATGAGTAAAAATTCCTATTTAATGTGTAAATTTTGAACAAAAATTATTTTTGAGGTGTTTAATTAAGAATTTCAAATGTTTAACTATAAATATTAACCTAATATTGTATTCCTAATTATTTAAACAGTTTCAAAAAGAGAAAAGACATTTATTTGAAAGCATAATCACATAAGGAAGTCACATAAGGAAAACTTACATTAATTTTAGACGAAGAAATCTGTAATTTTTCGCTGTTTTAATTTCAAAATTGTTACACTCTCGAAAAAAATTTTGTACTTTAGCAAGGAATGAAAAATTGTATCGGGAACATCTTCCGTTGCACATAAAGAACAAGGAGATTCAAGGTAGAAAAGTAAGATAAAAAAAACTCAGCACTGAACGATAAATGAGGAACCAGTGATGGAAAACTGATTTCATGCGATTTGGAAGCTTTTTTAAAACTGAATAAATAAAGAACATTTTATGAAAAAATTCGTTATATGGAGATAGATATTTCGCTATATGGAGACTGTTTTTAATGAGATCATGGGAAAAGGGGGCCGTTCCTACTAAAAATTCGTTATATAGAGAAATTCGATGTATGGAGTTTCGTTATAGAGAGACTCGACTGTATTTAATTTAGACACCCCATTATGTGTAAAATTTTAGATTATCCAACAAATGAAAATTAACTTTGTTGCATGGTGTGCTAGAAATTTCATTTTACGTCAGAGTTATTTTCCAAAATCTTATAAGATTATGTATATATTTTTTGCGAATAAAGATCGGGTGTCACCCCTGGAGTGACAGCAGGGTCGGACCCTCCCCCCCTTACCTACGCTACTGTGTCTAGATTTAACATTAAGAAAGACTGAGTGCCGCAGGATAGTGTCTTGAATTAACATTACTGCTCTATTTGTAGTGAAAATAAATATTTTGAAACGCGTACACTGGTGGATGTCTTTATTTTAATGACTTAAAAATTTCATGTCAGGGTTAAAAAATGCGACCAACGTCAACTACAAAATCTGTTTATAAGCCTTTGAGGGGCGGTGGGATATATTATATCCCACCTAATTTTAATCAAGATTTGCACCAGAAAATTTTAATGAAATTTTACTTTTATAACTTTGGTGGGGAAGAAAGGGTGAAAAACTGCTATTCTTTATTTTGAAATAATTTTTATCGAAAATTCTGGTGTGATCTCAACATTACAGAAACACAATTAATTGCCCCTAAAAGGATTAAATGGAATATCAAACATGGTTTTAAATTTTCTCTAGACAAACCAGCTGTACATTTTTGTAGACGAAGATATTTTCATTCGGTACTAGAGATTTCCGTTGGCTCTCTACAGATCTTTCTAGTTGACACGGCTCATTTTTTGGCTGTTTGGGGCTATGCATATATAACGTTATCAACTTTTTGATAATTTTGGATCCCCTCCCTCCCCCCTTACGATATCATACGTTATCATACCTTGAATTCCCCCCCCCCCCTTTAATGATATCGTTATCAATGTCTAAAAGTCAAATTTTCCTTTTTGGATTTTTATTTTATTTTATTTTATTTGAAGTGATATACAGTGAAACCTCCTTGAACGGCCACCTCTAAACAACGAAAACCTCCGAACACCGGCCACATGTTGATGGAACCAAACGCGTTCCATAGCATTAACATTAGTTCGAATCTCTAAATAAGAAATTCTGAACAACGGCCACTCAAAAGTCACTAGAAATTTTTTTTACAGCTCCTGGTACAATTTCATATTTATTTGCAAACCGAAATGTGAAGCAGATCAAACAAAATTTACTTGATATGTGAACAAACAGAAAATGAAGACAATAATAATTGGGAAAATTTATATAATATTCTTAGAACGGCAGACATAACTAACATAAAGGCCAGCTTGTTTGTATCTCTGGTAAAATATTTGGCAGTTACTGCCACATTTGATTTCATACTGCAAATGGTGGAAGATAGAAAAGAGGAAGAGGAAATAGATAACAGAATCACCCAAAATTTCCAGTATTAACACATATACTGAAGATTTGAAGAACCTTCGTGAAATCCAAAATTTCTCATTAAATCATAATGATGACGAGTTGTATAGCAAATCAAGTCATATTTTTTTTCTTTGGAAAAAGACATTTGCAGCAAAAAATCAAAGCAACTACAAATCACTGATTTTCTTATTATATTAAAAGAATGATGATTAATTAAAAAGACTACGTGTATTTCTATTTAAATTTATGTAATTTTGATATTTTTTAAATGAAACCTCTGAATAATACATACCTCTGAAGAGCGGTCACTTTTCACCAGTCCCACGGGTAATCGTTATTCAGAGGTTACACTGTATATATATGTTACTGTGAAAGACCGAAATCTGGAGAATGTCGACTTTCACCGGTGAATGTCAACATTCACATAGTCGCTTGGTGTATGTCTGAAATATTTGTTAAATATCCTTATTTCTGACTTACACCGGTGAAAGTCGACATTCACCATACAATAATGGTGAATGTTGAATATGTCGGAAATTTGCATTTACTTCTCCGTGTTTCAGGCTCGATCATTAATTTTTAAATCATAAAAACATTTTAATCGTCTGTAATCCAAAGGTATGCTGCACGCATATTCACAATGCCTACTCGGTTCGGATTCGACACAGGTATCTCCGTATATTTTTCTGGTATGAAATTTTGAATATTCTGAAACACATATACAGACGATTGCTATTTTACACAAGCTTTGAATTATTATTTAACCGGTTGAGTGCGGAGCAGCGCGATAGCGCTCCTCCTGTTATGTGCCAAAATTTCAGGAAGCGCGATAGCGCTACTCTTGTTATGTGCCACAATTGCGGGAAGCGCGATAACGCTCATTTTAGTTTATGCTAAAACTCGAAGACGGTGATAGTGCTGCTATTTGTTGTCTCAGTGTGGTCTGCATTTAAGTTGGTTTCACTAGCGAAGCGTGCGATTTCTGTATATATCGTAGGCTTACAAGTAATTTTTTACTTTAATTTTTTTTCTATGTTAAACTCGTATCTTTTCTGGACATTTTGATATAATTGTTTCCTTGAAATTCCCTTTAGAACAGAAGTTATGGCTTTTAGAATTATACCTGTGTAATAGCTGAAGCGGGGTTTCGAAAACTTTGAAGTCATTTTTCTCGAAATGACGTTTTTGGGCATAGTGCACACGATATCTCAAAAACTCCTGATTTTTTTCATGACATTTTCAAAACATGTGTTTCTTATTAGTCTGTATAAACTGAACCTAAAATTTCCTTTTTACTGGTCAAAAAATATTTTTTTAAGTGATTATACTGTTGAAATTTTCTAAATTTTGCATTAGCTAAATACAACTTTGTATTAAAAATATAAAAATGCTTTAAATACAAATTTATTTAGGTTCAGGGTAATCATTATAATCTGAAGTATAGGCACCAAAATTTTCGTTCTAGTTGCAATATTTATTTCGTAATCGTGCACGTAATCTATTATTCCAATTTTCTGCATCTTTCATCTCAGTAAAAATTGTCTCTTAAAATCAAATACATTTTAAGATATTAAATGTTGAAAATGGTCTCTTTTTTTCTTTTTTTCCAATTTTAAGAGTCCTGAGACCTGAATTTATTTCGTATTATAGTATTATTTTGTCTTAACAAGTAGTTTTGTTATTATCTCCATGTAATAATGATAAAATAGTAATGTATCCAATTCTAGTAATGTATCCATTATACATTCAATTCTCTCTCTCTCTTTTTTTTTTTTTTTTTTTTTTTTTTTACAATATAGAAATAGTTTACTTAAGTTTTATAAATTTTACACATTTAATGGAGTGCTTGTGTTTCTGTTTTCTTTCTTTTTTTTTTTTTAATAACCACTGTTTCCTCCTAATAGTATTTTTGCCATAAGAATTCTGATAACAAATAAGGCAAAGATTACTATTTGTTAATAAATATTATAAAAATCTAGAAACGTAATTATCCGAAAAAACAGTTTCAGGTATATTGGTTATATTGGCCAATATTTTTAGTCATCGCTAACAGAGTTGGCAATTTAGCGGAAATTCTGGATTCAAAATATCTACCACTTTTTTTTTTTAAATGGCAATTTTCATTATATTTATTCAATGAAAGTCTGCCATTAAACAAAGCGAAAATTATTATTAAAAAATTCAGGTATTTTTTTAATATAAAATTACTCTTAGTTTTCAATACTAATCGCTAACATTTGAACTCAAATACAAATATTGATAAAATATTAGATTTATTTTGGAAATATTTGTAGTGAAACGTGAATGATGCATAAAGGTTGCTGTACATTATAATAATCTCTAACAAAAAGCCAATATTGTAAAAATACTTACTCTATGTTGGAAATATTAATAGTGAAATCGCAAAACATTTTTGAAAGCACTGCACAAATATGTACAGTCGTGGAAAAAAAAAAGTAAACACCCCATACTAACTCCTCAACAAATTATCGTAGACGAAAGTTACTGGTACCGAACGATTGGAAATAAAGTCTACTTTTAAATGATGTATATAAAATTTACTTAGGGGGTCATCTACATATTAAAACGAATCCAAACTTCATTTTTTTTCAATGGCAATACCCAATTTTAACGAAATATTTCAAATCTTCGGTTCAAACTATGCCTAGACACCAAATTTCAAGTCATTTGAATGATAAGTTTTTGAATTATAAACATTCAAAATTGAGTTCTTCTAATGTTAAATTACATTTTCATATTTTTATTTATATCTCCTGAAATTATGCTCCTAATGTGCAATTTTTTTTTGTAGCAATAATACTAATATACCCAAACATAAATACGCTGAATTTACAATTTTTATAATTTTATGATATGAATTATGAATTATGAAACTAATATTCGAAAAAATTATGAATTGCAACCTACAATTTTTTTGATGGATTTAGATTTATTAAGGTCTGCTTTATGGAAAACCAAAATTTCACACTTTTCTTCCAAGTAGTTTTCAAATTATGCTTAAAAAACGGCAAAATGATGGTTTAAGGGGCCGTCTATGATGGAAGTGAGTAGATATTTTGAAATTTATTCTGCTGTACTGTAATCTAACAGGCTTCATTGACTCCTTGAGTGGCGCTTAAGGTGCCTTGATCAAGTAAGGGGCTCTCTCGGTTAATAATCGAGTACGGAACTTCAATTTGGATACAGCCCTTAAAATACGCTCGTTTTAAAATAATTAATTTCTCGGAAACTTGTGGTACGAATTGCATAAAAATTCGTTTTTAGGCTAATTGAAGAGAGTAGAATTCATTTATGCTGTCAGAATTGTGTACTGCTATTGAAAAAAACAAAGTTGTGGTTCGTTTTAATATGTAGATGGCCCCCTAAGGAAATTTTATATACATAATTTAAAAGTAGACTTTGTTTCCAATCGTTCGGTACCAATGACTTTCTTCTACGATAATTTTTTGAGGAGTTAGCAGGGGGTGTCGGTGTTTACTTTTTTTTTTCCACGACTGTACAAACTGTAAGTTGAAACATTTGGCTGAAAACAAGTTTTATTTTTATAAGTTTTATTTTATCTCATAGAAAGTAATAAAATATGTAAATTTTATTAACTTAAGCGAAAATTTTGCACATTAGGGAAAAAAATGAATGTAACGGATAATGAAGTCAAAGGCATTTAATCATATGTTTTAATGTTGGCTTCAGCCATAGCTTTTCACACTTTCACATGTATAATATTATTAGAATTATAATACTATCATTACTAGTTGGAGATAATAACAAGACTAATGTTTAAGGCAAAATGATATTAAATGAAAAGACGTGTTCTCTTAACAGCTTGAGGGGCGGTGGAATATATTATATCCCACCTAATTTTAATCAAGATTTGCACCAGAAACATGTAATTACACATTTATTTTATAACTTTGATGGAAAGAAGTTGTAAAATAGCTTTTCCTTATTTGGAATTTTTTTTTTTTTTTTTTTTTTTTTTTTTTTGTATAATACGGTGTGAAATCAACATTACGGAAACACAATTATTTGTCCCTGAAAGGGGACCCTTATTATTACGAATTATTTGTCCCTTAATGGGACACTTCATCCCGAACGTGTCAAATAACAATTTCATTATTCCATGAATAGCGATCGGCTTCATATCATAAGTACTTCAGAATATTCAATATTTAATACCAGAAAAATAAACTGAGAAATACATGTGTCCAATCCGAACCGATTAAGTAGTGTGAATATGCGCGCTGCACTTAGTTTTAGCAGAAAACCCTTCAGAAAGTATTTTAGAGTAGTGTTCCTGAAAAAATGAAAAATAAAAACAATTGTTTTCTCCTTTTCTCTCAATTAATGTATTTAATTTTTCAAAAAAAAAAAATAAAAAAATAAATAAAATTTAAGAAAACGTTGCGTGCACCATCAAACCTAGCATAAAACTGACAAAGCTGACTGATTCGCAGTAGAACAAAGAATTTGGCGACAAACTGTAGCCTCTCTGTTATACACCGCTCCTCTTTTCGACCTCCACCAGACCATATGTGTGATTGTCGACATTCACCGGTGATAGTCCGAATGTACAAGAATGTAATCAAATTTTCGGTCTTTCACCGACGTTTTTGGTATATGTTCACATTCACCGGTGAAAGTCGACATTGTCCAATTTCGGTCTTTCACAGTAACACACACACATATATATATATATATATATATATATTGTTATACATTTATTTTTTCCAAACTTTTTTCATTCAAATGAAGAGAAATCAATTAAATATCACTTTGTATATGAATTTATATCAAATAACGCTTAAAAGAAATAGCTACTATTTAAAAGTATTTAATAATAACTTTTTTGTTACATAATGTATGAGTAGTAGGAAAACGACAGTTCTGGCTCAGGAGGGGGATGGGGGATCGTCCCTCCTCCGGTCGCTCCTCCCATACCCCCTCCGGCCCCGTCCCCCATCCCGCACCCTCATACCGAGCCCCCTCCGGTCCCGCACCTCTCCACCACCGCCCCGTAGCGGGAAAAAATAAATTTCTGCTCTAACATGAGGGTTGAACGACCCTCTATTCAATTATCACCAATCACCTCTCAACACAGTCAATACCTCTCTTTAACAGACATTCCCTCCCCAAAACGGACATTCCCTCCCTAAAACGGACATTACCTCTCTAAACGACCATTTTTAGAACTATGTAAAACAATGTTTTTCGAAATTATTTTTTAAAATGATTTTAAACGGTGAAGTGATCAGTGCTTTATGTGCTTTCAATTATCACACTATTATGTGTGAATTATTTTTGTGTGAATGTATGTAATTATTATTATGTGCTTGTGTATTGATGTGTATTGTCTTTTTAGTTGTTTATATTTTTACTAAAGTTGATAGACTAGCGGTGGATTTTATTTTTAATTTTAACGATAGCGAGAATTTTCCCCTGTGAGACTTTATTATGGAGAAAAGTTATCAAGATCCAAGGCAAATTGCTAGTTTTGTAGGAGTGGACGCTCTTCATCGGGCAGCTCAAGACAAGATATCTAAGAAAAAAATTAAATCTTGGTTGGAAGGAGTTGATGCTTACACTCTTCATAAATCTGTACGTAGAAAATTTCAAACAAATCGGGTGATTGTATATTCTATAGATCAGCAGTGGCAAGCAGATTTAGTAGATCTATCTTCTTTACAGAAATTTAATGACGGGTTTCGATACATTTTAACTTGCATCGATATTTTTTCTAAATATGCATGGGCTTATCCTTTGAAATCGAAACGTGCCGAAGATATAGTAGCAGTGTTTGAATCCATTTTCGCAACACGAAAACCAAAGTATTTGAATACTGATGCGGGTAAAGAATTTTTAAATTCCCGTTTACAGAAGTTTCTAAAACAACAAGGCGTTCGATTCTTTAGAACTTTTAACAACACGAAAGTTTGTGTAGTGGAAAGATTTAACCGCACCCTGAAAACTAAAATGTGAAAATATTTTACAGCACATCACACCTATAGATATATTGACGTGTTGGATCAATTTTTAGATAGCTATAATCACACCTACCACACCACTATTAAGAGAACACCAAGTGAAGTGAATAAGGATAATGAAAGCGAAGTGTGGTTTTCTATTTACGGAGATATGTCTAAGTTGAAAAGAAAACCTTGCGTTTTTAATTCAGGAGACTTAGTACGTGTTTCTAAACATAAAATGACTTTCGAAAAAGGATATGAAACAAATTGGACAGAAGAACTGTTTTTAGTGACAGAGTGTGTAACGAGAATTCCACCAGTTTACAGAATCAAAGATTTGTTAGACGAACCTATTGAAGGAACTTTTTATGCAGAAGAATTACAAAATGTTCAACCTAAAAACCATTTTGATATTGAAAAAATAGTGAAAAAACGTAATAGAAAAGGGCAACTCGAATATCAAGTTAAGTTTAAAGGTTATCCTTCTAAATTTAATCAGTGGATACCTTCTTCAAATTTATTTTCTCTATAAAACCCACAATTTTTACAGCGAATGGTCATTTATAATCATGTCGTTCTACGTTACGTTACCTTCTGACAGTTCAATGAACTATTTTTCAGAAAACAAAATTTCTCATTATTTTACTAGATTACCTATGCCTCTAGATTTGAAAGGTGAATGGGAGGTTGGTTTAACCGAATTGATTTACCCTCATACATGGCGTAATATTACGGAATACGGTAACGAGTATGAATATGTGTTAGGTAACAGTTTAGAATTGGCTGATGGAAGACCGAGAAACGGTAATGAATATGAACATTATGATAGTGACACGAAAAAAATTTGAATTCCTTCGGGATATTATGAATCTCCGAATGATATCATTAAGGTGATAAACTATCAAAAATTCAACGATAGAATTTCAATTAGCTACAACAAACACACTAAAAAAGTGAAAGTTTCTTTGAAGAAATATGCACAATTAAAATTTTTATCTGGTTTAGCTGAATGTTTAGGATTCCCACCAGGTGAAGTAGTCTCAAATGTTTCAGCTCCTTCATCAACTTTTGAAAGTCCCTTTATCGCTGACCCACACGCCGATTTTAAATTACTCTACCTGTACAGTGATATTGTAGAACCTCAGATTGTTAGAGATACAGTTGCACCCTTGTTGCGAGTGATTCCTGTTAAAGGGGAAGACAGAGATATGATTCATGAAGTGTTTGACAGACCTCATTACATACAAGTAACTCGAAAAAATTTTCAAACGATTGAAACTGTTATAAGGACACACACGGGACGTTTAGTGTCATTCGATCGCGGGAAGTTGATTGTGAAACTACATTTTCGTCAAAAATATCTTTCATAATGCTTGTACCTTACCAATGTTGCAACCAATTTTTCGAAGATTATTATGCACATCAGACAGGTAGTGGATTGAACTATTATCAAGGAACTACTTTTCAGAAAGGATATGGTTTCGGAGGACTTTTTTGTTCACTTTTCCGCGCAGCTGTACCTTTATTTAAATCAGGTGCCAAAGCCGTCGGAAAACAGTTATTTCATACAGGCGTAGATGTATTAAACGATATTTCGCAAGGTAATAATATTAAAACAGCAGCTAAACGACGATTTAGGGAAGCAGGGAAAAATCTGACAGACAAGGCAGCAGTTAAAGTGAAATCTATGGTTGGATCAGGTCAGTGGAATAAAAAACGAAAGAAACCTCAAAGTTCTCTCAGTCTTCCTAAAGCCAAGAAAGCGAAAGCACGCGATATTTTTTGTTAAAGATGTCTCTTCTTATTCATAAAGATTCTCCACCCTGCGTCAAATCTGAACTAGACTTGTTTATGATTCCGCCCACACAAACTGCTATAGAAAAAGGACACTTTGTAGAATATCACCCGCTAGCTACTATATCTGAGAGTGGCCCCGTCGAGTTTAACATTGCAGGTAATAGTGAAGATTATATCGATTTATCAGCATCTTACCTTTACGTGAAAGTGAAGTTGACCAATGCTGATGGAACATCTATACCCGACAAGACACCCGTAGCACCTGTTAATTTATTTTTACAATCATTGTTTTCTCAAGTAGATGTGAGTTTAAACGAAAGAGTGATTTCCTCCTCTAGTAACACTTACCCGTACCGTGCCTGCATTGAGACTTTGCTGAATTATGGAGAAGATGCTAAGAAAAGTTTACTTTCCTGCGAATGTTTTTTCAAAGATGAATGTTTGGATGAAGTTAACCCTACGCTTACCACAAATCATGGACTTCATAAGAGATATGAATTAACTTCAAAAAGTAAAGTGTTGGACATGATAGGACCTGTGCATTGTGATATTTTCCAACAAAATCGACTTTTACTGAATATGGTGGATTTGAAAATTAAAATGACACGCAGCAAACCCAATTTTTGTTTGATGGCAGATAAAGACGGAGACAAAACACCGGATTATAAAGTGGTGTTACAACACGCCTCTTTGTTTATTCGAAAGGTAAAAGTCAATCCGGGTGTTTCTATTGGACATACCAAAGCGTTAGAGAAAACTAACGCTAAATATCCTATCGATCGAGTTTTATGTAAAACATACTCAATGTCTAGTCGAAGCTGGTCTTTTATGCAAGATAACGTATTCTTAGGATCTATGCCTAAACGTGTAATTATAGGATTATTAGAAAATTCAGCTATTAATGGACAGTATAATCTTAATCCATTTTTCTTTAATCATCACAACGTCAACTTTTTAAGTATTTACATTGACGGACAACCAATACCATCCAAACCTTTAGAATTGAATTTTAGTGAAGGAAATTACATAGCAGCTTACCATCGATTGTTTCCAGGATTTAATCGAGATAACGGAAATTATCTATCTCGAGAAGACTATGCTATGCTAAAGGACACACTGTCGTGTAGAAATCTACACAACAAGGCTTGTTATTAATTTAACTAATTAAATAATTTTCGCATGATCCAATAACATTCAAAAATAATTGAATTCTCGGAAAATAATTCTTTAGTAATTAATTAATACAATAAATTAAAATAACATAAAAAATACTCCAAATAAATGTATATTAAAATGAATAATTATATAATGCGTAAAAAAAAATAGAAATATATATGTTGTTTGGTATTGGTATGTTTAGAAAAAAATAAGGAATATGAATTGTGAATTTATTTTGTATTAATATTGAAAATTAAAAATTTCGAATTGTAAATATTTATATGTGCAAAAACAGTGTAATAAAATAAAACTCCCAAATAAGACCAGACAGAAAATAGGAAATTACAGATAAAGCAAACAGTACTGACGCCAGACTTGGACAGAAAATGTATAGCGAAAGAATAGAAAATTTACGATGTTGAAACCATAAATTTTCTATCAGTTAAGATGGTTTTACAACACTCGACGTGGGTGGTGATTTCCATGAGAAACCTGATGCAAGGGGCAAAATTAAGTTAATGCTATGCAGTGAAAAATAAATAGGCACGCCCATAGATGGGGATGTCTAGAGTACCAATAAAGGACCAGGAGTAGCCTCCAATCAGAATGACAGCTCTGGGTTAATTTAGCCCTCCCAAAAAAATAATGGGATCTTGGAAGATGGAATGAGAGAAAATTATTAAGTCTTGTGTCTCGTCCTCAAGAGGTTCTATAACATTTTAAGACGTGACTTCCTCTAAGACGATCCAGATACTTCAATATTTCACATCAAGTTCCTTCGCAGCAATTTTTAAGGACAATACAAAAATTAGCGATGAAATGAATGCTGAGAGCAGACAAGTCTTTGTCACAAAAAAATGATTGATGCAAAAAAAAAGGAAATGATGATGGAAATTAATGCTGAGAGAAGACCTATCCTTGTCAAGATCTATTGACGAAGATCGCTGAGAGCAGACAAGTCTTTGAAAATAAATTGATGCAGAATTTTACAGAAGAATTCACCTGATGTGGAGATATAAGCTAAGTGGATAGTAGAGAGATGTATGAAGTGTCTGCAGATTTTGCCAATGAAAGCGTACATTGTGGAGTTGGAGCTCGAATAACTTTCATGCGTCATAGAGTGCCTAAAGAAAGTGAAACTGGTTGGTGAAAGATCCTCATGAACTCTACATACATATAAAAAAAACTTTATGCCCAGATGAACTCATTTGTGTTTGCTTTGGATTCCCTGAACTATATATATAAAAACAAGGAACTTTATGCCCAGATGAACTCATTTGTGTTTGCTTAGGATTCCATGAACTATGATTGAACTGTGTAATTTGGATGATTACAGAAAAGATCGAAGTTTATTTGGGTGAGAAATTCCTTATATTTATTTCAATATATATTCGTGGCTATTGTTTTCATGTTTTCTTATAATGTGTACATTTAATATTAAGCAACTAATTTTCTAAATTTTTCACTAAAGCACATAATCTTATGTCATTGAATATCATGATTGATTATGATAAAGATTTTAATGATAACGGGAATATTATCTTTCCATAAATAAAATTTTGATTAAAATTTTGGCAAAAGCCCCATCATCGGATCGTGCTGTGAACGAAAGGGCAAGTATAGGATAACATAAATTAATAAAAAAAAATAAGTAACAAAATATAATTTTGATGAAAATTTTGCTGTTCTAATGAGAATGGAACTATGTTATATTCTAATGAAAATAATAGATAAGTTGAATCTTAATTTGAAAAGATTATTGTGATATAACAAATCATATTTGAGTTATGAATTTTATATAAATGAAAATAAAGTTTGTTTATGTATGTATACTTATATGTCTTTCCTTTGAACTCCTTCCTTGTTCCCTTTTAGATAATATTCATAATTTATGGTATCTAAAGAACTAATATTTTGAAATTATTAGAATTGGACGTTTCTCTATGCAACCTACAAGTTCGATATTTCCATTTCAACGTTAAATAAGGCGTCCTTGAGTTATTGTCAAAATTAATTTTATTCCAAAATTTTCTTCTCTCCTAATTTATTAATTAACATTATCCCATTTGATCTTTTCACAACGCAGATCGGGATAACTGTTTCTATTGTGCTAACCATTTTACTGTCGCGTGACCCTGTGTGTTATGGCGTCAAAATCGTCACAACACACACCTTATACGCATTTGATTTAAGTCCAGATTTATGTGATGGTCCACATCTAAATTTACAACATCAAGGAAATTTAAGAGTTGAAATTAAATTTTCTTCTGCACTTTCATCAACTATTTCTGTTCTAATCTATGCAGAATTTGAAAACATTATTGAAATTTCCAAGTCAAGGCATGTGTTGTGTGACTTTCCAAACTAAACGAGAATGAACTCTCAACAGATTAAAGACATTTTATCTCATAACAAACACACTAAAAAATATTTTTTAGATGTGTTTCCCAGTGACATGCTTCCTAATAAGATTACGCAATATCCTTGCTGTTTTGTATGCAACGTAGATTCCTCAGATCAACCAGGTAATCAGTGGCTTGCTTTTTACATAACTCCACACTAAAGAGTAGAGTTCTTTGATTCTTATGGAAATACTCCAGACTTTTATCAAGGACCTATTTCAGACTTTACTTCAGAATTCTCTCGAGTGATTTTTAACCCATTGACATTGCAAACAAATGTTACAGCTGTTTGTGGACAATATACAATTTTTTTTCTCATCTGTAGATGCAGAGGTGAATCTCAAACGTTTCTGTCCCAATTTGTATCTGAAAATTTATGTAACGATCAAAGAGTGTATAATTTTGTTGCCAAACGGTTTCATGTATATGTGAATTTTTATCAATAAAATTTTCTTATAAAATACAGTGAAACCCGCTTAAGAAGTTTCCCAAGGGAGTGGAGGGAAAAAACTTCTTAAACGGGAAAACTTCTCAAACGGGAAATTAGCATTTTTTGAAAAAAATCAATAGTTTAAATATTGATATTCAGAAGAGGGTTTATTTTACCTTAGTAGAATAATACAAAGAGTACTTTCTATAAAATTGAGTTTTCTTAAGAAATTTAAATTAGTTTGCACACTTAAAAAATTAGCTAATAAAGTAAAAATACATAATTACCTTAGAAACTCTTTATTTAATCCAAGACAAGAAATTTGTCTTTAAGAGTGATTTGATATGTTTTTGAAAAAAAAAAAATATTGGTTATAGTTTTTAGTTTCTGTTTTTTTTTTTTTTCGGCAACCTTTAATCAATAACTTTTCTTCCATAACTTCATATTTTCCTCTTTTCACATTTTTAATTTTACGAGATTTTTCAGAACAGTTTAAAATGAGATCTCGTTTTGCTAGAATTCCATTCAGAGTAGCCACTGGTATGTTCAACTTCTTTGCAATTTCAACTCTTGTTGTTTTGGCGTTACTATCAACTTCTTTCAAAATTTTGATTTTGTCTTCAATTGACAAGGCTTTTTTTGTAATTGCCTTGCCCGACATTTTTGGGAAAAAAAAAACAGAATTTTTTGTCCGTGTATTTTCTAACGAGAAAGCTTTGATGTTATGCACTTTACACTGACTTAAAAACTGCGAAATGAATAAACCAAACGCAGATTTGGTACATTACACTTATGGAATACGGTGGTGGGAAAGAATCTGTTGTAACTATTGAACTGAAAGAACCACCCATCGGTAGGGCGGTGCAATTCCCTTTTCTCTTATCAGTCACTATTGTTACAGTGACGAGAAGCCCATCCTCTACCCACATTCCATTTCCATCAAATACGTTAAACAGATTTTAAGGTGAAATAGAGGTGACCACATCTGCTATCAGTCCTAAACATTGACCTTTTTGAATAGCTAAGAATAATAAAGAAAGAGATTTCAGCACAGAAAATATAATAATAATCAAAAAGACAAAATAAACGAGCTTTGAAAGTAAAAATGGAAGGAAAAATAAAACTTTTTAAGCGGGAAAGAGTTTCGAACAAAACTTCTTAAACGAGTTATTTTAGCGTTGTAAGAATAAGAGAAAAATGGGAATCGAAAATATAAACTTCTTAAACGGGAAAACTTCTTAAGCGGGAACTTCTTAAACGGGTTTTACTGTAGTACATTTTTTGTGTCTGTTTTTATTCATCATGGATTTTCCGAGCCTTCAACACCCCTTCACAGCTATTTTAGCAGGACCATCTAAAAGTGGAAAATCTTTTGTTTCTAAAAGATTTTATCCACTTTAAAGCGTATACGATGAGAACTACACCTGATAAAATTGTTTGGTTTTACGGTATCAACCAAAAGTTATACAATGAAATACCTGATGTCACATTCATTGAAAGTTTCCCAACTAATTATGAAGAATATTTAGGCATCAATACATTGTTTATTTTTGAAGATATTATGTCTGAAATTAGTGGTGACCGTCGACTTACAAACTTATTTACCAGGGGGAGCCATCATCAGGATTTAAGTGTTATTTTTATAACACAAAATGTTTTTCATAGTGGAACGAAAGATGTTCGATTGAATGCAGACTATCTTTTTCTATTTAAAAACAGACGTGATTTAAGTCAAATCACATGTTTAGGAAGACAATTATATGCACAAAATTATAAATTTTTCTTAGAAGTTTTCTTAGATGCTACTCGAAACCCTTTCACCTACTTATTAATTGATTTGAGAAATGAAACAGCTGAAGAACTTCGATTAAGAACACAAATCTTACCGTGCCAAAATCAATATTACTATCAACTGAAACATAAATAATTGTGAAAAACAGGCGACTCATCATTTCATAAAATGTCGCCGACCCGTAAACAGGTCAAGGATTTACAGCTAATTCATTCATGCCCGAAAGCGTTGCGTAAGCAGTTACTAAAAAAGTTACCTTCAAAAGTGGTTAAGACTATCTGTGAGTGTTCTTTAAACGTGTTAAAGGGAAACATACCAATTTCACATTATCAGAAAAAGCAGCTAGGAAGACACAAGTATCTTCTAAGAAAATTAGTTTCTAAAAAAGGCAGCCTTTATCAGAAAAAAACGCTTAATTATTCAAAATGGTGGTTTTTTAAACATTTTAATACCAGCTGCTGTTACCGCATTGTCATCACTTATCCATGGAATTTAGCAAGAAATTTGTGTTAGTCCCTGAAAGTGATTTTTCCAAGCATACACCCACACCCTCTAAAAAGCAACTAAGCGAGTTTGATAAAGAAATGCAGAAACTTTTGAACAGCGATTTGCAAGATTTTGAAAAACTTCAATTGTATTACGACTTGTTAAAAAGAAAAATGAATTTACAAGATTTTAATCCACCATTAAAAATTGATGCTATGGAAAAGGATGAAACTTCAAAACCAGTCGAAGATGGAACTCTTGAAAACTCGACAAACTCCGAAGACAACATTTTAAAAATGATTTCCAATTGGTGTTCAAAAACAAGCTGAACAGCTCTTACAATACCTCAAATGAAAATCAAATTTCAAATTTCAAAGTAATTGCTTAAAAGGCGCAAAGGCCAACATAGTGAAAAAGATTCCAAGCCGGGACTCGAACCCGGGCCATCAGTATAGCGCACTGACGTTCTACCGACTAAACCACTTGGAACGATACCTAGCTCGGAAAATTTTTCACTATTATATGTTGGCAAGACTACAAACGCAGCACAATATGGAATATTTATCATGAGTCACCGACCTGGGACAAACACGAAACATAATAAAATTCAGCATCGATAGAAACTATATTAATGTAGTTTCTACCACTTAACTGATCCGATTTCATGGAGAGGTTAAAAATGTGGTTTTCTACTTCATCTGTGATTTGAGCATGAAAAAAGCCCATATCATATGCGTTTTCTTCCGTAGCTTGGATAGTAATTTTCGCGAAAGTATTTAAAGCTTTTTCAGTAGGTCTTGTCTTCTTGGGTTTGACTGCTATTGTTTTTTTCATTACAACTAAGGGTTTGACTGTATGATGGGTGCGTCGGTGTTAGAGTAAATTTGATTTTTGTGCAAAGGTTTTCTGGCAATCTTCGCATTGGTGTGAAGCAGATGACGCATTATGTTTCTCTTGATGTCTACGAAGATTATCCCGTCTATTGAAAACTTTGTCGCATTCTTCACAGGGGAATGAAACCTGCTTCTTGTGTGCCTTCTGATGACGGATCAAATGCTCTTTTCTTTTAAATGATTTGGGACATTCTTGACATTTAAAATCTTTTTCAGTGTTATGAATATTCATGTGACGATTTAAATGAGAGCGTTGATTGAATGACTTGCGGCAAACGGGGCATTCCTGAAAGGAATAAAAAGTGATTTTGAGTTTAATTGTTTATGTGTAATATTTTTAGTGTGAATAATTTTTATCTAATAATTTACAGCTATCAATTTTAGTCAGGACAATTTATATCTAACAATTTTTGTGATTATATCTAAAAAATTTTTAGTGTGTATAATTTTTATCTAACAGTGTGAGTCATTTCAGTTGGGACAATTTACATCTAACAATTTTTATCTAACAAAGTATACCTATCAGTTCTAACTTAGACTTTTAATTTTTTTAAAACTAATTTGGGTATCCTAAAATTATCCTACCTAACATAGAGAAATTCGGGTGAGCCAGTCCTACGAGCTGAAGTGTCTCGAGAGTACTATGGGTCAGTCTTACCTCGATGTAGGCTTCGAAACATGGAAACAGAATTAGCAGAATAAGGCTTCTCCCAACTCTGCTCACGCCATCTCACCATAGAGAGATAGGTTTTGTAAAAATACTTACATATGTTGAAGCTCCTGTCAGTTCGGATCATTCTTTCACGGTTGTCCTCTCAGGGTGAACTTCGTTGATGCTACTCTGCATCGCTTGAGGCTGACACTCCAAGGTTCGTACCTCGGGACAAGCTTCATCTTCTGATGATTCCGTGACACTCTCCTCGTTGGATGCCGCATGACTTTCATGCCATCTCATATGACGTAAAAAAGTCTTTCCGGCCAGTGCCGGGAGGAAGAGGTAGCTTTCATATTCCTTATTTTAAAAAAGCCAACTTACATTATTCAAACACACGAAGCTCAATTTAGTGGAAATCGAATATAGGAGTTTCAATACTAATTTTTATCAATACTAAATCATTATGAATGAAAATTTCGCGAAATTAGTCAGCTTTATCCAAGCTGCTTTTATTTAAAGTAACTTATATTTGACTGCCAAATTCGGCGATTTCTTAAACTGCCTGCCATTTTAAGACAACATGGTGGATAAGGCTAACCAGTGAACTTGGTCCAGACCTTAGTAATTGCTGTGCACATGCTCACTCACATCGGAATCGATTGATATATAAGAGTGCTGTCGCAGGCAAAAAATCAGATTTTTCAAAATGTCACCCACATTAGATATTGAAATTGCTATATCTGAGCCATTTCTTAAGATAAAGACAAACATAAAATGATCCTGAATCCTTATATCAAGGTCAAATACTTAAGAAAGAAACCTTTTTCAATTTCTAATTTTTTTGCACCTCACTTTAAATATAATTTTTTTTAATTTAATGGCCGCCATTTTGAAACAAGATGGCTGATGAAGCTGGCCAGCGAACTTGGTCGAGATATTGATGTATACTATGCACACGCCTTCTTACATCGAAATAGGCGAATACATATGTTATCGCGTGACAAATACAAGATCGTTTCAAAATGTTAGCCAAGCTAGAAATTCAAAGTGCTATAATTCAACCATTTTTTAAGATATAAACAAAAGAACAAATTTTCAGAAACAAAAACTGCTTCGGAATCTTTGTATCAAAGCCAAACACAAAAAAAATCTTTTTCATTTTCCAATTTTTTAATACCTCATTTTAAATTAAAATTTTTTTAATGGCAACCCTTTTGAAACAAGATGGTGAATGTAGCTGGCTAACGAATTCGGTCGAGACATTGGTATGTACTATGTACAGACCAAGTTACATCCAAATCGGTTCATAAATACGCCTGTTATCGCGTGACAAAAATCAGGTCGTTTCAAAATGTCAGCCACAACAGAAATTCAAAATGCTATAACTCAGCCATTTTTTTAGATATAGACGAAACAAAAACTGTTACGGATTCTTTGTATTAAGGTCAAACACATACAAAAAAAAATCTTTTTCATTTTCCAATTTTTTGGTACCTCATTTTAAATTTTAAATATTAAAAAAAAAATTAAATGGCCGCCATTTTGAAACAAGATGGTGAATGTAGCTGGCTAACGAATTCGGTCGAGACATTGGTATGTACTATGTACACACCAAGGTACATCCAAATCGGTTCATAAATACGCCCGTTATCACGTGAAAAAAGTCTGGACGTTTCAAAATGTCAGCCACGCTAGAAATTCAAAATGCTATAACTCAGCCATTTTTTAAGATATAGACGAAACGAAAACTGCTCCCGAATCTTTTTATCAAGGTCAAACACATAAGAAAAAAATATTTTTTCAATTTTAAATTTTTTGGTACCACATTTCAAATTTAAATTTTTCTTAAAAATTTAAATGCCCACCATTTTTAAACAAGATGGCGGATGAAGCTGGCCAACGAACTCGATCGAGACATTGGTATGTACTATGTATAAACGAAGTTACATCCAAATCGGTTCATAAATACGCCTTTTATCGCGTGACAAAATTCAGGACTTTTCAAAATGTCAGCCACGCTAGAAATTCAAAATGCTGTAACTCAGCCATTTTTTAAGATATAGACGAGACAAAAACTGCTACGGAATCTTTGTATAAAGGTCAAATACATAAGAAAAAAATATTTTTCTTTGTTCAATTTTTTGGTACCACATTTCAAATTTTATTTTTTTTTTAAATTTTAAATGTCCGCCATTTTGAAATAAAATGGCGGATGAAGCTGGCCAACGAACTCAGTCGAGGTACACACCGAATTACATCCAAATCGGTTCATAAATACGAGAGTTACAGTGTGACAAAGGTCAGATATATATATATATATATATATACTTCCAACAAATTACTAAATTACAAAAAAGTACGTTATTACATATGTAGACAAATCTCCTAATAATTATGCTATTATATGTAAATCGTATTATCACCAACTTCTTACAACTTGTATTTCTTCTAATAAGTCATTTCAAAAAACTAATGAAAATGTAATTGTAAATAATCGTAAAATTCGAAGTTATTATAAACTATTAAATATTTTATCTACTAACTTTAATTATCCTTATTTAGTTCTTATTCCCAAATTTCATAAAACTCCAATTAAATTTAGGACTGTAACTATTGGTTGCAATACATATAATAATAAAGCCAATAAACTTCTCTTAAAAATTCTTAATCAATTATATGTACTTACTACAAACAATGATAATACACATTGTATAAAAAATAGCTATCAACTTGTCAATATTTTAAAAAATCTTCATTGTGTATATAATATAACGACATATGACTTCAAAGATCTTTTTAATAATATAGACCTCTTAGATTTACATAATATTATAAATGCATTATTTAAAAAGTATTATAAAAAACTGGAATTACCATCTAATATAGATATTGCATATTTTAAATCTTTAACAAACTTCATTATCTATAATAATTATATATTGCAAGATAACTCTTTATATTTACAGCATGTCGGTATACCACAAGGCGGTTGTACATCCAGTTTATTATCAGACTTATACTTATATCATTATGAACGTACTTTTACTAATAATAATCTACATTTATATCGTTATATTGATGACATAATTTTAATTGAAACTGATCAATCTGTAATTACTCAATTTTCAGTAGATTATCCCACTAATTTGGAATTAACGGAAAACCTTTTATCTAACAATACAATTAACTTCTTAGATCTTAAAATTACAATAAAAGACAACAAAACAATCACAGATGTATATGACAAACGTAAAGAATTTAAATTCAAAGTTAATACATTTACAAATTTTAAATCTTGTCTACATCATTCTGTATTTCGAAATATAATACTTAATCATTTATATAGAATAAAATGTTTATGTTCTTCTCCTCTAATTAACAATAATATTAAAAAACTAATTTATGATGCATTAAATCATGGTTTTCCAAAAAAATTCATATATTCATTAATATACAATTAGTACTTTACTTACATGATCTTTTAAAACAAATTAACACATGCGTAAACAAAATTACAAAAAAATATATAAAATAAAAAAATATCTATAAAAAATTAAAAATTGTAAAATAATATATAAAAAAATTATTATAGGTTGGATGGGTGGGTAGATGTTAGAGTACGGAGGAGGGTGGTGTTGTCTGGATAATACGCAATGGTTAATTTATTTTTAAAAAATGGGGCTTTTGTATTATCACTATTTTTAATGCGTATTTTATAAGGATGTTGATTTGATATTTTATATGTAATTGGTGACTTTCATTTATATTATATTTAGCTTAATTAAAGTTTTATCTAATTTACAATCATTTGTTATTAAATTTTAATTTACTCAGGACAATATCATATTAATTACTAATAGTATGCCATTTTTATAGTGATTAATATACATATAAGTGTATTTAATATAACTATAGTTATACTGTATGTATTAAAATTGGGTAATTATTTTTATTATTATTCCTCTATTCTTTTTAATATTGATCTATTTTCACTTTGTGTTATAAAATTTATTATTGGATTAATGTGTTTGAATGTCTCACATTCATACTTTTTGGATTTTTATGGATGTATGAAAATAATCCACACACTATATTTGAGATTTTTAGGTAATGGGAATTTAAGTATCTGATAATCTTCTATATACTTCCATATGTTTTTTATTTCCTGTTCATTTTATAATTATCTTATATATAATGGTTATTATTAACGATTTTTATATTATTTTTAATATATATTTATATTAATTATTATTGAATTTATTTTATTTTATAGCATATAGCTATATGCTATATATTATCAATGTTATAGAATTATTTAAATTCTTAGTGTAGTTTAAATGAGTAAGATAATAGAATATTTTGTATGCTTTTTTTAAAAATTTTATTAACAATAGTTTTTTAAAAAATATATAGTGAGGTTTATATTAGGATTATAATTGTCTATATATAAGGATTTGTTTGGTTTTGCTGTTTATAAATTTTTACATTCAAAGGCTTTCAATTGTTCATCTTGTGACATTTGAATAATAAAAATACTACTAGATGGTAGCACCAAAATTTGTCTTTTGACGATAACTTATAAATTTTGTTTTTTTTGCAGCTCCTTTTCAGTTGTAATTTCCTACACCAGGTGGGTTTTTTTAGCTAAATTTTGACGATATTGTTAAATAGTAATTAAGTAATTTAAAAGTGCATTTTAGTTATTTTAAATAATGTAATTATATTTATTTTATTTTATATTACTAGGGGGCTCGGCCCCCTACGAGCTACGCTCGCCAACCCCCGTCCAGACACCGCAGACTCTAAATGCACGCTAATTTGATCGGATTTAAAAAGATTTCGAAAGATTGAATTATAATTTAAAAAACAGTGGCGATCTCCCTATAAACGAATTTCTATTCATTTCTGTTTGATTGGGGAATTTTAACGCCAAATCCGCTGCGGTACTACTTGATTATCCTGTCGACCAATTTCGCCAAATTATACAAATTGATATAATTTTTATTTTAAATAACGAAAGAACAAATAAATTCGTACAACATTAATAAAAACACAAATAAAACGTCAAAATAAAAATAACTTGATGACGTATACACGTGTAACAACATTTCAAAATAAGCTAATATAAAAGGAATTAAGTAAAGAGAGTCTTTGTCTCCTGGTATTTTTTAACAAAGCGAAAAGAAAGTTCTTTTAAATGAGACATTTTAAATTAATTCTCAAAATATCAAATAAATGTCTAGAGCAATTTCTAAATTTAAACTTTTTTGCAATATTATTTTGTGTTCATTTTATGTAATAACTATAATGTGACGTAAATATGACGTAATTTCTCCTAAGACTTCTAACGCATGTTAATGAATTTATTATTTTACAATATCCTTTCTCTTTTAAAATTCACGTGCATACTTTTTATGACGTAATTTTTAATAAGTTCCTGCTTTTTATACGTAATTATTTAATTCTAATTTGAAAGTTTTTTCCCTGTTTATAATAGTCACGTGTAAATAAATTTTTAATTTGAAGTAAACATTATTGCTTGCGCTTTTTATACAGTTGGCAACAGTTTAAATTAGTACAATTTTCTGAAATCTGTAAAAAATATCTCTAGAAATGCTGAAAATTTGAATTTAAAATAGAAATAAAACCTGAAAAAATGAGTCAAAATAAAAAAAAATAATGCAATCTGCACTCCGGCAAATTCTAACGCATAAAATGATCTGAAAATGATTATACTGCCATGTATAGTTTTTGCTGCTATAAAACTTTTTTAGTGGAACGATTTTGTCCAACTTTAGCATTAAATAACTCTTAAAATAATTCTTCGATTTGAAAACTGTCTGCATCAGCGTGTTTATCAAACATTTCTCTATAATACCACCGATTTTCATATTTTTGTATGCATTATTTTTGTTAATATTAACGAAGAAAGGCCTCCGGTCACAAAAAAATCAAAACAGGCGGCGGCGGCGGTGACAGCGGTAGTTACTTTTTTTTAGAATAGAGAGATATTAATTGTATTTATCATGGTATTTCAAAATGTATTAACTGCATCCTTTGGTATAAATTACTGTGATTTCTTAACTGTTTTATTCACCTTAATCTTTACGATATTATGGTAGCCATGTGCGTAGCCATGTGCGAGTGGATATATTGAAAAAAAAACCTGAAATATTAATCGGTATGTTGTGTAATATATCTATTTTATATGCTATAAATATTTAAATTGGTTTTATGGATTTTTCCTTTTCATATTATTTGCTTCTATTCTGTTTTCATTTTTAATCTATTCACTTGATTATAATGGTTGTTCGGGCACAAAGAAAAATAATTTTTAGCTTTAGTTTTTTTTTCTCACAGAAAACAACCATTTTGCTTATATCATGGAATTCTGTGCCCTTGAAAACGTAATTCAATATATAAGCTTTTCCATTATTTGTCGGTGTCCACTTTCTTCTTTTTTCTTCCATAATAATTCGTATAATAAATTATTTGGCACTTTTTTTTATACTTACAGCTTTAATTCATAATATTACGATTTATGATGGTGGTAGGTTATGTTTAATTAATGGTTATATATATATATATCTATGTCTATATATATGTCAATTTTGAACGAAGGGTGGTTTCGGGGTCTGGGGGTCATGATCGATGAAAATATACCAAAATTTTTTGAAATCGCTTTCCTCCGAACGGCTGCAATAGGTAGCTTTTTGTAATGAAAACTACCTAAAATGTCGTTCTGGAATTTGCTATCACAAAGTGGGCATATCTGAAAGTAGATAAAAAAGAAAAAAATCATTATTTGTACAAAATTGAAACAAAAAAGAAAATTCCAAAGTGCTTTTTCTGTTTAAAAAAACTTACCAAAGACTTTTTAAAAATTTTTGAACGAATTCTACTTGATTCAGGAGAAGTTTGTCTCTTTATCGTTGAAACCTTGTTTGAAACGTTGCTTCTAGGCTTTTTTGATGGGGGTTCTGATGCATCTTCAATTTCATGGCATGATCATCCCAAAATCGAATAACACGCTCTCCTGGAAATAATTACAAATAAATCATTTAATTATTTTCAATTTTCTTTATAAAGAAAAAAAATTATTCAAAACCTTTTCAGTTAACTTTATTTTTAAATTTATAAAAAAACTCACTTTTTAAATCTTGATAATCTAATTTTAAAAAACAGTTAAAGAAAAAGATCTATTGCTAATCTAGTTTTAAAAAAATAATGAAAAAAGATCTTATTTTTAAACTATGTCGATTTTAGATATCTTAAAAAGCATTCCAATTTGTAACTGATATTCTTATAGAAAAATTGTTTTAAATCATACAAATTATTTAATTATTAAATAATTATTAAATTGTAAAATTAATTCACAAACATAATATTCGCTTTTAAAAGATTATATTTTTATTAACACGAAAAAGAACTGTATTCTATAAGAAAATAAAAATAGTATTAACATTACATTAAATATATATATATATATATTATATTAATTGAATTTATCACGGTATTTCAAAATGAATTAACCGAATCCATAGGTTTTAATTTCTGTGTTAACTTAACGTTTTAATTCACCTTAATCTTATCGTGCTTTAGGATACCATGTGCAGGAAGATATTTTGAAAACAACTGGGATTTTATTCGGTATGTTGTGTAATATTTCTATTTTTTATGCTATAAATTAAATATTTAAAAGGTTGTATTGTTTTTTCCATTTCATGCCATTTGATATTATTCTGCTTCCATCTTGAAACTATTCTCTTGATCATATTGGTTGTTTGAATACAGGAGAAAAAAAATTTCAGCTTTTAGCTTTTTTTTCTCACAGAAAACAACCGATTTGCTTATATCATTGAATTCTGTACTCTTGAAAACGTAATTCAATATATAAGTTTTTCAATTATTTTTCTCGGTATCCATATTCTTCTTTTTTTCTTCCATATTAATTCTTATAATTAAGTATAAGGCACTTTATTTTATACATACAGTTGTATATTATAGGTTTGTGGTATCCATTTTTATTGTCATTTCATTCACAATATTGCGGTTTTTGATGATGGTCGGTAATGTTTAATTAATGGTTATATATATATATATATATATATATATATATATATATATATATATATATATATATATATATATATATATATATATATATATATATATATATATATCGTTCAAAGACGCTTACATAAGATAAAAGAAGAATTAAAATATCAAAATAATTCTTACTTCAGTCTGAGAATATAATTGGGAAGACATCTTGTGAATGGAAAAATACTAGAAGTTTCAGAAAGCTAAAATATTTAAACGGTGTGCTAGAGATCCAAACGAGTAGTGAACACTTTCGACGCGGTTTCTAAACTGGAAACTATAAAATCTTCAGTCTTTCTCAAATCAAAACTTGGGGTAAATGACCTCCCCTCTCAGGTCGGTATGAAAAGAAATAGAAAAAACATCTTCTGTAAAGTGAATGACCTCACCCCACTCTATTAAGTAAAACTTCAAGGGATTTTTACTCTCCTTGTTGGAGTGGGAGGGGTAGACGAGATGTAGACGCAGGAGTGTAAACGCATAAAAAGGGGAGGGGGGGTTGCATGAACCATCTTTCTTCAATAACTGTTAGAAAATAATGCAGGAATTAGAGAGAGATTTTTTTTCCACATTGTTATAATGCAAAGAGAAATTGAAATTAAAAAAAAAAATAATAATAATGATTGAATTAAAAATAGTATATTTTTAATATTGGAAAATACATAGTGAAAAATCTAATGTAAATACATATTTAAATCATTTCAATTACTTTCAATTACTAAAAGAAATTCATAAATATAATTAACAGTTTTATAATTATAATAGTGACTAAAATATGTGATTAAATTTTCTGATCAATTTTTATACCGAAAATTAAATAAATCACAATAGAATAGATATCAGTATAAAGGTATAAAATATAATTAAATAATTAATTAATTAATAATAAAGGAATATAGGAATATCTTTTGTAAATACATATTTTAATAACTTCATTTATATAACATTGAATTTAGATAGGAATGTATACATATTAATTAAAATGAGAATGTATTTTAATATAAATAATGAATTTAAATTGGAATGTATACATGTTAATTAAAATGAAAAAAAAAGCATTTTAATATAAAATATTGAAATAATCATTTTGTCTATAAGAAACCTAATTGATGATAATTGAATAGAGGGTCGTTCACCCCTCATATAAGAGCAGAAATTTATTTTTTCCCGCTAGGGGGCGCTGGTGGAGGGGGGACGGGATGAGGATGCGGGATGGGGGACGGGATGAGGATGCGGGATGGGAGGAGAGACCGGAGGAGGGACGATCCCCCATCCCCCCTCCTGAGCCAGAACGGTCGTTTTCCTACTACTTGTATTCAATAGTAATAATGTCTTCTTGCACTTGCCCCCCCCGCACTTCGGGGGGGGGGGCACAGAACTTCATATCAGCAAAAAAAGGTGGTCAACTTTCTCATTTATTTATTAGTAAACGTAACAAGTATCATTTCAATAATACTTCCCAGTTGGTTTCTCGAACAGCAGATTATATATGCATACATATATGATAGAAGAATAAGGAATGCCAAAAGTTGGGGTATTACATATTTTGGAGTGAAATAATTGAATAATCATTTAATGATTTTAATAATAACTTTGTATTTCAATAAAAATAGATAACACTAAAATATGTATATCAGACTATTTTGATGTAAAGAACAAGATACAAATAAAAAAAGAAAATTTTGGTTGGATCAAAAGTGATAACGATATCAAAAGACAATCTCCCCTCCCCCTAGAAATACCGTGTTTACTCGCGTAATAGTCGCCCTCGCGTAATAGTCGCACCCCCGTTTTGAAGCATAAAAAATCGCCAAAATTAACTTTAAGCGACCTTAAGCGATATAATTTCAAAATGTTTCAAGAAGACAGGTATCTCCAACGTTTGAACGGAAGCGAAGATGACATTTTATGGAATGACGGAGATCCTTCAGAGACCGATTCACATTACGATAGCGATACTTATACCTCCAGTGAAAGTGATTTATTATGTGATTTTTTTGCCAAAATTTTCACAAAGATTATTTGTAAATTTTATGTCTCTAAAAATATTACCATAAAAAGAAAAATGGTATTTAATATACAGCAGAAGCAGATAATCTGGAAACTTTTGGTAAGTTACTAATTTTATAATAATGTGATTTCTTTTATAACAATAATGTTTTAGCATCAGCAGGGGTGTAAAAATCTAGGCGCCAGCGGATAGTCTCTCACCACTAAATTTTATTAGTCCTCTTTGCTTAAATTTTATTAGCATTCTTACAAAAAAATTAGGCGAAATATTAGGGGATAAATAATGAATAAAATTTAGTGGTGAGAGACTGACCACTGGCGCCTAGATTTTTACACCCCTGAGCATCAGAGTGTACAATATTATGTACTAGCTTTCCCCGTATAATAGTCGCGCCTTAGACATTCACAATGAAAAATTGGCAAAAAAAAGTGCGACTATTACGCGAGTAAACACGATATCTTACGATATCATGTGTCATATCCCTTCCCCCCTAAAATGACAACGTTATATATGCACAATCCCTTTACTTTGACAAGAAACTGACCTCTAAACCCTACATTTTATACTTTAGGCACAAAATGCGAAAAATTATATCTGTAATTCTATCTATATTCTGTTAAAGATTCTATCTTATTTGAGAAGCAGACCGATCTTTTCTATTAAAGACACAAGGTGATAAGCCCGGCCTTCCCGGGTTATAGAATATAGGTGAAAACATCACATATATTATTTCTGATGTTAGCATCTTTTTTCTCTTCACATACTAAAGGCACAGCGATGACTGAGGTATTTTTCGAAGGGTTCTGCAGCCGATTTTTACATAATATACAGAAGAGCGCCGATTATCGGAACTCCAATTAACCGAACTTCGAATTATCTGAACAGCCTATTTCTCTCAAAATAAATTTTTTAACCGAACTTCCAATTTCCGAACAGCCTATTTCTCCCAAAAAGTTTTCAGCCGAACTCCCAATTATCCATTGGCTTGGAATAAAATTTTAACCCTTTGCATTCCGCATTATTTTGAGTATGGGCTACCAGCAACTCCGCGTCATTTTGACTGTGGACTACCAGCAACTCCGCGTCGTTATACAAATATTTTATTCGATCGCCACCACTTATTTAAAAGAAGTTTTATTTAAAAGATAAAAAAAAAAGTACACAATTTAAAAAAATGCTCTGATTAAATAAGGCAAATTTTATTTTATTTTATTACTGGTGCCAAAACAAATTTTTAAGGCAAGATAATGCCGCCGCAGCGGCGACAACGGAGTTTTTCCCTTACCTTACAATGTCGCCGCAGCGGCGACAACGGAGTGCAAAGGGTTAAATAAAGAAAAACTGATAGTGGATCAGAAAATGAGGAATGTAAAACAATAAAGGAGATGGGAAGAATCGTAAGCTATGAAGGAAATGAAATTAAGGAGTGGTTAAATAGTGAAGTGCATGACCCTGGATATCAGATTTTAAATGATGATGAGACTGTGAATGAGATTCATGATGAAAAAGAAACTGAAGAAAATGAAAGCGAATGCTCTGAAAATAACCCAGGTCCATCACATAATGAAGCCTTTGATTATTTCGAAACAGCTGTGAAATGACTCGAAAGGCAAAAGAACGCTGATCTTATTCAACTAACGTATTTAAGAAGAATTAGAGATAGGGCGGCATTGAAAAGAATGTCTTCGTTGAAGGAAGCAACAATCAAAAGCTTTTTTACTTAAATTATAATCTCTGGAATTCAGAAAACGATAAAAAGATTTTTTTTTTTTTAATTAATGATAAAAAGTAAACAAAAACAAACAAAAAAATGTAATTTAATAGATTACAACGACCATTTAGAAATATTTTTTTTTGACTTAATATTGGGCATTTCGACAAGAGAAGCCGAGAAAGATAAGAGGTTAAAAATCGAAAGCAGTTCCATCGATTCATCCACAGATCGCGACAAATCACCTTCGTAACAAAATTTAATCGAAAAAAATCTAAATTTCGTGCACCAAATTCCGTCGCATCTTCTTCAACAACAGATCGCAAAGATCAAACTTCAGACGACCAAAACCTTCATCGATAAACTCTCCAAGTCCCGTTTCGAGAAGAAAAGCAGTTTACTAATCGAAAGCAGTTCTACCGAATCATCCACAGATTGCGACAAATTACTTACGTTGAGCTCAATTTTTCCCGGTTAGAATCGACCGATTGTAAAACGCCGTGGCTAGTGGATTGGAGTCCCTCGAGACATGGCCTTTTACTATCAATCGAGTAAACATTAGATAGTTTCCTTTTTCGCGTTCGTCTTTTATTCTGTAATCGATTTTCATGGGCTACATAATCAGTTGAAGACCTCGATTTTCATGGCGTTACATAATGAGTTGATGACCTCGATTTTTGCTTTGCAAGACGATTTTCAGTTCGGCGTCGTTCTTTTGCTTTGGATTTTTCCATATCTGATAATTTGCGCCTACCCATTTTGTAACTTTTTCAATTTTTAACGATTTTATGCCTTTCGATTACTTATTCAAACAATTTTTAACGATTTTATGCCTTTCTATTACCTATTTAAATAAAAATTCTTCTAAAAGTAAAGAACAACGTTGAATTTCGTTAAAAAAAATAAAATGCGAGCATCATTTGGCCCCAACCTCGACCGAAAACAACAATCATTTCCAAATGGTTAATAAATAAATAAAAAGACAAAAAAAAAAAAAAATTAAACGTACCAGCAGTAACTGGTGCTGCCAATCCTAAGCTAAGATAACGTGTGAAGGTTTTAGTATAGTCAGAAACATCCCTTAAATTGTCTGTCCATTTATTTGAACTTTTGCTTATCCGAACTAGGGTCGGTCCCGACTTGTTCGGATAATCGCCCTCTACTGTACTTATATATCGTTAAAACACGTTGTTTGATAAAAAGAACTACAGTTAATTGAAAATTAATGCAAAAACAGCAAAAAATTTCAAAGATTGTGGCAAGAAAACCTTGCACGGGTCTACTTTTTCTTTTTTCCTTTTGATTCCGAACTCTAATAGATTTTTTGCATTTAAATAATTTTTTTAGAATGCCCATTAACAATACTAAATATCAAATTTATATGAAAAATAGCAATATTGCGTCAAAATAAAGTTTTGAAGCGTATTAAAAGGCATATTTTCATAACGATGGTCAGGTGTTAACAACCGAAGAAATCTCCAAAGATCGCTATTTACAATCAACCTTTTGGATTCTGATCATTTTAGGGATTTAAGCGCATGGTTTGATCAAATGTCTTAAGTTTGTATTTTATTTATATTTTATTGATTTATTTATTGATTGATGAATGTTTTAATTCGTTATGCCATATAGGCTGGAAACTGCTGGGCGATTTATATTAATTAACACTTTTCAACAAAGTTGAAAAATGCTTATGAATTCGGTTTGTCTGTCCGTCTGTCCACACTCTAACTTCCGTAAATATACTCGGATTTTCATGCAATTTATGAAGGTTATTTAGGGTCACCAACACATGTTTGGTATTGTATATGAAGTATGTAGGATTAACAGTTCATTTACAGGGACACTCAAAAGTATTCCATTACATTATGGTATATGAGAAAAAATTGTTTGCAGAGTATTTTAATGACATTACGCTATTTCAAATGTATTGAAACTGATATAAATCACCAAATTTCACCACGGTCACGTTAGAACAGGGTATTCATAGCATTATTTATTTATTTACAGGGATACACAAAGGAATGGATTACAGTACTGTCCTTGGGTAATAATTGTTAGAGTGTACGGTTTAAAATTCGGCATGCGCTTTTAAATTTAATTAATTTTTTGCATGTTACTTGTTATAATTAATTCGTATATATAAATTCTATAGCTCACATACAGGACTGCACAAATATTAATTTTTTCATGTTACTCGTTATAATTAATTCGTATATATAAATCATGTAGCTCACATACAGGGCTGCACAAAAGTATTCACGTACCATTCTCCTCACTGGAGGAAATTGCTGAAGGGGGATTTTCATCTGAAGTATATGTAATGTATTTCTTAAGTGAACTAAACTTTGACATGTTTGTAGTTAATAGATACAACTCTATATATCATATACAGAGCTGCTGGAAAAAATCAGATAATTTTTTGATTGTAGATGTGAACAGCTGAAATTGGTTTTTGAAATGTGTTATGCGTTTCCATATGGTTGAATTAGACGTAATATTTCAATTTTTCAAAAGGTGCAGTTTTGTTACATTATTATAAATGTGTTGGAAAGTGTTTCATAATCTATGCTTGACGCATGATTTTTTTTTATTGTTAAAGTATAAATGGATTTATCTTACGTAATCGTCTGCACGCAATAGACATAGATTTTTAAAAAATCATGCCTGAAAATTATTTTGAATGCAGTAAAAATTGAGTAAATAGCAATGCAGTTTTCAAACAAATTGCGATACAGTTTTCAAACAAATTTCATTTGAAAGTACATTTTTCTCCCTATTTGACGGTGTAAAAATTTAAAATGTGCGATATTTAGAAGTTTAAAAAGATTGCATTAAAAATCAAATTTAATCGTTTGGTGTTGCCACCGTCAAAATGACGTCACTGTTACGTACGGACAAATTTGTCCTTTATAATATATGTGTCGTACTCTTATCCGCTCAAGATTGAACTATACCTTCCCTGTTTATAGTGCATCTCAAAAGTACATAGACAGGTGATTTTTTGAAATAACAGTTCAAAACTAGTCGGATGTACCAATCCCAAAACTTTCTTCTATCTCATACATGTCAATACTTCAAAATTCGTTATCACAGTGCCAAACTTTGGCAATCTATGCTCATCATGAGGATACTAAAAAGATGAAATTCCGTGCATTAGTTTTTGAGATATGACTATCACTGAAATCGTGTAAATGCAGCATAGCAGCGCCACTTATGGGGTGATTTACACCAGAACCTAATCATCATAGACTTATGTCAACGTCTAACTGAATATGAATTTTGGGGGAAATTCGTACATTAGTTATTGAGACAGAGCTATTGCGCAAATCATGACAAATGCAGCATAGCAGCGTCACATGTGGAGCGATTTACACCAACACATAATCAGCAGCAATATTAATCAAAGTATACTTGAATCTGATGTTTGATGAAAATCCGAGCATTATTTCTTCAGATATAGCTATTGGGGGAATCGTGCAAAATGCAGCACAGTAGCGCCACCTATTGGGCGATTTACACCAACAAGTAGCCAGCATCATTTCATATCAAAGACTAACTGAATCTGAAGTCTGATGAAAATGTGTTTATTACTTCTTGAGATAGAGCTATTGCAAAAATCGTGTAAATCCTGCAAAATGCAGCATAGCTGCGCCAACTGTTGGGCGATTTACGCCCAAACACAAACTACATCTATTCCTGTCGAGAACTAACTGAATCTGAAGTTTTATGACAATCCGTGCATTAGTTCTTGAGATAGAGCTGTTGCGGAAATCGTAAAAAATGCAGCATAGAAGCGCCATCTGTCGAGCGATTTACATCAAAAACTAATAAGCATCAATTTATATTAGGGACTACCTAAATATACATTTTTATTAAATTCCGTGCACTAGTTCTTGAGGTAGAGCGCCCACAAAGTTTATGTCACATACACACAGACAGACAGGGTCACAGACGCACAGACAGACATTTTGTAAAAACATATTTTTGGGGATCTCTGACTCCTAAAATGTGTAAACCCGTTGAAAACTGGAAGTCGAAAATTTTCACGAATCCAATACAGTAAACTCCCGACTATCCGGCTCGCGACTATCCGGCTCTCCGTACTATCCGGCCTAGTACAAAAATGAGGAATGTTGCAAGCGTCCAAAGCAGGCAGGTTCCCGTCCAGTTGGGTGACAAAAGTAAGAAATTCCAAACACAGTAATTGCAAGGTCTTGTAACATTATTTTGGACTGAAAAGGTGAACATAAACCCATGTGGGGAACTGAAATGGGAGATGAGAATGATAAGCTTCTATCGTTGCTGAAAAATATACCGGGCTCTGACGATGTCAATGCAGAAGACATTACAGAATGAATGGCAAACGACGAAGTTAATGAATTAATTGAAAACTATGTTGTAGAAGTGTTGACAAAAGGAAAAATATCAGAAATAAGAGATTAAAAAGATTGCAGTAAAAATCTCATCCCACATTCTTAAAGGTTTAAGACGATTGAGATAGCACTGCAGTACATTAGTCAGCAGGAATTGACGCCACCTGATATCACCTACTTGCATAAATGGAGGGACATTACGTCGCGGAAGAGGGCTAACAGGGATAAAAGCAGTCCTCTATTAAGGACTTTTTCAAAAACTAAAAACTAAGTTTTTGCTCTTATCTTATGCATAACTTTTCATATTTGTACAATCATTTAATAATAATTACTAAAATAAGATTTTCTCATTTTTTTTTAGGAATTAGGATTACGTTTTATGTTAATGTTTTGTTTATTTTGAAACTGTATGTACTCTATATATATATATAATTTATCTTAATATGTGTAACACATGTGTTTGATATCATGGCGGGGGGAAGGCACGGAGTTAGTAAATATTTGTAGAACTTCGGCTTATCCGGCTTTTTTGTTATCCGGCCTAGCCTTCCGCCACATTAAGCTGGATAGTCGGAAGTTTACTGTACTTTCTTTTTGTAAAGATAGAAGAAAGTAAAAATGTCATGAACTATGAATACAGAGGAAATGACATATTCTCAAAATGGTGAAGCTTCAACTGTTACCAGTTTCGCAGTGGTTCATTACCGCCGGGAAAATTTTCACCAGTAAATTTGGGTAGAAATTTTCTCCTTATTTAAACGCCTTTTTAAGACAGAATTTCAGTCGTAATTACGGCTAAAAATAGATATTTATTTTTGCTGGGAGAAGTTTACATCGGCGGTAATCAGGCCCTGCGTTTCCGCCACATTGTGACAACCTAAACAACCTGTCAGTGTCAGTGAAAGAGATTATAAAACCCAAGCCAACTTCCACAAGTAAAAACGAATAGAAATTTTTATCCTATTTGTGAGAGAAATTTTGCACGCAGCTAAAATAAGGCGAAATTTTCTATTCAAAATATACTGGTGGAAGTTTGCTTCGGCCGTAATCAGAAACTGTTGATCCTATGTAAAAAATCAGCTGCCATCTTGTGACAACCTCTTCAGTTACTTCACTCGCAATTGGTAGACTGTATACCAGTGGTTCACAACGTGGGGCGCGCGCCCCACAGGGGGGTAATATGACTTTTCAGGGGGTCAATTTCAGATTTCTTATTAACAAATTTTCTGTCATTTTTAGGTGCGTTCGTAATTATATAAATACGTAGCACCTATAGTCGTCGTTCAGTCCGTCGGTCCGTCTGTCTATCTGTCCGCATATAACAGAGCAAAAACTACCCAACCGAATGGTCTGAAATTTTTAATGTATGATTGTTGCAAAATTTTGTCGAGCCATTTCAAATTTTATGAAAATCGGATGCATAGTTTAATTACAGGGACAGTCAAAAGTTTTTCTTTACATTACGGCCAATGGGAAAAATTATTGCAAATGCATTTTAATGATGTTACAGCTTTCCGAATGGTCTAAAATTTTAAATATATAATTGTTGCAAAATTTTGTCGAGCCATTTCAAATTTTATGAAAATCGGATGTATAGTATTAATGACAGGGACAGTCAAAAGTTTTCCGTTACATTACGGGGAATGGGAAAAAAATTATTGCAAGTGCATTTTAATGATGTTATAGATTATGCACTTATGAAATTAAAAAATATATATATTGAGTCAATATGGGGTACAAAAAATAATTATAAAACTAATTATAGTACGAACGCACCTCATTTGCCACGTTTGACGAGCAATTTCCGACTTGTTTTTTTTTCTAATGAAAGTAAGTGTTTTAGTCTAAAAATAGAAATAATAGATGAAAAAAATTAAAAATAACTGAATAAAAATTAATTTTCGAAACAATCTAATTTAAAAGTTCAAAAATACCTCTAATGCAGTTAAACTAATATATTTAATTTTTTTTTTTTTTTTTTTTTTTTTTTTTCACGCGCGTGCCTTTTGCTATCTTCTGTAACTTGATCCAATAAATCAGATTATTTTCTGGCTTGACTAATGTTGTTTGTAAATATTTTTATCATTGATTTTTCTTTAAAAGTTTAAAACTGTATCTAAAAATGATTAGATAGTGTTACAAAATATTAAACTGCAGTGCAAAATTCTGACACGGGTTCACAGGTGAAGCAATAATCACGAAAAAAATAATTATCATATTGAAATCGTAACATAAGTTTATTACAATACAGAAATATAATCTATGATCTTACATCACAGAGCTATGGTCTTATGAATTTATGTGACGGTCTATAATCTTTGAGCTTATATCACAGATTGTAAAAAAATAAAATTCAAAATTAGCTGTCCCAGAAATATATGAACAATGAAAAGAATCTCTTTTATTACTCCCGTATATAAAAAAAAAATTGCATATTCTGTGCTTTGTACAAGCGGTATAACCATTTCGAAATACAGGGTGTCCCGCCAAGACCACCCAAACTCTGCACAGCAGAATCCTCGCTTGGAGTACATAAAAATGACCAAAGAACAATACGTCTACGACTCATAGTTTTCGAGAAAATTGCGAAAGAAAAGCATGACGTCATATCTGGTGCAAGGGAAAAAAATGTTTATTGAAAACATGAACATTGGTATTTACATATGTTTACGTAGGAAAATGTTAAAAATGCCCACCGTGCATATCGAGGCATGGTATGCATAGGCGCGCCGTGGAATGGCTGACCGCACACGTTGCAGAGCGTGGTGTCCACAAATTTGTGTATTTTAAAGTACACGTAGAATGAACATGAACAACGTCCCATTTCTGTAGTAAGTAACTGGTCTTTATAAACTAATTCTTTCAGATGACCCCATAGGTATTCAAAGATGCCAGATCTGGCGATCGTGGTGGCCTGGCCATAAAACCGGACCCCCACATCCAGTAAATGTCAAATTTTTCTTGAAAATTATGGGTCATAAAGGTATAGTTCTTTGGGCTTTTTTAATGTATTCTAACAAGGAAGGTCTCCATACTGGGCATACTCAGAATATGTTGAAAAAAATGCTAGTGAAAGTACTCATGTATGTAATAAAGGATCAGTTAAAATTAGCGGCGGAATTACAGTAGAAAATCTGTAAAAAAATAAAATACTTTCGAATAATTGGCGTGAAAAGACCAAAGCGGCACGCAATTTGGCGAGCAGCACTTTTCCTCGCCAAAAGCAAACGATTTGAACGAATCTGAAAATTGTTTGTCAATTGATTTTGAGAATATGCGGTTTTTTATGAATTTAAACGTAAACCATGAAAGAAATTATTATTATTATTACATTTTGTATTATACATGTTGCTTGTTGCCGATTTGAATGAAATTTTGCCATTGTTTTATTCTCCAATCCACATTTTTTTTTTTAATTTAAAGCGTTTTATCGGTTATAAAAATAACTTTTAACGCCAGGTGAATAATGCTGCCGTAATATATTTCCATACCGGAGAAGTTGTTTCCATAGCAACAAAGTTGAATCCACAGTGCTCAGTGGGGCATATTTTTAAGTTTGAAACAATTTTATTCAATTTAGATTTTGTTTTAAATCGTAAAATATGATAGTTAAAAATCGTTATAAGTACATATAAATATATATGACAAAACTATAGTTAAAACAAACTAAAAATGACAAAGCTAAAGTTATTTAAATTAAACTTATTTAAACAAATTCAACATAAAGTTTTTTCCTTAGAGAGTATTCGACAAGCGTATTTTTTGAAATTTTATTTCTTCGCCAAATGGTGATAAGTCGCCAAATAAACGAAATTTTCCCTTTTTTTTACGGACGTTCTACCGGGGTTCCGCCGAAATTTTTTTATAAACATATATACCCATGGGAGAAGAACATTCTGTATTTTTTTCAGATTTTTCTGAGTATGCCCGTATGGAGACCTTCCTTGTAAGTGACGACCCTGGCTGTATAGAGTTTAGGCCGTCTTGATAGGACACCCTATATAAAATTACTGCTCGTTTTTTCAATTCTCGAATAAATGAAACCTCCCTGTTTGGCCACCTCCCTGAACGACCATTTATTCATGGAACGAAATGTATTCCCATAGGCTCAATACTAATTTTACTTCCATTCAGAGATCATCCCAGATGAACTCCCTCCATGAGCGACCCATTTCTTTGAAGAAAATTCCATTTTTTACTGGTCGCTTGAAGAAGATTTTATTAGAAAAATAATTCCGGAGAGCGAATTATTCATTAAACTTCTAAACTAAGTTCAGATATTTTTTTTTTTATCCTGGTAACTTTTAATTGTTTAAACCCTTTGTGCCTTTTTAGGCAATGAATTTAACTCGGATGACAAATTAAGAATAACGGCCAATAAACTCCCCTGCCCTATTCTGTCGGAAAACTCTCAAAGAAATAGGTAAATTAATGAAATCGTCAATATTTGTTCCCGTCCAAAAAAAATAGCATTTATTTATTAAACTTCGAAAGGACTGGGAAATAAAAGTTTTAAAAGATAAAACCGCAAAATCAAAGCAAACGTTAATGTATTCATTTTTTAAACTCTGCAGTAATTAACTTATGAATGTAATTAACTTTTGTTTTGGTACTTAAATTTTTATATTTCTTCCTAATGTGAAAAATAAATTTTAGTAACAATAATTGTTACCTTTTTTCAACAATTAAAATCTAGATTTAAACATGACCTCCATTAAGAGACCACCTCTCGGAGCGAGCAATTTTTATTGGAACGGAACGTGGTCGCTTCAGGGAGGTTTTACTGTAGCTAGGAAATGCCTTGCAGCGTTCAATTCTCTGCAGCTGACATAGTTAAAATTTGGCGTTTAAAGGCTCAAAATGTTAAAGTTTTTGATATTGCTAAACAAATTAAACGCAGTAGATCTGAAATTTATGAAGTTTTATAGAAAGGTGACAGTGCGATTGCAAAAAAGCGTTCAGGCCGGCCAAGAAAAACATCTCGGGACAAGACAGAGAGATTTTGCTTGCAGTTTCAACCCAAGAGAAGTCTGTTCGTGAAATTGCGAGGACTTTAACGTTTCCTATTTCGAGATCTACTGTTCACCGTCACATACAGGCAAGTAAATTTAATAGATATCGCAGAATGTGTCGGACACCTATGCTGAAATTGCACCATAGAAAGGCATGCGTTCTATGAGCTATAAAAACAAGTAGGAAATTGCTCGTCAAACGTGGCAAATGAGGTGCGTTCGTACTATAACTAGTTTTATAACTATTTTTTGCACCCCATATTGTACTGAATGTATATTTTTTTGCACTTCATAAGTGCATAGTCTGTAACATCATTAAAATGCACTTGCAATAATTTTTTTCCCATTGCCGTAATGCAAAGAAAAACTTTTGAATGTCCCTGTAATTAAACTATACATCCGATTTTCATAAAATTTGAAATGGCTCCACAAATTTTTGCAACAATCATATAGTTAAAATTTCAGACCATTCGGTTGGGTAGTTTTTGCTCTGTTATATGCGGACGGACGGACAGACGGACGGACAGACGGACTGAACGACGACTATAGGTGCTACGTATTTATATAATTACGAACGCACCTAAAAAACAGTAGTTGAGAGTAAAATTAACAATACAATATAAATTTGAAATTTATTTTCGTTCTGACATATTAGCAAAATATACAACTTGTGCTACAAATATCTCTCTATTCTAAAAAAAAGTAACTACCGCTGTCACCGCCGCCACCGCCGGTTTTGGATTTTTTGTGACCGGAGGTCTTTCTTCGTTAATATTGAGAAAAATAATGCATACAAAAATAGGAAAATCAGTGGTTTTATACAGAAATGTTTGATAAACACGCTGATGCAGACAGTTTTCAAATCGAAATATTATTTTAAGAGATATTTAATGCTAAAGTTGGACAAAATCGTTCCACTAAAAAAGTTTTATAGCAGCAAAAACTATACATGGCAGTGTAATCATTTTTAGATCATTTTATGCGTTAGAATTTGCCGGAGTGCAGATTGCATTAATTTTTTTATTTTGACTCATTTTTTCAGGTTTTATTTCTATTTTAAATTCAAATTTTCAGCATTTCTAGAGATATTTTTTACAGATTTCAGAAAATTGTACTAATTTAAACTGTTGCCAAATGTATAAAAAGCGCAAGCAATAATGTTTGCTTCAAATTAAAAATTTATTTACACGTGACTATTATAAACAGGAAAAAAACTTTCAAATTAGAATTAAATAATTATGTATAAAAAGCAGGAACTTATTAAAAATTACGTCATAAAAAGTACACACGTGAATTTTAAAAGAGAAAGGATATTGTAAAATAATAAATTCATTAACATGCGTTAGAAGTCTTAGGAGAAATTACGTCATATTTACGTCACATTATAGTTATTACATAAAATGAACACAAAATAATATTGCAAAAAAGTTTAAATTTAGAAATTGCGCTAGACATTTATTTAATATTTTGAGAGGATATTTTCAACTATTTTTGTTAGGAAACCGCAAATAATATTTCATTGCTAACAAAAGTACTTTCACTCGATTATTTAAAAGAGAAAGAATAGCTTGGTAAAAATTACGTCAGATTAAAAACGATTAATTTAAAATGTCTCATTTAAAAGAACTTTCTTTTCGCTTTGTTAAAAAATACCAGGAGACAAAGACTCTGTTTACTTAATTCCTTTTATATTAGCTTATTTTGAAATGTTGTTACACGTGTCTACGTCATCAAGTAATTTATATTTCGACGTTTTATTTGTATTTTTATTAATGTTGTACGAATTTATTTGTTCTTTCGTTATTTAAAACAAAAATTATGTCAACTTGTATAATTTGGCGAGTGGTTTGGCGATTTATATAATTTGGTGAAATTGGTCGACGGGATAATCAAGTACTACCGCAGCGGATTTGGCGTTAAAATTCCCCAATCAAAGAGAAATGAATAGAAATTCGTTTATAGGGAGATCGCCACTGTTTTTTAAATTATAATTCAATCTTTCGAAATCTTTTTAAAGCCGATCAAATTAGCGTGCATTTAGATCCTGCGGTGTCTGGACGGGGGTTGGCGAGCGTAGCTCGTAGGGGGCCGAGCCCCCTAGTAAATGAAAAAAAATAATAATAACAGAATTTTTGTTAAATGAAATGATGAAAAGTAACGATCTCAATTCTTTCCAAAATGATACATATTCTTGAATGCTATTAGATTATCTAATCTAAAACTTAATTAACACTTTGTCTACTGACGGTACTTATAAGTACCACTCACTTTAAACTTTCATCACATAGTGAATATTACTAATATTCTAATGGTACTTTGCAAAAACACTTTTTTAACTCCACTTTATCCGGATACATGGGAGCAGTGGTTCTAGGTTTGTTATTTTAGCGAGGAAGGAGGACCTTTGAAATAGTCGATGTATTTTATGCCGACATTTTGTACAGGTTGTCACGCTCGTCTTTTTATTGCTGCAAACACAGTAAAGGATATAAGATAAGTGTTGGATTTTTTATGTGTTTGTTATGCTCTTAGAATTCAATTTGACTAGTTATTTTAGGTGAACGGTGTATGTATTTGATTTAACAGTTGAATGACTCGGTGGTACTTATAAGTACCGTCAGCACACTGGGTGTTGGAGAAAGCTTCTTGTTTACTTTTCGTCTGTGTAGTTATCCATCGTTTTCCTCTGCTTTAAAATGTAATTACTAAAATGTAGTGTAGTAATAATTTTCCTAGTAATTTCTTTTCTGTTTCATTATTATTTTTCATAGGAAATCGGAAAAGTTGTGACACCGGCTCTTTTTTGTTATGCTAGAAATGACATATGTAAATTCATATGTTGAATATGTGGAGATGTGAGAACATATTGTCACTGGAATATAGACGTCGCATAACTAAAGGACTACTAACAAGATCGAAACCTAAAAAATAATTTTTTTTTTTTAAACTTTTTCAGGGGCAAAGCATTTTCAATGCTAAAGTGTTAAAATAAATGATTGGCACCGGAATTTGCCAAAACATTTATTTATAAATATGAAAAAGGCTATATTTCACATACTTAATCAAAGCGAAAATATTGTACTACAATTCTGGGGCCATTTGAAATACCTTGTGGGTTTTCTGTTACGATATTTTAGTCATAGTGTACTGGCGGTACTTTAAAGTACCACTTTCATTAATTACCTCTAATTAATGAAATTTCTCCCGTGTGAGTATTATTTTTTATGTTTATTCTTTAATTTTCATTCTAGTAACTGAAAAAAAATTACATGAAAAAATTTGCATGTAGATTAAGGGTTAATAAAAATTACAACTATCTTAAAACTTGCTCGAAGTGACTTTCTTCGGCTGCAATGCAGAAATGTACACGCGAAGTAAAAGTAAATTCTTCTAATATTTTAAGCACTGTGTCTAGGATCCCTCAAAACGTGGGTCAACTGATCTTTGTTCAGATGCAGAAAGCTGATTTAAGTCATGCAATTCAAAGTTTCATAACCCGATCAATTTTAGTGTTAGATGAACGGGACTTTTTTTTTCTTTTTTTTTCGTCTTACTTGTTAGAGTAATAGGTAATGTTAAATAAATATCATTTATCGGACTGGAGGACCGTATAAGAAATTAAATTTCCTAACTTTTTAAGATATGTTTTTATTGGTCCAAACGACTTTTTAAATATTTTTTTACTCCATTTAAAACATTTTTGTAATTGGAACTATATGTCTATGGCTTACGGTTTAGGAATTAGCCTTTAGACACCGTTGAGATTGGACACCCTGTATATAAAATGCAAATGGAAATTTCCTTCCGAATGCTTATAACTCACGTTCTTCCAAATGAATTTTTATAGGAGTTGCATTGCCAGTTAGGGAATTTTGGGAGGAATATTTTAATGCAACAACACATCATTCTACATTGATTATACCCATAGAGCTGTGCGAGAAAGTTCTATAATTTGATCTACTCGATTATTGAAGATTAGCTTTTTTACAAGAAGTTCTACGAAACGAATTTTGATGGGAGTTGAACTATTAGTTAGATAAATTAGGCCAAAAAATAAAATGAAAGTTATATGAAAATCTACATTGCGAATTACAAAATGTACATTCTATGTCAGCGGAGTCGTTAACAATTGCTAGTAAATAAACATGAATTTAACAGATATGTAATCGAACTACTCGCTTAAAACTGAAACAATCACAAAAATTGTTAGAATGTTTCGCGATTGACTGTGGCATGTACGGATAATACGAAAGTACCAAAAACGCTTTTTGGTGTAGAGTCTGCGATCAGAGAAAATATATTAAATTGTAAAAATATTATTACAGCTTTCAATTAAAAACGATTTTTATCTACTTTTTGCCCGACAGGCAGTATATCGCGGGGTCATGTTTAACCCGGGTAGCCCGGGTCCAATTGTCTGGTAATCTTAAAATGTTGATTTTTAATTTAAAATTATTAAAAAGGTTCTAATTTTTATTTACCTAAATTTTAATGTTGTACTATCTATATTATAATCATATAAAAGTTTATTTATAGTAATTTATCTCTTTATTTTAACTATCTGAAAAGAAAAAAATACTTGTTAGCAATTCGACGTGATAATCATGACTATGTAACTGTTTTAGATATTTTTTTGCTTAAAAGTGCATTTTCTCGATATTGTTAACAATTTTATCAAGATTCGGCAAGAGGATGTTTGTTTATCAATGCATTTTTATCATTAAATCATACCTGAATTTATCATCTGATAGTGATATCAATATTGAGAACGTTAACCTAGAATTTTGCAAAGCCAGTTTAAATACAAACTATACAGGGCTGCCACTGGCAACTATTTTTATATTCTATTGGTACCACTATTTTTAAAAGATATATTTTATAGCATATTTCTCTTGCCCATTTTGCCGGTCAAAGTGTACGTGAAAGATGATTTCTGTTTTAAGAAAGTGGTGTGAGATAGAATTAAAAAATAGTCGCCAGTGGCAGCCCTGAATATATATTTAGGATGTAATGTAGGTAGTAATGTTATTTTCTCCTTTTGAGAATGGTTGTAGTTTTTTTTTTTCTCTCTTTTTTTTCTGCCTTTCTTTTCCGTAAATACCTCATTGAGGCTGTTCTCAACTGCTCTGCTCAACAAGCGCGAAACGTTTTGACACATTTACAAATTCATTTTTCAACGGAAAGATATAAAATTGGAAGGGCTGACTATAGAAGCGATTTATAATCTAAATGTGTTTTCCATTTTTCGATAAATAAATTACCTATTGAGTTATAAGCGATTTTGACCACGTGACAAAGACGTTTTACTCTCTTCGCTGACTGGTTTTTCTGCTTGCTTCGGGAACTTCGGTTTAAAACGCCCACTTTGACACTATTTTCTGAAAGATCTATTGCGTTTGCAAAAAAGCGGAAAAAACAGTTCGATTACATAGTTTCTGAACAACAACATCGGCTAGTTTCACGCATTTCCGAACAAAAATAATTCGAAACTTATGTCATAAAGTTGCCTTTTTGGATTTGAGAACAGCCTTAAAGAATTCAAGTGCAGTGGCGGTACCTCGGTTCTAGAACACAATTCGTTTCACAAAATTGTTCAAAAACCGAGTTGGGAGAAAACCCATGAAGAAAACCGAATAAATTTTTTTCTATCTATAATACAGAAGGTTGTTCGTACTTTATGGAAATGACTTTGTAATTTATTTTTCTCGTTTCCATTTTGAGACAAAAATTTGGCAACTTCAGAATAATCGTCTGCTACTGTTATCTTTTGATTGGAATGTAAAACAAAAGATTTATTTTGAAAATGGTTCCTAAAATTGATAGACAGCTCGAAGGTTACATAACTGCGCTTTCCGAGGAGAAACATTCGTATCAACAAATTATAAAGATGTGTAAATATCGCGATTGCTGAATTTCAAAAAACTGTATTTATAATACATTAAATTTGAAAGGAAAAAGAAAAGTCTAAATGAAAGTAAAAATGAAAACATGACCGCGAAAACTCATCCTAAGACTGTTCGAACGCAGGTAAATATCAGGAAAGTGAAGTCTCTGAACCTGAAAGAAAATCCGCCGGCTCAAAGATATCCATCGAGACTATTGTACCGGTGGTGCTTCTGTGCATGTCCGGGGAATCCTATTCATTTTTAATATTCGCAGTTGTACATTGACGAAAGCAGTAAAGGCCCCATCTCTATATTCGTTTGCATAAATTTTCACTTAAAAATATAAGGTCACACGAATTCGAGAGTGTATGCTGCCAAAGGCAGTAAGGCCAAACTAAACACGCCCAGATAAATTTGTCTAAATTCAACGTTCATTTTAGGTATATTTAAGATAAATATCCAGAGGGCTCGCGCAACGCCAAGCGGGTCAATTAGTTTTTCTTCTTAACTATTTGGAAAAATGGTTATTGTCTTCTGTCAGGGTAGGAAATCAAAAACATATCTGAAGCGTTTTATTGGTTGAATCCGCATTTTTATTCGTTTTCTGATTGGTCTATACAGTAATCTGTATTTTTCCTTTACTTTCAACAGAGATGGATACTTCTGTTGCCACTATGACAAAAAAGTAATAAAAACTACATCGAATTATTTTTATTGAAACAATTTTATCCAGACAGCTCCAAACTTAAAAATCAGCATCAGGGACACGGGACGGTATAGGAGTTTTCCAGGTGTTTGGACCCCCAACATCGTCCAAAACTTATTTATCTTGTTAATATTGTTGTGAAATCATGCAATGGGATGTTCTCCAGTATATGAAATAAAAAAAAAAAACACAAAAAAGTGTATTAAAATAAAAATTATTATTCAGGGATATGAAAGTCAAAAGATTGTGAGAATGCCCCATATAACAAATTTTTACATTCATAAACTTAGATTTGGTTGTACCGATTTTTATTTTTAATTTTGGTTTTAGAATTAAATTCATGAACACCCGTCCGTAGAACGGGTCAAACAGCTAGTTTCATTTAAAATTGGTCCGGGAATATTAATGTTTAATCCATGGCGTATGTAATGTATGACCAGCTCCGTAGATGGTTAAAAATTTACAGTACTGAAAAATGTAATTCATGGCGTACGTAATGTATGATCAATTCCGTGCGATTTTTTATGTCTTAAATTTTAGTCTTTGAAAAAATCATTTTCCAAATGGTCGTTGTAATTTGTTAAATTGCATTTCTTTTCTTTTCTTTTTCTTTTTTTTTTTAATAAGCTTATGTTTGACAAAATTATTACTTAAAAAGAAATTACGAAAAATTCAAAATTCGCTGTGCGAATTCCGAGTGAACTTTATTGAAACGAGGACAAAATTTATTAGATCGGACAAAAAGATCGAATTCGGATTGCTTTTATGAATGGCTTAAAACCTCTATGTAACTTGGAAGATCGGTGAAATGCGCGAATCTTTTAGTAAAAAAAAAAAAAAAAAAAAAAAAAAAAAAGAAAAAAAAGAAAAAAAACTAATTAAAAAAAGTGTAAAATCTAAGCCTTAGATGCATTCAGATCGTCTACCTAGAATCAGACTTGCAGATCTATGCTTAAGATAGATTTCCATAATCATCGCCAAAAAAAAAAAAAAAAAAAAAAAAAACAAGAAAAAGAAAAGGAAAAAACAGACAGAAAAAACTTTCTTTTATTAATACAGAATTTCTACAATTTCGGATATGTGCCTGTGAGCAAGAGCTTTGCTGATGCGTGTTTTCTAAATGGACGAAAACAGGATGTATACGGAATTACTTTGAGTAATCAGGTACCTTATCTTTGAAAGTATAAAAAATTCAAAACAAAATTTATTAACTTATATTAAAATTTGATTCCTTAGAAACATTTAAAAAGAAACACTATTCAAAAATTTGCTTTAAAAGGGAAATTATGGTCAAAATAGTTTGACCTCTTTTTATGTGATTAAGGGGTTACTTGATATTTAAAGTCAATTTTCTCAAAACGGTGATTTTGGTCATTGCTCTTTGATTTCTATAAAAAAAATGACCGGATAGAATTTTATGAAATTTTCACTGAGGGTATAAACCTTATAGATGCACAAAATGACCAACTATTATATCCATCAAGTGAAAAATTTAAAAATTATATCTATCTTTATTTTTTTATTCAAAATTTTGAGATTTTTTTTACATTAAAAAAAACAAAACTGAGGAATAGTATTATATTTTTTTCCCAGTAATAGGTCATTTTAAACACGCAGGTTATCGCTACTCGATGTATATATATATATATATATATACATATATATAAAATTGCCTCACTGTGAAAATTCGATGATGAAAAATCCTTTGTGTAAGGTACAATCGTAGAAAAAAAAAGAGTAAACAACCCCTACCAACTTTGCAACCAATTATAATAGAAAAAACTTACAGATACCAAACTATTGGAAATAAAGTCTACTTTTAAATGATGTATATAAAATTTGCTTAGGGGGCATCTACAAATCAAAATTAGACCAAACTTCGCTTTTTTCAATAGCAACACCCAATTTCGACAATATATTTTAAATCTTCGGATCAAATTTCGCCTAAAAATAAAATTTCTAGTCATTTGGTTTTTGAATTAAAAATATTCAAAATTTAGAGCTTCTAATGTTAAATTACATTTTCATATTTTTATTAATATCTCCTGAAATTATAATCCTAATGTGATTTTTTTTTTTTTTTTTTTTTTTTTTTTTTTGTTATAATGCTAAAAAACCCAAGCATAAATACATTGAATTTGTAATTTTAAAATATGAATTATGAAATTAATATTCGTAAAAAAATATGAATTCACCTACAATTGTTTCGATAGATTTGTATTTATTATCTCCTGCTTTATGCTTTTTTCGATTTCAAATTTTCATTCTAAGTAGTTTTCGAATTATGAGAAAAAAACGTCAAAATGACGGTTTAAGGGTTCTGTGATGTCCATAAAAGCATAATTTGAAAAAAACATCTTTTACACATTTTAATGAAACATTTCGTCGGGCAATAGTCGAAACATATTAAGCGAGTGAGATAATTCATATTGGCAAGAAATAATACTTTAAAAGAAGTGACATAGTCATTTTGTAGCATTTCAACAATCGAGTACCGAAATTCAATTTGGATACAACCCCTAAAATAGGCTCATTTTAAAATAATTAATTTCTCGGAAACTAATCGTACGAATTTCATGAAAATTTGGATTTAGGTTAATTGAAGGGTGTAGAATCTATTTTTGGTGTCAAACTTGGGTATTGCTATTGAAAAAAACAAAGTTTAGATTCGTTTTGCTGTGTAAATGGACCCCTAAGAAAATTTCATATACATCATTTAAAAGTAGACTTTATTTCCAATAGTTTAGTACCAGTAGTTTTTTTTTTTTTTTTTTGCAATGATTTGTTGCACAGTTAGTAGGGGATGTTTACTTTTTTTACACGACTGCAATAATGTGAATTCATTTATTAAAATAGTATTAAATTTCAAATTAAATTTTAAAACTTTATATGCATCTAGACTCTTTTCCAGAACTTTAACTGTTAGCACATTTTTCTTTTAATGCGTGTTTAAAATTTCATATTCAAAAGTTAAGGTGTTGTGTTATTGCCTGGCACATTTACTTCTAATTTGTCAGTTTCTGACCTTTGAGACCTTAAAAAATAATAGTAATAATAAAAGGGGAATTTAGTTAGAAAATAAAAATAAAAACTTCTGAAAGTCGGGATAATAATAATCAGCCTTAAGGGGGCTGGTCACTCAGCCTCGGAATTCTCCTCCGTAATGTTAAGTCTATGGACTTTTGATGCATTTTAATATTTAAAATATCTTCTCGGGAAATTCATATTTTTAACATCTTTTTATGTGTACTCTTCTTAAAGGATATCTCTTTTTGGTACTTTTCGGTTAGCCGGGCGCCAGTGTTATATATATGTATGTATGTATATCTATATATATACATATATATATATATATATATATACACACATATATATATATATGTATACATATAGCACCTATATATGTATAAATATACATATATATGTATATATAGGTATACATACATATGTCTATATAACACTGGCGCCCGGCTAACCGAAAAGTACCCTCTTTTTTTCTTAGTTTTCAAAATATTTCAAAAATCTATGCTCTGAATTTAACATTTTATGTGTTAAAAGCGAGTGGACTGTGAGTAAGATTTTAACACTTTATTTAAAATTAAGTCTATACTTTAAAAATATTTTGAGAAGTAAGAAAAAAAAGTAAGAAAAGTCATGCATTAAGCATAGATTAGGAAACACTTTCCAACACTTCCTGAATGCTTTAACAAAATTTCGTTATTTAGGGAAATAAGGTACATAAGAGAACTAAGTAAACATTTTAGAAAACGCATAAAACATTTGAAAAACTCATTTCAGCAGTTACCGTCCATAGCAAATATGTATTCCAATTCTTTTGAACAGCGCTATATTTGATCTGTAGGTTGATATATATACTATAATTTTAGTTATATAAATTACAGTTTATAGTTTATATAATTTTAATTTAGCAAGAAAACACATAACAGGTTGAAATTTCTCTTTCAACAATTTATACTAATAGATGGAAACTACCTTGTATACTTTTGTACAATCCTGTAGTTAACCTAGTACCTTTATTACACGCAACTATTTAGCTAAAGTTTAATTCAAAGTAAAACACTCTTAAAACTACTGAAATCACATTTCCAGAAATTATCATTTATAGGTGGATATGCATCCAATTCATTGCGTGACCCTGTATATCATTTTATATATGTTCTACAAACATTTCTTAGTAAACTAAATGCAGTTCAGCGTAAAAATGCATAACTCATTTAAAAACCACCTTTAAGCAATTTACGCAGTAACCATTAAGAATTCTTTTGTGTAGTCCTGTATATCAATTACAGTATTTATACACACCATATACAATGCATAAATTAAATATAGTGAAACATAAAAGCACATAACATAATTAAAAATGCATTTCTAGCAATCATCGGTACTGTACAGTACTTCGGATACAATATAATATCTGAAATCATTTGTGTATCCCTGTAAACTGCACTTCGTACTATACATGAAATAAGTTATAATAAACCTCAGCGACGTATATCAATTTCATTATACATGAAATAATTTAACATAATTAAAATACGCCGGAAAAAATTCCCTCCACCCCTATATCGTAACAGAATTCTTTTGTGTGGCCCTGTAAATGAATAATAACTATTCTTTGCGCCGCATATTCTACAGAATGCATATTTTAGTGCACTTGATAAATGCATATCAATTTTATTATGTTTGAAAGCATGTAACATCATTAAAAATCATTTTAAACGATTTTTTCCCATAGGCCATAATGGAATGGAAAACTTTTGACTGTCCCTGTAAATGAACTAAACATGCTACAAACTTCATTTGAAATAGGGTTCGTGCTATGGTTGAGGTCCCTAACATCCAAAAATTTCAGAACGATCCGAGTATATTTACGGGAGTTAGAGCGGATACAGACGGACAGACAGCCAGATAAACCGAAGTCATAAACACTTTTCAACTTTGTTGGAAAGTGTTAAAAAGAGACATCTTTTAAAAAGTGTACAAAAAAAGAAAAAAAAAAAAAAAGAAGTTAAAAATATTAATTTCCCGAGAAAATATTTTACATGTACGAATGCATCAAATGCCCATAGACTTTACATTAAGTGAGGGGAAATCAGAAGCTGAGGGATTAAACCCCCTCTCATAGTGACATGCTCGACCCCACAAATTCTCCTACACCGTACCCGCTGGCGTTAATTTTTCAGCAGACAGCATTCATTTCAATACAAAATAACTTACTAAAGCATCTTTCCAACATCGAATAAAGATCAAAATTGTATAAATTATCGCAAATTTAATATACAGTAGAACCTCGATTATCCGAAGTAATTGGGGCCGACCATCGTTTGGAAAATCGAAATTTTCGGATAATCGAGATTGCTTCAATTTTAAGACTGCACATTAAGGACAATATATAAGCTATTTATTATTATGGTAGCAAGTCCTTAACCCCTTCGGGACGGGAGCCTTTTACGAAATTTTTAATCTTTTGACACCGTTTTTTAAAAACAGAAATTTGTGTCTTCTTGAATCGAGAAAATGCGCTGATTAAATAAGGCAAATTTTACAGTAAAATTTTACTGGTGAGGAAAAACAAGGATTCTGAGCGCTTCATGCGGCACGTATACGTGCCGCTCGTCCCCAAGGGGTTAAAAATAAAGAAATTGCAAAACAGAAACCAGAATAAATTACCTGAATTTTCATTTTGAAATTAAGTACCCTTTACATATTTCACAAAAGTTTGAAGTGAAGTTTTGTCTGTCACAGTTTTGATTGCCTTTTCTTTGCTCTATCACAAAGTACTTGATTCTTGAGTGAATAACTTCAACAATTATATTTCACATGTGTTGCTGACTAATACCAGTGAGAAGCAGATCAATTATTTGGCACACTCTCGAATTCTTTTGTCATTGCTTACTCCCCCACAATACACTTTAAATTAATCTTCTGAACAGAAAAAATACCTGCTAGACCACATTCACATATTCCCGTTCTCCCTCCTCCTACTGTGTTCTAGTCCACTCGGAAGCGTACGGAAGCTCAAGTTAAATTCAAAGGAATTCTAAGAAAGAGGATTCCAAATATTTATCTATAGAGACCGGGGTTAGTTGGCCATAGGGGCATGTTGGCCCAGTGGCGATATTTTTCAAACTTTGCGTTAGAAGACATTGTCAGTCCAACCAAGTATGCATTTCTTCGCTTTCCTCCTCCAACAACAGCTCCATTAAAGTCGGAGCGTCCGTTAAAAAATTATTGAGAATTTTCAAAATTTTGCAAAGGTGAGTAAATTTCCTCTCTTATAAATAATCGTTTTTTATTTGTTTGTAGATCACATTTTAGATTTTGATATATAATAATTCAGAAAAATAATTGTTCGTAGTTATTGTAGGGCATGTTTTTTTATTGAAATACTTTCAGAATAACTCCTTACAGTCATGAAAAACAAAAATGGCGATACGGGGTTAGTTGGCCCAAGGAAGTATTAATTGAATTCCTGGTTATTCCAGTCAATCGTCTTAAAAAATGAAGTTATAAAATTGTTTACCTCCTCCCCAAATTAAATCAGCTGCTCCTGTTGTACAAAAACATTTATAATTTTCATAATTATAGAAAAATCCCTGTTGGTTTGGCCTACAGGCGCAAGTAGATTTCGAAGTTACGTACTAATTTCACCAAGAATTTAACGGATTAAGGGAAATGTGATGTTTTTTTCTTCTACAACCTCATCCCCCCTCCCCCCCCACACACACACATTTTTTTGTTTTTAATTTCTTTTTGCTCTAAGAGTTGCTCCTATCAAAAGCTTGTAAATACAAAATTGTAGATAATATTAAGATAATTTATGATAAATTTAAGTGAATTTGATATCTTGTGAATTGACAAAGTTATGAATTGTTTTCTTCTGAAAACCCTATTTTTGCACTCATTGAAGTCATTTTTAATTATATCAAAAATCTGTCATGCATAATTTTTTGGCCCTTTTCCTAGAAGTTTTGAAAATTTGAAACCGATTGGATATGTTATCGTGTCCATAGCATATAAAATATATATACGAAAGAAAAGAGTTATTGCACTTAACAGATATACAGAAAACCTTGATACAATTTATTTATCATCTGGTGTTTATAATAAATCACCTAATTAAGGATGAATGATTTCTTAAATTATTGTACTGTAAAATTTACGGTGTTTTAACATCTAGCATGCCTTCATTAAAATTTATTACTGTTCCGTAATGTATTAAAGACATTTTTTATGAGAAAATAAAATCTATTTTTGGTCGAAGTTAATAATTTGAATAACTCACAGCTTTAATATTTAAAATTTTTATTTTAATTTAGGAGGCTATATTGTGTTTTCGTTGGAATAAAAATTAAGATTTGGTAAAATTTTGATCATTTCTTAGACTTCTACACTATCAGAACATTAAAGCATGACGTGGGCCAACTTACCACGCAATCGGGGCAGGTTGGCCCAAGCGACTTGGCGTCAATTTGAGCTTCTAAACTAATACTTATAGTTAATATTTTCAAGTTTTACTATTGTGACTTCTTCCTGAAAGTACACTGATAGTGGTAACATAAAAAGAAATTTAAAATGTTGAATTGTAATTTTTTTTTAAATTATTAGAAGAAAAAGCGGGCCAACTAACCCCGGTCTACGCTACTCGTGGTTCAGAAAGGACCACTTGCACACAAGAAATGTCATAGTAAAAAAAGAAAAAAGATTTAAAACTAGATATCAGTTAACCGAGAGTTTCGGTTAAAAGAGTTTCGGATAAAAGAGGTTCTACTGTATTTACAAATTTATTTATTTAAGATTTGCGCCTAAGAACACAGGAACAGAGTATAGTAATTATTGGCAATAAAAAAGAAGAAGAAGGGAAAAAATGTCTGGTCACTTTACTTCTAAATATAATAAAACTACTTGTAACACAGATACTATAATTTAACTATCACTTATTTTGTGTTTTTCCGGTCTTAAGTTGTTGTACTTTGTCACATTTTGTTGCCTCGGATAAAACTACAGTAGAGCGCCGATTTTCGGAACTCTTATTAACCGAACTTCTAATTATCCGAACAGCCTATTTCTTTCAAAAAAAATTTTTTTTCATGATGATGAGATTGTGGACGAGATTTAAGATGAAAAAAAATGAAGAAATTAAGACGAATGCTCTGAAAACGACCCAGGTCCATCACATAACGAAGATGAATGTTTGGAAACAGCTATGAAACGGCTCGAACGGCAGAAGAACTTTCATCCTATTCAACTAAACGTATTTAAGAAGAATTCGAGATATGGCAGCATCGGAAAGAACGTCTTCTTTGAAGCAAGCAACAACCGAAAGTTTTTTTGCTTAAATTATAATCTCTGGAGTTCAGAAAATTATAAAAAGTGAAAAATAAAATTTTAAATGATAAAAAAAGTAAAACAGTTTTTAAACAAGCTAGCACTAACTGGTGCTGCCAGTCCTAAGCCTGGATAAAGTGTGAAGGTTTTAGTATAGTCAAGAACATCCCTTAAATTGTCTGTCCATTTATCCGAACTAGGGTCGGTGCCGACTTGTTCAGATAATCGGCGCTCTACTGTATCTGCATTGACTTATACACTAGTAATGCATGGAGCATCACACCATCGGGGGGGGGGGGGGGGGGGTACGTAGAGGATGCAAGGAAAGACCGCATCCCCTTTAAATATCTGAAAAGATTATAAAAATGTACTAAAAAATGTAACTATAAAGTTGTTTGCGATTGTAATTGAACTGATTACTTTCATTATAATTTTTTTTAATGCCATTGTATGAATTATTTATTTACTTCATTATTTAAATTCATTCTTTACTTTATTATTTATTCATCATCCCATGTTAAACGGTCATTTCATGGTCCCCTCCTCACCTAATCAAAATCTCGCGTACGACCATGTGCCTGCTACATTCCCCTAGGTCAGGGTTGGCGAACCAATGGCACGCGTGCCACAATTGGCATGTAAGACAATTTCTCTGGCACACGAGAAAAATAAATTTTATAATTCTTATATAGGTAACATTTGATGTCTATTATAATCAATAAAATTTTGTTTCATACGGACAGACTATCACAAATAATGCAATTATTTTTGCATGAATGAACACATCAAAAGAAGTTCCTTTTCTTGTGATGTTATGCAGCGTTTTCGACATGTATTTTGCCTTTTTATACGATTGTATAACGCAGTAATTTTCCAAATAATTTTTTTAGACAGTCACTGCATTAAGATGGCAAATTAATCCAAATTATATGTATATTTATAAAACTATCAAAATATGAATAAGGTATAAAGCATTCTCCATCGAACATACAACAGCAAAAATCTCATCAATAATTTATTGATGCATTGTTTAATGCAACTTGGATGTTGCATTAATAATAAGGTCAAAATTTTCGTATTTTTGTTTCCTTATTACAGTCAAAATGATTACATAAATGAATCATATTTAGATTTACGCATTAAAAGTTCGTTAATTTAATGGCTTATTCCTACATACAGAGAAATAGCATTTTGATTTTTAATATTTTTTAATTATTAATTATTAGTGCATGAAAGCAACTGATTTTTTAACTAGTGTTTTGTATAAACAACGTACGAGGTAAAATTGTTTTATGTCAAAGTGTGGCACGTTACACTGTTGATAGATATTGTTGGGGAATTTTTGGCATGCGCACGGAAAAAGGTTCGCCGATCCTTCCCTAGGCTTTTAATCGTAGACATCAAGACCTAAACTTTTGCTTTTAAGAGCCAAGATGATGACACAGCATTTTAGTTATCTGATATTAATGATAAAACTCGAAAAGAGCTGCATTGAAAGATATCGCGATTATTTGAAATAATTGTTATCTGAAAGTATCTGACAAGGAAGAAGAGAAACATTACATTTAACTTTTTATTCATACAAAAATGAAGTTTTATAGGAGATTACAATTCGATTTTTTGTTTTGTTATCAAGAAGGTGACGCAGGGATAACCTTAATGGGGATGCGGCGATTTAAAATGCAAAGAGGCCACGCGCTTATAGGGACCCCGAATGAGATTAAACTTTTTTTTTTTTTTTTTTTTTTTTTTTTTTACTTTTTCAAAAAAAAAAAAAAAAAAAAAAAAAAAAAAAAAAAATGCGGGTTCTAAAAATATTTTTCCTCAGGAGTCCACCTATCTTCAGCGCTTATAGGGATGCAAGGTACAGAGACTTAAAGACTTTTTCCCCTTTTAGCCCAGTCATTTGGTAGAAAATAGGGGAAAGTTTTGGTGTAGTTTTGATATTTGGTGGCTTTATGTTTTTTGGGTCGCTGAACACGAATCTGAAGTTTGCCAACAAAATTTATCCCGGGAAACACGTTTTTTTGGCAAAAAACTGGAAAAAAAACGGGATTTTCTTTGTTTGTTTTTTTCAAAATAACTTCAAAATTATGCATTTTACACAAAAGTCCTCAGTACATAAATTAAAGAGGATAAAATTTCCTACATTTTATGTATTAAAAGTTTTTTTCTCTGATCAATGGTTTAGCCGTGACAACGCCGCAAAAATGGGTGTGAAAATAAAAAAAATCTGAAAAAAAAAACGGGAATTACGGCAGTGCACGGTGGGTGATTTACCGATTCTTGTTGGCCAAAATTATTTTTGGCGTCAATATAGTCGCTTCGCCATGAAATTGAAAAATATTATTGATATTCACTATTGAATGTTAGGTATTGTAAAATGTTGCGTGTAGCAGTCATAATTTCGTTACAGGGACATTCAAAAGTATTTCATTGTATTACGGCCTATGGGGAAAAATCATTTATGGTGGTTTTTAATAATGTTTCATAATTTCAAACACTTTGAAATTTATATACATATCTATGAAGTGCACTGCAAGATGATTTCTTATAGAATATGGTATGGGTAGTATTTATCGATCATTTTCAAGGACACTAAAAAGAATTATGTTACATTACGGTCTATGGAGACAAATTGTTTGTGGTGTATTTTGTTCATGTTACACCTTTTGAAAAGTATTTAAATTGATATATATCTCCGGGGTGCTCTATAAGATGTTTGCTATTGAATATGGTGTGCCATTGATCTTTCATATACAGGGGCACACAAAATAAATCAGTTATATTTTTCCTCTGTATGAACAATAATTGATGGAAGTGCGTTTTCGGTTGTGGAACACTTTTTAAAATTTTTAAAATTGCATACTATTTAGCGTGTATAAATTCTATAAATCATATATAGGGCTGCACAAGACATCTATATACCCACTTATTGCCGGAACTTGCTAACGAGGAATTTTCAACTGTGCTATGCGTTCACTAACAATTCTAAATTTTAGCATATTGTGAATTATCATATGCTATATATCATGTGCATTATATTATTTATTATATGCATTTGCTATGCATATATTATTTATCATAATAAATCTATAGTTCATATACAGGGATGTACAAAATTTTCAGCTATTTTTTCGATTTTGGTTGAAATTGTGTTTTCAAACGTGTTATATGTTCTACAAATTATTACTTAGACATCGTTTTTCACGTTATTAAACTATGAAGTTTTATTATAGTAGCCCGAATGCGTTCAAAAATGTTCCATAATCTGATTGACGCATGATTTTACGTTCTTCTTGATAATTTTAATGATACTTTCTTAACGGTATGGAAGCTAAAGTGATAAAACTATTTTTGTATTATTATAACAAATTCTAAAATTTCTTTTTCTAAAGTTTAAGATACGGGACAAACATTCGACAGCATTAATGAAAATTGCTGTGTTGCATATTCTGTTGTATATTCATATTTATTTCTGCACAAACCTTACAGGAAACCTAACAGGAACCTTATGTAAAGATAGGGAATTATAAGATATCATGATTAATATATCATGAGAAAATGCCTACATTATGTTTTGCATTGTATCAAATCTGAATTTGGAGAATTTGTCTGGATCAATTTTGTAACCACTCAGAATTTGCAGCCAAGTAATATATTTTAAATGATTTTGTCTCGATATATCTACATACAACTGGCAATTTTTGTCCAAATTTGGTCATAAATTTAAACATTTCGCTCTTGCAAAACTTCATGTGCTCTTCATTGTAATTTTCCTCTATAAACAAAATATTTTCAACCAAATTCACATTTTCGTTACATTTTAAACATTGTTGCCGTTGCATAATGGTGCAAAAGTTTATTTATGTGACTAACTTAAATTCTGCTGTCTTTGATAAAAAAAAAAAAAAAAAAAAAAAAAAAAGGTACTTAAACTAAAATGTCAAGCAAAAGTCATGCCAGAAGATATAAAATATTTTTTTTTTTTAAAACCTTTGTTTTATACTGTTGGAAGTAATAAAAACACCCACTAATTATATACGTCTATATTCTATGCTGTAGATGTCAGTGAAAAGCAGGGACCCTCAAGTAAAAGAAAGCGGAAATAATATTTTTTTGTTTTTTAAATAAATATGTTTACTAATGTACATGTTTATTTGTAATTAAATAATGATTCATAATGAGTCGTTTTATTTATTGTCATCAACTTCATTGTAAAATATAGTCATTCATATAATCTTTAGTATAATTTATAGTCAGTTCTTGTGTAAAATGGTCAGTTTTCATGTTAAATCTAGGTACAGCGGCGTAATTGCCGTTTTCTCTGAAATTTTTGATTTTCACTCCCATTTTTGTGGCGTTGTCACGGCTAAACCATTGATCAGAGAAAAAAACGTTTAATGCATAAAATGTGGGAAATTTTATCCTCTTTAATTTATGTATTGAGGACTTTTACGTAAAATGTATAATTTTGAAGTTATTTGGAAAAAACAAAGAAAATCCCGTTTTTTTCCCGTTTTTTGCCAAAAAAAACGTGTTTCCCGGGATAAATTTTGTTGGCAAACTTCAGATTCGTGTTCAGCGACCCACAAAACATAAAGGCACCAAATATCAAAACTACACCAAAACTTTCCCCTATTTGTCCTTTTTGAGCACCTAATGCCTGGACTATTTGGAGAAAAAAAAAAGTAAGGAAATATATAATAAACAGATTCTGCTATTTGGGGAATTCCGGCTCCGCTGGTCTACCTTTAAAGTATAGGTGCAGAGTCCCAAAATTTTTAAAGAGCCAGTGGCTCCTAAACCTGAAAAATCCAGCCGCCACATTGCAAAAAAATTGCATTATAGCAATAACGTTTATATGGGAAAAAACCCAAGAATTCAAAGCGAAAAATAATTTGTTTAATGTATGCACATGTATAACAAAACAGACTAAATATATCAAATGTATACATTTAATTTAATCACAAAATTCTTTTAATTTGGGTATAAATTAAGTGTAATATAAATTTTAAACTATGTACAGTTCAGAATATAAAGTTGGGCAAGACACAGGTTAAAAAAATATTGCTAAGCAATCACGGTAGTGGAGAATATTAGGAAAACAATATTTCTTATTTTCATTTTGTCCTACAAGAGTACATATAAAAAATTTTGAGAATGTGTTAGTATTATTATTTTGCACTATAAAAATCAAAATACAATTCAAACACTTGTTTTTGAAGAACACACAGGAAAAATTTTCTTCAAAAAATCTTATCACAGACTATTACAGTAGAGGGGTGATTCTGTTCCGAATTTTCGAAAATTTGGACATAAAAAAATATCGCGAATTTCGACAACGAAAAAATCAATTTCGTCAATCGTTCGCAGAAAAAATCGCCAATTTCGCTAAAGGATCGAGAAAAAACGCGAATTTCGTCAAAGGATCGCAAAAAACACCGCAAATTTCATCAAACAATCGCAAAAAAAGAAATTTCGTCAAAGAATCTCGAAAAAAACCGCGAATTTCGTCAAAGAGTCGCAAAAAGAACGGAATTTCGTCAGAGCATCGCGAAAAAATGCGAATTTCATCAAAGAATCCCGAAAAAAGACGCACATTTCGTCAAATGATCACGAAAAAAACCCCCAATGATTTCATCAAAGGACTGCGAAAAAAACGCTATTTTTGTCAAAGGATCGCAAAAACAATGCGAATTTCGTCAAAAGATTCCAGAAGAAACGCGATTTTGGCAAAGAATCGTTAAAAACTTCCCACAAATTTCGTCAAATGATCGCGAAAAAATGGGCGATATTCCCGTTTTTTCTTCGACCGGTTGATGAAATTCAATTCTTTCGATTGTTGATATTTGCGGGTTTTTTCGGGGCGGAATGATGGAATTTGCCTCTTTTCTTTTTCTTTTTCTTTTTTTTTTTTTTTTCCTTTGACCGATTGATAAAATTCGCGTTTTTTTCTATCGACTGATTGACAAAAATCTTGTTTTTTTTTTTTTCTATCAACCGATTGACGAAAATCCTGTTTTTTTTTTTCTATCGACCAATTGACGAAAATCACGGTTTATTTCACGACAGATTGACGAAATTTGCAGTTTTATTTCGGGAACGATTGATGAAGTTCGTGGTTTTATTTTGCTAGCAATAGACGAAATTTGCCGGATTTTTCCAGAACGGTTTTTACAAAGTTCATGACCGATCGAGGAAATTCCCAATTTCTTTTCATGATCGATTGACGAATTGATTTTGCGGAAATCTGCTAAATAAATAAATAATAATTCGAAGAATTCTGCTAATTCGTAGAAGAATCGCATGCCGATATCTAGTGTCTGCCTGTATCTGAATAATCCCAGAGGTGCAAACTTAATGAGTGGGCCCAAACGTATTCATTTCTCGGCTCGAATTTTTCTGCATCGCAAGCTAATTGTACTATACCACTGCTGCTGAATTAATTCGCGGCGCACATCAGATGGCTTTTTTTTTTTTTTTTTTTTTCCCGGTTCCGCGGACAGAGCAGTTTTTTAGAAGAAAACAATAAATTTACGATTCCGCGGAAATTTGGCGTCCATGTTTAATCATATTTTTTAATTATGGACAATAAGAAAAAAAGAAAAGCGGTAAATATCGCCGGGTTATGGAGGAGACATAATCCCGCGATTGATAAGAAGAAAAAAAAATCCGAAAATCATTCGGCAAAAAAGGGGCATACCTATAAGAAGCATGGCGACTTAGACGCCGAAAGTTAGTCGCCAAAGCAAAAAATTTAGTCGCCACGTGGCGACTGGCGACCGTGAATCTGCACCTATACTTTAAAAGTAGTACTAAAAATTAATAAGTGTATTGAAATTGCAAAAAATGAAAAGAAAAGGAAACTAATAAATTCTAAATACCCTTCAATTAGCCTAAATACAAAATTTTCATGAAATTCATACGATTGGTTTCTAAGAAATTATTTATTTTAAAATGAGCATATATTAGGGGCTGTATCCAAATTGAAGTTCTGTACTCGATTGTTGAATGGCTACAGAATAACTATGTCACTTTTATTAATGCATTATTTCTTGTCAATATGACCATTTCACTCGCTTAATATGTATCGACTACTGCCAGCCCAAATGTTTCAATAAACTGAGTAAAATATATATATTTTTTCAAATTATGCTTTTCTACACATCATAGACGCCCTTAAACCATCATTTTGACGTTTTTTAAGCATAAATCGAAAACTTCTTGGAAGAAAAATTTTAAATTGAGATTTAGCATAAAGCAGGACATAATAAATATAAATATATCAAAAAAATTGTAGGTTTCAATTCATATTTTTTTTCGAATATTAATTTCATAATTCATATTATAAAATTGCAAATTCAATATATTTATGTTTGGGTTTTTTAGTATTATAATCACACAAAAAATTATCACATTAGGATTATAAAAATTATGAAAATGTAATAACATTAGAAGCTCTAAATTTTGAATGTTTATAATTCAAAAACTGATCATCCAAATGACTCAAAAATACGTTTTTAAACATAGTTTGAACCTCAGATTTAAAATATAATGTCAAAACGAGGTGTTGCCATAGAAAAAAACAAAGTTTAGTCTGGTTTTGATTTGTAGATGGCAAGCATCCCCTAAGCAAATTTTATATACATCGTTTAAAAGTAGACGTTATTTCCAATCGTAAGTAGACTTTATTTCCAATCATTTGGTACCAGTAACTTTCTTCTTTTATACCAGAAAAAGGAGTCGAAAGACATCATGTAACAAAGACTTACTACACCATCTGCTAATGACATCTGACTCTTAGATTTCCAGTTTTAGTCACAAAATGAAAAAAAAAAAAAAAACATTTTCAGAAACAGAAAGTTTCTAGAAGCATTGGAATTTTTACTTTAAAGTAGAACACTTTATTACTGACAAATCAGAGTAGCCATTTATTAAATTACATTTAACACTCTGCGAGTCTTTGTACTTTTCTGCATTTTCATATTAACGTTTGTAAAACCCAAGATATATTAAATTTAATTTCGCATTTTAATGTTAAATTATTTTTCCATTTAAAGTAGTGATATGGCGTAAAAAGGCCATGTAAAAAGTCTATTGAACAATCTTTTAAAACTAAGATTTTAGCTATGTTTTTTCATCATCATAATTTTAGTGTACCGCAGAAATTTTACCATGAGTTTAAGTATGCCGTGAGCAGAGGTGTAGGAAAGGGGTAGGGGACGCTCAAGCCCTTCCCACCCTTTCAAATGCAAACATAAAAAAAAAATGAACAGTCAAGTGCGAGTATTACTCGCGCTCAGAGGGTTCCGTACAATAAATATATGAATTATTAACTGTATTATTTAAAAAAAAATCGATGCTAAAAGAATAATAAGACTTCGTAAAAAACTATACAACGAAGGGTTGGGTATTAGGGTGGGTCGAAAAAAAAGAATTTTTTTATTTTCGGAACGCTTTAGTGTGGAAAAGTTGCATATTGTAATAATAAGAAAAACGGCATAAAAATTTAAAAAATCGGTTAGCATCTTCCATTCGCGCATCGTACTTAAAGTTGATGAAAAATTGGAAAAATCGCGCCTTTTCTAATTTTTTAAGTTAATTAAAACTTTAAAAATAAACACGCTTTAGCTTTTTATGCTTGTTCCATGGTTTACATAACTTAAATAAATTAAATTCCGATCAAAAATTTAATTGTTTTTGTTCGCGCAAGAACTTAGAAAAAACACCAATTTACTAATTTTTCGCAATTTTCACCGTGCAGCTCTTAGTTCGTTTTGCTAAAAAAAAAAAACGAAACAGAACTAACCACGTAGTGGTGGTTGCACGTTGAGTTCCACCACATTCTACCCAACCAACCGTCCAATTGTTGGGTGTGGTATTTATATTATGTTAAGAAGACCACATGCATGTCAATGTGTAGTTCTAATTAAATGCTTATGTAAAAAAAAGACAAAGAAAATTCGTGTCTTTGAGTTTAGGTTTATGATTCTTCAAAGGAATTACAATTTAGGGGAAAATCGGATGTATTTACAAAACAGATACAAAAAAGTTAAATGTGAAGGCCGAGCGAAAAGCTCGTGATCTTCTGCAAGTACTGAGTAGTTCCTCAAATAGTTTTAAATTTCCTAAAGTGGCAGTGTACTATGAAATTGATGAACTCAAACACACTTCTTTTGAAGACTCGGAGTATGAGGAAGATAAATATAAACCGAATACATGGACTAAAAGCCCAAACGGCAGATGAGAATTAAAATTAACACAACAGAGCTAAACATCGATTGTTTCGGAGTTTCTGATCGGCCAAAAGCAGTCATAGCGTCAAGTGTTCTGGATAACCGACACAGATTCTTGTGATGTGGCTAATAAGTGTAAAATAAAGAGTGACAAGATTCGTTTTAGGACGGATTTGAAGAACCGATTCACACCCTCTGAGGAAAGTTCGGTTCTTTTTTGACAGACAAAAATGAAATACTTTGTTCGTCAAAAAATTTAATGCCAAGCAATTTCACAGGAATGTGAAATAAGAGCACTATTCTCTTATCCAGGAATCTGGATCAACTTATATTGGACATGTATCTCCTTCCTCGAGTTCATCAAATGATATAAGTCAAATCATCATTTCTTGTTTGCCTGCACTATCAATATAACTAGAAAAACTAGAAGTAGTAGGGTGTGATGGTACTGTAACAAACACTAGATAGAATAACGGTGTTTTCCACCGAATAGAAAATCATAAAACGTGGAGCTTCTGCATCCGACAATTTTAATGAGCTTTCTTATCGGCAAATTTTTCAATATATTCACGGCCAAACTGAAGGGACTAAATTTTTTAGTGCGCCAATCGGGCAGCAGCTCACTTGCTGTGAAAAAGCTCCTGTGGTAGATTGTGAACCCGCAGATTGTTCTATTCCTGATATAGACAGGACTTTTTTGAGCGAAGAACAAGAGTATTTTTGGACAATTTAAATGCAATCACCTTCGGACATTGGTACTTGGCGAATTGGGACCCTGGTATTTTGTCCGATTCCAGATGAAAAACTGCGGCCATCCGAGTCCTTATATTGTATCAGATTCATCCGAAAACTTAAAAGAAATAGTTGGCATCATCATAAAATCTTACCTGTCTGTGTAATTTGCCATAAAATAAGCAAATATTTTACTGACGGACCAAAACATGTATTTCAAGCAATCCAAACATCACGCTATTTATCCGACGAATTACTACAAGTTGTCGATATGAGTTTTTTGCGCATCCAGAGAATGCTCTGTTGGCAATGATTTTCGATTAAAGAAAACATATTCGGGATATTGGTTACAGAAGGAACGTAAAAGCAAGACAAACTGTCACAAAGAAGAAGACTTTTAGAAATGTAATGCCACCGAACGGAAACTTTCAAGCTTCCGATTACAATGAAATTAATAATTGGAATTCATGTGCGGTCTATCCTTCCCCAATGCCGCGGGACCTAAGTGAAGATTATGTTAAATCGTTCATCACTTCTGACACCACTCTCATCAGAGAAATGCAAATGTTTCCCTGTCACATCGAGACTGTTAAGATGTGCGTCAAACTTGTGATAGAGACCTCGAATAAAGTATATGAACATGAAGCTAGAGATGGATATATCCGAAGAACACAGAAGTCTAAATCGGTTATGCCTTATTTCTCCAAAAAATCAGACTTTAAATGTGAAAAATGAAAAATTTCTTTTTTTTTCGACCCACCCTATTGGGTATAGCTGCATACATTAGAAAGTATGAATGGGTATACCAAAGTTCAAAGAGATATAAAGCCTCAATAATATCAAATATTGCTATTCTGTATAACTTTTTTTAAAATCTTATCCTAATCTGTTTATGATGAACTTAATTCAGTACTGACAATAAAAATAGTGCATATTTAAACTTCATTTAGCATTTCATAAAACTAAATTCAGCGTAGTAATAATCTTTTCTTTTTACAGTATAGCTAAAACAAAACTCTTGTTCAAAGTTTAAACTTGGCTATGTGCTAAGCGCGCTTCGAAAGGAGGTCGCAAACTTGCAACGCCGCCTTGGTCCGTGCCGCGTTTTTCCAGATAGGTTTTTAATTAACTTTAAAAGACACCGGAGGCGTATTGAGAGATCCACTCAATGCAAACTAGCCGAAAATCCCATAGTAATTATGTGATTAATTATAATTAAATTAAGCTATTTTTAACAATTTGACGAATAGAGTAGGTGGGGGTAAAGATATGCACTGGCTGATTTAGTATGAAGAAACATTTCTACAATCATCACTGCTAGGTGGTAGTTTGGTCGCAAGTGTACTAGTTGTGTGTTCAAACCTTGCGAAAAAAGTAGCATTCCATGCCAAGAAAATGAGGTAAGTTTAAATTTTCATATTTTGATCTAATATTTTTAAAATTTCACTTTATTGTTTAGCTGACAATACTTCGAATTTTTACTAATCCAAAAATTCAGTGGAGAATGGCAGCTCTATAGCTTCTAAATGCCGTATAGTTTACCTCGAAAGCATTTGTTTAAACTTGTAGGTAGCCGGTTAAGTAAAATACTGCAGAATGGGGTAAAAGTACGCATCCGTCTTGGGGCAAAGATACGCGCAAGTTTAAGATGCGGGGCTTTGCCCTATCGTTTTAGCTAGATGCAAAGCTTTCGACAATTACGTTGTGCAAAGTTGTATTTTTATAAGTTAGTATTGTATGTAATATAGAGTAGGTGGGGCTAAAGATACGCACTTTCCATACATTTTGATTTTTAACGCACACATTGGTCTAAACTTATGTAATGAGTGATTAAAATGTTAGATTAGAACCTTCGGCAAGTGTCACCATCAACCGACATTCTGTCAAATTATAATTCTGTGAGAAATTCCAATTTTTAAAAACATTGCTCTGCGTATCTTTGCCCCATCGCTTGGGGTAAAAGTACGCAGTGGTGGGGCAAAGATACGCAGTGCGTATTTTTGACCCATTACTGTGGGGTTTAGCCCTATTTCCAATAAAACGAATGAATTATGAAAAATCATTAGTAAATTTCACTAGTATTTATAGTTAAACTGAAAATTGTAAGTTAAACCATGAAAAAGGAAGAAAAAAACAGCGGTCTGTAAAATCGCAAATAGCAGTTAACCTCCAACTACTGTGACAAAAATTGTTGCATAAATACTGTGAGCGGTCCCAAAGACCCCTTGAAAGAATGAATAAAAGGGTTGACTGACTCATAAGATACTGTTTTTGCGCTAAATTTTATGTAAAGGCCTATTATAATAAAAATTATCTTCATTTAGAAGTCTTTAGCGATACTACTAAATTTCCAAACGAATCAAAATTAAACTAACATCAATAGTTAAATTGAAAATTACAAGTTAAATTATGAAAACTGAATATAGCAGCGGTCTGTGAGACAGATAACAGGAGTTAAGGGCTAAGACTTAAAACAAAATCGTTTCATGAAACAAGAATATTGATTTTTAAAAGTAGGTAGGTAGATACCTACGTCCTAAATAAAAAAAAAACTTAACTAGAAAAGGAAAGGGTAGTTAACTAGCTTATATTAGTTAAGTAGCTATTATATTTTATACAATATAAAAAATAAAACTTTCCACAATGTAATTGTGGAAAGCTTTGCATCTAGCTAAAACGATAGGACAAAGACACGAATCTTAAACTTGTGCGTATCTTTGCCCCAAGACGGATGCGTACTTTTACCCCATTCTGCAGTATTTTACTTAACCGGCTACTGACAAGTTTAAACAAATGCGATCGAGGTAAACTATACGTCATTTAGAAGCTGTAGAGTTTCCGTTCTCCACTGAATTTTTGGTTTTGTAAAAATTCGAAGTATTGTCAGCTAAACAATAAAGTGAAAATTTAAAAATATTACATCAAAATGAGAAAATTTAAACTTACCTCATTTTCTTGGCACGGAGTGCTACTTTTTTCACAATGTTTGAACACACAACTACTACACTTGAGACCAAATTACTACCTAGCAGTAATATTTGTAGAAATGTTTTTTCATATTAAATCGGCCATTGCGTATCTTTGCCCCTTGCGTATCTTTACCCTCCACCTACTCTAATAGCTACTTAACTAATATAAGCTAGTTAACTACCATTTCCTTTTTCTAGTTAAGTTATTTGTTTAAATATAGAACGTAGGTATCTACTTACCTACTTTTAAAAATCAATAGTCTTGTTTCATAAAACGATTTTGTTTTAAGTCTTAACACTTAATTCCTGTTAACGGTCTCACAGACCGCTGCAATATTCAGTTTTCCTAGCTTAACTTGTAATTTTAAATTTAACCATTGATGTTAGTTTAATTTTGATTCGTTTGGAAACTTAGTAATATCGCTAAAGACTTCTAAATGAGGAGAATTTTTATTATAATATGCCTTTACATAAAGCTTAGCACAAAAATAGTATTTTATGAGTCAGTTAACAGTTGACTAACAGTGCTAACTGACCTTAGTCTTTCCTTGTCAAATTAAAATAATAATAATAATAATAATAATAATAATAATTTTGTTGAATTTGAGAAGTCAATAAACATACGCCTAAATTTTCAAAAAAGTTGTATTCTATTTTGTTCTTCTCAAGTCTGCATTTGCGATTCGCTAATGTTGATCTGTGTCAGAAAGAAGTTATTTAAATTTATTAATCTTTTCCTCGTGCTTTTCCAAATCCACTGAGTGTTCGTCATAGCATTCCCCTGTTTTTAATCCCTTTAAACTCGATAATTGTAATACTTTCCGGCTAAAAAAATGCTTCCGCTACTTTCTACTGCTTTGGGAAGCAAACATTTCATCATGCATGACCCAAGAAACTGTCTATAGTGTTTTGGAGGGATTAACCCTTCAATGCATGATTTTTTAAAATTTGTTTGGAAAATATTATATTTGAGTCTATTTTTATTAATTATCCACTAGAAAAATAGTGAAAAAATTTATTTATGTTTCTGTTGGGCATAATGTCACCCCTGAGTTACATAACAAAAATTGCTCAAAAAATGATAATTTTAAATTATATACTGTAATGTATCTAAACTTTATCAAAAGTCATTAATTAACCAAATTAATAACGTTTAAAAGATATACAGCAAGAATTAATCGAACAACCATTTATTCATAATTTATAACGACTGTTACCAAAACCAGAGTTGTAACTTAAAGTAAATGTATATGGCCATAAATATTATCCAAGTATAAAACACATATTGAAACTAAATGGAGAGTGTGTCTTCTTAAAAAAAAAATGTTTTACAAATGAATAAATAAAGCATACAAAAATATTGGGAAGAATAATCATTTACAGAACTATAAATCTAATCGATTTGGAGGCTTTATGACCCTTTTTGGTCGTGGAGTTTTAAGTAGCTGGGGATTGGAGTTTTTATGGCAGTCCAGAGTTCTTTTAGGTCTTTTAACAGCTCTTGATTGAAACTGTTCTTTCTCTGCTGCCTCAGTTGTCTCTATTGACGTTTGAAATGATGTATCATCCTTCACTGAATCGGAAACAATTTTTGCATTAGAATCGGTGACTGTCGCTGAGGATCCACTTGCATAATCCAGTGGCACACTACGATGAACAGGCTTTTCAGGAAATTTGAAGCATGCACTTTCTTAGATGATCTGCATGTACAAAGCGCACTTGACCATTTATATGTACCAGATAGGTACTTTCACTAATTTTCTTTGTGATTATACCAGGAAATCATTTAATTTCCTTGTTTCTGGTGTATTTCACAAGAACATTTTCTCTAACATCAAAATGTCTTTCACTGGCAGTTGAACGAGACCTTAGTCAAACTATCTCTTAATCTTTTTTCGAGCCACTTCCTTAGTCAAAAGTTCTTTCATGGCTTCCACTGGTTCGCTTTTTGAAAACCAGTAAAATTTCAGAAAAAAATTCATGGTAGGTTTCTGCAACAATTGCAAGAAAAACGCCGTTTTTGGTAAGTTTCTACAAAATTTATAAAGAAAATTTTTCTTTGAAAAATAGTGGTGTTCAAAAAGTCCTTCCGGCCAGTGCCGGGAGGAAGAGGTAGCTTTCATATTCCTTATTTTAAAAAAGCCAACTTATATTATTCAAACACACGAAGTTCAATTTAGTGGAAACCGAATATAGGAGATTCAATACTAATTTTTATCAATACTAAATCATTATGAATGAGAATTTCGTGAAATTAGTTATTAATTTCGCGCTTAATTAGTAAGTTTATCCAAGCTGCTTTTATTTAAAGTCATTTATATTTGACTGCCAAATTTGGCGATTTCTTAAAGTGCCCGCCATTTTAAGACAACATGGTGGATGAGGCTAACCAGTGAACTTGGTCGAGACCTTAGTAATTGCTGTGCACATGCTCACTCACATCGGAATCGGTTGATATATACAAGTGCTGTCGCAGGCAAAAAATCAGATTTTTCAAAATGTCCCCACATTAGAAATTGAAACTGCTATATCTGAGCCATTTTTTAAGATAAAGACAAACAAAAAATGCTCCTGAATCCTTATATCAAGGTCAAATACTTAAGAAAGAAACCTTTTTCAATTTCTAATTTTTTTGCACCTCACTTTAAATATAATTTTTTTTAATTTAATGGCCGCCATTTTGAAACAAGATGGCTGATGAAGCTGGCCAGCGAACTTGGTCGAGATATTGATGTATACTATCCACATGCCTTCTTACATCGAAATAGGCGAATGCGTGTGTTATCGCGTGACAAATACAAGATCGTTTCAAAATGTTAGCCATGCTAGAAATTCAAAGTGCTATAATTCAACCACTTTTTAAGATATAAACAAAAGAACATATTTTCAGAAACAAAAACTGCTCCAGAATCAAGGCCAAACACATAAAAAAAATCTTTTTAATTTTCCAATTTTTAATACCTCATTTAAAATTTAAAATTTAATTTTTTTAATGGCAACCCTTTTGAAACAAGATGGCGAATGAAGCTGGCCAACGAATTCGGTCGAGACATTGGTACCGGGTGTCCCAAAAAGGACTGACTGATTTTAAAATTCAATAACTTCCAAACGGTGACAGATATTAAAAAAATTCTTGCAGGAGGGTTATGCATAAAGTCAAAAGTTTTTTTACAGTGATTTTCGATTTTAGTTCGAATTACAAACAATAGATGGCGCTGCGATCAATAGAAGCAAAATTCAGGCTCGATTTTTGGTACTTCGTTGCCCGGATAATACATTTCCATCTCCTTTTTCTACATTGAACAACAGAAAGGACCTAAAATCGAGCCTGTATTTAGCGACTATTGCTTACAGCGCCATCTATTGTTCGTAATTCGAACTAAAATCGAAAATCACTGTAATAAAACTTTTGACTTTATGCATAACCCTCCTGCAAGAATTTTTTTAATATCTGTCACCGTTTGGAAGTTATTGAATTTTAAAATCAGTCAGTCCTTTTAGGGACACCCGGTATGTACTATGTACAGACGAAGTTACATCCAAATCGGTTCATAAATACGCCTGTTATCGCGTGACAAATATCAGGTCGTTTTAAAATGTCAGCCACAATAGAAATTCAAAATGCTATAACTCAGCCATTTTTTTAGATATAGATAGACGAAACAAAAACTGTTCCGGAATCTTTGTATTAAGGTCAAACACATACGAAAAACTCTTTTTCATTTTCCGATTTTTTGGTATCTCATTTTAAATTTTAAATTTTTTACTTTTTTTTAAATGGCTGCTATTTTTAAACAAGATGGCGGATGAAGCTGGCCAACGAACTCGGTCGAGACATTGGTATGTACTATGTATAAACGAAGTTACATCCAAATCGGTTGATAAATACATCTTTTATTGCGTGACAAAATTCAGGACGTTTCAAAATGTCAGCCACGCTAGAAATTCAAAATGCTATAACTCAGCCATTTTTTAAGATATAGACGAAACAAAAACTGCTCCGAAATCTTTGTATAAAAGTCAAATACATAAGGAAAAAATATTTTTTCAATTTTCAATTTTTTGGTACCATATTTCAAATTTAAATGTTTGTTAAAAATTTAAATGGCCGCCATTTTTAAAGAAGATAGAGGATGGAGCTGGCCAACGAACTCGGTCGAGACATTGGTATGTACTATGTATAAACGAAGTTACATCCAAATCGGTTCATAAATACGCCTTTTATCGCGTGACAAAATTCAGGTCGTTTTAAAAAATCAGCCACAATAGAAATTCAAAATGCTATAACTCAGCCATTTTTTAAGATATAGACGAAACAAAAACTGCTCCGAAATCTTTGTATAAAGGTCAAACACATACGAAAAAATCTTTTTCATTTTCCGATTTTTTGGTATCTCATTTTAAATTTTATTTTTTTACTTTTTTTAAAATGGCTGCCATTTTTAAACAAGATGGCGGATGAAGCTAGCCAACGAACTCGGTCGAGACATTGGTATGTACTATGTATAAACGAAGTTACATCCAAATCGGTTCATAAATACGCCTTTTATCGCGTGACAAAATTCAGGACGTTTCAAAATGTCAGCCACACTAGAAATTCAAAATGCTATAACTCAGCCATTTTTTAAGATATAGACGAAACAAAAACTGCTCCGGAATCTTTGTATAAAGGTCAAATACGTAAGAAAAAAATATTTTTCCATTTTCAATTTTTTGGTACCACTTTTCAAATTTTAAATTTTTTAAAAATATTTAAATGGCCGCCATTTTGAAACAAAATGGCGGATGAATCTGGCCAACGAACTCGGTCGAGACATTGGTATGTACTATGTACACACCGAATTACATCGAAATCGGTTCATAAATACGAGAGTTACAGTGTGACATAGGTCAGATATATATATATATATATATATATATAGCATTTCCATTATTTGTCGGTGTCCACTTTCTTATTTTTCTTCCATAATATTCTTATAAATATTTTATCTTTTTTTTATATATATACTTACAGCTTTAATTCATAATATTATGGTTTTTGATGGTGGTAGGTTATGTTTAATTATTGGTTATATATATATATATATATATATGGATATATATATATATATATATATATATATATATATATCAATTTTGAACGGAGGGTGGTTTCGGGGTCTGGGGGTCATGATCGATGAAAATATACCAAAATTTTTTGAAATCGCTTTCCCCCGAACGGCTGCAATAGGTAGCTTTTTGTAATGAAAGCTACCTAAAAACGGACCGAGTGGGAGCCCTGTTCTTTTGCATGTAGTTCTATTTGTCCTACAGCGATGTATACATTTCTTAATCTTCAACATTAATCAAACATCATTCCAAATTAAGTTTGAAGTATATGGGGCATTCTCACAATCTTTTGACTTTTGGAGAAAAAAATCTGACAAAATTAAACTTGCTAAAATAACATTTTAATCTGATAGACGAATGCCTTAATGATTCAAAATAAAGAAAAAAAGGGTCAGCAGCGAAAATTTTTTTATTTAACTGAGGTTTAAGTTAAACTTGCGAGTTTAATTTTCCTTACTATTTTACCCCTATAACTTTTTATTTTCTTCTAAATTTTTACTTATAATGAATTTGCATAGTACCCACAGGGCATTCAAATAAGAAATAATAACAATGTAGCACTTTTAATACAGAATTTTTGTATAACATTGTCTTAAAGGGGTGTTAAAGAAGGGACGGTAAGGTAAAAAAAGGGGGGGGGGGATGGTATTGGAAAAAAGGGACGATAAGGATGGAGCGGTAAGGAAAATTACCACCTATTTTTAGGAAAATCATGTTAAGACTAAGTGATAGCCACAATGTTCATTGATTTTTAGAAACAGTTGTTAACATTGGATTATATTAAATTTTTTTAAATTTACCTCGAAACGTGCAGGAATAAACCTTGGGGACGGTTGAGACTACCAATAAAGCGACAATGCTTGAAATTGATATTTAAATGCTGATTTAAATTCTACAGTAAATTTCCTGCCAAAGAATTAGTTTAGACATTATTTCTCTAGCATACTTCTGCATGAGAAAAAAACGAAAAAAATTCTGTGGCTGCATCTGAAATGATTTTCTATATAATTTTAGAAGAGGGATGGTAAGGAATCTAAAACCCAGGGACTGAGTTTAAAAAATAATAACATCCCTAAAAATGTGTGCAGGTTAATTTTTAGCTACATATTCATAAAACAATAGTTACAGTTTCAGAAAAACATTACAGTGAATTCTTTTTATTGAAACAATTTTATCCAGACTGCTCCAGACTTAAAAATCAGCATCAGGGACACGGGACGGTAGATGAGTTTTCCTGGTATTTGGACCCCCAACATCGGTAAAACTTATTTATCTCGTTAATATTGTTATACAATCATCCAATGGGATGTTCCCCAGTATATGAAATTAAAAAAAAAATAGAGTATTAAATAAAAAATTATTATTCATGGACATGAAAGTCAAATGATTGTGAGAATGCCCCATATATTTCTACATTAATTATTTTTTTCCCCTGAACAATAGATTGAGAAAATCTCCCTTTTTAAAATTTAGAAATTGGAAATTCTGCATTGTCCAATTGGCAATGTTTGTTGTTGGCAATTATTACGTTTTATACTTATTTTATAGCTAATAATGCTTTTTAGATTTAAACGTTTGTCGCGGAAAAAATTGGCACCGAAACCATTTTACAATACTATTACCAACCAGCAAACTTCACAGCATATTTCAACAGCATTTGCAATAGAAATCTAATTAAGTTTATTATTAAGTTAATTAAGTTTATAATTAAGATATGTAATTAACCTTTAACTGATGTCACGCGGTCTCCCAGACCCCGCGACTCCCAGCTGTAAACACTTTTACAGTTTTAGGTAGCTTTCATTACAAAAAGCTACCTATTGCAGCCGTTCGGAGGAAAGCGATTTCAAAAAATTTTGGTATATTTTCATCGATCATGACCCCCAGACCCCGAAACCACCCTCCGTTCAAAAGTTGATATATATATATATATATATATATATATCCATATATATATATATATATATATCTGACCTTTGTCATACTGTAACTCTCAAATTTGTGAACCGATTTGGATGAAATTCGGTATGTACATAGTACATACCAATGTCTCGACCGAGTTCGTTGGCCAGCTTCATCCGCCATTTTGTTTCAAAATGGCGGCCATTTAAAAAATTTAAAAAATTTTTTAATTTGAAATGTGGTACCAAAGAATTGAAAATGGAAAAATATTTTTTTCTTATGTATATGACCTTTATACAAAGATTCCGGAGCAGTTTTTGTTTCGTCTATATCTTAAAAAATGGCTGAGTTATAGCATTTTGAATTTCTAGCGTGGCTGACATTTTGAAACGTCCTGAAATTTGTCACGCGATAAAAGGCGTATTTATGAACCGATTTGGATGTAACTTCGTTTGTACATAGTACATACCAATGTCTGGACCGAGTTCGTTGGCCACCTTCATCCGCCATCTTGTTTAAAAATGGCAGCCATTTAAATTTTTAAGAAAAATTTAAATTTGAAATGTGGTACCAAAAAATTGAAAAGTGACAAAATATTTTTTTCTTATTTATTTGACCTTGATACAAAGATTCGGGAGCAGTTTTTGTTTCATCTATATCTTAAAAAATGGCTGAGTTATAGCATTTTGAATTTCTAGCGTGGCTGATATTTTGAAACGTCCTGATATTTGTCACGTGATAACAGGCGTATTTATGAATCGATTTGGATGTACCTTGGTGTGTACATAGTACATACAAATATCTCGACCGAGTTCGATGGCCAACTTCATCCGCCATCTTGTTTCAAAATGGCGGCCATTTAAAAAAAATTAAAAAAATTAAAATTTAAAATAAGATACCAAAAAATTGGAAAATGAAAAAGATTTTTTTCGTATGTGTTTGACCTTAATACAAAGATTCCGGAACAGTTTCTGTTTCGTCCATATCTAAAAAAATGGCTGAGTTATAGCATTTTGAATTTCTATTCTGGCTGACATTTTAAAACGACCTGATTTTTGTCACGCGATAACAAGCGTATTTATGAACCGATTTGGATGTTATTTGGTCTGTACATAGTACATACCAATGTCTCGACCGAGTTCGTTGGCCAGCTTCATTCGCCATCTTATTTCAAAAAGGGTTGCCATTTAAAAAAAAATTAAATTTAAAATTTAAAATGAGGTATTAAAAAATTGGAAAATGAAAAAGATTTTTTTATGTGTTTGGCGTTGATACAAAGATTCCGGAGCAGATTTTGTTTCTGAAAATTTGTTCTTTTGTTTATATCTGAAAAAATGGTTGGATTATAGCTCTTTGAATTTCTAGTATGGCTAACATTTTGAAACGATCAGGTATTTGTCACGCGATTTCGCCTATTTCCATGTAAGAATGCATGTGGATAATATACATCAACATCTCAGCCAAATATAAGTTACTTTAAATAAAAGCAGCTTGGATAAAGCTGACTAATTTCACAAAATTCTCATTCATAATGATTTAGTATTGATAAAAATTAGTATTGAATCTCCTATATTCGATTTTCACTAAATTGAGCTTCTTGTGTTTGAATAATATAAGTTGGCATTTTTAAAATAAGGAATTTGAAAGCTACCTCTTCCTCCCGGCACTGGCCGGAAGGACTTTTTTACTTTTCTGTACTGAAGTTAAATAATATGAATAAAATACTTTTTTCATGCAATTTAATTCACATGCTTCTAAGAGAAGTACAACGATATTGTTAGGACAAAATTTAAGTAAATTCAACCATTTGAGTTATTTTTTTTTATTCATTTTATTCGAGGGGTCTGAGAGACCGGATCACATCAGTTGTGTAACAAATTTTAGTCACATCAGTTAAAGGTTAAGTTTATTTGGAAAGGGTGGTGTTAAATTTTTTGGTAATAACTTCTGCCGCGACAAACGTTAAACCCTAGTAATAATATTAAAATTGTTGTATTCCATTGTTTTTATGCTACTTCTATTATTTTAATTACTGTTTTTTTTTTTTTTTTTTTTTTTTTTTTTTTAAACCCTTTTATAAGTGTGTTGCGGCGCACCTAAAGTCGGAAACAAATGTTTGCAGCCCGCAAGAAAAAACAGATTGAGTATGACTGCTTTAGAGTATAAGTGCAATGAGGAATTTGCACACATGGGGGATTTGATCATTTATATATTTTTCTGATAGTTCCACATCCACAGTTTTCAAAAATGTTCTCAAAAACGCGAAAAAAATATCTATACTATTAAATAATTAGTCCTAAAAGTAAGCTAAAATCACGTCGCTCCAAATCGGGGCGTGACTTACTATGACGTCACAGTTCACGACAGGCAAGCGGAACGGAAAGAAAAGAGATACTAGGCTTTGGAAATAAAGGTTCGAAATTTTTAAACTACTGATTTTACAAATTTGGTTCTTTTGCATCTGGATGTTATTTTGTACGTTGATTTATAAAATGTCAATTTGAAAAAAAAATGAACGCTAAGTTTATGAAAAAATCGTTTTTTAAACTCATTAAAAGTCTTTTCACATAGAGAGAGTTGACGGGATATTGTTAAAATTAGGAAAAATAAAGAACTGATCGCTTTTAAACTTTGACGTTGTTTTTAACGCATAATAAAGATTTTATAAATTTAAGATGAGCTGATTTTTGGTGTGTGTGTGTGTGTGGGGGGGGGGGGGAGTTTTCTCTTTTTAGGTGCGTTCGTAATTATATAAATACGTAGCACCTATAGTCGTCGTTCAGTCCGTCCGTCCGTCCGTCTGTCCGTCCGTCCGTCTGTCCGCATGTAACAGAGCAAAAACTACCCAACCGAATGGTCTGAAATTTCAAATATATGATTGTTGCAAAATTTTGTCGAGCCATTTCAAATTTTATGAAAATCGGATGTATAGTTTAATTACAGGGACAGTCAAAAGTTTTTCTTTACATTACGGCCAATGGGAAAAATTATTGAAAGTGCATTTTAATGATATTAGAGCCTTCCGAATGATCTGAAATTTTAAAGATATAACTGTTGCAAAATTTTGTCGAGCCATTTCAAATTTTAGGAAAATCGGATGTATAGTTTAATTACAGGGACAGTCAAAAGTTTTTCTTTACATTACGGCCAATGGGAAAAATTATTGCAAGTGCATTTTAATGATATTACAGCCATCCGAATGATCTGAAATTTTAAAGATATAACTGTTGCAAAATTTTGTCGTGCCATTTCAAATTTTAGGAAAATCGGATGTATAGTTTAATTACAGGGACAGTCAAAAGTTTTTCTTTACATTACGGCCAATGGGAAAAATTATTGCAAGTGCATTTTAATGATATTAGAGCCTTCCGAATGATCTGAAATTTTAAAGATATAACTGTTGCAAAATTTTGTCGAGCCATTTCAAATTTTAGGAAAATCGGATGCATAGTTTAATTACAGGGACAGTCAAAAGTTTTTCTTTACATTACGGCCAATGGGAAAAATTATTGCAAGTGCATTTTAATGATATTACAGCCTTCCGAATGGTCTGAAATTTTAAAGATATAATTGTTGCAAAGTTTTGTTGAGCTATTTCAAATTTTAGGAAAATCGGATGTATAGTTTAATTACAGGGACAGTCGAAAGTGTTCCGTTACATTACGGGGAATGGGAAAAATTATTGCAAGTGCATTTTAATGATATTACAGCCTTCCGAATGGTCTGAAATTTTAAAGATATAATTGTTGCAAAGTTTTGTTGAGCTATTTCAAATTTTAGGAAAATCGGATGTATAGTTTAATTACAGGGACAGTCAAAAGTGTTCCGTTACATTACGGGGAATGGGAAAAAATTATTGGAAGTGCATTTTAATGATGTATCAGACTATGCGCTTTATGAAGTGCAAAAAAGTATACATTCAGTACAATATGGGGTGCAAAAAATAATTATAAAACTAGTTATAGTACGAACGCACCTCATTTGCCACGTTTGACGAGCAATTTCCAACTTGTTTTCTTCAGATCAACTGTTTATTGCGTTTTAAATGCGATTTTTCATTTAACACTCAAATAAATATTATTTTTTAACATTAGATATTTGAAAGAGTGGGAAATGCTGAGGGAGGGGAGGAGATATTTTCTAAATTTTGAGTACACGCCTCATGTGACATATCGTTAGAAATGTGTATGAAAACTTATTCATATTATGCACATCCGGTGCCCCTCCTCCCCCCACTTCGCCCCTGGGGGCACTTTTGTAAATTTTTAGGTTTTTTACAAGAATTTGTACGTGGTGCTATACGATGCTGCAGGCAGCGGGGATATGGTTCGCGGTTTTTTTTTTCCTGTTGATTTTTTTTTTTTTTTTTTTTTTTTTTTTTTTTTTTAAGATTATGCAGTACTGTCGAAGCACGCTTGCTACACGGTGTCATAGGCAGCGGGACCTAAAGTATTTTTATGCTGAAAAGTAAAAATTTAATATTAAAATTTTTTTGAGTAGTTTCAATATTTTTACGTTTTATAATCTCTATTAAGACATGACAAAATATTGTTTCGAAATAAATCCTTTATTTTTTAAACCTAGTCCCTAACTTAATAAAAATGTACACTTACGCAATAAAATTTTTATTTGCTTTCTGTTCCTGAAATAAAAACTAACATATTTGTGTGTGTCATATCTTAGACGTTTCTAAGTTTTACCTATTTAATCATCAATAAAACAGGGTTATTGTTTATTAATCTTTACAGATACAATATACGTATGAAATCTACTACAGAGTGTTTTTGTTTGTTATTTAATACGAATGAGTACATTATAAATATGAATGCTTTTTTTTTTCTCTTGAGTAACTATTTATCCAATCAATTAATGTTCTAAAATAGTAATATTTAAACAAAATCAAACATAAAGTTACTGAAAAATGATCTTCACAAGATCAAAGAGAGATGTATTATTAGATAAATTAGGATTTTTCTTGTCATCTCTCTTCATAGCTTTATTCCATGATTTTCTAATGGCAGGGTCTTTTGACACACTGAAAAACAACTTTTCGCTAGAAGTTACTGGTTGTATTAGTGCAGAGTGGTACAATACAGTACAGTAAAACCTCCTTAAAGCGACCACGTTTCATTCTGATAAAAATTGATCGTTTTGAGAGGTCAAAGGAGTCTCTTAATGGGGGTCATGTTTAAATCTAGATTTTAATTGTTGAAAAAAAGTAGAAATAATGTTACTAGAATTTATTTTTCACATTAGGAAAAAATATAAAAATTTAAGTATCAAAATAAAAGTTAATTAGATAAGTTAATTACTGCAGTGTTTAAAAATGAATATATTGACGTTTGCTTTGGAATTACGGTTTTATCTTTCATAACTTTTATTTCCAAGTCCTTTCAAAGTTCAGTAAATAAATGCTTTTTTTTTTTTTTTTTTGACGGGAACAAATGATATTTTCATTAATTTATCTATTTCTTTGAGAGTTTCCTAACAGAATAGGGTAGGGGAGTTTATTGATCGTCATTTTTAATTCGTCATCAGAGTTAACTTCATTGTCTAAAAAGGCATAAAGGGGTTTAAACACTTAAAAGTTATCTGAATAATTATTAAAAAAAAAAATCTAAACTTAGTTTAGAAGTTTAAAGCCCCTCGAAATTATTTTTCTAATAAAACCTTCTTTAAATGACAGGAAAAAACGGAATTTGTTTCCTTTTCTTCAAAGAAATTGGTCGCTCATGGCGAGAGGACAGCTGGGATGGTCTCTGAATGGAAGTAAAATTAGTATTGAGCCTATGGGAATAAATTTCGTTCAATGAAAAAATGATCGTTCAGGGAGGTGGTCGCTTAATGGAGGTGATCGCTTAATGGAGGTGGTTGCACAGAGAGGTTTCACTGTATTTATAATATGACTTTGTGTTCTCAGTCATAATAATTTTAGAAACAGCAATATTTAAAATGAACAAGTTGAAAAGCGACACACGTAAAGAATAACAGTCGTTTGTTGTCATGAACTGTGACGTCAGATGTATTACGGAGCGTTTTCGGGATACGGTAAATAGTGCGATATTAAAACAATCATAAATCAGTAATAAAAGCTCAAAATAAAAAAAATATGCAGGGTATCCTTCTTATTTTTTCATGTACTATTGTTTCGTGATAAAGTTAGAAAACGTGCAAATTCTCCGTGCAATCCCCGGGTTTTGAAATCTAAGTAAGCAAGTTTGGAAAACGCATAACACATTTGGAAATCTAATTTTAATAATTGCGTCTATAGTCTGAAAAGTATCCGTATTATTCTGTGCAACCCTATATACGATCTATAGATTTTAATATATTTTGCATAGTATGATGCTAAAATTTAGTTCAGTTAGCAAAGGTATAATCTCTCTATACTAAAAAAAAGTAACTCCCGCTGTCACCGCCGCCGCCGCCGCCGCCGCCGCCGGTTTTGAATTTTTTGTGACCGGAGGTCTTTCTTCGTTAATATTAAGAAAAATAATGCATACAAAAATATGAAAATTGGCAGTATTATACAGAAATATTTGATAAACACGCTGATGTAGACAGTTTTCAAATCGAAGAGTTATTTTAAGAGATATTTAATGCTAAAGTTGGACAAAATCGTTCCATTAAAAAAGTTTTATAGGAGCAAAAACTATACATCGGAATTTAATACTTTTTAGATCATTTTATACTTTATAATTTCCCGGTGTGCAGAATTAATTTATTTTTTTAATTTGACTCATTTTTCGAGGTTTCATTTCTATTTTAAATTCAAATTTTCAGCATTTCGAGAGATATTTTTTTACTTATTTCAGAAAATTGTACTAATTTAACCTGTTGCCAAACTGTATAAACAAAGGAAACAATAATGTTTGCTTCAAATTAAAAATTTATTTACACGTGACTATTATAAACAGAAAAGAAAAACTTTCAAATTAGAATTAAATAATTACGTATAAAAAGCAGGAACTTATTGAAAATTACTTCATCTATAATTACACGTGAATTTTAACAGAGAAAGGATATTGTAAAGTAATAAATTCATTAACATGCGTTAGAAGTCTTAAATAGGAGAAATTACATCACATTTGCGTCACATTACACTTATTACGTAAAATGAACAAAAAATAATATTGCAAAATAGTAGTTTAAATTTAAAAATAGCGCGAGACATTTACTTGATATTTTGAGATGAACTTTTCAACTATTTTTTATTTTTTTTTTGGACAGCGCAAATAATATTTCATTTCTAATAAAAGCATTTTCACGTGAATATTAAAAAGGGAAAGAAAAATTTGGTGAAAATTACGTCAGATTAAAAACGATATATTTAAAATGTTTTATTTAAAAGGACTTTCTTTTCGCTTTGTTAAAAAATACCGGGAGACAAAGACTCTGTTTACTTAATTCATTTTATATTAGATGATTTTGAAATGCCATTGTATCTTTTAAGAGCAACTGATTTTTCCGTAAAATTCCCCAATCAAAGAGAAATGAATAGAAACCCGTTTATAGGGAGATCGCCTTTGTTTTTTTAATTATACTTCAATCTTCCAAAAAAATTCAATTAAAGCCGATCAAATTAGCGTGCTTTTAGAGACTGCAGTGTCTGAACGGGGGGTTGGCGAGCGTAGCTCGTAGGGGGCCGAGCCCCCTAGTACAGTTTAAAAAAAGCAATTTAACAAATTACAATGGCCATTTGGAAAATGATTTTTTCGAAGACTAAAATTTAAGACATAAAAAATCGCACGGAGTTGACCATGCATTACGCACGCCATGAATTAAACATTAATAGTGTTATTACACGTAAAAATTGCAAGCGACAAAAATCGCCTGGACCCGTCAGATTTCTTAAAACTTACGTATTATCCAAGCATTTCATTGGCTGTTCGGGAAAAGTCTTTTCCATCGTCAAAGAAATCTGACGACCCATTTTAAATGAAATTTCATTCTTAAACTTCTAAACATCCCACAATATTACTTTTTACACCGTCGTATAGAGAAAAAAATGTACTTTTAAATGCAATTTGTTAAGTATTCATCTCTGTTGAAAGTAAAGGGAAATACAGATTACTGCATAGACCAATAAAAACGAATAAAATGCGGATTAAACCAATAAAAAGCTTTAGATATGCTTTTGATTTCCTACCCTGACGAGGACAATAACCATTTTTCCAAATGGATAAAAATGCGGATTAAACCCATAAAAAGCTTCAGATATGCTTTTGATTTCCTACCCTGACGAGGACAATAACCATTTTTCCAAATGGATAAAAAAAATCTCCTTCAGCAATTTTTCGTCAAGAAGGGGAGATGTACTCGAATTCTCTTGTGCAGCCCTGTATGTGAAATATACGATTTATACACACAAAGTAATATGCAAAAAATTAGTTAGATTTAAATAAAAAGACATACTTCAACTGAAAACGCATTCCTACAATTATCATAAGACAGTACGATAACCGAATTCTTTTGTGTGTTCCTTTAAAAGAACGATACATACTATGCACACAATCTTCTACACCAAGCACCTTGTAATGCATTTCCGTAAAATATATCAATTTCATTATGTTTGGATTAGAGATCGACCAAAAATTCAGTTTCGTTTTCGGTCCAAAATCAGAGCTTCGCCGAAAACATATTTTTCACGTGTCCATTAAAAGTTGCAGACTTAACAGTAATAGAAATTTTTTAGTTTGAAACCGTGCAAGTGTTTCGAACACTCTTTAAAAAAGCTATTATAACAGATGAATATTTACAAAAATCATTATAAAAGATAAATCGAGGTAGAGATCTGCACGGGCCGAAATTTCCAGGCTCGGCCCGGTAAAAAAAGTTAAAAGTTCGGCCCGAGCCCAGCCCGTAGAAAAAAAAACGAAACTGTATTGGCCCAGCCCGGCGAGATATAACAGCTGAAATTTCGGCCCGGGACGTGACCGGGCCGAAAAAAAAGTTAAAATCTCTGCCCGGTCCCGGTCCGGCGCTAGTGAATTTCTACAAAACGTTGATTTTTATGTCGATTTGGTTAAAATTTGTCTCGTACGAGGAGTTCTGACCAGAAATATTTACTTTAACTTTTTTTTTCATGTTTATAATCTTCATTTTTATAGAAAGTGCCGCAGGCTGCGCTATTCATTTTTTTAATGAATTTCTATTTCTTGTATGTAAATGTTTCAGTTATCATTAATATTGTTAATCCGTATTCCATGTATTGAAGCGTTAAAAATCTGAAAAATGCTATACAGTAAAACCTTCTAAGACGGAATTGCATAGAAAAGGTGTTGGTGTTATTTATGACGGCCGATTATCTGCACGAGGGATATAGGCCCTAGGGGGGGGGGTGCCTACCGTGGGGGTCTTTCTAAGGAAACCTAACCCATATTTACGCAAGGTTTCCGGGTTCGAAGAAAACCACGAAAACTCCGAACGTTTAGGCCGACGGACGCGATTGGGTTCGAACCCAGCACTTCCCACCTACCAGCTTCGAGAGCAGAACCTCTCAACCACTGGTGGGGCTGCATAGAAAAGAAAAAAAATTGCGTTATAGACAAGTTCCCTTCTTAGCTAATGTAAATGTGTTATATATTCTTTTCTTACGTATTAGTACATTAATTTTGCATGGATCAACACGTTTTTCAGTTTAAAACAGGATTCCGTTATAGGCAGGTTGTTTTTCCCAAGTTTTACTATATTTTAATAAGCGTAGAAATCTATTATTCGTTAAAAAGAATAAATTTTAATGTTTATTTCTAAAAAAATGGCGATTTAAAAATGTATATATTTTTTGCAAAAAATGTTTGGGTCAGACCTAATTTTACTGACCTTTGAAAGGATCAAGCCACGCCGAGACAATTATTTTCATACGGGCTAGGTGAAAACTAGGACTGAAATTTTTTGACCGTGAAGACTAGGAATGAAACCAGTCCCAGCTCTGTACAACAGTGTTGAATTCAGACACTTTTCCCCGGGAGGGATTTCTGTGGCTTCGGGGAAGGGGGGGGGGGGATTGCATTTTTTGACCATTGAAAACACAAAATCTCAAATCATGCGGGGGGGATGTCTCCCCGGGCCACCCTTGAATTCAACACTGCTGTACAGAACCTAAGAAATTAGGCCCGAACCGTAAAGCGTAGTCACTAGGCCCGGCCTGAGCCTTCAGAATAAAGTACGGCCCGGGCCCGGCCCAGCCTGAAAAGAGTGGAGACCAGGCCCGAATGCCGTGACCGTGAATGAAAATAGGTCCGAGCCCGGCCCGTGCAAATCTCTAAATCGAGGTATGTATACTTAAAACATTTTTTAATTAGATGAAATTCGCATAATTAGAAAATCATTTTGTGTCGTTGATAAATTAAATACATTTTATTTAATAAGAAAAAAAAAATTGGTCAGAGGCACAGAGAGCCTACTTGGGCCACACGTATAAATAATTAATAATTACATGTATATTTATGTATGTATTAATTACTTAAAGTTTTTTTGACATTTTCGTTTTCGGCCGAAAACAGGAAGATTACCGAAATTCGGTTTCGGTTTTAAAAGCCTGTTTCGGTCTGTACTTAGTTTAGATAATGTAGCATCATTAAAATTCGTTGAAAACGATTTTTCCCAATATAAAACATAAAGACGCGGAATTATTTTCAGTGTGAAAACGAATTATAAATGTTACACTCTTCATTTTTAATATCGATCATGTTAACCTTTAACTGATGTTACAGGTCTCTCAGACCGCGACTTTTTTCAATTTTTATAGTTTAACTTGCAATTTTCAGTTTAACTACAAACACTACCGAAATTTTGTTCCGTTTGGAACTTTAGTACTATCACCAGAGACTTTTGAATAGGTGAATTTTAATTATAACAGTCCTGTGCGAAAAGTTTAGTGCAAAAACACCATCCTATGAGTTAATTGTGCCTTTTATTCAATTTTCGTTACAGCGATGTCACAGACCGCTTCACACTAGTTATGTGACAATTTCTGTGACATCAGTTAAAGGTTAAAGTAAAGGTCAATAGCCTACAAAAATTTCAGAGTGATCCGAGTATATTTACGCGAGTTAGTGCGCGGACAGAGAGACAGACAAAGCGAAGTTAAAACATTTTTCAACTTGGAATGTATTTTTAAAAAAATTATTTTAGTTTATTTCTCTTCATTTTTAAAAACGTAGCCAACGCAGCGGACAATCAAAATCCCGTTCTCCCTGAATTTCGTTTCGCCGGCACCCATGTCATATAGTAACAGTTTATTACAGTGTAAAATGTCTCCGACGATTTACGCCACTGAAACTGCTACCCAACATATTCGAGGCCGAAGCAAGGTCATCTGAGCATCAATCTGTTCAAATAACGTTTAAGGACAACGGAAGTTCAATAGAAAACACATACACGTGCAATGCATTTTGGAACAGCAGAAATTATGCAAGAAATAAACATTTACATATTTACATGCATATTATATGTTTTATTAAACCATATAAAACTAGTGTTGAATTCAGACGTTTTACTCAGGGAGGGATTTCTGCGGCTCCGGGGGTGGGGGGTATTTCAGAGATCAGGTGGGGAAATTGCATTTTTGTCCATTAAAAAACATAAAATATCAAACCTTCCGGGGGGTACATTCCAAAATTTCGGGGGGGGGGATACTCCCCCTGAATTCAACACTGTACAGAACTTTTATGAACATAATACATACGTAAACAAAGTTTGCGGATGAAAACATTATAGTACAGGTAAAATAGATCAAAAATTGAATAAAGTACAACTGATGGCCACTCACGAAAATTTGGGAAAAACTTCGTTAGGCACTAGAAATGAAGATCCGATGAGTCGACAAAAATTAAAATTGTTTTACCCCCCCCCTTTTTTGGGGGGGGGGATAATTTTTTTTTTAAGAAGGTCAAGTGAGGTATCGTTCATTATGTATTTTTTAATTCTGAATCGAACGACACGATCCTCAAGTTCATACGATCATTTTTTATAAAGTTACGACAGGTTTTATGAATACAAAGTCGACAATTATACTTTATGCGGGGAAAATATGTTTTTACAGTAAGGGTCTATGCAAATATAACGTTATCATTTTAGGGGGGAGGTGGGGAGTCTGGCACAAGATATCGTAAGATATCTCTAGGGGGAGGGGGATGTGTCTTTTGATATTGTTATCATTTTTTACCCAAACAAAATTTTATCTTTTTATTTGTAACTTGGTCTTTACATCAAAAGGGTGTGTATCTTCTTTTTAGTCTGTTATCTATTTTTATGAAAATACAAAGTTATTATTAAAATTATTAAATGATTATAAATTTATTTACTTCCGAAATAGGGAATACCCCAACGTTTGGCATTCCTATTCATCCGTCATACATGTATGCATATATAATCCGCTGTTCGACAAACCATATGCGAATTATGTTTGAAATGATACTTGTGTTTACTAGTACATAAAAGAAAAAAATGTTGTCCACTTGTTTTTTTTTATATATATATACAGGGTGTCCGGTCTCAACGGTGTCCAATGGCTAATTCCTAAACCGTTAGTCATAGACATATAGTTCCAATTACAAAAATGTTTTAAATCAGGTAAAGAAATATTTTAAAAGCGATTTGGGTCAATAAAAACATTTCTTAAAAAATTACGAAATTTAAATTTTTATACGGTCCCCCGGTCCTATAAGTTATATTTAGTGAAATTTTCCTTTTACACTGACAAGTAATACAAAAAAAGTCCCGTTATTCTACGATTAAAATTGACCGAGTAATAGCTGTTTAAAGTTGGAGCATATTTTTTGCTGCAAATTGGGGGTCATTCACAAATTTAGTCGAAATATAATTTCGTCAGATATAAAAAATGTTTGGGAGTAAAATTAACATTGCAATATAAATTTGAAATCTTTAATCATTCTGGCATATTAATGGAAAATATACAATTTGTAATAAACATTTAAGAAGAAAGAAAAAACAGAATTTTTGTTAAATAAAATGATTCTAAATTAACAGCCTCAATTCTTTACAAAATGATATGTATTTTAAAATATTATTAGATTGCTCAATCCTGCAAAAGTTGTGTTATATAATGTTTTTTAGCTTTTGATAATTGATTCTTATATATTCTGTACCGCTGAATCCGAAATTGACCTTCATTTTTAACTATCATATCAGGATTTTTCGCCAACTGCAAATTTCAAAGTTAAGAAGTTAAAATTGAATTTCCTCCCCCATCTCATCGGATCACTCAGCTGTTTAGCTGTAAGAATCCCAGGATAAGCAAAAATATCGAATAAACTTTTTAATCAAATCAAATAAAATAAAATAAAAAATGTTTTACATATGTTTTATAGTATGAGATTTTCGCTATATTTTAACTTACTCATTTGCGATTTGCAAAAAAATTCTACCGTAATGGTTAAAAATGAAGGTCATTTTCAGATTCAGTGCTAAAAAGTGCGTAAAAATCAATTATCAAAAGTTAAAAAACACAACCATCTCCTCTACTTTATAGTATTCGATTTTTGTTATTCTTTAAATTTAAAAATGTATGATTTGCGAAATATCCTGACATGATGGTTAAAAATGAAGGTAGTTTTCGGATTCAGGGCTAAAAAATACTTAAAAGTTAAAAAAACCTATTAATCGCAGTCTTGTATTATCTAATCTAAAACTTTTTCTTAAACTCCTTGGCAGAATTCTATCCGAAATTTTTTGTGTTATCTTGTAAAATAAGTATAAATGGTAACAACCGAAAATCTTAATAATATTAGATTGTTATCGGATTTGCGCCAGTATGTAAAATGCAATCTCGATCGGATATTTAAAAGTGGGTTAAAGTTCGAGTACAAATTTTGAACTGGAAAAACATACATACGATTGTTGAAGTAACATAAAAACTTATAAAAAAACATAATTTTTGTTAAAAGAAATCATAAGAGAAACAGCCTCAAATCCTGACAAAATAAAACATATGTTATTTTAGCCAATTTGAGACTTAATCATAATACTTGTAGGATTTTTTTTCAAAGCGCAGATACACATGAAGTAAGATCTTCGAATACTTTAAACACTTGGTATATGATCCCTCAAAGCCAAGCCGAACTCATTTGTTTTCAGAGTAGAAAAGTGGCATAAGTCATGCATTTTTAAAGTTTCATAACTCGCTCAATTTTAGCGTTGTATGAATGGGACTTTTTTTTGTCTTACTTGTCAGTGTAATAGGAAAAAATTACTAAATATAACTTATAGGACCGGGGGACCGTATAAAAATTTAAATTTCGTAATTTTTTAAGAAATGTTTTTATTGACCCAAATCGCTTTTAAAATGTTTCTTTACCTGATTTTAAACATTTCTGTAACTGGAACTATATGTCTATGACTAACAGTTTAGGAATTAGCCATTGGACACCGTTGAGACCGGACACCCTGTATAAGAAATTCTGTCTGCCCCGCTCCGTCCGGTGTCAAGTGCAAGAAAACATTATTACCACTGAAGACATTATGTAACAAAAAGCTATTACTAAAAACTTTTAAATAGTAACTTTTTCTTTTAAGTGTTATCTGATTTAAAATTATTTCATACAGAAAGTGGTATTTTATTGACTTCTCTTTCTTTGAATCATTAAAGTATGCGAAAAATAAATGTAACCATATTTGTATGTACAGTAGAACCTCGATTATCCTAAGTAATTGGGACCGAGCATCTTTCGGAAAATCGAAATTTTCGGATAATCGAGAATACTTCAATTTTAAGATTAAAGAGAAATATATGCAGTATTTCTTATTATGGTAACAAGTGCTTAATAAAAATAAAGCAATAGCAAAATAGAAACAAGAATAAATTACTTGAATTTTAATTTTGAAATTAAGCACCTTTTACATATATGACAAGGATTTGAAAAAATGTTTTGTTTGTCGCAGTTTCGATTGCCTTTGCTTTGCAGGGAGTTTTTTAAAATTATTAACTCTCTAGTGTCACAGTCTTTCTGCTGCTCCAGCCATGCCAAACCTTTTGCAAAACTTTCATAAGCTTCAGAATTGCTAATTTGTTCGTTTTCTTCGTTCCACTCCGCAGGTTACGGGAGCTCAAGTTAAATTCAAAGGAACTCTAAGAAACGGGATCGAAAATATTTATATGTACTCGTAGTTCGGAAAGGGCCGCTTGCACACAAAGAATATGATAGTTAAAAGAAAAAGCTTTCAAAATGGATTTTGCACACAAGGAATGTAATAGTAAAGAAAAAGAAGGCTTTAAAAATAAATTTCGGTTAACCGAGAGTTTCGGTTAAAAGAGCTTCGGATAAAAGAGGTTCTACTGTATATCATTCCAAACAAAAGAAAAAAATTCTAAATTTTAGACGTTGATAACGATATTATTTCGGGGGGGGAGGGGATCCAAAATTACTAAAATGTTGATAACGTTATATATGTACAGCCCCTAACAACTAACGGCCATTCAAGAAAATTTGAGATGAACATCGTTTTAACCCTGGAAATGAAGATCCGATGAATCCCCCCCAAAATAAAGTTGTTTTACCGTGTTTTGGGGGCGTATGACAGCGTTTCTCCTTTTGGAAGATAGCAGCCTATAGGTTTTATGTTAAACGAGCCCTTGAAATATGGACAGACACTTTTCTAGATAGTGAAATAAATAAAACTAGAAAACAGGAATTCTGCTTTTTCAGAATTTGGAGTCGACCCCGGTGAAAAAAATATATATGTATATATAAATAGTACAAAACATATTTCAATTTTAAGACTTACAGCACACGCTTTTATTTTATGAAAAATGACGTCATTCGTATCCGCTTAAGAATTCCACATTTACGATCCACTCTTAAACATCTACAGTAAAGTAGGCATAGGACGCCACTATCGCGAAATAATACACAAATGCCGCAAAAAAGATGCCGTCATTACAGAAACTCGACCAAACAAAAACGCCTGTCTAATGATTCATAGGCCTTCATTTGTTTGTAACATTACTATAGATAATTAAAATTAAATGTAATTTATAATAGCTCCCTGTTTTAATAGAAATCATTCGTTTATATATATATATATATTTAATAGCACGCATTTTAATTACATTTTCTTTCGGTTGTTATGGAAAAATGGCAACAAAAATATATAATTACTATTTTACAACTATTTTTCCTTTACTTTCTACAGAAATGGAGTACTTCCTTTGCCAATATTAAGCAAATGGCTCCAAAAACTACAAAAAAATTAATATTTCAAAAATAAATGGAGATGCAGTTTTGAAACAAATTGCATTTAAAATTACTTTATTTTTCGAATACGACGTTATAAAAATTGAAAATGTGCGATGCTTAGAAGTTTAAAAAATTGCTATAGAGTATTTAATAGTACTGCTTTGTTTTACGGCTGGCTTCTGTAAGTTAACGTTATTTTTTGGAGACTGCACAAAATAAGATGGGAGAAAGAAATGGCATACCGTACCGGGAGCTAATTAAATACATCGCCAAGGAAAATGGTTTCCCCCTTCATTTTATCAATAAACTGGTTTACGAAATGAGATATAAAGTACAGAAGAGCAATCCAATTAATAAACTTAAATTTTGTAATTTTTCCTATGTTCCCGGTCTATATGAAAAGTTAAGATATGCAGTAAAGAAGTTCAATATTAATCTGGTAGCTAAAAAACAAGAAAACTCAAAGACGTTATCCATAGCAAGATTGACCCTGTTCCTAATGATGAAATCGCAAGTATACAGTAAACCCTCGATTTAACGGACTTCGGATTCAGCGGACTTAAAAAAAATAAAATTAAATAAAATTAAAATTAAAAATTAAACAAAAAATAAAGTAAAACAAGTGGGTAAGTGTGATCGCAGATCGCACAGAGGGTTTCGTTTAATATTCCTTTTAAAACACTTTATCCTTAAATTATCAAATCAAAATCGTTAATTTAAAATTATTCCCCTCTCCCTAATCTGAAATTCAACGCCCGTATTTCAAATTTTTATATTTGACAAATGTCAAATATTTATTTATCACTATTATTTACCGGAAGCCCCATGATAAAACAGCTTCTAAAACGATGAAACACGCTTCGAAAAAAAAAAAAAAAAGTATTACTGCCCCCCTCCCTCTCCCCTACTTGAGAATCAACACGCAACGCTCTTTTAAGCTTTTATATGTAAAAAATCAAGCAATGAACAACGACAAAGCATTTCTTTTTACTATTTTTAAAAAGCGATTTCTCGGTAAAATAAAAAAAATATTTATTATATCTGTGCCGACACAATGTCTCGTGATCAAATGAACGAAACCTTAAAAAAAGGGAACGAACACGAAAAGCCGAAAGCGCGCGCTTTGATTCTCACTGCAGCGTGGTTTTCGTTCTAAGCATGCGCAATGATGCTGGCGACCTATGCTGCCATGTGATATGCTTTTCGTTCTATGCATGCATAAAAGTTGCATATGTGTTAATTCGTTTGTACTTCATTACCAATATTGTATTATTAAAAGTAATGTATTATGTTTATATATACGTATACAATAATTAAAAATCTTACGATACTCATCAGCGTACATGTAAATAAAAATGATTTTGGTTGTGTTAATGATCAGTTACCGTAATATTTTTGGTTGTGATGTCGTGAAAGTGAATGTGCTGATGGACACTTCGCTCCGAGGAGGTCAAGGACTCTCTCCTCTGAAGATGGCTCGTTAGAAAGAGGTATGTATACTTAAAACATTTTTTAATTAGATGAAATTCGCATAATTAGAAAATCATTTTGTGTCGTTGATAAATTAAATACATTTTATTTAATAAGAAAAAAAAAATTGGTCAGAGGCACAGAGAGCCTACTTGGGCCACACGTATAAATAATTAATAATTACATGTATATTTATGTATGTATTAATTACTTAAAGTTTTTTTGACATTTTCGTTTTCGGCCGAAAACAGGAAGATTACCGAAATTCGGTTTCGGTTTTAAAAGCCTGTTTCGGTCTGTACTTAGTTTAGATAATGTAGCATCATTAAAATTCGTTGAAAACGATTTTTCCCAATATAAAACATAAAGACGCGGAATTATTTTCAGTGTGAAAACGAATTATAAATGTTACACTCTTCATTTTTAATATCGATCATGTTAACCTTTAACTGATGTTACAGGTCTCTCAGACCGCGACTTTTTTCAATTTTTATAGTTTAACTTGCAATTTTCAGTTTAACTACAAACACTACCGAAATTTTGTTCCGTTTGGAACTTTAGTACTATCACCAGAGACTTTTGAATAGGTGAATTTTAATTATAACAGTCCTGTGCGAAAAGTTTAGTGCAAAAACACCATCCTATGAGTTAATTGTGCCTTTTATTCAATTTTCGTTACAGCGATGTCACAGACCGCTTCACACTAGTTATGTGACAATTTCTGTGACATCAGTTAAAGGTTAAAGTAAAGGTCAATAGCCTACAAAAATTTCAGAGTGATCCGAGTATATTTACGCGAGTTAGTGCGCGGACAGAGAGACAGACAAAGCGAAGTTAAAACATTTTTCAACTTGGAATGTATTTTTAAAAAAATTATTTTAGTTTATTTCTCTTCATTTTTAAAAACGTAGCCAACGCAGCGGACAATCAAAATCCCGTTCTCCCTGAATTTCGTTTCGCCGGCACCCATGTCATATAGTAACAGTTTATTACAGTGTAAAATGTCTCCGACGATTTACGCCACTGAAACTGCTACCCAACATATTCGAGGCCGAAGCAAGGTCATCTGAGCATCAATCTGTTCAAATAACGTTTAAGGACAACGGAAGTTCAATAGAAAACACATACACGTGCAATGCATTTTGGAACAGCAGAAATTATGCAAGAAATAAACATTTACATATTTACATGCATATTATATGTTTTATTAAACCATATAAAACTAGTGTTGAATTCAGACGTTTTACTCAGGGAGGGATTTCTGCGGCTCCGGGGGTGGGGGGTATTTCAGAGATCAGGTGGGGAAATTGCATTTTTGTCCATTAAAAAACATAAAATATCAAACCTTCCGGGGGGTACATTCCAAAATTTCGGGGGGGGGGATACTCCCCCTGAATTCAACACTGTACAGAACTTTTATGAACATAATACATACGTAAACAAAGTTTGCGGATGAAAACATTATAGTACAGGTAAAATAGATCAAAAATTGAATAAAGTACAACTGATGGCCACTCACGAAAATTTGGGAAAAACTTCGTTAGGCACTAGAAATGAAGATCCGATGAGTCGACAAAAATTAAAATTGTTTTACCCCCCCCCTTTTTTGGGGGGGGGGATAATTTTTTTTTTAAGAAGGTCAAGTGAGGTATCGTTCATTATGTATTTTTTAATTCTGAATCGAACGACACGATCCTCAAGTTCATACGATCATTTTTTATAAAGTTACGACAGGTTTTATGAATACAAAGTCGACAATTATACTTTATGCGGGGAAAATATGTTTTTACAGTAAGGGTCTATGCAAATATAACGTTATCATTTTAGGGGGGAGGTGGGGAGTCTGGCACAAGATATCGTAAGATATCTCTAGGGGGAGGGGGATGTGTCTTTTGATATTGTTATCATTTTTTACCCAAACAAAATTTTATCTTTTTATTTGTAACTTGGTCTTTACATCAAAAGGGTGTGTATCTTCTTTTTAGTCTGTTATCTATTTTTATGAAAATACAAAGTTATTATTAAAATTATTAAATGATTATAAATTTATTTACTTCCGAAATAGGGAATACCCCAACGTTTGGCATTCCTATTCATCCGTCATACATGTATGCATATATAATCCGCTGTTCGACAAACCATATGCGAATTATGTTTGAAATGATACTTGTGTTTACTAGTACATAAAAGAAAAAAATGTTGTCCACTTGTTTTTTTTTATATATATATACAGGGTGTCCGGTCTCAACGGTGTCCAATGGCTAATTCCTAAACCGTTAGTCATAGACATATAGTTCCAATTACAAAAATGTTTTAAATCAGGTAAAGAAATATTTTAAAAGCGATTTGGGTCAATAAAAACATTTCTTAAAAAATTACGAAATTTAAATTTTTATACGGTCCCCCGGTCCTATAAGTTATATTTAGTGAAATTTTCCTTTTACACTGACAAGTAATACAAAAAAAGTCCCGTTATTCTACGATTAAAATTGACCGAGTAATAGCTGTTTAAAGTTGGAGCATATTTTTTGCTGCAAATTGGGGGTCATTCACAAATTTAGTCGAAATATAATTTCGTCAGATATAAAAAATGTTTGGGAGTAAAATTAACATTGCAATATAAATTTGAAATCTTTAATCATTCTGGCATATTAATGGAAAATATACAATTTGTAATAAACATTTAAGAAGAAAGAAAAAACAGAATTTTTGTTAAATAAAATGATTCTAAATTAACAGCCTCAATTCTTTACAAAATGATATGTATTTTAAAATATTATTAGATTGCTCAATCCTGCAAAAGTTGTGTTATATAATGTTTTTTAGCTTTTGATAATTGATTCTTATATATTCTGTACCGCTGAATCCGAAATTGACCTTCATTTTTAACTATCATATCAGGATTTTTCGCCAACTGCAAATTTCAAAGTTAAGAAGTTAAAATTGAATTTCCTCCCCCATCTCATCGGATCACTCAGCTGTTTAGCTGTAAGAATCCCAGGATAAGCAAAAATATCGAATAAACTTTTTAATCAAATCAAATAAAATAAAATAAAAAATGTTTTACATATGTTTTATAGTATGAGATTTTCGCTATATTTTAACTTACTCATTTGCGATTTGCAAAAAAATTCTACCGTAATGGTTAAAAATGAAGGTCATTTTCAGATTCAGTGCTAAAAAGTGCGTAAAAATCAATTATCAAAAGTTAAAAAACACAACCATCTCCTCTACTTTATAGTATTCGATTTTTGTTATTCTTTAAATTTAAAAATGTATGATTTGCGAAATATCCTGACATGATGGTTAAAAATGAAGGTAGTTTTCGGATTCAGGGCTAAAAAATACTTAAAAGTTAAAAAAACCTATTAATCGCAGTCTTGTATTATCTAATCTAAAACTTTTTCTTAAACTCCTTGGCAGAATTCTATCCGAAATTTTTTGTGTTATCTTGTAAAATAAGTATAAATGGTAACAACCGAAAATCTTAATAATATTAGATTGTTATCGGATTTGCGCCAGTATGTAAAATGCAATCTCGATCGGATATTTAAAAGTGGGTTAAAGTTCGAGTACAAATTTTGAACTGGAAAAACATACATACGATTGTTGAAGTAACATAAAAACTTATAAAAAAACATAATTTTTGTTAAAAGAAATCATAAGAGAAACAGCCTCAAATCCTGACAAAATAAAACATATGTTATTTTAGCCAATTTGAGACTTAATCATAATACTTGTAGGATTTTTTTTCAAAGCGCAGATACACATGAAGTAAGATCTTCGAATACTTTAAACACTTGGTATATGATCCCTCAAAGCCAAGCCGAACTCATTTGTTTTCAGAGTAGAAAAGTGGCATAAGTCATGCATTTTTAAAGTTTCATAACTCGCTCAATTTTAGCGTTGTATGAATGGGACTTTTTTTTGTCTTACTTGTCAGTGTAATAGGAAAAAATTACTAAATATAACTTATAGGACCGGGGGACCGTATAAAAATTTAAATTTCGTAATTTTTTAAGAAATGTTTTTATTGACCCAAATCGCTTTTAAAATGTTTCTTTACCTGATTTTAAACATTTCTGTAACTGGAACTATATGTCTATGACTAACAGTTTAGGAATTAGCCATTGGACACCGTTGAGACCGGACACCCTGTATAAGAAATTCTGTCTGCCCCGCTCCGTCCGGTGTCAAGTGCAAGAAAACATTATTACCACTGAAGACATTATGTAACAAAAAGCTATTACTAAAAACTTTTAAATAGTAACTTTTTCTTTTAAGTGTTATCTGATTTAAAATTATTTCATACAGAAAGTGGTATTTTATTGACTTCTCTTTCTTTGAATCATTAAAGTATGCGAAAAATAAATGTAACCATATTTGTATGTACAGTAGAACCTCGATTATCCTAAGTAATTGGGACCGAGCATCTTTCGGAAAATCGAAATTTTCGGATAATCGAGAATACTTCAATTTTAAGATTAAAGAGAAATATATGCAGTATTTCTTATTATGGTAACAAGTGCTTAATAAAAATAAAGCAATAGCAAAATAGAAACAAGAATAAATTACTTGAATTTTAATTTTGAAATTAAGCACCTTTTACATATATGACAAGGATTTGAAAAAATGTTTTGTTTGTCGCAGTTTCGATTGCCTTTGCTTTGCAGGGAGTTTTTTAAAATTATTAACTCTCTAGTGTCACAGTCTTTCTGCTGCTCCAGCCATGCCAAACCTTTTGCAAAACTTTCATAAGCTTCAGAATTGCTAATTTGTTCGTTTTCTTCGTTCCACTCCGCAGGTTACGGGAGCTCAAGTTAAATTCAAAGGAACTCTAAGAAACGGGATCGAAAATATTTATATGTACTCGTAGTTCGGAAAGGGCCGCTTGCACACAAAGAATATGATAGTTAAAAGAAAAAGCTTTCAAAATGGATTTTGCACACAAGGAATGTAATAGTAAAGAAAAAGAAGGCTTTAAAAATAAATTTCGGTTAACCGAGAGTTTCGGTTAAAAGAGCTTCGGATAAAAGAGGTTCTACTGTATATCATTCCAAACAAAAGAAAAAAATTCTAAATTTTAGACGTTGATAACGATATTATTTCGGGGGGGGAGGGGATCCAAAATTACTAAAATGTTGATAACGTTATATATGTACAGCCCCTAACAACTAACGGCCATTCAAGAAAATTTGAGATGAACATCGTTTTAACCCTGGAAATGAAGATCCGATGAATCCCCCCCAAAATAAAGTTGTTTTACCGTGTTTTGGGGGCGTATGACAGCGTTTCTCCTTTTGGAAGATAGCAGCCTATAGGTTTTATGTTAAACGAGCCCTTGAAATATGGACAGACACTTTTCTAGATAGTGAAATAAATAAAACTAGAAAACAGGAATTCTGCTTTTTCAGAATTTGGAGTCGACCCCGGTGAAAAAAATATATATGTATATATAAATAGTACAAAACATATTTCAATTTTAAGACTTACAGCACACGCTTTTATTTTATGAAAAATGACGTCATTCGTATCCGCTTAAGAATTCCACATTTACGATCCACTCTTAAACATCTACAGTAAAGTAGGCATAGGACGCCACTATCGCGAAATAATACACAAATGCCGCAAAAAAGATGCCGTCATTACAGAAACTCGACCAAACAAAAACGCCTGTCTAATGATTCATAGGCCTTCATTTGTTTGTAACATTACTATAGATAATTAAAATTAAATGTAATTTATAATAGCTCCCTGTTTTAATAGAAATCATTCGTTTATATATATATATATATTTAATAGCACGCATTTTAATTACATTTTCTTTCGGTTGTTATGGAAAAATGGCAACAAAAATATATAATTACTATTTTACAACTATTTTTCCTTTACTTTCTACAGAAATGGAGTACTTCCTTTGCCAATATTAAGCAAATGGCTCCAAAAACTACAAAAAAATTAATATTTCAAAAATAAATGGAGATGCAGTTTTGAAACAAATTGCATTTAAAATTACTTTATTTTTCGAATACGACGTTATAAAAATTGAAAATGTGCGATGCTTAGAAGTTTAAAAAATTGCTATAGAGTATTTAATAGTACTGCTTTGTTTTACGGCTGGCTTCTGTAAGTTAACGTTATTTTTTGGAGACTGCACAAAATAAGATGGGAGAAAGAAATGGCATACCGTACCGGGAGCTAATTAAATACATCGCCAAGGAAAATGGTTTCCCCCTTCATTTTATCAATAAACTGGTTTACGAAATGAGATATAAAGTACAGAAGAGCAATCCAATTAATAAACTTAAATTTTGTAATTTTTCCTATGTTCCCGGTCTATATGAAAAGTTAAGATATGCAGTAAAGAAGTTCAATATTAATCTGGTAGCTAAAAAACAAGAAAACTCAAAGACGTTATCCATAGCAAGATTGACCCTGTTCCTAATGATGAAATCGCAAGTATACAGTAAACCCTCGATTTAACGGACTTCGGATTCAGCGGACTTAAAAAAAATAAAATTAAATAAAATTAAAATTAAAAATTAAACAAAAAATAAAGTAAAACAAGTGGGTAAGTGTGATCGCAGATCGCACAGAGGGTTTCGTTTAATATTCCTTTTAAAACACTTTATCCTTAAATTATCAAATCAAAATCGTTAATTTAAAATTATTCCCCTCTCCCTAATCTGAAATTCAACGCCCGTATTTCAAATTTTTATATTTGACAAATGTCAAATATTTATTTATCACTATTATTTACCGGAAGCCCCATGATAAAACAGCTTCTAAAACGATGAAACACGCTTCGAAAAAAAAAAAAAAAAGTATTACTGCCCCCCTCCCTCTCCCCTACTTGAGAATCAACACGCAACGCTCTTTTAAGCTTTTATATGTAAAAAATCAAGCAATGAACAACGACAAAGCATTTCTTTTTACTATTTTTAAAAAGCGATTTCTCGGTAAAATAAAAAAAATATTTATTATATCTGTGCCGACACAATGTCTCGTGATCAAATGAACGAAACCTTAAAAAAAGGGAACGAACACGAAAAGCCGAAAGCGCGCGCTTTGATTCTCACTGCAGCGTGGTTTTCGTTCTAAGCATGCGCAATGATGCTGGCGACCTATGCTGCCATGTGATATGCTTTTCGTTCTATGCATGCATAAAAGTTGCATATGTGTTAATTCGTTTGTACTTCATTACCAATATTGTATTATTAAAAGTAATGTATTATGTTTATATATACGTATACAATAATTAAAAATCTTACGATACTCATCAGCGTACATGTAAATAAAAATGATTTTGGTTGTGTTAATGATCAGTTACCGTAATATTTTTGGTTGTGATGTCGTGAAAGTGAATGTGCTGATGGACACTTCGCTCCGAGGAGGTCAAGGACTCTCTCCTCTGAAGATGGCTCGTTAGAAAGAGCACGAAACGTTGGGAATAATTTGTAATGTATTTTTAACATTGTTTTTATTTACATGTACGCTGATGAGTATCGTAAGATTTTTAATTATTAAATTTTGACAGCGTAAGTCAAGTTTTTCTTATTATACATATACAGTAGTATATATGTATATACAATATATTGTATATATACAATATATGTATATACACTGTATATATTGTATATATATATTATATGTATATATATATATATATGTAATTTGCACTGTAATAATATATGTAATTACAAGTACGTAATAATATATATATGTACTATAATTATAACAAAATAATATTATAAATAGTACTTTGCGATTTAACGGACACATCTTAGTCCCAATTAGTCCGTTAAATCGAGGGTTTACTGTATTTACACTATCCCATTGTTAACTGAAGCACAAAAAGAAAAGGTTTACATCGGAATGTCCGGAAGGAATTTCAAAGACAGATTAAAAGAACACTTAAGTGACATTAAGTTTAAGAACCACCACAGCATTAGAAAGACTTAACTTACAGCATAATTTAAATATTCGCTTTAATGAAGTAAGAATAATTATTCCTTCATCCCATTATCATTTATCGTTAATAAAAGAATCCATTGAAATCTTAATAAAGAATAATAAGGCTATTAATGATAATATGTCACATAACATTCCGAATATATGGTTAAATTTTTAAAAATAGATCTTGTATTGCTAGGATTGGATAATAATGTTCAGTTTTACCCCTCTTCCCTTCACTGTAATTTGGACTGTTTTACTGCCCCTCCGCTGTAAAATGGACTAGCCTGGTTGTCCGGCCGAGGATGAAAGTACGATTAAGATGTGTCAGTTTACGCAAAGCGACCCTGAAGATGATCAAGGTTTTGATTGAAAGAGCTCGGCGCGAATATTGTGAACTCTTTTTAAGTTAAAAAAGTATAACATGTAATAATATCTTTTATATTGTGACATCTTTTATATAAAATGCACTTTTTAAGCAAATTTTTCTTTGATTTTATTTCGCTATTTTTCAAGGTGAATGTGACATTTCCAACGATATATGTTTATTCATATATATTTTTTTGTGCAGTTGAAAAGTGTTTATGACTTTGGTTTGTCTGGCTGTCTATCTGTCCGCTCTCTAACTCTCGTAAATTTTCTTAGATTTTCATGATATTGATATATGTTATCTTATACTACACTGGTTATCAAAAATTAAGGAAAAGTCACAAAATGCTAATTTTCAAATACGCGAACACTCAAAAGGAAATAATATAATTCGAGTAATTACTATCTCTACAACACAGCTAGCCCATATAACATCTCATTCATGTCACACATGGTCACAAGTATCACAGTCACTACGGTGAAGCAAAAAAATAGGAAATTCCATACATCTCATTATGAGTCTCAAATGATCACTATATGTGACTCCACTGAGAAGTCAATGTGACTGCAGCTTTGTGACGAGTCACCAGGTGAATTTACAATGTAGTTAAATTGTGACTCTCATGTGACTGTCATTTTTAGACTCAATTTCATAGTGATCATGAACGTTGCATTATGATAAGTCACCAAATAATATCATATTATAGTTACATGCAGACTTTTCCCAAAGGAGCATAATGGTGGCTTCACAGTAGTCTCTCTGTCACATGAAAGTCATCATGGGACTTTAATGTGACATTATTTGGTAACTTATCACAATGCAGCGTTCACGATGACTTTGAAATTGAGTCTACAAATGACAGCCACATGAGAGTCACATGGTGACTCGTCACAAAACAGTAGTTACAGTGACGTCTCAGTGGAGTCACATAATAGTGATCATTTGAGACTCATAATGAGATGTATGGAATTTCCTATTGTTTTGCTTCACCGTAGTGATTGTGACACTTGTGACCATGTGTGACATGAATGAGATGTTATATGGACTAGCTGTGTTGTAGAGATAGTAATTACTCGAAATATATTATTTCCTTTTGAGTGTTCGCGTATTTGAAAATTATCATTTTGTGACTTTTCCTTAATTTTTGATAACCAGTGTATAATGCGAGCAAAAATTGTGCTGGTGTGTGTATGTAAATTTTATCTTAAAAACGGTTCTAACGATTTTGACGAAATTTTGTATTTTATCATTTTCGGGCATTTCGAGAATGCCATTGGGCTAGGTCACGTGTTCGAGAAAATTCGATTAGTGGGTCATAATGGGTCAAGGTCAAGCTAATTATATCTAAAAAACGGCTCAATCGATTTTGACTAAATTTTATATCCAAACATTTTTCGGCACGAGAAAACTATTGGGCTAGGTCACATGTTCTAGAAATTTCGGTTAGTGGGTCATTTTTGGGTCACTATGGGTCAAGCCAATTTTATCTAAAAAACGGCTCTAACGATTTTGACTAAATTTTGTATTTTGTTGTTTCCGATTACGAGAAGACCAAGATGACACGATCACCCACCGGGGTACCCATCAAAATTTGGCATATGTGTTAACTCCCCGGTGGCAGTTCCCCACTACTAACTATCGAAACTCAAACTAAGACAACCGGCCCGGAAAAGTAACAAGTCCTAATTTAACTAAAATAAGTAATGCAAAGCAAATGTGCCCCAGCACCAAAAATAAATAAACTTACGAGAAGACCAATGGAATAAGTCACATATTAGAGAAAATTCGCTTAGTGGGTTATTTTTGGTCGCTGTGGGTCAAGCAAAGTTTATCTAGAAAACGGCTCTAACGATTTTGACGAAATTTTGTATTCTATCGTTTTCGGGCAAGAGAATACCATTGGGCTTGATCACATGTTTAAGAAAATTCGATTAGTGGGTCATTTTTGGGTCACTGTGGGTCAAGCAAAATTTATCTACAAAACGGCTTTAACGATTTTGACGAAATTTTATATTTTACCATTTTCGGGCACGAGAATACCATTGGGCTAGGTCACGTGTTCGAGAAAATTCGATTAGTGGGTCATAATGGGTCAAGGTCAATACAATCATATCTAAAAAACGGCTCCATCGATTTTGAATAAATTTATGTTCAACCGTTTTTCGGCACGAGAAAACTATAGGGCTATGTAAGACTCGCATTAACTTTAATATTTGCGAAGCACGGATATTGGCGGTCGCCAAACAGTGAACTCTCGCCAAGGCAGAACTGTTCGAACTGGAACAGGAGGCAGTCGCCGCGAAGATCGTGTAGTGAAAAGGTTGGAGTGAAAATCAGTGGTGTGTCGCCCTGATTGTGTTTTGGATAACATCGGCATCTTAATGTCTTTGTGAAATAGTGTAAAATAACCAGAAGTTAATGTTATAATATTCGTTGTGTGTGTGTTGTTTGTCCTGTAAATAAACCAGTGTTCGTCAAGCCAGCAGTTCATTCTTTTAAGAGTGTGTCTTAGCAGTGTTTTCGCATCTGAAGTATTTCTTAATGAAATAAATAAGCAACCTTTTTCTAAGGTTAAGGAGATATTGATGAGAAACATTCCATAGTAAAGAAAGGTAATAAAGAAATAGAGGAGAAAAAGTTGTATTGGCTAGGTCACATGTTCGAGAAATTTCGATTAGTGGGTCATTTTTGAGTCACTATGGGTCAAACCAGTTTTATCTAAAAAACGTCTCTAACGATTTTGACTAACTTTTGTATTCTGTCGTTTTGGATTACGAGAAGACCAATGAGCTAAGTCACATATTAGAGAAAATTCGATTAGTGGGTCATTTTTGGGTCACTGTGGGTCAAGCAAAGTTTATCTAGAAAACGGCTTTAACGATTTTGACGAAATATTTTACTTTATCATTTTCGGGCACGAGAATACCATTGGGCTAGGTCACGTGTTCGAGAGAATTCGATTAGTGGGTCATAATGGGTCAAGGTCAAGCTAATTATATCTAAAAAACGGCTCTAACGATTTTGACTAAATTTTGTATTTTGTCGTTTTCGATTACGAGAAGACCAAGAGGACACGATCACCCACCGGTGTACCCATCAAAATTTGGCATAGGTGTTAACTCCCCGGTGGAAGTTCCCCACTACTAACCATCGAAACTCAAACTAAGGCAACCGGCCCGGAAAAGCAACAGGTCCTAATTTAACTAAAATAAGTAATACAAAGCAAATGTGCCCCAGCACCAAAAATAAATAAACTTACGAGAAGACCAATGGAATAAGTCACATATTAGAGAAAATTTGCTTAGTGGGTTATTTTTGGTCACTGTGGGTCAAGCAAAGTTTATCTAGAAAACGGCTCTAACGATTTTGACGAAATTTTGAATTCTATCGTTTCCGGGCAAAGGAATACCATTGGGCTTGATCACATGTTAAAGAAAATTTGATTAGTGGATCATTTTTGGGTCACTGTGGGTCAAGCAAAATTTATCTAGAAAACGGCTTTAACGATTTTGACGAAATTTTGTATTTTACCATTTTCGGGCACGAGAATACCATTGGGCTAGGTCACGTGTTCGAGAAAATTCGATTAGCGGGTCAAGGTCAATACAATCATATCTAAAAAACCGCTCCATCGATTTTGAATAAATTTTATGTCCAACCGTTTTTCGGCACGAGAAAACTATTGGGCTAGGTCACATGTTCGAGAAATTTCGATTAGTGGGTCATTTTTGAGTCACTATGGGTCAAGCCAGTTTTATCCAAAAAACGTCTCTAACGATTTTGACTAACTTTTGCATTCTGTCGTTTTGGATTACGAGAAGACCAATGAGCTAAGTCACATATTAGAGAAAATTCGATTAGTGGGTCATTTTTGGGTCACTGTGGGTCAAACAAAGTTTATCTAGAAAACGGCTTTAACGATTTTGACGAAATTTTTTACTTTATCCTTTTCGGACACGAGAATACCATTGGGCTAGGTCACGTGTTCGAGAAAATTCGATTAGTGGGTCGTAATGGGTCAAGGTCAGGGTTCGTAAATATCATGATATTTTCGAAAATATCAAAAATATCCGATATTTTGATATATATCCGATATTTTCGATATATATCCGATATTTTCAAAGCAGCCAACTTACCGCTCATAATAAATGTTTTTGAGCATAATATAGATTAGAATCTAATACATATTGCATTTAACATGAAAACTTAAACAATATTCTAAAAACACATTTTTTTTTTCACTTAGAACAAAATTGAATATGAAAAAATCGAAAACAGTAACAATTTGCTCTATACACTTATAAAAAAAAAAAAACTAACATAACTGAAAGTATTCAGTATCAAGATCAAGTATGAAAAAAAATCAGACATTTTTAAAACAAAATTGAAAATACAAAAAAGTTTTTTAATTGAAAATTTTTAACATAAATGTAAGTATAAAATGTCTTATTTTGTATTTCCTAACATGTTGTATAGTTTAAACTCAACTGAACCAAAGCTTGAGAAAAAAAACCTTTTCTAATGAAGCTGTATATAACTGCTTATTTAAATTTGTCAGTTTATCTTTCAATGGTTGTTCTGAATAAATTATGCCCCACATAATTATTAGTTCAACATTTAAAAATAAAAGTTTCAAATCTAAAGCTTTAAAAATATACTTGTTTTCTTTTTTGGCTAAATAAGTCACATCTAGAAGAGACAAAAGTTCTTTATAGTCAATAACAGTTGAACATTTATTTCATTTACACTGAAATATTACAAAGTACGACTGAAAATATCAAAAATATCTTGCACACATTCATATTTTGAAAATAAATATCAAATGCAGAAAATATGAAACATCTTGATACATTAAAAATAAATATCAACTATATAAAAACATCAAAAATATCAAAAATCTTGATATTTTGAAAATAAATACAGGATATATATCAACGAACCCGGGCTGTATATGAATGATTATCTAAATTACATTTTATCTTTCAATGTCTGTTCTGAATTAACTGTCTCAGATAATTATTAGTTCTATATTTAAAAATAAAAGTTTCTAACATAAAGCTTGGAAAAGATTTGTTTTCTTCTTTTTCCTAAAAAAAATCACTGCCAGAGGCGAAAGTTCATTATCTACAGAATGACACAGTCAATAACAGGTGGAAATTTCATTTACACTTGCTTTGACTGTAGAAAATATCAAAATTAACTTCGACGATGATATTTTGAAAATAAATATCAAATATACAAAATATCAAACATCTTGGATATTTTGAAAATAAATATCAAATATACAAAATATCAAACATCTTGGATATTTTGAAAATAAATATCAAGAATTTGAAAATATCAAAAATCTTGATATTTTAAAAATAAATATCGGATATATATCAAGATATATATCCATTGATATATATCAACGAACCCTGGTCAAGGTCAAGCTAATTATATCTAAAAAACGGCTCTAATGATTTTGACTAAATTTTGTATTTTGTCGTTTTCGATTACGAGAAGACCAAGAGAACACGATCACCCACCGGGGTACCCATCAAAATTTGGCATAGGTGTTAACTCCCCGGTGGAAGTTCCCCACTACTAACCATCGAAACTCAAACTAAGGCAACCAGCCCGGAAAAGCAACAGGTCCTAATTTAACTAAAATAAGTAATACAAAGCAAAAGTGCCCCAGCACCAAAAATAAATAAACTTACGAGAAGACCAATGGAATAAGTCACATATTAGAGAAAATTCGCTTAGTGGGTTATTTTTGGTCACTGTGGGTCAAGCAAAGTTTATCTAGAAAACGGCTCTAACGATTTTGACGAAATTTTGTATTCTATCGTTTTCGGGCACGATAATACCATTGGGCTTGATCACATGTTCAAGGAAATTCGATTAGTGGGTCATTTTGGGTCACAATGGGTCAGGGTGAAGCTAATTGAATAAAAAAAAGCCTAAAACATTTCGACAAAATTTTGTAATATACCGTTTCCGAGCGTGAGATGACAATTGGACTAAGTCATATGTACGAGAAAAATCGATGAGGGGGTCATTTTGGGTCATAATGGGTCAAGGACAAGCTAATTATATCTAAAAAACGGCTCAACAGATTTTGACTAAATTTTATGTTCAACCATTTTTCGGCACGAGAAAACTATTGGGCTATGTCACATGTCCTAGAAATTTCGATTAGTGGCTCCTTTTTGGGTCACTATAGACGGGTTGCACATGACGTCACACGCCTGAAATCGCTTCGCATGGCGCCCAAATATAAGGCAAATATGGTGCTCTCCATTTGATTTATTAGACTTGTTTGCACTATAATAATAAAAATAAGGAAGATCTAAATTAAACAGAAAGATAACATGTGCTTTTAACGGCAAACGGGCAGTTCTGTGCTCCACGTGTGTGCACCAGATACGATAGTATCAGTCGTTGCTAATAGCAACGTGACGTCAATGCAAGGGGTCTATGGGTCAAGCCAATTTTATCTAAAAAACGGCTCTAACGATTTTGACAAAATTCTGTATTATACTGTTTCCGGGCACAAGAAGATCATTGGGTTAGATCACATGTTCGAGAAAATTCGATTAATGGTTCATTTTGGGTCACTGTGGTTCAAGTTAATTTTATCTAGAAAACAGCTTTAATGATTTTGATTAAATTTTGTTTTCTATCGTTTTCGAGTTCGAGAAGACCATTGGTCTAGGTCACATGCTCAAGAAAATTCGATTAATCAGTCATTTTGGTCACTATGGGTCAAAGTTTAGCTAATTTTATCTAAAAAATGGCTGAAACGTTTTTGAAAAAATTTATTATTACACCGTTTCCTAGCACGAGAAGACCATTGGGATAGGTCACATGTTCGATAAATTTAAGATTAGAAGGTCCTTTTTGGGTTATCGTGGGTCAAGCTAATTTTATCTATAAAATGAATTTAGCGATCTTGAATAAATTTTGTATTCTATCGTTTTTGGGTTCGAGAATAGCATTGGTTAGGCCATGTGTTCGAAAAATTTCGGTTAGCGGGTCCCTATGGCCTAGGATCATGCCAAATTTATCTAAACAGCAAGAATTATAGTGAGAATGAAATATCGAATTGAACACAAGGCTAATTTTGATCGAGCTTAGCTCGGTCATGGCCGTTAGTAGAGGTTTATAATAGCATGTTCCCTATTGAAGATGAAGTATATAGCTGTTATAAGGACCCACAAAAGTGTTCCATTACATTACATTCTATGGGGAAAAAGAATTTTTGATGCATTTTAATGATATTACACTATCTTAAACATGCTCAAATTTATCTATATCACTGAGGTGCACTACACGGCGCTTACTGTATAATAGGGCGTGTATAGCATTCACCGTTCTTTTACAGGGACAAAAGAATTTGGCTACAGAAGAAATTAAACAATAATTGAACTATCGAAGCCTATGAACAATAATTACGTTTTTAGTTATGGTACGCGTTTTTAAATGTAACTATTTTCTTTAATATTACTAGGTGTGTATAAATTCTTTAGATCATATACAGGGCTTCCCAAAAGTTCTCAAGTACAGTTCTGTTTATTCACGAAAATGGCTGAATGGAAATTTTAAACTGTGTTACTCATTTAACTGAACTAACTTTTAGCATACTATCTAGTATACATACAAATCTATGCATCATACACAGGGCTGCGAAAAAAAGAATATTTTTCCGACCATTAATGATAATAGCAGAAATTGCTTTTCAAAGCGTTTATTTAGACATCATCTTTCACCTTGTTACAGTATTCTGAATGTGTTAGAAAGTGTTTCATAATCTATGCTGAACGCATGATTTTTCGCTCTTGTTGTCTTTATAGATGATTGTTATTTCGTTAAAATATGAGTGAAACAAATGCGCACCGTGTGAAGCCATTAACAAGGGCTGAATATTTAGTTCAATCGGCAAATAAATATTCTGAGCCGGATCAAAATACAATGGTAAAAGGCAAGATTTTATGTTACTCTACTAATCTAAAACACACGAAGCTATTTTTCAGACACACTTAAAGGGTGTAATTTGTCAAAATTTTATTTTCTTTATTTACAGGCAAATTTTAACGCATTTATTTCTGCAATGTATGTTTCTATAAAGATTACTTATGATATAAAAGATTTTTAAATTTTTTACTTTCTTCTATCTTTATCATAAGAAAGTATTGGATTCGTGAAAATTTTCGACTTCCGGTTTTTAACGGATTTATACGTTTTAGAATGTCCTGAACACGATCTGGCTGTTTTTAGAAAAAGTCTGTCTGTATGCGACAGAAATTTTGTGGGCGCTCTATCACAAGAATTAATGCATGGAATTTAATAAAAATTTATATTCAGTTAGTCCCTGATATAAATTGGTGCTAATTAATTTTTGGTGTAAATCGGACAACAGGTTTCGTTATTATGCTCCATTTTTCACGATTTCCACAATAGCTCTATCTCAAGAATTAATTCGCGGATTTTCATGAAACTTCAGATTCAGTTAGTCCTTGACAGAAATTGGTCCTTATTAGGTTTTGGTGTTAATTGCCCAACAGGTGGAGCTGCCATGCTGCATTTTTTACGATTTTCGCAATAGCTCTATCTCAAAAACTAATGCACGGATTTTCATAAATTTTAGATTCAGTAGACGTTGACATAAGTTGTTCCTGATTAGGTTTTGGTGTAATATTCACCCAACAGGTGGCTCTTCTATGCTGCGTTTTGAAGGATTTACATGATTTTAGCGATAGTCATACCTCAAGAACTAATGCTCGGAATTTCATATCTTTAGAATCCTCATGATGGGCATGATTGTCATTTAATTTTGGCACTGTGCTAGCAAATTTTGAAGTATTAACATGTATGAGATAGAAGAAATTTTTGGTATTGGCATATCCGACTAGTTCTTAGGTGTGATTGACATTGACAGACTAATTTTTAAATAATATTTACTTTGTCACTTTAACAAAGTGTAACATTTATATGTGATTTAGCCACAGATTTAATGATTTCGAAAAAAAGATAATGTAATTTCATCAATTTTGCCAAAAACATCAAGAAACATTTTCAGCTTAAATCCTATTATTGCTAGATAAATTTCTGGTAATTTTTATGCAATAATGCCATTTAATTTTGGCACTGTGAGATAGCGAATTTTGAAGTATTAACATGTATTGAGAGGATTGGCACATCCCACTGGTTAAATTTGTTTAAAAAAATTAAAAATTGTACTTATTTAATTTTGTTGTAACTCATGAACCAGTTGTCCGATTTCATTACTTTTTTCTCTAATGTGTGCAAAAAAGGTTTTTTGTTATTTCGTCTTCAGGATTTATAAAAATTTTACTTTCAAAATTTATAAAGTGAAAAAATGGGAAATTTTGAGGATGATTTTTGCTTCGATGAGCATATTTTTAAATTTTTCACATGAATTGAAAAATTCTGAAAACAATTTAATAAAAACAAAATATAAAAAAACTCTGTACAAAATTTCATACATGGATCTCACAAGAAAGATTAAATATATAATTTTAAACATGACAAATAATGAGAAAGTCCATTCTGAGATAAATGGACTTAAAATTTCAGTTAAAGACAGGCCAGAACTGTTAAAACAAAAGAAAAATTGTAATATCAGCTGATGAAATCATCGTTAGTAATACACGGTTTGCTTTATTTGATCGATGTCCAGTGGCGTAGTGGTCAGAGCACTTGCCTGCCGCGTTGCAGGTCTAGAGTTCGACTCGTGGCTGGGCAAGGTTAGCTTGCTTGAGAATTAAACACCGAGGGTGTTAGGTTGGCCACCTGATTAGGACATATACCGTTAAGCACCTCGGGGGCCAGGGTCAAGAAAACAGAGATGGGCAGTAGGCCTGCGCCTTAAATCGATTCAAAGCTAACATCGGAAATCCGATTTAACCATTAGTCTTAAGTCGATTTAAAGGCAACATCAGAAAAAGTGACTTATCTAATGGCTTTAAATCGATTTAAAGCAAAATACTGATTCAGTACTAAAATAGGAAAACTGATTTATCTCCATAGATGTATCTACTGCATGCTTGGTAATCTGAAGTTAAATCGATTTAGCAGATCCGATTTCCGGCTGTTCTCAAATCCAAAGGGGCAACTTTATGACATAAGTTTTAATTCATTTTTTTTTTCGGAAATGCATTAAACTGGCAGATGTTATTATTCAGAAACTATGTAATCAAAAAACGTTTCCCGTTTTGTTATGTTTCTTTGTAAACACAATAGATCTTTCAGAAAATACTGTCAAAGTTGGCGTTTTGAACAGAATTTTCCGACGAAAGCAGAAAAACCAGTCAGCGAATGGAGAAAAATGCCTTGTCACGTGATCAAAACCGCTTATAACTCGATAGGCAATTTATTTATCAAAAAATGAAAAAATCATTTCGATTCCAAATCGCTTCTATAGTCAGTTTTGCCAATTTTATACCTTTACGTTTAAAAATGTGTACGTCATTGTGTCAGAAAGTTTTGTGCTTATTGAGCATAGTGAACTTGAGATCAGTCTTAAGCGTACATCCCAAACCTCAATGCTCTCCGATTTGAGAAAAAAACGATTTGAGGAAAAGGCGATTTAAGAAAAAGATGATTTAAGTAAAAATAAAATTCAAGTTAAAATTGTGTTTTCCCTTATTTATCTATTCTGTTAGTAAACCTGCACTAGAATTTGCAACAAAATTAGCTTTCACTTTTACTGTATGGGGGATACTGTTCAGACTAGGAATAAAGTTTGTAGAGCAGAGATGTCCCTCCCGGTCCCCTTTATTGAAGTCTTAAGAAAAAAAAAAAAACAGCCAAAACTGAGCCTGCCGATACACATGACAGAGGGCAGGGTGGTGTATACATGTATACAATATGCAACAAAATTTGTAAAATGACATTAAACAGACAAAAAATAGCAAAGACAATATTACTGCGTATTTCTGGCATTGCAAAATCTTGATTTACTTTCAAAACTTATCTTATATACTAGAGATCTGAAAACAAAACTAGGTCTGCCAAAATTTTCCTTCCTGGATAAAACGAGTTTTGAAATTCACATCCTTAATTAACCCTTTCAGGGGCATAGCATTTCTGCTCCAAAAGTATTCAAATAATTCACACCGCAATTTAAGAACAAATTTATTTGAAAATAATCAAAAGTACTTTTTCACGTATATTACGAGATTGAAATTTTAGTAAAAATTTACTGGTGACATTTGGCAATTTCGGCAGTAAAATTAATCATTTGCAGACTGCAAACGGCGCCCCTGAAAGGGTTAAAATTTACCGATTCAGAAATCTAGCGATACTACTAGCATGAGTGCGTCAACAGTGTCTGGCACCTGTGAGCAGAATTTCAGTTGGCATTCTATATCCCCATTCCCGATTGCTTCATGAAAAATGCACAAAAACCTTCTAATATGGAATTGCAAAGGAGCAGAAAATTTTTAGTTTTAACAGGTTTACCATCTTTTGAAATATCTTTGAATTATTTTCATCGGGATCATGAAATTTTCCTGTTAGAAGGTAGAATTCCATTGTACACATGTTTTGTTTTCCTAGGTTTTACTGTATTTCGTATTTCTTTTATAATCATTGAAAAGTTTTTATAAAGTATAGCAAAACAAGTGAAAATGAAACTTGTTTGTAACAAAACTTCGTGTTAAACAGATAAATTAAATTATTTGGTACAGAAATATTAAAATCCCTTGATAAATTAAAACTTTCTTGCTTTCATAAATGAAAGTACTAACACACAAAGATTAGAAGTGGTGGAGCATATTATTTTAAATCAATGTCAGCCTTGATATTAGTCTTTTATTAGCATTATTGTATTTTTAATAAAACATAATTTAAAAAAAAAAATAGAAAACAAGCATAGACTACACAGTTGCTTTTTTAAGTTCTAATGAAACTTTAAAGCATGTGGTAAAAGAATTTTTTTTCACTTTTTTTCTTTTATTAAATTTTGGACTCGATCTATCTCCACAGTAATATATCATATGGGATTTCGGTGTGTGGCAAGATATTTATAAGACTATCACTTATGGTTATTTAAAAAAGAAAGTCTAAAGACTGTAAACTTAGTGCGCAAGAGAAAAAGGAAAGGAGGTATGGGGTGGGGAGGGGGTCCGAAATTTTGGTAGAGGGAATTAAGATAATTATTTAATTATATTGCCACTACAAAGTGCAAAGGGGGAGTGGCAAAGTAAAAAGTCTTTTGGAGAAGAGTTTCATTACATGATTATTTATTTTATTATTACTATAGAGTTGCAAATAGAGCAGAAAAATAATTAAACAGCTTCAACTTTTTAAAAACTTCATGTTCTCCATACAGTGGAAGGAGAAGTAGAAAATCTGGGAAAGGGAGGATTTAGATGAGAGATTATTTAATGTTGCAATATAAAGAAGTAGAAGAAACAATTTTTTTTTAAATGAACAAGTTTTAAAGATTTTAAACTTTGTAAGCTAAGAAGAGAGTGTGTGTGGAAGGGGTTGCAAAATGTAATTTTTTTTTTTTAATTTCATTATTGTTTGATTATTTATCATACTAAAAATTTATAATTGAGGCAAAAAGAAAAAAAATGAAAGAGTTTTAAAGGCTAAATTTTGTACGCGAGGTAAGAAGGAAGAGAGAGGAGGTTGAAGATATTTCGATTGGAAGAAAGTGGTTACATGATTATTTATTGTTATTGTCATAATAAAGTAACAATACAAACTGTAAATAAAACCAAGAAAGTAAAAAAAAAAAAAAAAAAAAAAATTAAAGCGGTTGGAAGATTTTTTACTTTGTGTGCTGAGGGAGGTATTGTGTAGAGTGTAGAAATGGGAAGAAGCCGGAATTTTATTAGATGATTAATTATTTATCATTACTACGTAAGATTTATAAGTAGGACACAAAAAAATTTAAATTAAACAGTTATAAAACTTTAATTTTTATGTGCAAGGAAAAGGTAGAGGTGCGGAAGGGAAAGCAGCAATTTTGGAATTCAGACAGTTAATTATTGTTACAATAAAATAAATACAGCAAGGACTTATGGTTAATTATTTACATTACTAAAGATTTACAAAGAGAGGAAAAAAAAAATAAATAGAGAGTGTTTTAAAGACTAAAATTTCTGTGCTTGGAAAGAAGAAGAGGGGAAACTCCAATTTCATACGGGGGTGCGATTATATGATCGATTATTTATTGTTACAATAAAGTAACAGAGACAGCATATAAAATTAAAAAACAACATGACAATGGGCAAAGTTGTAAAAGCAGAAATTTTTTTAGGGGAGGGAGGTAGCTCATTAGATGACTTACAATTTATATACCTTAATAAAGATTTAAAAACAGGTTGAAAAATATTAAACTAAAGAGTTTTAAAGACTAAATTTTATATGCTCAGTGGCAAAGGTGAAACCTCAATTTAGGGGGGGGGGGGGATGGAGGAGAGATTTTTATGATCAATTAGCATAGAGCTGTAAAAGTATAACATTTTTTCATGCATGTTAGGCTAGAAATGAGCCATGATCTGAACTATGTTTCCATTATTTCATACAACAAGTGTTATGAACTTCTGGGTGCAAGTGTAGGATGCAGATTGTACAAACATACACAATTCCCCATTTGAATTTATATAGATACTAGCTCATCTGCCTGGCATTTCGCGGGCTTGTGATAATAAACTTAAATATATCTAAAATCTGTTAGTTCTCACCACCAACGACACCCTGTTATTCAACCTATCTAGTGATATATTACTTGAGGAGGTTGGCGACTCAAATAAGAGAAAATCCTTCATAGGCAAAGAAGGGGGAGGGGGACGAGGGTACATAAAATGAAAGAGTGGTCAATAGGGTTATCCAATGATATATTACATGAGGGGGATCGGAAAAAGTTATAGAGTCCCCTTGAGAGGGGATGAACTGAGCCCCTAATAGTTGGGGGGAGGGGAAGGCAAACTGAGGACAGAAATGATTGCATTGTACCAAGTTATCCCTTTGATGAAGTTTTATAAAAGGTACAATATAAAAGGCTTAGGTAATCAAGGGACAAGATAGTCAAGCATACAAATTTTGAATTACCTTGTATCTGAGCAACCTGTTTTTGGAATTCACTCCTTTCTCTTTAAAATTTTTATATATTACGTTATAAAAAATATGTATCCGAGGGCTACATAAAAAAAATCTAACTTCAAATAATGATACTTAGTACAGAAAACATAAAATTGATAAAAAAAGATTGCATTTTCAAAGCGATTTTTAATTAATATCTCAGCTAATTATAAAAAATTTAAAATTCTGAGCCCTATGTGCATCAGAACTTGCCTTGGACTACCCTCATCTACATTTTTAGACTTGTATATGTGGTAGATTTCAATGGCCATCACAGAGAGGCAGATAGAGAAAAATTTTCTTTTATTAATATAGATTCATAAAAGTCATCAAATTCAAAAGGTAACAAAGCTCCTTTATAACTAACAAAGATACAAATAATGAAACAATAGACCCAAAAGTGCCATGCATTTAGTAAATTTTCAATATTTTGTTGAAAAGAAAGAATAGAAAAACTTTCATTTCTTTCAATGAAAATCAACTCAATATCCAAAATTTTAAACATTTACTTATAATTTATATACACAAATGTGCAGAGGCTTCGTGGTCATAAGAAATCAATGGGACACATATGCGCACGCAGTTGTGTAGTTGATGACCCCAGGGTACAACATGATTAGAGATATAATTTCTATGTAACTGTAATGTTAGAATTTCCCCTATAACAACGAACAGTGGATAAAAAATTTACAAAATAAAATTGTGCCAACTGCCTTTTTTTCCCTTGAATTGAATTTTGGAAAATAAAGCATTTTTAAAAATAGAAATGCCTGCATATCTATATATATATATTACGCTATCGTATGTGGCACAAAAATCACGATTTTTGTTAATTGTTCAATGACAACACCCAAATGAAACATATCTTATTGGTTATTGAGTAGCATTTAATGCATCTCCATTTCTATAAGGAGATCTTGTTCTGTTGCCAAATGCTGCGAAGTTTGTTGCCAACTTGGCGACCAAAATTAGTCACCAGAAGTGATGCCAACTTGGTGATATCTCTATTTCGTCAAATTCCCATAGACTTTCATTGTAAACCAATAGGGTTTACTTGCTTACAGAAAATCAACAAACTGAGATATTTTAATGCAACAAAAACTAATATTAGCTTAAGAGATTATATTAATTATATTTAAGGGAGTCCAATTAATTAAATTATGAATAAAAGTAACAGGTACTACTTAGTTATCCTGTCGACCAAAAATCTATCGCCAAACTATAAGATTAAATGCCAATAATGGTTGATCGTAAATGTCAGATTAACTTGACTTTAAGCAAGTTACACGTGTTTCTGTCATCAAGTGATTTTTATTTCAACGTATTATTTGTATTTTTATTAATGTTATACTCATTTATTGGTTCTTTCATTATTTAAAATAAAAATTATGTCAATTTGTATAATTTGGCGAGTGGTTTGGCAATTTATACAATTTGGCGAAATTGGTCAACGGGATAACTAAGTAGTACCGAGTAACATGATACAATGCTTAGCATGCTTTCCCAAACATAAATTTAACTTGAGATCAAACTGCTCGCCAACAGCAGCTAGTTTTCTATATTAACTTCAATAGTAAGAACACATATTTTAAAAACTAATTTTTTAAAAATCTTACTCAAAAGGATTAAGCTTTTCTATAACAATTCACAGTTTACTAGAAGTGTAGAAAATCTGCTAGTGAAAAATATTAAGTTCAGGCCTATTGTAGACTTAAAAAATACGTCCCACCACATGTAGGCTTTGTCTGCTAGCATTATTATAAAAATTTTAAATAAAAATTGCTGCAATGCTATGGAAAACAGAAAACTGGCAAAAATTAGGGAATATATAAAAGAGGAAATAAACGCAAGGGTAAATCATAATAATCAGAAAAATAGACGCGAGAGAGAGAAAACAGATCTGCATAATTATTTTACTACTGGACACCTGATATTAATAATAATTTTTTAACAAAGTATTTAATACATTGTTGACAGGAAATGTGAATCAGCATTTTTCATTTGCCAAGCATTAAAGACTGGAGAGGAGATAAAAATCACATTTTTCATTCCCCAAGTGCAGAAGACATAAACGTGAATAAAAATTATTTAGTTTTCCGGCATTGATGACATGAGACAATAAATCACATCTAAAACTCTTGTTGAGTGAGTAAGAGTAATTTTGAATGTGTAACATAAAGGCTTAACATATCCTCAACTCAGTTTTCAACAATTAATCAAAAAGAAAATGGAGCATCAATTTGAAGAATACAATAAAAAAATTTTGCAGATGTGTTTTCAGATGTACCAAGTGATGTTGAGACTGCTACTGAATAAGACTTTGGTGTGACTAGTTATAGTGACTTATCCACTAATTAACATCATGTAAAAATAAATATTTGGCCTTTAAATGATGCAGATAGCAGCGGTGATAAAAATCTTGAGGATAAAAGTTTAGAGACACCTACAGGGATAAGTTCATGGGCTAAAAAGTCAAGACTCTTGTCTTGAATGTATGTACAGCAAAACCCAGACATAAAAGGAATTCCTTCCAATCCTATAAACATTTCTGAAATCACAGGAAAGTTCAGTGATGATTTACTTCAAATGATGAGAGATGAAACAAACTTATTCAATTATCAAAATCAGCACAGGTGAAAGATAAATCCCAAGAACAAAATCAGCACAGGTGAAAGATAAATCCAAAGAACAGTGAAATGGGTAAAATGTAGGCATAAAAGGAAAGAAGAAAAAACTAAGTTCAGGCCTATTGTAGACTTAAAAAATATGATACACACAGAAAGAATATATCAAAGATCATTGGTCTACAGATCCATTTTTGGAACCACCAATTTTTGAAAAAAATGAGTTGGAACAGATTTGATTAATCTTTGCAATCACTACATTTCAATACTAATGAGAAAATGATTAATTTCAGAGTATACAAACTCAACTAAGAAATATTGCTAGATGTAGCCATTATTCCCTGGAGAGGACGATAAAAATTTGAACTTGTCTTAAAATTGTGAAATACAATCTTCTAGTTAAAGCAGCATGTGAAATTACAACAGGATACATGGGAAATATTGAAATTTACTTAGGGCATAGAAAGAAACTAGATGAAACAATTTTGTCAATGTTTAACCCATTTCTTGATCTAGGTTACCAGTTTATCAAGATACGAGGGTAGGCTGAAAAGAAATGCACACATGTTTGTAGAACATGGATAAAAACAAATAGCAAGATCGGGAAAAAAAGTACATTAAAGGACAATTTTCAAGCTTCAAAATCATACATTTATTAATCAACATTGTCACAATTAAGGCCAACACATTTCTCCCAATCTGCAACAAGTCTTTTTATTCCGTCACTGAAAAATTATTCCGACTCTTCTAGAATCCAGGGCTTGGCAGCTGCCTTCATTTCATTGTCCGAGGTGTAATAATTACTCTTGAGGTCTCTCTTAAGTAGAGGAGAAAAATAAAAATTGTGATGCACAAGATCAGGGGAGTAAGAAGGGTGTGGAATCGGTTCAAACTTCAGGTTTCAGAGCCTCTGCAGTTGCATGAGAGGTGCATAGATTTTATGGTATCACAATTGTTCAAAAATGAAGCAGACATCTTCCTTGGATATTCCAATATGGTTTGCGATACGTTTTTGAGGGATTCACCAGTCGTTGGCGAGTTTGCAATGTTTACAGTCTGTGGCAGTGATCGGACATTCGCTGCATTTCTCATCAACAATATGGCTTTTCCAGGCTTGCAATCACGAAATGTTATTGTCCATCAATTTACAGTAGAACTAACAACAGCATCGCCATCATAAACAGTCTTTAAACAATATATAGATAAAAGATATGAAACAACTTTCAGAGGAAATGATTAAATTCTCCTTCAATCTTGGAAGGATAAGAGACTAATACATATGATCTCAACCATTCACAATATCAGCACAATCTATAAAGGATGCCAAAATAAAGAAAACACCTGTTTGCATTGATAAATATAATAATTTTATGAAGAGTTTGGATAGATCTGATGAGTATTTGTCTCACTACTCCATTCTTTGGAAAACGGTCAAAGAAAGTAGCTTTTTGGTTAATCAATTGTGCATTGCTCAATTCATGTGTAGTATATAACAGATTAAATGTTAGAAAAAAACCTAGATATAAGAAATTTCTACTTGAATTGGCAAAAGTAGAGTCAGAACAAGAAAATCAAAGGTCAGAACCTGGAACTTCTAGCTTTACTCCATGTACCCATTATTGTGATCCACCAGGACAATTGTGTCGTTTAGTTGCAAAACCGGCCAACCACTCAAAATTAGAAAATGTGTTTTTTTTAGTTTTTTAAGTTCTAAGTAAACGTTTCTACCACCTGGAAATAAGAAACCCCGCCAAAACCATTCAAATATACTGTCTTAATAGCTATAAAACTAAAGAGTTTTGGTTCGAATCTTATTTGGCTAAGTTTAAGAAAAAAATCGGCTTTTCCCAAAATTCTTATTCTCTGGAGATGGCCGGTTTTTGCAACTAGACAACACAATTATCAAGTAATATTTCACATCACACTTTAGAAATAGTTATTGGCCAAGGAAAACAAAAATATGCAGGTCAACAAAATCACTAGATAAAAAATTGATGTAAAGAAAAATAATTAGAATCTTCAGTAATTGTACCAATCAAGTTTTAATAAAAGATTTTGTTTATTAAAATATTTACATTGCTTTGAATAAGTGCATTTATTTTTCACAAATATACCTGAATATGTGCAGGAACTGAGGTTCTATTTGTTTTGCAGTATACTGTCTACACTGTGTTAACACTTAACCCTTTGGACTCTGGTGTCTCTTACACAAATTTTAGTCGGTTGGCACCATTTTTTAAAAAGAAGTTTCCTTCAAGTACACAATTGCACAAAAATGTACACAAAAATGCTCTGATTAAATAAGGTGAATTTTATTTTCTTTTACTATTGGTGTCAAAAACAAATTTTGCAAAGAAAGATGATGTCGCCGCAGCAGGGACGACAGAGTGCAAAGGCTTAATATATAGGTAAAGAAAGTTACTTAGTATAAAAGAAGTAGAATCAAACAATACAATATTTTTAAACAGAATTACTATTTATTTACACTTAGTACAAAAGTTTAACAATATATAAACATTTAAAAAAGACAATGAAGCTTTCAATCTGTAGCAGTTCTAAAGTGCCCCACCCTCAAGTAATTCTAAAATTAGGGAGGCATTTTCTTTAGTTGCTCTGCCGACGAATACTAGCAAGCGTAAATAGAATACTGTTAAGTACATCTTAATTGAGTTAACTCTGCAAAAGAAAACAGAATATGAAGTTTTTAAATAGATATCAAACATACATAGTTAATTTTTAAATTTCTAATGAAATTCTAAAACATGTAGTAAAAAACACTATTTACTTTTACTTAACTAATAAACTTATATTTTTATCATTAACAGGTAATTTTAAAAATACAAAAAACAAACTTTAAACCACGCATAATTCCATTTTACAATCCTAATAAAATTTACATGGGACTAATGGACAAACATGCTTGTTCAAACAGCAATGAATTATCAAAAAGGGTACATTCAAATGAAAAGTATTCTGACAATCTCTATAAAGTAATTACAATAATAAAAATTAACCATTTTCAATAAATAGTAATTCAAATAATCTTAAATTTTTAATATTTTCAGTCTTATCTACCCTATATATATAAAATCCTAATGAATCGAATTGAAATGAATTTATGTAACAATTCTATGAAACGACTGATTAAACAACTGATTACGTTTCACGGTGATTTCTCCTAAAATATGGAATACTTTGCGATGAAATTAACACCAAAAATCCATATTGATCCACAGATCTCAAAACTGGTATTAGAATTTTAAAATTAGAATTAGTTTTCAAAATATTAATTTTTTTCTAATTTTATATACTTTTTTCTAATGATGGCAACTCAAATTTTAATCATAACAGATATTTTTTTCATATTTTAGAAAAGGTTATTTTAAATTAATTTGGCGACGAGTTTGGCCTCCCTTAAATGTATGCTAAGAAATGCATCATGTTACTTTTATGCAGAATTCAATTTGTACTTCATTATCATTTTATTTAATACAAAACTTTCATTTAAAATTGAAACCTTTAAAATAAATGGCTTTTACTTCATTCTATTTTTTAAATGAAACGAAAAATATTAGACACAGATGTCATATACGCAACGGGGTACCTAATTGGCGCCAAAATGGCATTATTTTGCCTGACATGGTAACCCGGCTATTGTTGCTTATTTATTAATAAATGTTTATTTGAATTTATTTTCTTTTTATTTACAAAAAATGTTTTAAATTATTTTGTTCTATAGTTATTAATTAATTTTTTTTTATTTATTGTTATTTAATTTAAAAAATAACAGAAAATAATTTAAAAATACATATGTAACAGATATTTGAAAACGAGGTTTTCGCCAAATTGTCGTAAAAAAAAAATCACGCCAAACCCGGTGCGTATGTGACAATGCAACAAATCATGAGATTTAATTTCCACTTCAAAGCAACGTTTTAATGTTATTACTTCTCCCGTCGACCAATTTCGCCAAATTATATAAATACCCAAATTATACAAATTGACATATTTTTTATTTTAAATAACTAAAGAACAAATAAATTAGTATAACATTAATAAAAATAGAAATAAAACGTCGAAATAAAAATCACTTGATGGCGTGAACATGTGTAACTTCTTTAAAGTCAAGTAAATGTGACATTTACGATCAACCATTATTGACATTTAATCTTATAGTTTGGCGACAGGTTTTTGGTCGATGGGATAACCAAGTAGCACCGTTTTAATTTACCACTCGAAAAATAAAAAAATGCTAACTGGCGAGTTAAAAACAAGCTATTGGCGAGATTTTCACTCGGTTAACATAAAAGTACCAGGAATTCTTTGTGATCATGGCAACTTTTATGTAGTTTTATTTGAAAAAATAATTTTGATTCTTTAATCAAAATGGAAACCTTTCTTATGAAAAGCGAAGGAATCAGCCCGTTGTTTATGGCAGTTACATGACTTGGACTATTATAATATAAACAAAATAATGGCGATAGAATAATATTCGGCGACTTATCACACCTGTGGCTGGCTAACATTAAAGTACCAAAATGGCTGCCTGGAATATAAAAAGCGAAGGGATCCACCTGGAGCTGTTGATGATAGTCACATGACTTAAGCTATTATTATAGAGATTGTTTTCAATTCTAAAAATAGCGCAAAGAATAATATTTCCTAACGATTAAAAATTTATTTTCACATGACTATTAAAAACAGAAAAAAAAACTTTAAAATTACTATTAAATGAGTACGTGTTAAAGGCAGGAAAATATTGAAAATTAATGTCCTGAAAATTGTATTTACACATGAATATTAAAAGGGAAAGGAAACTTTAAAATAATAAATACATTAATATGCGTTTAACCCTTTCACGGACAAGGCACTTCTATTCGTAAAATCTTGAAATCAGTGAATGGCACCAGAATTTACAAACAAATTTCGAAATACAAAATGCTTTTGTTCATTTACTTAATAAAAAAGAAATTTTCATCCCAATATTTTGATGCTAATGTGGCATTTAAGAATTAAAATTAAGTGGTCCAAAAATGAACCACCGCCCTTGAAGGGGTTAAAGCAGCAAATTTTAGTAATTGTATTATGTCAATCGTTTTATAACGCTGTTAAAAAATACTGAGAGACAAAGACTTTGTTTACTTAATTCATTTTATTTTAACTTCTTTTCAAATGTTTAACTGATCTCCTCTAACCAAACAGGAAAACAACCATTGGATGTCTTAACAGCAACTGATTCTACCTTAAATTTTTGCAATCAAAGGGAATTGAATGGAAAGCTGTTTACAGGGAGATCGCTACAGGTTTTTTCAGTATAATTCAATCTTCTCTAATCTTTTTAAAACTGATCAGATTAGCGTGCTTTTAGATTCTACAGTGTCTGAACGGAGGTTGGTGAGCGTAGCTTGCAGGAAGCAGAACCCCCTAGTTTATATATAAAATGCAAAAGTAGAATTACAACTCATAGAAAGTGTACTATTATAATACAAAATATGTAAGATTTAATTTTATGTAATACTAGCTGACCCACCTGGCATTGTCCGGGCCAGTGATAATAGCTTTAAATATACCTAAAATAAGTGTTGGATGACCTTATATTTTTAAATGAAAATCTAAGTAAAAAAGGCTTTCAAGAAGTCATTCATTGAAAAAAATAAAAAATTAAAAGAAATTTTTTATTTTTACCATAAACTACCACTGAATACAATTAAACTTAATTTTTATGTTATAAATATAATGGTTTCCAAAGTCTGTGTACAATTTATTTGCAAAAAAATAGTGCTTGTCTTCTTGTCCACCCCCCCTCCCCCCCCTCCACATTTAAATCCTATGGGAAAATATGAAATTTTCCAATAGTGACTTTCAGGAATGAATTTATTTTAAAAGATTAATATACATATATGTTAAAACAGATTGCAGTGTTGGAAAGAGAAATGAACATACACATAGTTAAGTATTTTTCTTTTTTTCATATTTTCATTTTGAAGTATGCCAAAGAAAGGGAGGGAGGAAGGTTGTCAGTTACATTATATGTTTCAAAAAATAGTCATCATCGTTTGAACTCTTTGACATTTTTATGAGTTAAAAATATAATGTTTCTGTAGTTTGTGTAATAAGAGATGAAAAAATATTGATATTTAGTGTTAAAGGTGCTTGGTAAGAAGACTATTTTTTACTCAGTTATTAATTAAAAATAAATAATTGAATTATTTGAAATTTTTATCAGTTATGAATATAATAGTTTTGAAGTCGGTGTAAAAGTTTTGTGCAAAAATATGGATATTTAGCCATAAAAACATGAGCCAAAGCCGCATACTCACATTCTAAGCAAACATTTTGTAGATTCTTTTTTTTTTTAAAATATATGTACTTGTAGTCCAGATGTTTCAAGATTTTTATAGGTGATGTAAATCAAGAGTACTAATAAGGTGCAAAAAGATTGTTTTAATATACCAACATTTAATTACTTTTAGTGTAGAAAAAGAAGTGTGTCTCCAGGAAGCGCAAAGTGATCTTCACTCAAATTTTTTTGAAAGAGTTAACATTTATATTTTTAAAAAAAATTTGCACCACCATACAGAAGGTGCCCAATTTAAGTGGGCATTCTTCATTTATCCATACATCTGGATTTGAGCCCAATACAATCTTCAATAAAAGGAAGGAAAAAAAACCCCTTAAATCAAACTTTTTTGAAAATATTAACAATACTTTTTCAAACAGATTGCGGCATTTTAAACATAAAAATCAGATCTTTTAAATTTTTCACTTGCCAAATCGCTAATATTTGACAAAAGCCAGCGAGAACCATGCCTGTCACTCACTGCATGTACAATGAAATAATATGAATGATCAAGAAAAAGAAAGTCCATAAAAACACTTCTGTGAATATTGCACACACGAAAATCCAATGTACAATTACTGCTAATTCATCAGAACATAATTTGAAAAATAGGCAATATATATAAAGCAATCTCACCCCTTAAATGGTGAAGAAACAGAATGAGCTCTCTCTCTCACACACACACACATATATGTATATAATTGTATAGAAAGTTTATAAAAATTACAGATTAAGCAAATTTTGCTAAGTGTAAAAAATTTCAGGATAAGCGATTAGAAAATAAAAAGGCATTAATAAGAAATATAACATGAAAATTTATTTTAAAAAAATTACCAAATGATAACATTTTAAAGTTCAAAACAACTCAAAGTTTGTTTTAATGGAAATTTATTTTATAAAATATATAAAATACCTACTGAGGCATAAATTTTGCACAATTATACATTTTTGGAATAATGACAATTATGAAATGATATCATGAAAAGTATCTGTAATAACTGCAATTGATAATTAGCAACTATTCTTGATAAGAAACTTTATATATATACATTGTATTTTGTAATTTCTATATGCCAATATGTCATTTTTTCAACAGTGTGCTTTCAAAATAAATCTGCCTTATCTCTCAAAATTATATATGACAATTTTATTTTAACTGATATCACATGAGTAAAGCTGCGTAATATTCAGTTCTGGAACTCTCACATTTCACTGCTGAAAACACATATGTTATTTTCGAAACAGATAGTGGTCCATTGACTTGAAACTACTAGGGAAAAAAATAATTAAAAATAAGGGGAATTGGAAGCCTAAAATATCATGGTTTAAAAACAATCACATTAACACTGTTCCAAGCTGATTTTGGAGATATTCAATACTTTCCAGTGGTTTCAGACCAATAATGATTTGAATGCTGCATATAAGAATAATTCTATTAACAGTATAAGAACCTCGTAACAGTATAAGAACCTCATAATAGAACCTCGATTAACCGAGATTTCTGCTAACCGAGCTGATAACAAAGTCTGATATTTTTATTTATTTTTTATGAATGAGCCTTGAAAAAGACCATACTTTTTAGTTCACTGTCTGTGCTATTCAGGCTCTTCTGTCATCAAAAGCATTCAACTCCCAAGAAACATTGGACCCTGAGAAGTCAGCAGTGAACAATGCTGTGTTTCCAGTGGCCATGTGAACTTTCGTAAATTTTTCAATTTGTTTTTTAAAATTTACTACTAGTAGTTGATTTTCTTTTAAATTTGTTAAGGTGTGAAACTTTACGTATATTTATTTTTATTATTTAAAAAAACGTTCAATTGTTTTTAGGGTTCCGTACTTAAAAAGTAAAAACAGAGCCATTATAAGATCACTCCTGTATCTGTCTGTCTGTCACAGGCATTTTACTCGTAAACTATGGAATGTGGAAAGTTCAAATTGGGGGTTAGTAATAAAGACTATTGACCCACATATTCACAGATTATTGAACATTTACAAATATATTTAGGTAAAATGTAGAGGGGCTAATTAAGTTACTCGAAAAAAAAAAAATATTTTGCTTGTATATTGTGTGGGGTATCGTGTGAAAGCATTTGTAACGCTGAACTCAAAAATACATTTCTTTTAATTTTACGTATTATATTTTCAGAAATATCGTTGAAAATGTAGTGCAAAAATATGTCCCCCCCCCCTTCTACTTCCGAATCTACTGAAACTAAAATTATACAAAATTAGAGGTAGTAGACATTAATTTAAACTTTGCAGGAAAATTACAGCGATTAGCCTAGGTCACATTGTTGTGAAATGACTCTATTTTCTTTGTTTTTTTTTCTCGTGTTGTCAAAAGATGGCAGCACTAAAACTGTTTGAGGCTATATTTTGCAGACCTTTCAATTTTGAGTTTATGTCTTATATCTTTTGTATATGTGTGTAAATTGTATCATTAATGTTTCTTAATTTCTGTTTTCAGTGTAGATTTAATAATTATTAATATTCTGTTAAATTATTCCTTGATATGTGATAATTGTGTATTATTTGAGATATTATTTTAATTCCTGCCTGGTAGATGGCGTGGCGAGCCCAGGAATCATGTTTTAGAAATGTACGTGTTTTTTTTCTGCTAGCTCGCAGAATGTAGTAGTAAGATTGTGGTTTGGAGAAGTTTGTTTAGAGAATGTAAACAGAAAAAAATGTGAAGGTGAAAATATATATGGGGCGAAGTTATGTATAAGTCCCCTCAGTGTAAATAGTATTTAATACAAAATGTTTGAATTTGTGATCGTTTGTGTGCATTTATTTGTGACTGTTCGTGTTTATTTCTCCTGAAGAACGATGAGGGCTACACACACAAGACGTAAGTACTATTTTCATTGTCTGATTAATTTTCTTTATGCGCAAGTGGAAGAAGTGTTGAAGTGTTATTTAAAGTAATAGTTCCAGTATTAAAATAGAGTTGGCCCATTTTCCTTCAATATAAAACTGGTAGTTTTATTTAGTTTAAATAAAATGTTTAGAACAGTAGCCTTAGAATAATTTTAAGTTTCGTTTTTCGCTATTGTTCTATCAATTTTAGCTGTAGTTTTTGAAGAAAAAAAAAAAAAAATCGTATTTTTCCATTATACACAAATTTCTATTTTCGGGCATTCAACAAATGTGTTGAAAATCACTGGAGCTACCTATCGTAGCAGAAGTATAAAAGCATTGTTGATAGTGATTTTTGAAAAAAGTCGTTAGTAATTAGCCGAGATATTAACCCTTAAAGACACTGACAGTTTGAACATACATAATGACAGGGGTGGCGTACTGTATGTAGCATCGGCTTTTAAAGCTGAGATAAAAACTTTTAATGATATATTTGTGTAATGTAATGCCCAGTAACAGTATAAAAGAAATAAATGTGAAATTGTTAAAAACAAATTTAATTAGAATTAATCACATAAATACTATGAGATTCGCGACTAGTTTGCACTGAGTGGATCTCTCAGTACACCTCCCGTATCTTTAAAAGTTAATTAAAAACCTATCTGGAAAAAACGCGGCATGAAGCAAGGCGGCGTTGCAACTTTGCAACCTCCTTTCGAAGTGTGTTTAGCATAATGCCAAGTTTAAACTTTGAACAGTGATTTTGTTTCATAGACACTGTAAAAAAAAAGGATTCTTACTACGCTGAATTTAGTTTTATGAAATGCCAAATGAAGTTTAAATATGCACTACTTATATTGTCAGTACCGAATTAAATTTATGATAAACAGATTAGGATAAGATTAAAAAAGAGCTATACAGAATAGTAATATTTAATATTATTTAGGCTTCATATCTCTTTGAACTTTTATACTTTATGGTATACCCATTCATACTTTTCTAGTACATCCAGCTATACGCAACCTTACATTGTATAGTTTTTTACAAAATCTTATTATTCTTTTAGCAATGGATATTTTTAATAATACAGTCACTAATTCATATATTTATTGTATGGAACCCCCTGAGTGTGAATAATACTAGCACTTGACCGTTTATTTATTTTAAAAGATGTTAAATTTGCAAGCATGGCGAGTTTTTACACACAGTTTCTATTAACAGAGATTTCCAATATCCGAGATACTAACGGTCCCAATTAGCTCAGATAATCGAGGCTGCACTGTATTTACATGCACTAAATCGAAAAAAAATAACACTTTTTTTTGGGGGGGGAGGGGGGAGGGGGAGAGAGTTTATATATATATATACATATATATATATGTGTGTGTGTGTGTGTTCATAAATCTTAATTAACTTTTCTCTAGCTGACATTTATTAGATATTAGATCATAAGTAACAATTAGTTTCAAAGGTGGAAATTACAATAAGTGTTGCAATCAGGCTGAGGCAAGACTTGTGTGTCACCCCAGAAAACCCATCATTAAAAATAGATTTAACCAATTAGGGTTGAAGAACCCACCCACTTTGACAATAAGGCCACTTGTTGGGAATAATTAAAATTATTCCCTTATATACTGGGACAAGATGAATGCCAGTGGCTTTTATACTAAATATGAGATGCTAAAGTAAATCTTTGTTGCTCAGAAGAGCTCTCATGGCTTATAGAGGCTAGCTCGTCAGACCAGCTAAACCTAATTTAAAAGAAAGGAAATCATGTATTAAAAGAGGAAAATAAATCAGGTTCCCTTGAAAATATCTAGATTTTCTTATCTCTTACATCATCAGACACACTACATTGCAAAAGGATGAAGCGTTGTGAAGCATATCCATTACATATATAATTCTACAATTATTACTTTATTCAAAATAGAAGTGAAATTCATATCAACCAATTTCTTTTCTCATGATAATCATAAAATGAAAAGAAATCATCATGTAAGAAAAATTTTTGAATCACTTAAAAAATATACACTGATATTAAATAGTTGTAATCCAGATCACTAGAGCACTAGATCACTTTCCAGAAATGGAAAAATAAAAAGTTTTACCCACAAACATGTTACTTCTCATGACTTCTAGTGCAGTAATAAATGCACAACAGAAGACAATAAATCTAACATTTTTTAATGTGACTTGCAAAGGCTTTCAAAAAATTTAAATCTTTGTCATTTAATAAACAAGTGGGTAAGTGTGATCCCAGATCGCACAGAGGGTTTCGTTTAATATTCTTTTCAAGACACTTTATCCTTTTGCAAAATCTGTTAGTTCCACATTTCGCAACCAGGGGGCACACTCTATTCTACACAAACCTCTATATGAACGAAACTCCGTTTTACAACCTATCCGTAGGTATATTAGTCGAGGGAATCGGGCCCATGCCCATAGCACCCGAGATAGGTAAGGCACGCCCTGGCGGTAAAAAATGGAATTAAAATATGTAAGTCTATGGTGCATAATATGAAAGAGTGGTCAAAGGGGTGCCGACAAAATTTTAAAAAGTGCCCGCCGGGTGAAAAGGGGGGAGAATAAAAAATTGCTTAAAATACACAAGTTAGAGCCCAGAGGGATAAATATAAGATGTTTTCGAAATTTTATGATTGTCGTTTGATCGCAAGTGTTTAGCTATAATTTTGCAAAATTTCAAGTCTTCAACTTAATTAGGGGCTGAGTTAGAAAGAAAAGCTTAAAATACACAAGTTAGAGCCCAGAGCGATAAATATAAGATTTTTTCGAAATTTTATGATTTGTCGTTTAATCGCAAGTGTTTAGCTATAATTTTGCAAAATTTCAAGTCTTCAACTTAATTAGGGGCCGAGTTAGAAAGAAAAGCTTAAAATACACAAGTTAGAGCCCAGAGGGTTAAATATAAGATTTTTTCAAAATTTTAGGATTTGTCATGTGATGTGAGGTGTTTAGCTATAAGTATTCAAAATTTCAAGTCTCTAACATATATAGTTTCTGAGAACGGGCTCTGTGACAGACAGACAGACAGACAAACCCTAAAAAAGAATAAGAACGAAGAATTTGTACTGAAATTAGAAGTAAAAGATTTAACCTTTACCCATCGAATATATTTTAAAAAATGCATCAAAATTAAAGCAAAACATTTTTTTGTCTTTAATTTTGTGCATTATAACAAAAAATTAATGAATTATAGTCACATTTTACTCAACCATTACTCAACCAACCAAGTCCATCAAGTTTGGTAAAAAATCAGGGTTTTTTTTCAACCCCTTCCCCAAAAAGTGCTTCAAACTGCATTAATATATATATATATATATACTAGTGGCTTTTGCCCCCTGCGAGCTACGCCCACCAACCTTTGGTTCAGGCTTCAGATACTCCAAAAACATGGTAATGTGCCACATTTAAAAAATATTACCAGGTTATTGAAGATTGAATGATATTAATATAGCAGTGACTATCTTCTGTAATAGAGTTGCCATTCTTTCCCAGTTGAATGGGGTATTTTTCTTTTACAATGGCCTCATCCATCGCTGTCGTAACAACTGATGGCAGTTTTCAGGATTGATAAGTAAGATCAATTACACATTTGAAAATGAGCTTATATAAAATGGTTAGGTTAAATATATCGTTACCTTTCTGCCTTTTATAACGACACTATGAACAATATCCTTCTTTTAGTTTCAAAGTTAAAAAACTCCATCTGCTTGGGAGTATCTTTCAGAACCATGGTATTGAAAAGCATTGTATTTTTAAATTTATAATTTATGTTTTGATTGAGTTTTAGATATTTTCAGAAAAAGATATAGCTTATTCATAAATTCTTTCTTTATTTTAATACACCATCATGTATATTTTACAATGTATATATTGTTGATATTATTTAATATGTTCTAAAATGTATTTATCGGATAGTAATTCATAAAAAATAAAACGAAAGTATTTTGTGCATACATTTACCTGTACTTACGCTTCATAAAATGATGTAATATATACACAAATTTGCTAGTTGTACTCCATTTGTACCATCTGACATCACATTAAAATTCTTCGAGTGAAAATCGTTTTAAATGTATCGTTTTAATATATGATGCAATTTTCACTATTAAATGCATTGCTCATGTAATAATTTCTTTTAAACTTTTTTTCTCTTTTAAGATTCATGGGCACATATATTACTTAATTTAAAAGTGTTTGGATATATGATTACTTGAGCTTTTGAAATATAATCTAATACTCAACATTAAAAGTTTTACACGCGTAATAATGCACAGTATTTCTGCGACGTCACAATTGGTAAAATGCCAATTTTTATAGCCTCGAACCGAATGGAAGAATACGGTCCATTCACTTTAATTATGAAGATATTTAATATTTGGGAATTTTGACATAATTATCTCCCTTGAATGTGTTTCAAGTGAAATAATTTTTTTTTTTTAAGTTTCCGTACATTTTTAATACTTACGTGTAAATATTAACGTAATTTTCCTTATTTTCTGCTTTGATATATGGTCATTTAATTCTTATTTTAAAATTTCTTTCTTATTCTAATAATTTCACTTTTCATGACAAAAAAAAAAAAAAAAATTTGATTTTTATTTTTTCAAATTACCCGAAAAACATAATTTAATCATAATATTGTTTCACTATCGGTTGAAATAAAAGATAATTTGAATTATCAATTTGAAATCGACGAAAAAGAAGAAATCTAATAATCCCTAGTTTTTCTTGTTGTCCCCTTTTTTCCAAAAAAAAGAATAAAATGGATTAATTTTGCTGTCATTACAGATTTTCACTACAGAAATGTAATTAAAATTAGAAAAAAATTAATATTTTGAAAACTAATTCAAATTTTTAAATTTTATTACCAGTTTTGAGATCTGCGGATTAATATGGATTTTTGGTGTTAATTTTACTACATAGTATTCCATATTTTAGGAGAAATTGCCATGAAACTTAATCAGTTGTTTCATAAACTAGTTTCATTATGATTATATATATATATATATATATATATATATATATATATATATGTATATATATCCTATCTTATTATATATATGTGCATATAAATTGAAAAAAATAAACACTGTTAACAGTCCAAGTCATGTGACTGTCATAAACAATTACGATCTGATCTCTTCGCCTTTCAATGCAAGGTGGTCATTTTTTAATTAAAATTATTTTTTTGAATAAAACTACATAAAAGTTGTCATGATCGCAAAGAATTCTTGGTACTTTTATGTTAGCCCAGCGCAAATCTCACCTTTAGCATTTAGCAAAAAAATGAGATATGAACAATGTTTGATGATTAATCACCTGCTCCCGTCTAACATAAAAATACTGAGTTCTTGATTTCTCTATTAGAATCTTTTGATTTTGCGTAGGATTAAGCAATTAAATTAAATTATGAAGAAAAGTAACATGGTACGATGTTTAGCATACATTTAAGGGAGACCAAACTGGTTGATTGTGCCAAGGGCGGCTATTCAAGTAATAATACTACATCTGAAAGTAATTTAAATTAAATGATTGCAGTCAGTTATGTACAAAATTCAAACCATTTACCATGTGACATACATGTGTTCAAAGAATAAACTGTTGTATATGGTTAAGCCTTGATATCACAAATCTCTTTATCAAGAATCCTTTGATAAGTAAATATTCAGTGTACTTTAATGAATAAAATATATTTTCCCACAGTTATTTAAAACATTTTCCACTAGATTAATTTTAACACAATAATTAACAATAAGTAGCTTGGTGCGATATAATAGAAGCGTCACAAATAAACAACGTTAAAAGCAGGGTTGGAAAAAAAATGGGTTTTTTTGTAAAAAACCAAAAAAACCGGTTTATTTGGTTTAAACCAGGTTTTTTTTTGGTTTAAACCGGGTTTTTTAAAATGTAATTTCCTATTGCATACAGATGCATATCTGTTGATAAAATAAACATTTTTGGATATTATATAAGTAATATAACTTTTGAAAATATTTAAATTAAATAATTGAACAGTCAATTATATAGAAAACTGAAATAATTTCTAATTTTTTAAACATTATTAGTAACAGCTATGTCTTATGTTCAAAGTAAACTGCTCTACACAGTGAAACATTGATACCTTGAAAATCGTATGAAGAATCCTTTGATTAATAATATAATAATCAATCAATAAACATTTGATGTAGTTTCATGAATATAATACATTATTCTGTGGTTGTTATTATTATTTTTTTTTTCATATCCAAATACTTCTGGTTATTTTGTTTTCTGAGTGATAACTCCAAGTGTCCACGTCAACATTTTTGGCCATTAGATTCAGCAACTAACAAAAAAGATTGATTGGTATTATTGAAATGCTATAACTAGCACTCAATTTTTGCAAGCTGTGTTATTCAATTTGATATCTTAAGTTACTCTTTCAAATTCTTTAAGGACAATCTTCCCCAATCCCAATCCAGAAAATTTTCTTTTACAACTTAACCAAAATCTTAAAGGTCATTGTATTTTGTTATTAACTGCTGTAAATAATCTGCATTTTTTAAATGAAAATATTTTATGTTAAATATTGAATATTATTTATCTATTTTATCTTTTTTAATTTCACATGTTTTAAGAAAAATCTTTAAGGTACCAGATATGTTCATCAGCAGATGCTAATTTTCATTCTACATGCATAGAAACATGACATAGGCTCATTATGTCTCATGTTGACTGCTGAGATGAAGTGTTAAAAGTAGAAATTAATTCTATCTACAATTTAAAACAATTAAATTACAAAAAAAAGAGAAAATATTATATTAGATTTTTTCTAAAAAAACCAAATGGTTTTTTTGACAAAAAAAACAATTGGTTTAAAGCGTGGTTAAAACCACTTGGTTTAAACCGTGCCAACCCTGGTTAAAAGCACCAAAATTTTTTTAATTTAAAGCATACCGGTTTCGGTAGCATGTAGCATACCTTCCTCAGTGCTAAGGATGGCAGAAATTTGCTCACATATATAGGAGAGATGGGGTTTTAAGTTAAAGGTTTATTGACCAATAAGAAAACAGAAGATTGCAGGTAACAGCCAATAGGAAAATAGATGGGAAATGGAATCGAAATAGTGAGAAAAATTAAGAGAAAGAAGTATTTATGTAATATTTCCAACAATCTGATAATGGAGGAATAGCGAATTCACAATTAACAATATTATTTAAATTTTTATAAATATGAAATGCTTCAAGGAAGTTAAGTTCGTGTATAGAAGTAGGTTTAGAGATTATTTTAACCGAATTGAAGTCAAAAGTATGATTCATCTCCCAGCAATGTTTTGCAATAGAGGATTTATTGATTTCTTGTTTTTTGATATACTGTGGATGTTCTTTGATACGAAATTTTAAGCAGCGTTTGGTTTTTCCAATATAGGAAAGACCACACTGGCAATTAATACGGCAGATACCCCATGAATTAGATAATTCAATAGGGTCTTTCAGTTTGGAGAGGGTGAGTTTATTGGTTAGGGGCAAAAATTATTTTGAAGTCATATTGTCTCAGAATTTTAGCAATGGGAAAGCTTGATTTAGGAAAGAAAGGTAACAATGCTAATATTGGAAAGAGTAGAAGACTGGGGAAAGTTTGAAGAACGAGGATGCTGAAGTTTAAAAAGAGCAGTATCAATTATAGAAGGGTTGTAACCTCTGTGAATCACAATGGCTTTAATATATTGAATTTCACTATTAAATGACTGAGAATCAGAGCAAATATGAATGGCACGATTTATAAAGGTATAAAAGGCGGCCATATTTTGGCTTGGGGGATGACAAGAATGAGCATGGGGTGGTAAAGAAACAGCAAAGCTTTTGCGATAGACGGATGTAGTGAAACCGGTTACAGTGCGAGTGGACAAGGGTGTCCAAAAATGGGAGAGAAGTATTATTTTCAGTTTCATAAGTGAATTGAATATTGCTATCAATAGAGTTCATAATGTTAAGAATATTATCAATATTGTGAAGAGAGGTGTCAACTAAGGTGAATGTGTCGTCAACATAGCGAATCCAGAAAGGGTAAGATAATTTATTGAAAAGGGAGCATTCAAAATAATGCATATAGATGTCTGCGAGGATGGTGGCAGGGAGCCCATGGCTAAACCGTCAGATTGTTTGTAAAAATTTCCTTGGAATGAAAATGTAGTTTGAGCCATGTTTAGCCATGGGTTCCATTTCCCATCTATTTTCCTATTGGCTGTTACCTGCAATCCTCTGTTTTCCTATTGGTCAATAAACCTTTAATTTGAAACCCCATCTCTCCTATATATGTGAGCAAATTTCCGCCATCCTTAGCACTGAGGAAGGTATGCTACATGCTACCGAAACTAGTATGCTTTAAATTAAAAAAATTTTGGTGCTTTTAATGTTGTTTATTTTTCACGCTTCTATTAATTTTAACACAATTATTCTAATTGGTAAATAAATCATACTAGATGTAAATTTCCAATTGGGCGAAAAAGTGTCCGGACCAGGATTCGAACCAGGGATCGCTTGGCTGAAGCTGCCAATGCTCTACCATCTGAGCTATCCTGGACGAATCTGGTGGAACTTTTTCACCCAGCTAATCTTATTGATTATAACATCTGGTCTGAAATCTGGTTCAGCTCAACAGAATAAATCGCAGGTAATGGAACTCCAGAAGTCGTTGGATGCGTAATTACACTAGATTAATTTTAACATAATTATTCTAATTGGTAAATAAATCATATTAGATGTAAATTTCTAACTGGGTGAAAAAGTGTCCGGACCATGATTCGAGCCATCCTTGGTTCGAATCCTGGTCTAGAAACTTTTTTGCTCAGTTGGAAATTTACATCTAATATAAAACATTTTCCTTTAAATCTGGGAATGCTCGTTTTTCTGTCAGAGCATTAAATGAGCAATTATGATCTTTTCTGTTCTTATCTTGATCTTTTCAATTATTTAAAAATAAAAATTCTTTCATAAGGAATTTTTGAAATGTTCTGGCATTTAGAATGAAGCCATTACACCTTCTGTCAAGAAATACTGTGTATTATCACCTGATACTTCTCCACTACAACTGCCAAATTTCTTAAAATGGTCGGTAAAAGAAACAGAAAAAAAAAATTCCAGCTTTTAGACTCTACTGAAAATATTGTTCTTGAAATACTCGGTAGCTTTACAAAAAGTGGTCTTGCACTAAAATATTTAAACAACCATCAGACATAATGTGCTGCATATTCTTTATCAAATTCTTAAAGGATAAATAATAATAAGAATCTACTTTTTTTTTTATGCAAATATTTTGTGCTAGATATGTTAACTTCACATGTTTATACATGTTCATGATGGTTTAAGATAAATCTTCAGAACATCAGATATGTTCATCATCCTACACACAGAGCAACATCACCTAAATTTGTTATGTATGATTTTGATTGCTGAGATAGTGTTAAAATAAAATTTATATACAATGAATCGAAACACTGAAAATACAACGACAACAACAACAAAAAAAAATTATATCAGAATTATTCTTAACAAAAAAAAAAAAAAAAAAAAAAAAAGGGAGGGAAAATGGGGGTGGGGTGTGGGGGGAACAGGTGGTTTAAAACATGGTTAAAAACGCTTTGTTTAAAATGTGCCATCTATTGTAACAATTGCAAATTACATTAAATTACGCGATTGCAAAAGAATTCATAGAACTGAATCAAAAATTTTTTTCCTGCACGAACTCAACCTGTGCATTCCAAATATGGTGCATTTGAGTTGCCCAAACTGGATTCAAAGAACACAGGCGAGTGGTTAATGATGTGGTATTAAATTTTCTTAGCTTGATTTTAAATTTAAATAATTTAAAAATGCTTTCATAAGGCAGTTTACTAGTACATACCTCAGTTTTAAATCCAATCTAATTTTATTGAGCCAGCCAAGGCAGAAATGCAAAAAATTCATATCTCGTACATTATATGCACCACGTGTTGCAACACTAGCCATCATATAATATCGGTCCACTTTGTCTCCATGTAATCGAATCACTGATCTAACAGTATTAATATTTCTAAAAAAAAAAAAAAAAATACGTAAATATTCTTACATGCTGAAAATCTGTTAGGAAATGACATTTTAGAAAATTATACTTGATTAAATACAAAGATAACAGCTTTTTTAATTAGTTAATGAAATAACATAATTTTCATTAATTGCAAAATTACTGTATCAAAAATTACAAGTAAATCATTTTTACAACTAAAACAAGTAATACTACTGAAAATCACTAATGACTTTGAAATGGAATAATTACTTACAAGAAATTGCATACTTTATACTTAAAGAAATAAAAATACCTGAGATTAATGATTTTGATAAATATGTCACAGTCACACATGCAAATGATGCAGTTATTTATGAAATGAAAATATTTGAAAAATTCCTGCCATTTTTTCTTGACTGAGCAATTCTGATATTTTAACCTAATACTTATCATTATAATATACTAGCTAAAGTAGTGTTGATCGGAATTTTAAGAATGTTTGTTTTGATAAATCAATTTCAAAATTAAACAAACAGAAGTAGCAACAAACAAATAAAAAAAAAAGTCGAAGTATTATACCAGGCATGTCAAACTCATTTACCATCGAGGGCCAAATTAAGTATTGAGCATAAGTCCGCGGGCCACATTAAAAATAAATAAATAAATATGTGTACATATGTACTATTACAAAATTAATTCATACAAAATACAGCCAAGGCAAATAATACGTAAAATTATGTAAAGTTGAAAAAAAAATCCTCATTTTTTTTTTTCTTTTCTTTTCGAAAACGAAACAAACACTTGGCGATGTATTCTAATCGCCTAAAACTAAATCGACACATTTGGTGGAAATAATTCAATTTTATTTAGTCTCTTGATCTTGACATTTCTGCAATTTTATTATTTTGCGAAGTAGATATAGGAAATATGTATACAAAGGGGAATTACTGGACGGTGCTAAAATGCACCTAATTGTAAATAATACTTTGGAAAATAGGTCGAACATAAAAATAACTACAAAAATTTCCCTCTATATCCATTTGATTTGTTCTATTATGGAATCATAATAAATTTTGATTAATTTCAACAATAAACTGTAAACAAAATTGTCAACATCAATCATTAGTGAAGAAATAAATAGATTAAATTGTATTTCAAATCTCTATCGGTTGTAATTCAGACATTTTAATTTATATTTATATTTTAATATATGTATGTTTAATTTGATTAGTATAATCTGAAAAATTACATCTTCAGTGATTTTCTTTATGCTTTGCTGCATACAAAGTGAAGTTTTGCCAAAGTAATAAATTCTATTTGAAAAAGTTAAAAATATCAAATAGCGTGGGAAAATCATGAATTTGCAAAGCAGTTTAGATTTATAAGATGGTTTGCGATATGAATTGAAAATGCGACCTTTATCGTCCCTTAGTATCTTTTAAAAAGTCCACATTAATAATTTGGAAATATAACAAAAATAATAATAATAACACATAAAAATAATGGTAGCGTCATATAACAATTTAAATTTAAATGCTAAAACTTTACAGTAGAAAGCTGTCAGATGTGTAATGAAGTGTACCTTCAAATCTCATATTTCAAAGATGTTCACTAGAATGAGCGATGATTATAAATTCATAGAAATAAAACTTATAATTTTAAATAAACATTTAATTACATATCCGGCATGTAAAAATTTAGAGTACAATCAATGAAAATGAAAAAAACAAACAAAAAAAAAAACAGTGAAAGTGATATAAAAATGTAAAACAATTACTTGCATTTTCTTTTAATTTTGAAAGTGATTTTAACGTATAACGAACAAATGCCGCCATATTCGTGACAACCATTTTTTATTGTCCAAATGTATTATTCCAAATTATTATTTTGACGGCACATTTTCTGACAAACTTTTTTTTTTTTTTTTTTTTGCATTATTTAATTGCGAAAATTCTGTGATTAGATAAAGCGAAAATTTCGTGCAAAGATGCTGGCGTACAATTAAAAACAACACATTTGGACAATAAAAGTGGTTTACGTGAATATGATGGTTCGTTAAGGGTTTTAAAACACATTTCAGAAGCACTATTATTTGCAATATCAGCTAACTTTTTAAAAGACAATCTGCGTATAGTCAAAATTTTCATAAGTGCATCAAAACAATGCGTTGCGTTGGTTATACCGAATTTATAGGAATAACTTAAGGAGCTCCTCACATATTATTAAATTCGCGTCAGATCTGCGAATAAAACAATATATGAACTTAGGAATCGTAACCTGCATACACTGTACACACACTGTTAAAAATTTGCAGCATTCTGTCCAGTCATTTGACCGTTTTTATCGAAAATGTTTACACAACCGTAATTTAATACTATTTTGACCATATTATTGACCATTTTATGGTCAGAATATAGTTAAATTACGGTTATGAAACCGTTTTTTCAAAAAACTGTCGAATGACTGGACAGAATGCTGCAAATGTTTAACAGTGCATGTATTTTCACGAATAGCAATCTAATATAGGCATCAAACATTGAAATTATACGTTTGATATGATTCCTTAAATTCCCCGTTGTATCACATTTTCAAACGTTGGTACTTAAGCTTACAGAATTTTTAAATATCTGATCTAGACATACTTTTCACAGCTTTAATAATATATTCATGAACAAATTCTACTTCTTTGTAGATGATTCTGGTTTGCTTGCAATTGAGTGCAATAAAAACTAAATTTCTCCACGATCATGTTATTGCAAGTATGTGCCTTCAAACTATATTTTGTGCTTTCCCGTTCGAACAGCTGAATCAAATATGAGTAAAAAACCAAAGGCTTCGCGGGCCACTGACTAGTAGTCGGCGGGCCAGTTGTGGCCCGCGGGCCGCGTGTTTAACATGCCTGTATTATACACATGAATCAAATGAAAACCCAATATAAAAATGCATAAATTTATATAACAGACGCAAAAGAATACAGCTATAAATAAGGTTATTTCCATTCATCATTGGAGCAATAAAAGATAAAAAGAAAAAAATGTCAAACTGTCTTTGAACTGTACATGATGGAACAAATAAAAGAACAATGACTTCAAAGCAGCTTCATAAACTAATTTAAATTCTAAACACAAATAAAATCAATAAAATGACTGAAATAATGCTAATTTCAAAATCTAACGTAAAACACAGAATGGATCAGCCAATTGCACCATAAATTATGCTAAAAAAATATTGTGTATTTGATATGAATACAATATTTTTTAAATATTGTTCTGGGTGTTTTGATTCTGAGATACTGACACTGTATTATGTTTGGTACATTATTACACCATAATGAAATTTTATTGTTCAGGTTTTCTTTTAAATGAAATGTAGAAAATATACACATAATACAATTTACGTGGCCAAAATAATAATACAAAAAATAAATAAAACATTACTGCATTCACTTGTTTGAGGCATACTTGTGACATACTTTTTTGATTTTGGCTTGATCACCATCAAACTAATGTATCTTATGCCAATTTGGACAACTACCCCTCTACCCCTCACATATAATAACGATTTTAGTAAATAACAGTAGGGTCAGTTGGGGTAAAATAGGTAGGGTTCAAAAATAAATTCATAAAAAATACAAATTGTAATTTTTTTCAATTGTTTTGTTAAATTAGTGCGTCACAGGTATCAGTTATCATTTTTTAATGAATAACAGAATAATTGCTGTTATATTATTATACTTAGCAGCCATTTTAAAATTTTGAATGATAAGACTTGGTTGTAATAATGAAAAAAACTTTGGTTTTAAAGTAAATAAAAACTTGTTTTCATATTATTTATCCATTGTATAGCATAAAACATTTATTCAGGATTAATTTTCTGCATTTTTTATTACAAAATAATGTAAAATTATTTTTTAGAGCAAAAAAACCTATGTGTAGAAAAATAGTTATACTGTTAGCAAACACATAGCATTTTTTTTTTTTTTTAATACTTTGATAATATTTTATAAGTAACATTTGACATTAAAGCAACATAGAGCTAAAAACTATTTACTTTAATAAGTTTATTAAAAATGAATTTAATTTGATAAATTAATATTTAGTAAAAGCAAAACATGCAACTTTTAGCTTTATACTTACTTTGTACCAATGGTTGTACAAGAGATTTAAAAAGTGGCAGGAAAGAAGAAGATAAATAAAAGCCTGAAATATTAACTAAATCATGGTTAAGTCTTACCAACAAAGTTATTGATTATTTAAAAGAGAAAAATTTATCCAATGTAAATAGTAATAGTAGCAGACAAACTATCAAAATTGGATTTCAGGTCAGAGTTTTTGAACAAGATAACAAATTAGATATTTCTTGTGATCACAATAATCAGGAATACATAGTTAAATTCGCAAAAGAGAGTGGATGTTCCTTTTCCTGAAAAAGATGACACGTTTTATGTATCACAAATTGCAACTGTCCTTTCTGATCCAACCATAACCATACCATAACCATAAACCATGATCCAGCCATGAACCATAATTCAGACTATTTCTTCTCTTAAATATGTTGCTTAATTTTTTTCAGCATTCTAAAGAACACTTTTAATGAGATTCATGTGCAATTTTTTATTTAATTGAAAAAATAGAAAGCTTTAAATAAGTATTACTTATTTTACCCCAAAGCTTGGGGTAAAATATTTAATTGACAATGCATTTTAAAATATCATTATCAGTAATAATTTGTAATTTTATTGTTGAAATTGTCCTTGAAATGTCGAGAGCAATGATCATTTGCACATTCTATGTAATTTAAAATTATATATTTTGACAAACTAAGTATAAGTAAAAAAAGTGCTCTTTTTATAATTATTTTGCCCCACCTGACCCTATCTATTAGCTATGTGAATTGAGAATCAACAATACATGGAAAAAAAAAAAGAGATAATCAGTATCTGCAGTTATAGAACCATTTATCTGGAATGCTGGGGTGCAGAAGTATTCAGGATAATTGGTCGGGCATTCAAGCAATATTCATTTCATCAGATTTGTAAAATATATATGACTGTCATCGTTTCGAATTTCCATTTAATTATTAGATTACACAGATTAAGAATCAGATCCAATCACTATCAAATGCTAATCAGAGTTTTAAAGAAGGAAATATATGAGAATCCATTGGAAACAGCAGTTAAGAATAAAAATGCCCAATATATCTAACTAAATATGCTTCCATTTGAAATGAAATCCTAGATGTTGGCATCAAGTTATACCATGCATATTGTAATGTATAAAACACTGCACATGTCAAACTGGTACTGTATGGTACTTTTTTCTGGAAAAACTTTGAAATCAATCGGAGATATCATTCTGGATAACTGGTTTTTGGATAAGTGGTTCCACACTGTACTACAGTATATACTTATGCTATATAACTGCTAAATTGTCCAGACAATTAAATATTCATTGTTATTTAAACTTATGAATGCCATTTCAAAGGCATTCATAATAAGTTAAGCCAAAAATATTTCATACAGTATAGACAAAAATAATCTGCAACAAATGTAACATACAGAGTAAAAGTGGAAAAGGAAGAAAAAAATTATATAGACTGTTACACATAATTCAAATCTTTCTAGAAAACTGGTATCCAGGAAATTAATGCTCACATTGTATTTACTATACATTTATTTAGAAACTTAAAATGTTGAGTAGTTAGTTAGAAGAAATTAGAAGAAGAGTTTTGTGTTTTTTACTTTCTTCTATCTTCAATAGAAGAAAGTAGTGTAATCTAAAAATTTTTTGACTTCCGGTTTTCGATGGTTTTATACGTTTTAGGGGTCAGATATCCTCAAAAACATGTTCTACAAAATGTCTGTCTGTCTGTCCGTGTGTCGCCATTGTACCATCGAAAAGAGTATGAAGTTATGTACGGAATTGAACCAAATTTTTTGTGTATGTATTTGGCTGTGGCAAGCAGGTCTTCCTTCAATTTAGAAATATTCTGCCGGAAGGGGCGCTGTGATAGCAATTTTTATACCATTTTCATTACTGTACTATCAAAAAGTGTATGAAGTTATGCATAGAGCTGAACCAAATTTTTTGGGTATGGCTAGTAGGTCCTCCCTGAATTAAAAAATTCTGCCAAAAGGGGGAGCTGTAATAGCAATTTTTGTGCCATTTTCATTTTTGTACCATTAAAAAGTGTATGAAGTTATGCATAAAGCTGAACCAAATTTTTTGTGTATGGCTAGTAGGTCCTCCCTGAATTAAAAAAAAATTCTGCCGAAAGGGGGAGCTGTAACAGCGATGTCTGTGCCATTTTCCTTATTATTCCATCGAAATGTGTATGAAGTTATGCATAGACTGAACCAAATTTTTTTTGTATGTTTTCGGTTATGGTCAGTAGATCCTTCCTGAATTAAAAAAAAAAATTGCCGGAAGGTGGTGCTCTAATAGTGATGTCTGTGCCATTTTCATTATTGTACCATCGAAAAGTGTGTGAAGTTATGCCCAGAATTGAACCAAATTTTTTGTGTATGTTTTTGGCTATGGCCAGCAGATCCACCATGAATTTGAAAAAATTCTGCCAGAAGGGAGTGCTGTAATAGCGATTTTTGTGCCATTTTCATTATTGTACTATGAAAAGGTGTAGGAAATTATGCATTGAATTGAAACATATTTTTTGGCTATGGCCAGCAGGTCCTCCTTCGATTTGGAAATATTCTGCCGGAAGGGGCGAAGTAATAGCAATGTCTGTGCCATTTTCCTTATTATTCCATCGAAATGTGTATGAAGTTATGCATAGATTGAACCAAATTTTTTTTGTATGTTTTTGGTTATGGTCAGTAGATCCTTCCTGAATTTAAAAAAAAAATTTGCCGGAAGGGGGTGCTCTAATAGTGATGTCTGTGCCATTTTCATTATTGTACCATCAATAAGTGTATGAAGTTATGCATAAAATTGAAACAAATTTTTTGTGTATGCATTAGGGTGAGGCCAGCAGTTTCTCCTTGAATTTAAAAATATTCTGCCAGTAAGGGTTGCTGTAATAGCAATTTTTGTGCCATTTTCTTTATTTTACCATCAAAAAGTGTGTGAAATTATGAATAGAATTAAACCAAATTTTTTGTGTATATTTTTGGCTATGGCCAGCAAGTCCTCCTTGAATTTGGAAATATTCTGCCGTAAAGTGTGATAGCGATTTTCTTATGATTTTCTTGGTTTTTTGTTGTTTTGTTGTCCATCACCAGCTCGTGCAGTGTCAGGAACTCGTGTCCTGCTAGCCCAGCTATTCGCAAACAGCTGATGTACAACAAAATAAAGAAAAACGATTGATTTTAATATATATCATGATCAAGATTAACTCGTTTTTACTCCGATTAATTGACTGAAGTAGAAATTTAAGATGAAAATCAAAATTGGTAAAGTATTGAACTAATAATATTGCAGTACTAACATCTGTAACTACTTTTTGAAATATTAAGATGTATGAGATAGAAGAAAGTTTTGGGATTGGTATATCCAACTGGTTTATACTTTATAATTAGTCATTTAAAGCACATTGCAATAATTTAAAATGTTAAATACATAAATAAAAGAAAATGTAACAACAAAATATCACATTATTTCCAAATAAATACTAATGAAAATTTTTCTTAACCTATTGCTTTTCATATTAAAAAATAATTATAATGATTTGCACAGCACATACCTAAATACAAATAACATGGGTAAAGGCAAACTTCTTATGACCTCCATGACTCGGTCAAAACGTTCTTTTGCCATCTCTTTCATATATTTAGCATCTTCATCAGTCAATTTATTAGGAATACGCATTTGGTGTCGATACAGTGGTCTCTGCATCAGTATTTCACAGAAAAGATAGTAATTTGAAGCTAAAATATTGAAACAGGAACCATAATGAAAATATGATAAATGGAATATGAATTTTCCTTTTTAAGAAAAAATGATATCAACATGCTTCAGTTAAAAAAAAAAAAAAAAAAAAAAATCAGATTAGAACAATAACTGACACAAATGTATTAAGGTTGCTACAAATATATAATAATTTAACCCTCTCACACATGGCAACCAATGATGTTGTATTGAAAAACAACCAAACACAAAACTGTCCATATCTTATTTTTTTCCATATCACATACAAACTTCAGGTGAAGTTCAATATTGCTTGTGAAATACAACAGTACAGTCGTGGCCATAAGTTTACCACCTCTGAAAATTAAGATCCAGACAATAAATTGAATGCTTACGCGTTAGTAAAATTATAAACTCCATTTATTACATGAATATTACATTTCTACGCATATAAATCACATACATTAAACACAAATTTTACAGAAAAATCAATATTTTGTTGGTCCGCCGTTAGCTTTTATTATGGCCTGCAAACGTTTTGGCATGCTCTCTACCAGACTTCGGATGTATGCAGATGATAATTCTTTCACCCAAACTTCCTAAATTGCTTTTTCCAGTTCCTTAGCACTTGTTGGCTGTTTCTTTGAGACCCTGTGCTTTAAGAGAGTCCAAAAGTTTTCAATTGGATTCAAATCGGGACTGTTTCCAGGCCAGTCAAGGTTTGAATTTTTTTCGTCTTCAAGAACTGAGTAACAATTTTAGAGCGATGGCATAGTGCATCATCATGCATAAAAATTGTGCATTTATCAAAGTCCATGTGTAATTCTAACTTTTCCTTCAACAAATCTACGTATTTTTTGCCATTCATAGTCGTTCCTGGTGGTAGGAAGAACAATTCAGCCGTTCCGTTCACTGACATTCCACCCAAAATCATGACACTTGGGGAGTGTTTAACAGTCTGTAAAGTGTAACGTTCTTTGAATCGCTTTCCAGGAGGTCTACGGACATAGTACTTGCACCTGAAGAACTGCTGCAAGGTAGATTCGCCCGAAAAAAACCCGTTGCCACTAATGAATTGTCCCTTTGGCATGTTTCTTGGCTAAGTCCAAGCGCTTAGCTCTCATGGCCGCTGTTAACCTGGGTTTTTTCGCAGGTTTATGGGATTTTAAATGAAAGTCTTTGAACAAATGCCGACTTACTGTTCTACGATTGACATCCGTACCTTTTGCAAGCACTACTGGCCGTATCTTGCTTGCGGAACTCATTGGAGAACGAACGGATATTCTCCTAATGAATTGGTCATCCCCAGGTGTGGTTTTACGAGGTCGACTACACCTTTTGGCATCAACATAAGTCCTTGTTTCTTTAAATTTCTTGATCGCATTGAGATCTGCATTCTTACTATGACTTACTAGTTCACTAATTAATCGTTCAGAATATCCTTCATTATGAAGAACAACAATTTGTGCACGCTGAGCTTCAGAAACTGACGATTTTCGATCCATTTTCATAGGTTTTCAAAACTTGTAAAACAAGCAACAATTGCATCTGCGACGTTTATTACTCACAGATCAAACGAAAAGTGAATACAGTATTCCACTGCCAGACGGAATGACGCCATCTGACGCAATAGATTTGATTTATGATGTTATGAGTGGTTTCAATTGTAAAAACGCTAGTTTCTGCACGGTGGTCCTAAACTTTTGACCATGACTGTAGATGGCAGAGACATTTTTTTTTTTTTCAAAAAATTCTGATGTAATACGTGGTTTTGACAATTTTTTTTTGTTGTGCACAAAAGAATATTTTCTTGAAGAATTACTTACTGTTCTTGGATCTAAATAAAACATAATCAAATATGCTTTTTTACTTGTTACTTTGTAGTAAGTGTCCAAAGTTTAAATTATTAGAAAAAAACTTTTTAATAAATTTTTAGTGCTTGTAAATGCTATGCCAGGATCTGTTCATAAATTTATAATATAACCCCATTGCCCAGGCCCCTGATAAATGACCCTTAAATTATGCTCAAATTTGTATGATTTTATTTCTTTAACTCCATTTTGTTGATTTTATATTTTTAAATTCAAAAATCATGAAAAGTTATTGAATTGGAGTATATGCTATTTAGTATTTTATTTTTTGTGTAATTTTATTTTTGGAGTCTATGTGTACCAAAAGCGAACAAAATTCTGTAGAAACACTCAGGTTTTTATTGATTGTCAAATTTTTAACACATTTTATTTTATAAAAAATAGTTCTATCCATTTCATCGTTTCAAAAATTATCTAGGTGATGTAAATCTGGTTTATTGAGATGCTCTAAAAAGATTGAGTCATTTTGTTACTTTTAGCGTAGAAAATATATCGTCTTCATGACGTGCGAAGTCACCTGCATTTGTAGGTGTATTTGAAATGGTTAAAATTCCTATTTTTTAAAATCCAACTGCACCATCAATTAGAAGAAGACTTCAGCTTTAAGAATATATTTTTACTTTGTGGGTACCTCTAAAATTGTGGGCTGGAGGGGTGAAACTGCGGCAAAACACTCAGGTTTATACCGATTTTGTCGAAATTTTCAGACATTTTATATTGTAAAAAATATTTCTATGTACCCAAATGTTTCAAAATTTTTGAAGGTGATGTAAATCTGGTCTATTGAGATGATCTAAAAAGATTGTGTCAGAATGCAGACATTTAGTTACTTTTACCGAAGAAAAAATATCATCTCTGTGAAGCATGAAGTGACCTATGTTTGCCAGCGTATTTGAAAGGGTTAAAATTCGTATTTTTGAAATCGAATTGCACCATTGATTAGAAAAAGGTTTCAGCTTTAAGAGCATATTTTTGGTTTGTCAGTACCTCTAAACTTACGTCCTGGAGGGGCGTCACAATAAGGGGGAAAAACAACCCTTTTTGAAAAAAAAATTTCAAGCAGTTAACTGTGACATTTTAAAAAAATTGATTGCACCATTTGACACGTAAGCAGTGTCTGATTTATGGCAGGGCATTCAGGACACAGGCCGCCCCTGATTTTTAGGGGCCTCCAAATGCTGCTGAAGTTTTTTCAATTACTGTCCAAAATCTGATGTAGTTTTAACATCTAATGGAATTTTACATTTCATTCTACATTCTAATGTATTCGTATTGTATTTTTATAACATCGTATATTTAATTACTTTATTATAATGAATATTTTCTTCCATCTTTATCATTTAAAAAAATATACTGTATTTTTAATTCTTATTTAATCCTGTTCCTATTTTCATCAGATTATTTGGGGTTTGGTGAGCGTAGCTTGTGTAGGCGACAGAGCCCTCTAATATTTTAATAATGGTAGCTTGATATTGCAGGAAATTTATTATCAGTTGTTGCATACTTTATCATTCCAGCTATATAGACTTGCATATTTAAAGATTATCATCACTACATAATTTATTATAAACATCTACTCATTTAAATTTCACAATTGTGAAATAATTATTTAAAAGCAAATTCATGATTATCGAACTTAATTTTTTAATGGATATTTCAAAGTAATTATTAAAACCAATAGTGGTTATCCTAGTAAGTACCTTCTTCAATATTTTTTTTTTACTCCATCCCCCTGTAAGAATCGATGCAGGGGCCACTGTATGATCTCGATCTGTGACCCCCAAATTTGTAAATCGGACCCTGCACGTAAGAGTATGATCTTTCAAAATATGTCTTTCAATTTTAACAGTGCCAAGCTTTTTGGTCAATTTGGATTAAAACAAAGCAATTAAAAATAAAAGTAGAAAATGTTTCTTCGTTAGCTTCTGATGCATGAGTTTGTATGCATGTGCACGTGCTTTTCTTGACTGGAGACCAAACAAATGACTTTTTGATGAGAGTGAGTTGTGATGTTTAATTGTGTCATCTAGTTACAAAACCGGCCAACTCCTCAAAAATGGAAAATGTGTTTTTCAGTTTTTTCAATTCTAAGTAAAGGTTTCTACCATCTGGAAACGATAAACCATGCTATAACCGATCAATCCCTGTGTTATATGTGTTTGAAAATCACAATGTGGTGCAAAACCGGCCAAATCTTTCAGCCGGCGAGTTTCAAAAACCAGCCATCTCCATATCCGCTTGATGACGCTTCTTCTCGACCCCACAATAACCTCTTACTTGTTGATTAGATTAACGTTATCATGTTTTCTCTTGTCTGTGACTGCTCTCCCTTGGTGCATAAAAATTTTCTAATAATTTAACTTTGTGTTTTCTCCGACTATGGAAAAGTTTGTGGAAGAAGTGCCTGCTAATCAACCAAGGAAGCGGCAAAGTGGACCTACGATGTGGAAAAGGAGAAAAGCCAAAATTCAAAGGTAATGTACACCTTTTGATAACCAGGGGGTTATCATTTTTTGACGCCCTAGGCAAAAATACTTTTCTGCTCCCCCCCCCCCCCCCCCTCTCATAGCACTGTAAGTGAATTTTCTCTGATAAATTTAAGAATTTTTTAATCTATTTAATTAATTAATAATACATTTAAATTTTGTTTTATAAATTTCAGTATTTCGAGGATTGTAGATTGCGAATGAACGGGCTTTTGTTACACTTAAAATCTGAGTTAATTTTGTGTTGGTGTATCGAAAAGTAAAAAAATTATTTTAAATGTAATTGTTACAAATTCATTTTTTATTTAACACTTTTTGTTAAAATTTTAAATCGCCCTTATTTCATTAAATTTAAATACATTAAAGTTCTTAATTTTTGTGAACCCTACCCAACGTACGTCCCTAGGCCATGGCCTAAGTAGGCTTTATGGGTAATCCACCCTGGTGATAATATAATACATAATTAACTGGTAACATAATAGCATCATAGTTAGCATATTTTGATTAATTAATCAACATGATGCCATAATGTGTTATTAATCTAATAACTAGCCTATGTTGATTCAGTACTTTTTTATCCCTGCAGATCATGTTTTAGCTCAAATTGAAAGGAGACTAAAGAAAATCCAGTCCCTCATTCAGCCCTCAAAGTATGAAGAAATTTTATCTGAACATGGAACAGTTTTCAAGCCGGGAAGAGATTACACCGATCATGATTGGAAGAAGACCAGCAATTTCTTCCCCAAACCACCTGCACAGTGGCATTTCATATTTGCTCCTACAGAAAAAAATTTCATAAAAAAATATAAAAATAAAGTGTTGGTGCAAGGGGAGGTCATCTACAAATCTGAGGTAGAAGTTAGAAAGTCTGCTGTCATGAGTAAAAGAAGTATTATGAACAGCAAGCTTGAGGACGTGGCTCCGGATACCGTGGTAAAGCCTCTAAAACTTCCGGATGTCCAAAACTTACTGACAAAACATTTTGGACCAAATTGGGATGCTGGCAAGCGGTAATTTGTTTTATAAAAATATATTGGCATCAGCTGCTTAAGAAGAAAAAAGCAGAGATGATGAAGAAGATGCATGTATGGACCATCATGATGAAATTTATGAGATTATCGTAAACGAAGAGACCACTAAAGTTTGAAATTGTATGTACATGTACATAGTATGATTTTTCTTTAAGTTTTTAAATTTAATAATTTTATTTAAAATAACATCATGCTATTTAAATCATTTGTTTAGTGACATTTAAGTCATTTTTAACAGCTAGTCAGTTAGTTTTAACTGTTAGTCAGTTTTAACAATCAGTAACTGTGTAAAAGTCGTTTTACGTTAATAACTTTCCAAATGTTCTTTTTGTTAAATGACATTTAGTTGAACAAAACATTTTTGTATATTTGCTACCCCTAAAAACCCAATGTCAGATTAAATTTAGCAAAAATTATTTTCTGGTTTGTTGCAAAACCGGCCAACTCCAAAGTAAGTTGCAAAGACGGCCAAATCCAAAACAAAGACTTAAATAACCCCCTCCCTTCATTTGCCCCTATCACTTTATTTCATGTTTTCAAATATACTGCCCTAATGGCTATAAAACTGAAGAGTTTTTGTTCCAAACTTTATTTGGCTAAGTGTGTTTAAAAAAATCAGCTTTCCCCCAAAATTTTATTTTTTGAAGATGGCCAGTTTTACAACTAGACAACACAATTAATAACTCATTAAATAATTAGAAATTTAAAATTCTGAGATTCAGGTGCATTAGGAGAGGCCTTTGACTGTCTTCACAAAAAACTTCAGCCTCGTATGTGCAGTAGATTTCCCTAGCCATCGAAGACGCACACACAGACAGAGCAAAACTTTCTTTTATTAGTATAGATATGTCGGGTCAGGAAACGGTATGCGTCACTGACCGATGGATGTGATGCGTTAGAAGTCATATAAACAGCTCACGCCTAACAACAAGCTGATTCTGCAGTTAATGGCACAAACTCAGCTAAAGTTATATCACAAGTGAAATCATTGTATCAGCACTTTCATAACGTCACATTACTAGCCACGTTGCACGATTCCCTTGTTAGAAAGTGGCTTGGTCAGCAGATATTTCCTGTTAAATACTGCCCAAAATCTTTTGTGGACACAGACGCCTGTTTTTTGCTCATGCATACGGTCGTGCGTTTGGCCGACTGCGTCTGTAATCTCATCAACCAACTTGTATATACTCTGTAAATACTTTATCCTATAAAACAAGTGTGCTTAAGTATGTGTACTAGCTCCTTGACAGATATATATATTTAAATTCAAATTTATTTGTTCTTAATAATTCAATTCAAATTTACTTTGAATGCAAAAAATGTTTTTGCATCAATTTAAAAATAATTTGTGCATGAGAGAGTGAAATTGTCATTTGATACATTATATCTAATAATTTTTAATCACACTAAAATATTAAATCATAAGCCCAGTAGCATAGCATGCCTGTCTGCCACACTACAGATCAAGAGTTCGGCACACGTCTGGGCAAGGTTCACTCAACCTTTCATCCCTTCGGAGTCGATAAAATGAGTACCAAGCTTGCTTGGGAACTAAACACTGAGTGTCTTGCGTTGGGCTGATCACCTGACCAGGCACATGCTGGGCACCTCGGGGCCCAGGGTCAAGAAAACAGATTTGGGCACTGTGGGCCCTGATCCTTCATGGATCATACAGCCACAGGTTTAGTTTTTTTAGTAAAATATTAAATCACTTCTGATTAAAATGGAAATAAATTTATCAAAAGAATGTCTAACTTTTTACAAACAAAAAAATTATTCATCTAATAAGATAATTAGAGTTAGGTTTTACTAATCTTGCATCTACGGTAAAGACGGGGAAAATATTAGAATATACTTCATAATACTAACCTTGAATTCCTAATTCTTGACAATGTAGTTGCATATTCTTATGATCATCCAATAGGATAGATTTCCATAAATGGCAGAGGGAAATTCGAATCCTATCAGGTAAATATTCATAAAGTCCATGATCTAATAAGACTATTTCAGCTTCGTTGTTTCTTTTGCGTACAAACACTAGAAAAGATTACATAAGTACAACTCATCCAAAAAATAACGACAGAAAATAACATTTATATATTAACTTAACTAAATTGTAGATTTCATGATTTTAGGAAAAAAACAAAAAACTAATGACCTGGAAAACTGTGACACATATTTAATATCATACAAGCTTAATTCAAAATATGTAATTGACCTTATTTAGTCAAGCTAACAACTGCCAGTTTTCATGACCACAAGGCATAAACATCACACAGTCAAAGTGAAATGAATGGTGTCCTGATTAGTGATTACAGATATTACCGTGACTATGACTGCAGTTAACATAAACAAGATACTGTTTATTTCATTTTGACTATGCAATGATGAGTTCCCTGAGGACATTTCACAGCAATTTAGACTTCTGGTGAAAGTTTTTGTGATTAAATAAAATAAATTACTTATTTGAAAATCAAATTGTGATATTATTTTTAGAATTTCATTGTTTTAAAATAGGAAAAATATATTTTTTTTCTTATTTCAAAAACTATTTCAAACTTTTAAAAGAATTTATAAAATATATCACTGAAAATAAATAAATAATTTATAAATTAAATTTATAAATAAATAATTAAAAATTTAATATAATTAGCACATGGATAAATGGAATAGGAATAAGGACACAGAATGCAGCACAGAGTTTAGTTATGGCCAGGGATGTAGTGGAGGGTATACGGTGGTATACGCCATATACCTTCTGGATTTTTTAAGGAACACTGTATACCCTCTGTTTCTCAAAAGCCACCTTGGTTATTCCTGTAAGAATTATATCCAAAGCAGATATATAAAAAGAAACTGATTGTATGTCCAGTTTACACATTATACATTGAAGCGGGAGCATGTGCCACTTTTCTTATGTAAATTTTTTTGCATTTGTCGTGTAACTACTGACATAATAGAATCTGGTGAGAATTACTAATTAATTATAAAATTCTTTGACTTAATCCAGAAAGATATTCTTATTAAAAAAAATATATAATTATTCTCTCATTCTGCTATAAACTGTCAGATGTTGAATGCTTAAGATATAAAATGATGGTTACTAACCATTTCCAGGATGGGGATCAGCATGGACAAATCCTGTATGAAATATTTGTTCTGCGAAAGTCAGCACCATTTTTTTACTCACCTAAAATAAAATTCACAACTTACAATAAAATAAAACTACTTAAGCTAAGAAAAACTTGCAAATAAAATAATTTTTATGATGTTGAGACAAGAATGATTTACTAAAAAATTTTCTGTTAATGAAATTAATATATGACAATATTTAATATAAATTGCATCCATGGCAAAATTTTTGAACATATTTAAAAGTAGCAGCATTAAATAACAGGATCATAGGAATAGCACACACTTAAAGGTATTCTTAAAAAATTCCTGTGAAACTTTAAAAAAAGAAATCTGTAAGTCTGTTAAACATAAAAGCATTGCACTTGGAGGTGTGACTATTGATGTGAATTAGAATAAAAGAGTTTTTAATTTTTTGATAAATGAATTATATCTTGAGTTATAAGTGATTGTCTCATGCAGGCTCAGACTGGCCCGCCAGTCCGATGCACCTTCGTCCAGGGAAAACTCGGCACCCCTAAGTGCCTAAGCTAATAATGTTTACTTGTTGTGCACATACATTCTGATTATTGTACTAAATTTTGAGAATTCGTCTGGGAATAATCGTCAGTTAATAGACAGACAGCACAAGAGAGGTATTTTTATTAAAACAATGAAATTAAAGATATATCATAGCAATTTCAGGATTGGAAACCAAAGGGGGCATCTTTGCATTAAATGAAAGGGAAAACATGCATCCAACGAGAACTTTAGTAGCCATAATGCACTGGAAGAAATTTTTTTCATCGCTTCATTGAATGATATCTTTTAGATTTTAACCAAATATTTTGCATATTTTCAGTCCTTTTGCAAGCCCCCTCCCTTATAGCTGCTCCTGAATGCACCATTAATCGTGCCTTTTGAAAAGCAACTTGAGAAAAAAACTAGTCGGATGTGGTAATCCAAAACTTTCTTCTATCCCATACATATTGTACTTCAAAATTCACTATTACAAGGCTGCCACAGGCAACTGTTTTTATATTCTGTTCATAGCAGTATTTTTCTAATATAATTTCTGATGTATATTTCTCTTGCAAAAGTTATCGAAGTGTATGTTAAGAATTTTTGTTTTGAGAAAGTGGTGCCAGTCAGAATTAAAAAATAGTTGCTTGTGGCAGCTCTGCTATTACAGTGCCAAAATTAAATGACAATCTAAGTTCATCACCATCATAAGGATTCTAAAGATATAGGTTCATTGAATTGTGTGCATGATGGTTAAACCTCGAACTGGTTTGCCCGTTTTTTTTCTGTTCTCCTAAAACAACTTAAATCGGCTGTAGAAAAAAATATTTTTAACAGAATTGTATTTTAAGATGTGTATCAAATAAAGACACAAAGTGTATATTAGAAACAAACAATGAAAAAAAATTTAAATTAACATTAGTTTTATAAGCATTTTTATGAAAATGCAGGAAAACTCTCAAATGGTTAAAAGGAGATAAAGTAAGCTGGGGTAACTGGGTCATAGGCCATTTTATTAAAAACCATTGATGTTTTTTAAGTTTTAGCTTTTGTCAACATTGTACCCCTATCTCTGCTTCTTAAAACAACATTGTGTGTCAACTCAATCATAACTCTGTGTTTGCTGTGATAGGTTGCCGAAAATTTTGGTTTCTTTTTTTAAGAACAACATCCATTTGGTTGAACTTCCTCAGCTTTTTATTAAAATACGGTAAGTACTTTTATTAAAAAATCTTTTTATTTAAAGATTAGACACATAAATACACTAATATTATTAGGTATCTATACATATTTACTTCATGTTTCAAATGTAAGGCCGGTGTTCCAGTTACCCCCATAAATTTTTCAAGAATAGGGTAGCTGACACATGTATCAGAGGTAACTGGACCATATGGGATCCAGTTACCCCAACAGTTATAAACATCTTTTTGAGTTTCTCTTACTACAGGAAATTAATTTCTCCATTGTTTTTTTGCTTGCAATAAAGAAAATTACATACCTTATTAAAACTACATAATAAAATTTTAAAAAAGCATGTTGGGGGTATCAAACAATATTTCTTAAGTTTGATAGCTATAGTTCGAAATTTAATGATACCAATGAAGAGGTGTGCATAAGGCAAAATGAGATTATTAGAAAATTATCGAAATGAATAAAAAATAATTCTGTTCAATATAAAAATATGGTTACATTCTCCACAGGTTTATTGGACATATCAAACTTCCATTGCAATAAATAAAAAAGAGAATGAGATACTTAAGTACTTACGTAGCTGTTTGTTAATAGATTTATATTGTTATTTTTTTCCTTCCTCACCATGTAACTTTTATACTTATTACCTATACCTAAGTACATAAGTACTTACTTAATTTTTATGTTTTTTGTATAAATAAATCTAATACTTTCACTTTTAGTGCTTTTTTTTAGACATATTGTCAGTAAAGGTTTCCCTTACAACGCCCTTTAGTTGCTATATAATGTACATGATCTGCCTGGTTTAATTTTTTTTAGTTGTTTACACTTCTTCAAACAGTGGGTATCAGGTCCAGATTAAAAAAAAAAAAAAAAAAAAAAAAAAAACGCGTGTGGAACATAGACCCTCCTGGTCCACTTGTCCCATTTTTATGGGGCAACTGGACCCATGAGGAAAGAAAGATATATATGTTTATTATTTTTAGATATTAAAATGTAATTTTGAACATTTCTGTCTGATAGAGGGAACCTAGCTGAACACATTTACAAAATGACTTTAATTCAAATGAATATTAGACTGTTGAAGCTGAATTGCCAGAATCTCTAGAGTCACATTGTAAAATCATGGCCCAGTTACCCTACGTAACCTTATAAGCATTGCATCTTTCAAGCAAATAATTGAATTTTGGCATCCACCCTCTTAGATGTCTGCAACCAAAATTCTCAGCCCAGAGAATGAAAGTGACACCTGTCACGCTGTATACACCCAAGACTAATAAAGATCTATTTACATGAAAGTGAAACAGAATCTGAAGTTTTTAAAAATTTCCTGCATTAGTCTTTGAGATAGAGCTATTGTGAAAAATGCAGCATAGCAGCGCCAACTGTTATATGATTGACATGAAAATCTTATCAGCGCAAACTTACATCAAGGTCCAACAGAATATGAAGTTTGCTGAAATTCTGCGCATTATTTCTCGAGATATGAGTATCATTAAGGCGGTTCTCAAGTCCACTGCTCAATAAGCACGAAAATTTCGGACACATTTATTTATTCATTTTTAAATGTAAAGGCACAAAATTAGAAAGACCGACTATGTAAGCGATTTGGAATCAAAAGATGTTTTCCATTTTTTGATAAATAAATTATTTATCGAGTTATAAGCAATTTTGGGTCACAAAACAACCTGTTTTCTCTTCTCTCTGAGTGGTTTTTGCCCTTTCGGTGAAAAATTTGGCTCAAAACACAAACTTTGCAGTATTTTCAAAAAGATTTTTGGTGTTTACCAGAAAATGGAAAACGTCTTTTGGTCACATAGTTTTTGAATAACAACACCTGCCAATTTCTAGGATTTCTGGACACAAATGAATAAAACTTGTGTCATAAAGTTGCACCTTTGGATTTGCGAACAGCCTTAAAATCGTGTAAATCCAGAAAAATGTAGCATAGCAGCTATACCTGTTGGGAGATTCACACCAAAACCCAACAACAATTTACATCAACGTCTAACTGAGTTTGAAGTTTGGTGACAATCCATGCATTAGTTCTTGAGATAAAAATTGTAACAAATGTTGCATCATACCAGTGCCACATGTTCTGTGATTTACACTGAAAACTAATCAGCACCAATTTATAAGAGGGACCTGAATAGACCCAAACTTATTCCAGACTTTTTTCTATTCAAGAATTTGTTTTAATCATGTAAACTATTCATAAAGTCATATTTGTTATATGAGACTACTCATACAGCTCATATTCAAAATATTAGAATAATTGAGAAAAAGTAATAAGAAAAAAAATATTTTTCATTTATTTATTTTTGATACTAAGTAAATGCAATTAAATTTCTTATAAATTAAATCTGGAATGCTTAGATAAGATTTTAACATTTACAAAATATAAAATACAGTACAATCAATTAGGTATACAGCTTTCTGAAACACATCAAAATATTAGAATAAAATTTAGATTGGTTCAAAATATTAGAATATTTTATTTTACGCAACAATATTATCTTATGAGTAAATGGTAGTTAATATTTTATATAATTCTCTTTAGCTTTCAAAACAGCATACAATTGATCTTGCATACTATATACAAGGTGTTTACAAAAAATTCTATCAATATTAGCCCAAATAGACTTTATACGTGCCACTAATTCAATTTTACTTGAAGGAGGATTTTTGTGGAGATTTTTTTTCATTATACACCATAAGTTTTCGATGGGATTAAGGCCTAGTGAGTTTGGTGGGGGGGGGGGGGGGGGGGGGGGGGGAATATGTGAAATCGGCATCAAACTGACGAATTTTGTGGTATTTTTCCCTGGCGGATTGTTAAAATTTGCAATTTTTGTTCAATGACAGATTGAAGAAATTCGTGATTTTTTTTCAACGTATAGTTGACAAAATTTTCAAGGGTGATTCTCAGTTTAAAAAATTCTAAAATTCACAGCAAATTTTCTGAAAGACTACAGCAGATAGCAGAAGGGGTAAATCCCCTCCCGGCACTGGCTATGCGTGTTTTTTGAGGCCCTTTGACAAATTTAGTCTTTTTTCGTAACCTTTCGATGAAATTTCTCTTTTTTCCGCTATCCTTTGAAGAAATTAGAGTTTTTTCTCCAATCTTTAAATGCAATTCGCACTTTTTCTGCGATCCTTTGACGAATTGTGTTTTTTTTCGCGTTCCTTTGAAGAAATTTGCGTTATTTCTGCAATCCTAGGGGTGATACTGAGTAAAAAAAAAATTCTGAAATTTACCTCAAATTTTCTGAAAAATTACAGCAGAAGGTGAGAGGGGAAAATCCACTCCCGACACTAACTATGTGTTTCTTCTGCAGCCCTTTGACGGAATTCGCGTTTTTTCGCGATCTTTCGACGAAATTTGCCGTTTTCTCGCGATCTTTCGACAAAATATGCCGTTTTCTCGCGATATTTTGACGAAATTTTCGGGGTTTTTCGCGATTTTTTAACGAAATTTTCTGGTTTTTTGAGATCTTTCCACGAAATTTACAGTTTTTCCCGCATTTCTTAGACGAAATTTGCGTTTTTTCCGCGCTCCTTTGGCAAAATCTGCGTTTTTCTGAAAACGATTGGCAAAATTTATTTTTTTTTGCCGACCGTTTGTCGAAATTCGCGATTTTTTATGGCCGAATTTTCGGATTGGTGACCGATATTTGTAAATTTTCGAAAATAAATGCTTTAAATTTTAGGAAAATTCGGAACAAAATCACCCCTACGTGATCCTTTGAAGAAATTCTCAATTTTTTGCGATCTTTTGTCGAAATTTGTGTTTTTTTCACGATCCTTTGTCGAAATTTGCGTTTTTTGCGCGATCCTTTGTTGAAAACACGCGTATTTTCGCGTACTCTTAATGCAATTTGCGTGTTTTCCGCGATCCTCTGACGAAATTTGCGCTTTATTCGAGATTCCTTGACGAAATTCGGGTTATTTCTCTAGTCTTTGACGAAATACGCGTTTTTTTCCACGACCTTTCGACGAAATTCGCGTTTTTCCGCGATCTTTAGATGAAATTCGCATTTTTAAAGCGATCCTTTGGCGAAATTACCGATTTTTTTAATGCGAATGATTGTTGAAATTGATATTTTTCGGCAACAATTTGTCGAAGTTCGCGATATTTTTCCAGCACTTTTCATTCCTTGAAAATGAATACTTTTTTTTCCAGCACTTTTCATTCCTTGAAAATGAATACTTTTTTTTCCAGCACTTTTTCTACTTTTTCCAAAGCGTACGAACCATGTAATTTTAGGTATTATATTTTCAAAGATATTGCCGAAAATGTAACTAAAAAAAAATGTTCCCCCCCATCTAATTCCAAATCTACTGAAACTAAAATTATGAAAAAATTAGAGGTAGTAGACGTTAATATAAACCTTGCCGGAAAATTATAGCGATTAACCTAGGTCACATAGTTTTTGAGAAATTAGCATTTTTCTGTTATACACAAATTTCGATTTACAGGCATTGAGAAAAATCGTTGAACATCGGTGGATATACCTATCGTTGCAGAGGTATAAAAGCATTGTTGATAATGATTTTCGAAAAAAATCATGGATAATTAGCCGAGATATTAACCTTTAAAGATATGGCCAGTTTGGACATACAAAAGGCCAGGGGCAGCATACTCCAGGGGTACAGAAAATGTTTCTACTCCCAACATTTCCCCAAAATTTTACGGTATGTTATAGGTAAATGCTGAATTATCGTAGATATAGAAAATTTATTTTTCTAATATTTCTCACTATACGGCAGGGGTGATTCTGAGTGAAAAAAAAAATTCTGAAATGCACAGCAAATTTTCTCAAAGGTTACAGTAGAGTGGGGGAAGAGGGGGAAATCCACTGCCAGCACTAACTATGTTTTTTCGCTGCTCTTTGACAAAATTTGAGTTTTTTCGCAATCTTTTGACGAAATTTGTGTGTTTTAGCTATCTTTTGATGAAATTTGCAGTTATTTCACAATCTTTTGACGAATTTTGTAGTTATTTTGCCTTACTTCTGACAAAATTCGTGATTATTTCGCCCTCTTTTGAGGAAATTCGCGATTCTTTGACGAAATTCGCGGTTGTATTGACATCTTTTGATGAATTCGCGGTTGTTTTGCAATCGTTTGACTAAATTTGCAGTTCTTTCACGATCTTTAGACAAAATTTGCGATTTTTTAATGAAATTTGCAGTTATTTCGTCCTTTTTGATGAAATGTGCGGTTGTTTCGCGATCTTTAGACGAAATAACCGCATTTTGATGCGGGATTTTTTTTTTCGCCTCCCTTTGACGAAATTCGCGGTTGTTGTGCGATCTTTGGACGAAATTTGCAGTTGCTTCGCGATCTTTTAACAAAACTTGCGGTTGTTTCGCGATCTTTTGATGAAATTTGCCGTTTTTTCGCAATTATTTGACGAAATGTACGTTTATTTCGCGAACTTTTGACAAAATTTGCAGTTGTTTCGCGATCTTGTGGCGAAATTTATGGTTGTTTCGCGATCTTTTGGCGAAATTTGCGGTTTTTTTCGCGATCTTTTGACGAAGTTTGCAGTTGTTTTGAGATCTTTAGACGAAATTTGCGGTTGTTTCGTGATATTTTGACAGAATTTGTGGTTGTTTCGCGATCTTTGACGAAATTTGCGGCTGTTTTGCGATCTTTGACGAAATTTGCGACTGTTTCGCGATCTTTTGACGAAATTTGTGGTTCTTTCGCGATCTTTTGACAAAAATTGAGGTAGTTTCGCGATCTTTTGGCGAAATTTGCGGTTATTTTGCGATCTTGTGACGAAATTCTTGTTTTTTCCGTAATTCTTGGACAAAATTTGCGGTATTTTTATGTCTGAATTTTCAGATTGATGACCGATTTTTTTTTTAATTTTCAGAACAGAATGCCTTCAATTTTCAGAAAATTCGGAACAGAATCATTGCAGTGATATACAGTACATATTATTTTGAAATCGATTTTGTGAAGGTCGCTATAAGGATCTTTTTATTTGAAGTGAAATTTTTCTATCTCAGGGAATTATGGAATTCGTTGTTAAAAACGAAATCAATTGTATATGTTTCTTCAAAATTTCCCCCGATCCTAGATCGCTGGATCGGACATATTCTGCACCCCTGGCATACTCTATGCCTAGTTAACAACTTTTAATGATATATATGTGTAATGTAATGTCCAGTAACAGTATAAAAGCAATAAACGTCAAATTACTAAAAACATACTAATTTAAGGGGTCTCGGGAACCTAAAAAATGGAAAAAAATGAAAAAAAAAAGACCATTTTCAACATTTAATGTCTTAAAATGTATATGATTTTAAAACACAATTTTAATTGGGATGAAAGATATAAGTATGTTCTTTTGTTTCATGTATTTAAAAAATTGCAAGATACAGAATTAGTATTTATAGGGGGCTCGAAACTGTAGACATTTGTCGAACAAAAAATTGGCATAACAGTTTACGCGCAGGATTACAAAATAAATATTGCAACTAGAATGAAAATGTTGGTGCTTAACTTCAGATTGTAACAATTTCCCTGAACTTAAATAAATGTGTATTTAAAGTATTTTTATATTTTTAATGCAATGTTGCATTTAGCTAATACAAAATTTTGAAAATTCCAACAGTAAAATAATCTAAAAAAATATTTTTTTCAACAATAAAAAGGAAATTTTAGGTTCAGTTTATACAGACTAACATGAAATATATGTTTTGAAAATTTTAATGAAAAAATATTCAGAAGTTTTTGAGGAATCCTACGCGTTATGCCCAAAAAACGGCATTTGGAGAAAAATTACTTCAAAGTTTCGGAAACGCCCCTTCAGTTACTGAGCGGGTATAATTCTAAAAGCCATAACTTTTGTTCTAATGGGAGTTTCAAGGAAACAATTATAACAAAATATTCATAAAAGATGGGAGTTTAACATCTAAAAAAATTAAATTTTCTTAAATTTTGAAGCTTTAAGAGTCCTACGACCACTTAACCCTTTTTGGCGCAGAGTAATTTTATTTATAAACTTATGAAATAATGAACTGACACCAGAATTTATGAACAAATTTATTAGAAAATGCAAACTTGCTTATATTCACGTACATGATAAAAGGAAAATTTTAATTAAATATTCTTGGTGCCGTTTGTCTGTTTTGGAATTAAAATTAGGTGTCCTTTTTTAAAGGGCACTGCCCTCGGAAGGTTTAATTACAATAAATCGCATAAATACTGTGGGATTCTCGATAGTTTGCATTGAGTGTATCTCTCAGTACGCCTCGAGTGACTTTAAAAGGTAATTAAATACCTATCTGGAAAAACGCGGCACTGACCAAGACAGCGTTGCAACTTTGAGACCTCCTTTCGAAGCGCGCTTAGCACAATGCCAAATTTAAACTCTGAACAAAAGTTTTGTTTTAGCTACATTGTAGAAATAAAGGTTATTACTATGCTGAATTTAGTTTTATGAAATGCCAAATGAAGTTTAACTATGCACTGCTTTTATTGTCAATACCAAATTAAGTTCATCATAAATAGATTAGGATAATATTAAAATAAGAGTTATACGAATAGCTATATTTGATATTATTTAGGTTCCATATCTCTTTGAACTTTCATGGTATAATATTTACACTTTTCTAATATATACAGTTATACCCAACCCTACGTTGTATAGTATTTTACAAAGTCTTAGTATTCTTTTGGCAACTTTTTTTTTTTTTTTTTTTTTAAATACAATTACAAATTCATATATTTATTCTACGGAACCTCTGTGTGCGAGTAATACTCGCACTTGACCGTTTATTTTAATATTGTGTTAGTATTTTACTACCGCTTGATTACTAACAATGTAAATAATTCGCTATATAACATTGATTTTTACCATGCCGATACAGGTCAACCATACAAAGTTTAATAGATTCAGGAATATCACTTAGTGATGGGCAATAACGAGATGTTTTTCTCAATTGTATGGACATCTCGATATTTTTCGATTGTGTAAATTTTTTTTCGATGACTCCAGTTTGCAAATTGCTTTCATACATCATATTTTATATATTATATACCTCATACATTTATCAAGAATCGTCTTCAGGTGAACTGGAATGAGTCGGTGTTAATAAAGACTAGGTGACTTCGCCCGCTAGCGGGCCCCCTAATTTATACGTAATCTTGTAATATGAAATCACAAACAGGTTACCCGCTATTTACGGCATCGTATAGCAGGCGTGGTGTGCACGCACTACAAAATCTTGTAAAAAAATATAATCTTTAAACGAACGAACCTCAGACCAGATCTCTTGAGGGAGGGGTCAAAGTGAGCAGAGGGGCACAGCAGCTGCATAATATGAATACCTCGTCACAGGTCTTTAGGCCTTTCCAACCACATGTCACTTGAGGAGTCTAGATCTGAATTTATAAAAATGCCCTCCCTGTGGGGGCAAAGTGGGGGGAGGGGTGCGGGAGGTGGATAACATGAGTAAGTGATCATAGGCCTAACCAACAATATGTCACATGAGGGGTCTCGGCTAAATTTAGAAAAGTGCCCCCGTGGGGGAAAAGTGGAGAGGGCGGTCACCGGAGGTGCATAACATCAAAAAGTAGTCACAGACCTTTCCAACGATATCTCATATGAGGGATCTTGGCTAAATTTGAAAAAGTGCCCCCTGGGGGGGGCAAAGTAAGGGGAACTGTCACCGGAGGTGCATAACATCAAAAAGTAGTCACAGACCTTTCCAACGATATCTCATATGAGGGATCTTGGCTAAATTTGAAAAAGTGCCCCCTGGGGGGGCAAAGTAAGGGAAACTGTCACCGGAGGTGCATAACATCAATAAGTAGTCAGAGATCTTTCCAATGATATCTCACATGAGGGGTTTTGGCTAAATTTGGAAAAGTGTCCTCCGGGGGGAGGCAAAGTGAAGGGACGGCCACCGGAAGTGCATAACATCAATAAGTAGTCACAAACCTTTCCAACGATATGTCACATGAGGGTTCTTGGCTAAATTTAGAAAAGTGTCCTGAAATTTCATATATTATAAATAATATTTATCGGAGGGCTCCATAAAAAAATCCGATCTAAAATGATAAAAACGGAAAAAACTACCCCCCCGCAGTAGGACTAAATTGGAGGGGGAGGAAGAAAGTCTCATAATATGAAAGAGTCATCCGAGAGCTTTCTGATGATGTATCACATGACGGGTCCAAAGAAAGTTTGAAAATTGCTCCCCCTCCTTCCCCTCGTGGGCCCACTTTTTCGCGTCAGAATTCACGTAGCCCCCACTTTAAAATTTTTATGTTCAATAAATAATATTTACCAGAAGACTGCATAAAAAATCCACATCTAAAATGATATTTAAATACTTTGTAGAGGTTTATTTCATTCATAGCAGCATAAAAGATGTTCATTTATGTAAATGTTAAACTATGCACAGTATTTTTTAATAATTTTAAAGTGCTTGAAAATATGCTCTTGTGATAAAAATATTTGATTTGGGTATCTTGATAGTAATTTTATTATTTTCCCTTTTAAATAATAAATTAAATGCTTCTTGTTAATAATTTTGAGCAGGAAATAAATGTCAGTGCACTTTTTACTTTAATCTGTAGTAAGTGTGTGTGTGGAGGTGGGGGGGGGGGGGGGTTCAAGGGATTCCTTAGTATATAACTGATTTTGAGTTACATTAGGTTTATCTATCCTTAACCACGTTGCAAGTTGAGGAGAGCATGAATTTTACCATAAATTATAAATATAATATCACAAATCTTGTACTCTTATTTCTTCTGATAAAAGTTTTAAGATTAAATATTTTATGAAAATAATTACTGCAACCTTGAATGTGCAGTGCTTAAATGCTATTGGACAATACTATCATATTCCCTGTCTTTGAGAAAAGGCAGAGAGCTTCTGTTTAAAAGTAGGATGGCTAAGAATCATCGATAGATAGCAGCAGAATAAGTCCTAACTATAAACTGACATGATATAATTCCTTTACATGAGAAAAACACATAACCAAATACAAAAAAGAATTTTCATATATAGTATTTTTAGAAATTAAGAAAGACAAAATAAGCCTTGAAGTATTTATGGATACATTAGATGGTAGGCTTTTCATATATAAAAGTTAGAATACAGTTAGATATTTTAAATAATTGAATTATTTGTCTTATATTGAACTTGCCACAACTAAAAAAATATGGTAAAAGCTCAGGTCATTTCTACAGTCATCATATTTTTTCACAGTATAAAATATATTAAAAATAATCATTAATCAGAAAATTACAATTTTTAAAAAGATAATACAACAAACTCACATCAGCAATATCCAATCCCATCTTTTTTATGCCTTCAACATCATCAATATTTGCTCCATCAATGTATTCTGCAGTTAATATTCTCTATAATAAATAAATAAACAGTCATTTGATGATAACATTTAAAAATGAACACTTGCAAATTTTGTATAAGTAATAGTAAAACATATTAATACAGTAGACTCTTGATTTAACAACCTTCACAGGACCTCGGCAAATAGTGTTAAATAAAAAGTTGCTAATATTGATTGCTTTTAACGTAGTTCAAATATTCTAATATAATAAAAACTACTTATTTATGCAATTAAAAAAAAAATTGTAGAAATTTGTTGAAATTATTCATATTAAAAAATGTATAAAAATTATGGAATAACCTTATAGGAATTAATTTAAATATTTTACAAAATTAAAAAATTGCTTTAGTTAATTACATAAATGATGTTATACTTTTTTGCTTCAAATGGCTGCTGGAAATTTTCAGAAGGCCTCATTTGAGGCCATTGATTATCTGAAAGTACCATATATACTCGCATACAAGCCGAGAAATTTTGACCTAAAATTGTGTTATGAAGAGGGGGGGGGGGGGGTCGGCTTTTTTCGGTCATATTTGAGGAGAAAAGTTGTAAGCCATACAGCTTTCTGACTGGCATAGCAGTGCATGGGGGGGAAGTCAAAGCACGTGATTTAGAGCGCTTGCGTGAGAGAGACAGGAGAAGGAAGATTGACCTTGACTCTGTTCATTTATTCATGCTTTTGTCTCTGACTAGGTAATTCTAATTTTCTCTGCTCTAGTAAGTGATTGTTTGGTTATGTAAGAGATTTTTTTCTTTCTTCCATTCTTGCTTTTATCAAAATGGAAACTTTAAAAACCAAATGTGCTGCATATGTTGCTTCTTTCAAGTTAAAAGTAGTGAAGTATGCTGAAGAGTATAACAACTGTGAGTATAACAAGTCCTTATGGTCCTGCTGCTGTGCTGTCGCATAAGGCGCGCCACACACCTGAGAGACATGCGACAATAATCGTGAGACATGAGGCAAATTCTGCTGTTCAAACCGGTTTTTTCTTTGTTAAGAGGGTGAAATTGTCGCATGCCTCACGCTTTTCTGCTGCATGTCTCCCTGGTGTGTGGCGCGCCTAAAACTTCAGATGGTGATAGATCAATTGCTCTTGCTTCTGACTCCCTTACAAAGGCAGAGAAAAATTACAGCCACATCGAAAAGGAGACTTTGGCCTTAGTTTTTGGAGTGACTCGTTTCAGAAACTACCTCGGACGCAAATTTACATTGATTACAAACCATCGCCCATTAGTAAACTTATTATCAGAAGAGAAACCAGTACCATCGGTTGTTGCAGCTCGCATTCAGCAATGGGCATTGACTTTATCGACCTATGTGTACAACATTGAGTATTGGAAAGGGAAGTTGCACGGAAATGCTGATGCCTGCAGTAGACTCCCACTTTAATCTGAAATGAAAGATCCTTCAGCACCTCTAGTCTGTTTTGCTTATCCGGCAGTTAAATGATAGCCCACTGACAGCACATCTGATCCAAAGGGAGATAGACAAGTGTCCTGCTTAATTATAAAATAAAATTTATATGCTTGAAATATAGTGAGATTTCATTTATTTTTGTTCATAAAATGTTTCAATGAAGCACCTATTACTTTACATGAACGCCAAAATTTATGTTGGGGATGGGGAAAGATTGAACAAAGCAAATTATGACACGTCAATCAACAGTCGATCGCTGATGAAAATTAAAAACTTAAAAAGAACAACAAAAAATTGGGAGAAATGCACTGCAAAAGCACATGGTGGGGACCCTGGCCAAAAATTTGCAGTTTTCCCCTGAAATCGGAATAACTGGCATCTTTGTGCTACATTGAAATTCAAAAGAATAATTTCTTTTATGGAAGTTTTTATAGATTTTAAAACAACAAAAAAAAAAAAACTAAAAAAGTTGATACAAAAATGTAAAATTGTAAGATGGGGGGAAAAAAGGTGGTCTTTTTAGGGTTTCATTCATCTGACGAAACCCTATTCGTCTCACTCTTTTCTCTGTCTGTCTGTCCGTCACAGAGCCCGTTCTAAGAAACTATACATGTTGGAGACTTGAAATTTTGAGTACTTATAGCTGAACACCTCACATGAAACGACAAATCCTAAAATTTTGAAAAAGTCTTAAATTCAACCCTTTGGTCTCCCACATGTGTATTTCAAACAATTCTTTCTAAGTCAGCCGCTAATAAGGTTGGAGTCATGAAATTCCGCATACTTATAGCTGAATACCTGAGACAACAAGACAAATCATAAAATTTTGAAAAGAGTTTTATATTTAACCCTTTGGGCTCCAACTTGTGTATTTTAAGCAATTTTTTCTAGCAGAGCCCCTAATTAAGTTAGAGACATGGAATTTTGAATTATATTTAAACACATGAACCCACACAACAAATCATAAAACTTTGAAAAAGTGTTATATTTAACCCTTTGGGCTCCAATTTGTGTATTTTCAGCAATCCTTTATAACAGAATTCCTAATCAAATTGGAGGCATGCAATTTTGTATTCTGATAGCTAAACACCTCAGATCACACGAAAAATAATAAATTTCGAAAAAGTTTTATGTTTAACCCTTTCGAGTCCAGCTTGTGTATTTTAAGCAATTTATTTTAACAGAGTCCCTAAGTGAATTGGGGACTTGAAATTTTGCATACCTATAGCTGAACGCCTCAGATCACAGGCCAAATAATAAATTTCGAAAAAGTTTTATATTTAACCCTTTGGACTCCAGCTTGTGTGTTTTAATCAATTCTTTTTAACAGAGCCCCTAATTGTATAGGAGACTTGAAATTTTGCATACTTATAGCTGAAAACTTCAGATCACACGACAGATAATAAATTTCGAAAAAAGTTTCATATTTAACCCTTTGGACTCTAGCTTGCGTATTTTAAGGAATTCTTTCTAACTGAGCCCATAATTAAATTGAAGATTTGAAATTTTGCATACTTATAGCAGAACACCTCAGGCCAGGCGACAAATTATAAAATCTTGAAAAAGTCTTATATTTAACCCTTTGAGTTCCCACACATATATTTCAAGCAATTCTTTCTAAATGAGACCCATAATTAAGTTGGAGACATGAAATTTTGCATACTTATAGCAGAACACCTGAGACCACACGACAAATATTTTTTTTTTTTTCGAAAAAGTTTTATATTTAACCCTTTGGACTCCAGCTTGTGTTTTTTAATCAATTCTTTCTAACTGAGCCCCTAAATAAATTGGAGACACGAAATTTTGCATACTTATAGCTGAACGCGTCAGATCATAAGACAAGATATGAATTTTTGAAAAAGTCTTATATTTAACCCTTTGGGCTTCAACTTCTGTATTCTAATCAATTATTTTTAACTGAGCCCTAATTAAGCTGGGGATATGAAATTTTGCATACTTATAGCTGAACACTTATGATCACACAACAAATGATAAATTTTTCAAAAAGTCTTATATTATTGACTCCTCTGGGCTCTAACTTGTGTTTTTTAAGCATTTTTTCTAACTTAGCCGCTAATTAAGCTACAGCGAGCTAGTTTTACTTGAAGGCTTCGGGAGGGGGGGGGGGGGGGTAAATTTTTCCTCAAACACCTCATCTGATATATCATTTGATGACCACTCTTTCATTTTATGCTCAATAGCCTTTCATATTTTATTTCCACTTGGCCAGGAGGGCTTTCCTATTTTAAGTTTTATGGGTCCAATTTCCTCGACTAATATAAGTGTGAATAAGTTCTAAAACAGAGTTTTGTCGGGCAGACGCTTGTTTAGAATAGAGTGCACTCGCTAGTTGCGAATTGTGGAGCGAACAGATTTCGCAAAAGGATAGTGTTTTGAAAGAAATATTAAACGAAACCCTCTGTGTGATCTGCGATCACACTTACCCACTTGTTTCTGTTTTGTCTTCAAAATAGTTGCTTTTGATGGGTTTTGAGCTAAAATAGTAGCCATAATTGCCTGATGCTGAAAACAGCCACTTTCAATAGCATTTTAGCTGCAAATGGCAGCCCTGTTGATAATACTATAAATAATTACAAAAACTTTCATATTAAAAAGATTTTTAGCAATCTTCAGATATATCAGTATGCTACAAAAGCTAATTTAACTAAAATAAAAGAAGTCTGAAAATCTAAAAATAGTGAAATATTCACTATTTCGTCTTAAAAATAGTGAAATATTTTTACATGTTAATACATAGGATATCTGTGGTAGGGATCTGATCACCTGAGAAATTCTACAAATATTGTTAGATTAAGAGATAAAAAAGATTTTTATGCAGAATAAGATGTAAAAGACTCAACAATTTTGATTAAAATACTCATTACTTAAAGAACACAGAGAGCAAAGAAAGGATCATAATTATGGTAAAAAACTGATTATGATTATCTTTCAGAGTTCCCTAAATCTGCTTTTCTTATATTTACAAAAATTCTATATGTATGTGGAGATGTATATGTGTATATTGGTGTTTCCTTATGATTTCAGGACCTCAGAGACAATGTTTCTGATTCAGCTCAAATTCAGCAGATATGTTATTGACTGCTGTCGCAACAATTGTATGGATTTTTGTACAAATCAGCTAATAAGTTTGGTATTTAAAACATTTTCAAATCACTTTGCGACTGTTTCAGTCACCAGGAAAATACAGAAGATAAGTGATAAATATTTTTGTGATTAATCAAGCCTTAGTGGATCAAAGATAAATACCTCCAGCTTTCCTGACAGCCTGAAATTTCTTCAATTTCAATACAGCTAATGTCATTGCGTCAGACATTTATCTCAGTTATAATATGCTCGAAAAGTTATGTAGAGTCGCTCCAAACTTTTTTCTCCCTTTTTTATGAAAAGAATTTCTAGACCATTTCAATTCATCCTATGCTTTGGTGCTAAAATTTAAGAGCGCTCATTCCCTCAGGATAAGAAATGTATTTGTACTTTCCTAAACAAAATTTTATTAGATACTTTATGCAAAAAACAAACATTTAAGTAATTTTTCAGTCACTTGAAAAATAGTTGTTTATTATGCTTTGCATGACATAGCTTTAAATTAAATCTTGCATTGTAATGAATTTACTGTTTTAATGATGGGGGGAAAAAGGGAAATATTAACTTTCAGAAGCAACTGCAACAGAGATCTACAATATAATCTAAACTCAATCTAAGCAAAGTAATAACATTAGAACAGATGATTATACAAAACTAAGAAAAAAATTACAAGAACAATGGTATACTTACTTCAGTACATAATGACCAGTAAACTTTAGGAACTGTAATATATGGTAAATGTTTCAAGTCTCTGGCACATCTTTCTGCATTTTTTCCTTCATGTAAGAAATCTAGCTCGGACACAAGACTTTCTTTCAGATACTACTAAATTAATTAACATTCAATACTAAAATATACATATTTCCAATTAAATTATACATATTTTCAATAAAAAATTATAAAAAATAGAAAAAGAGTTTTAAAGTTTAATTAAGATCAGGCATAAGATTGCAAAAAGGTACAGAGGAAATACAAAATTGTTTAAAAGAATGAGTGCATGAGACAATTACAAAAATTAGTTTATCTATTTTAATAAAATACCCACTAGCTAAATATTAACAGTTTACTAGTAATAATCAGACATGCTACAGGCTCAACAACAACCAAAAAAAGCTGAACTTTTACGGTCTCATGTGAGAAAAGAACTGAGTTTTTTTCCACAATCCTTTGACGAAATTCTCATTTTTTTCTGCAAGACTTTGACGAAATTTGCATTTTTTTCGCGGCCTTTTGACGAAATTCGCATTTTATCCACAATCCTTTGACGAAATTAGTGTTTTTTTTGTGTGTTTTTTCACGATTCATTGACAGAATTTGCATTGCGGCCTTTTGATAAATTTCCCCTTTTTCTTGCGATTCTTTGATAAAATTCACATTTTTTTCAGGATCCTATGATGAAATTTGCATTTTTGGGGCTTTTTGACAAAATTCACTTTTCTGCAATCGTCTGATGAAATTCAGGTTTTTTCCTCGATTATTTGACGAAATTAACATTTTTCACGATCCTTTGACGAAAAATGCATTTTTTCCATGATCCTTTTTTTTTTACGATTTATATGCTTTCCCGCGATCGTTTTCTGAAATTAGTGTTTTTTTCTTGATCTTTTGACCAAATTCTCATTCTTTTGACGAAAATTGCATTTTTCTACACTCCTTCAGCCAAAGCAGATGATAGTTGCATCAATGGGGGGGCGAAGGAGCGATCGCCCCCCCCCCCCCCTTGGGCTAATAAAGGGTTTGTAAAACGACATTATGCATCCTCACGGGAAATGACTTGGGGCGGAGCTCGAGCCCGAGTCGAGTTTAAATCCATGAGACTCAGACTGGGTCAGGTCTTTTCTCTTTTAGAGTCGGGTCGTGCACTGATCTTAATTATTTCTGCAGATTCGGGTCGGACCAGACTTCTTTTTCCTCCAGATTGAGCCTGGCCTGGACTTCATTTTGCCTAAAGGTCTGCAATGGCCAAAAGTTACAGTTCGGGGTTCGACCCGGAATAAAAGCTAAGCATTCGGTACATGTCAGCCCGTATGATAAGCATTATTGGCCCGACCACGACCCGTGCACTCCTCTAAATTCTTCCCGCGCCAGTTTAAATTCACGAGACTCGGGCTGGATCAGGTCTTTTCTCTTTTAGAGTCGGTTCGAGCCCTGATCTTAATTTTTTCTGCAGATTCGTGTCGGGCCAGACTTCTTTTTCCTCCAGATCGAGCCTGTCCTGGATTTCATTTTTCCTAGAGGTCTGCACTGGCCAAATTTCCAGGTCGGGGCTCTTCCCGGAATAAAAGCTAAACATTCGGTCCATGTCAGCACATATGATAAGCATTATTGGCCCGACCACGACCCGAGCACTCCTATAAATTCTTCCTCCCGAGCCCAAGTTGGTCCGACCCGACCCGAGTTGCGCCAGTTTAAATCCACGAGACTCGGGCTGGGTCAGGTCTTTTCTCTATTAGAGTCGGGTCGTGCCCGGATCTTAATTTTTTCTGCAGATTCGGGTCGGGCCAGACTTCTTTTTCCTCGAGATCGAGCCTGGCCTGGACTTCATTTTTCCTAGAGGTCTGCACTGGCCAAACTTTCCAGGTCGGGGCTCGGCCCGGAATAAAAGCTAAACATTCGGTCCGTGTCAGCCCGTATGATAAGCATTATTTGCCCGACCCGGGTCGCGCCAGTTTAAATCCACGAGATTTGGGATGGGTCAGGTCTTTTCTCTTTTAGAACCGGGTCGTGCCCTGATCTTAATTTTTTCTGAAAATTCGGTCGGGCCAGACTTCTTTTTCCTCCAGATCGAGCCTGGCCTGGATTTCATTTTTCCTAGAGGTCTGCACTGGCCAAATTTCCAGGTCGGGGCTCGGCTCGGAATAAAAGCTAAACATTCGGTCCATGTCAGCCCATATGATAAGCATTTTTGGCCCGACCACGACCCGTGCACTCCTATAAATTCTTCCTCCCGAGCCCAAGTTGGTCCGACCCGACCCGGGTTGCGCCAGTTTAAATCCACGAGACTCGGGCTGTGTCAGGTCTTTTCTCTGTTAGAGTCGGGTCGTGCCCGGATCTTAATTTTTTCTGCAGATTCGGGTCGGGCCAGACTTCTTTTTCCTCGAGATCGAGCCTGGCCTGGACTTCATTTTTCCTAGAGGTCTGCACTGGCCAAAATTTCCAGGTCGGGGCTCGGCCCGGAATAAAAGCTAAACATTCGGTCCGTGTCAGCCCGTATGATAAGCATTATTTGCCCAACCCGGGTCGCGCCAATTTAAATCCACGAGACTCGGGCTGGGTCAGGTCTTTTCTCTTTTAGAACCGGGTCGTGCCCTGATCTTAATTTTTTCTGCAGATTCGGGTCAGGCCAGACTTCTTTTTCCTCCAGATCGAGCCTGGCCTGGATTTCATTTTTCCTAGAGGTCTGCACTGGCCAAATTTCCAGGTCGGGGCTCGGCTCGGAATAAAAGCTAAACATTTGGTCCATGTCAGCCCATATGATAAGCATTATTGGCCCGACCACGACCCGTGCACTCCTATAAATTCTTCCTCCCGAGCCCAAGTTGGTCCGACCCGACCCGGGTTGCGCCAGTTTAAATCCACGAGACTCGGGCTGGGTCAGGTCTTTTCTCTGTTAGAGTCGGGTCGTGCCCAGATCTTAATTTTTTCTGGAGATTCGGGTCGGTCCAGACTTCTTTTTCCTCCAGATCGAGCCTGGCCTGGACTTCATTTTTCCTAGAGGCCTGCACTGGCCAAAATTTCCAGGTCGGGGCTCGGCCCGGAATAAAAGCTAATACATTTGGTCCGTTTCAGACCGTATGATAAGCATTATTGGCCCGACCATGACCTGTGCACTCCTCTAAATTCTTCCTCCCGAGCCCAAGTTGATCTGCAATCTTACTTATTTTTCATTCGTAAAAGTTATATTTGTTTTGTACATTTGTTTAGAGAAATCTTTAGAAATTTAATTGGATTTGATAAGTTACAGAGATGCATTTTTTAAAATTTACTTTTTTACTTTGTAGAGCTTTAAAATTATGATTTTCTTTTATCAACGGTTTCTTTTATTCTAAACTGATTATCTTACTGGATTTTTATTTGAATGTAATTGTCTAAGTCATATTTTTACGTAGTGTTTACGTACATAATTGCCTAAATAGTCATCGTTATAGTCAGGGTTGGCAAGGTTTTGGACACAACGGTAAAAACCACGGTAAAATCCATGGTTTAAACCGTACTGTCCAAAACCCTTCTGTCTTAAACTGTCCAAAACTATATTTTGTAGTAAAATTGTAATTATCAGAACAATGCTAAAAGTTTAAAAAATTGGTAAAAAGATTACAATACCAATTTAGTATTAACAACCTAATTACCCTACGTTATACTACCTGACAATTTAGTAGTAACAACCTAATTGCCCTACGTAACAAAGCAATTACATTAAAAAGATATTAAATTTACTTATGAATCATAATTTTAATGTTATTCATTTAAATAATAGTAGTTAATAGAAGTACTAACGATTTTTATGAAGAATACATTCTGATTCTGTTACTGAAAGTCCCAAGAGTTGTTACTGGAAATAATTGATAAATGGAGTTCGGGTTCAGCATACTGATTAAACCAGCTTACTACTGGCAACTATGTATATGTGTATATTAAGAAATAGTATAAATAAAAATAATTGATTTCGTTTGATTATGAGATATTTAGATATTGACTATTATTATAACACTATATTATATGACTATTATTATAACAACACTATTTAACTCTTAAGAAATAGAATGTTCACTAGAATTAGATTAAATTCATAATAAAAATACATATTTAAAAAAATAACTTCTAGATTTTAAATTAAATATTTATGTTTTCTTTCATTATCCTATAATCTAGAAAGGATAATTTACAATGAAACATTATTTAAAAGAAATTTTTTTGTAACATTTTCTTGCACAAAAAATTGAAAAAAAAAAGCAAATCTCCCCTCCCTATACTACATGTGTGGTATTATAAAGAATTTCTTATTATTATAACTCAATTTTAACAGAAACAAAACTTTTTATGTTACACAGATATTAGAAAATTTTGAACTTTTTTCATTTACCAAAGAATTAAATGGAATGTTAGTAAAAACTATTGTGAGATATTTATATTTATTCATATGTTTAATAAGTGTGCAGTGGTTACATGTGGAATGTTGCTTTTTTTAAGTTTTTGGACACTTTAGTACAGTTTTGGACGCTTTAGTACAGTTTTAGACACTTTAGTACAGTTTTAGACACTTTAGTACAGTTTTAGACACTTTAGTACAGTTTTAGACACTTTAGTACAGTTTTGGACAGTAAAACCCACATGTCCTGTCCAAAACTAGTTTTGGGCGTCCAAAACCCCAACCCTGGTTATAGTAATTAATATTGTTGTTTTTCTGTATTCATGAATTTCGAACATAATCTGAAAATAAAATATGAGCATAAGCAAGTGTACTTTATGAATAATTTTAATTGCAAAATGCAGGGAGGGCTGGAGTTGATTTTTTAGCTTTTATAACGGGCGGGGCGAATAGTTATATTTTTTATGTGGGTTGGACCTGTGCTTGGGCCTGATAACTTCAGCCCAGGTAAACCTCTAACTGACATATCGAAGCCAGCTTAACTTTTTTTTAAATGCTTAATTTCAGCCATCGTCCCTTAAGTGCTGAATATACTGGGTGTCCTAAAATGGACTGACTGATTTTAAAATTCAATAAATTGCAAATGGTGACAGATATTAAAAAAATACTTGCAGGAGGGTTATAGAAGTCGGGAACAGGGGTGATTATGTTCCAAATTTTCCGAAAATTTAACCCTCTCGCTGCGCAACCCGCAATTTCCGCAGCAAATCTTTTTTTTATGATCTAATTCTATTAAAAAAAAACCTGTTTCACAAAGATTTTGGGACATATTTTACCCTAAAATGTGTGCAGATTTGAAATGTGTAATAAAAAATACGCGCAATTTTTGAACCTATTTTGATAAATAATAATAATAATAATACGCAGCTCCAGGGTTAAGGCATTCGGCTCCAAAAATTTAGAAAATTCACCTATCCGAAAATTCGGACATACAAATAATCGCAAATTTTGATAAATGGTCTCCATAAAAAAATCTATTTCGTCAATTGTTCGCAGAAAATAACTTCAATTTCGCCGAATGATCACAGAAAAAACGCGAATTTGGTCAGGGAGCCACGGAAAACATGCGAAATTCTTCAAATGATAACAGAAAACGCGAATTTCTTCAAAAGGCAGCGGAAAAGAACTCGAATTTCGTTAAAGGATCGCGGAGTAAACGCAATTTTTTTCAAATAGCCGCGAAAAAAAACCCCGCGAATTTCGTCAAAGGATCGTGGAGAAAACACGAATTCCTTCATAGAATCGTGGGAAAAAAATGAATTTAGTCAAAGAATCGCTTTAAAAACGCGAATTTAGTCAAAGGATCGCTGAAAATACGCGAATTTTGTAGAAGGGTCACGGAAAAAAACGCGAATTTTACCAAAGGTCTGCAGAAGAAACGCAAATTTCATCAAAGGGTCGAAGACTAGCGAATTTCATCAAAGAGTCGTGGGACAAATGCAGTGGTCTCTTTAGAAGACAACACACTTACATACGTTTATTATTATAGGTATAATTTTTAACTTTAAATAATATACTGAACTAATTTTTGAAAAAAAAAAAAAAACAAGTTAACCCAAACCCAGCTTGCAGGAATTTACACTCAGCCTGAAATCGATCCGAATCCAAAACAGCTAACCCAACCTGCAACAAAAATAATTAGTGCCAGAAGGGAATCCCCCCATCTGCTGTAACCTTTCAGAACATTTTCTTTGAATTTCAGATTTTTTTTTTCTTTTTTATTCTACCCCTGATAATTTTTTTAACTGCGATTCTTGATTTTAGTTTAAAATAGCAACGAAGATGGTGCTGGAAGCAAGAGGTGCTAAATCGGTTCCCGGAGGAGGTAGGCTTAACAACCATTGTTTACAGCGCCATCTATCGGTGCTATTATACAGTAAAATCATGAATCACAGTAAAAAATCTCATAACATCTTACATAACCCTCCTGCAAGATTTTTTTAAATAGCTGTCACCATTCGAAAAGTACTAAATTTTAAAATCCATTTAAGGACACCCGGTATGTCTTTAAATAAGTTTCAAAGCATTCTTTACTGAATTACAACTCACCTTAGATATAAAGAGACAAGCAGTCTTATACCAAATTAGTATTTTTTACATAATTCTGGAGATTAAAAAATATTCCTAATTAATTATTTTGATGTGTCTGTTATGAAGATTTTACTGCATATAGTTTTTATCTTCAAAAATACTTACTTTCTTTTTTAAAAAAAACGGGTCAACCTGAACCCTTCTCGCAAGTCGCAGTAGTGAAAACCCAATCTGAAACTGACCCAAACCGGATATAATGTATATCAATCTGCCCCAAACCCAACGCGCTAGGCGCAGCTAAAAAGTATTAGTCAACCCGACCTGTAGCAGAAAAGTAGAAGTCAACCGGGCCCAAACCCGATCCGCATCTAAAAAGTAGAAGTTAACCCGGCCCATAGCAAAAAAGTAGAAGTTAACCCGACCCACAGCAAAAAATAGAAATCAACCAGACCCAAACGCGACCCACAGCAAAAAAATATAAGTTAATCCAACCAGCAGCAAAAAATAGAAGTCAACCGGACCCAAACCCGACCCACAGCAAAAAGTAGAAGTAACACGACCTGCAGTGAAAAAATTAGCCCCAACCCGCGCATCAGATTGGAGTTTTCAAATTTCTAAAATCGCCCCCCCCTTGAGGACTCTCCAGATCCGCCCTTGAGTTGCATGCGTCTGGCTATGTTTTCATGCTGTTCGTTTCTATATGCAGACTAAATGTGCAGTAGGTCACAGGAAAGAGAAGTCGAATGAGAAAGAGAGAGAAATAAACTCAATTTGGTGCTGTTCGTACTCACATTTTTGTTGTATTTCGTCCGATACCTCTACCCCCTCCCCTCCTAAAAATATCACAAAATTTTAATACAGATTTGCATTGATCCTAGGGATGATAAAATTCAGTGAAGAAAAAGCAGAATTCTGCGTTTTTGCAGGAAAATAGCATGTCTGAATAATACTAATTTTTATTAATTACTTATTACCTTTAATTAATAAATACAATTATATGTTTCTAAAGAAAACCTCAACAACAAAATATGCAGCAGCTAACTATGTATTATTTAATTGTTAATTAACTATTTAAAATTGTTTGGAAAAAAATGTAAATCTACTTAAATAAGCAAATTAATTTAAAAATATAATTATAATGCAAAAAAAAAAAAAATAAATAAATAAATAAAAATAAATAAATAAATAAATAAAAAGCTTTCAGGAAAATGTAGTCTAGTATGATTTTGAAAAATATATTTGTAATTACACTAATTATATTTTAAATCAATTCACATGACAGATTTTAAATTTATGAAGATTTTTGCATTATTATGAAAGATTTAGAAAAAATGCAAATTAAAAATATTTTCTAGAATTTTTTTTAAAAAAAGGTAACACTTTTCAAATAGTTAAAAAGAAAAGCAAAAAGTTAAACTATAAACACAACACAATATTTTCCTAGTTTAATTCTTTGAGCATTAGCTATTATTTTGGGATATACATTTTTACGTATTATAAAATACCATACCCAATCGAATTTAAGATGCTCCAGAATCGAACAGGCATCTTATTTTTTTAGCCACAAGAATAAAAATTTTTGCTTTTAACTCATAAACACACAAAGAAATTAGACTAAAAAAAAGAAGATTAAGAAAATATAATAAATCTTAATTCTGTAATCTCCATGTTTGTCTAAATTAGTATTTATGCTCCTAGATGTCTCTTTGTCTACATCAGATATTTCAGTTTATGTATTTTAATCGCTGCTTTCAGACACAGCTTCTTTGTTTAATTACTTAAAGATAGTGTAATCTTTAGTCCTACCATTGTACTATAAATGCCACACTTCAGGAAAAACTGTTTAACCAAATTATTAGAAATGAAATTCCTTGGATCTAAAAATTCACTGTGCTACTACATACTACAGAGAAGGAAGTTTTCTTTAGTATGTCCAGGTAAGTTCTGTATTTCTCAATGTCAGCCATGAATAATAATGCATGCAAATTACTGCTTTCATGCATTACATCAAGCAGCTGAAGTTGGGAAGTTTGGCCCTCTGGATGCAACAACCAGATCAGCTCTATTTACAGTATTGGGAGTTGTCTGGGTATTCGATTGCAAGATGACCCTAATTTAATGGATTCAATTTTAAAGAAAATAGTGCATCTTAGATTTATGTAAATATGGTAATAGCTATGCAATGTATGTTTATGTAGATTGGTATTTAAGTAATTTACATATATATTTATCTTATTCAGTAATAAAAATAAACAAATTTTATAAACTTGTTACACCAGCCATGTTTATTCTGTCATGTAGATGACGGAATAAAATAGACTCAATGCTCATAGGGTTAATTATAATAAAATTGCTATTATCTGTGCTTTCAATACTCTTATGTATCATGCATAAAAATTTATGCTATTTTGTAAACAAACATTACTTTTCTTAAGTATGTTAAATTTACTTAAGTAAAATAGCAGTGCATCCAGTGAGATCAGTCATGAATTCAATCAATCATCTACCATGATAAAAACGATGTATACATTAAAGTAAAAATAAAAAAAGATATGCAAGAAATGTTGTAAAGATTTATTTCCTGTTAAGATTTTCATTAAATAACTTTAACATAAATGCTGGCATTTCATGTGCCTCAGTGCATCATTTGACCTTAATACTGAAATTCATGACCAATCTGCAACCTGAATAGGAAAAATCATGGATCCCCAGAAAAATATCTCATACCTGCCTCCTGCCTAACAAGGAGAGGACCAGAAAGAAGTCTGGATCACCGATTTGCTTAACACAGTATAGGTTAGAAGAAGAGCAAAAGTAAAAAATAGTCTTGAAGTAATTAGGTGCAACCTCTCAAATAAAAAAGAGAAAAATTAAAAAATTTTGTGAATAACATTACATTTTAGATGTAAATTTCCAACTGGCGAAAAATGTCCGGACCAGGATTCGAACCCGGGACCTCCTGGCTGAAGCCGCCAGTGAGCTATCCCGGACGATTCTGGTTGAACTTTTTCACCCAAGGTAACCTTGAAGATTACAGCATCTGGTCTGAAACCTGGTTCAGCTCAACAGAATAAATCTCAGGTAATGGAACTCCAGAAATCGCTGGATACGAAATTAATCTAACATTACATTTAATTATAGCATTTTGTTGCACCATTCGTATGAGCATAGTGACAGAGTCTAGACCATATGGGTTCAAAACCTATGCTCTCCTTTTATTTAAGGTTTATATTTCTTACTTTCCTATTTTCTATTTTTATTTATTTAAAAATGTTTAATCAATTGTTTTATTTTTTCATGATAAATAAACACTCTTCATAAAACCAAACTTTCATAGTAATAACATGTATTAGATTTATTTCTATTATTAAATTAAAATAAATTCTAAAATACAATACAAGTTCTTTAGTGTTACATAATTTACTTTTATTAACGGTATTCCATTAATCATTAAAAAAATATACAGCAACTGATTAAAAAAAAAAATAATAATAAATTAGAAAATAGAAAAATAAATCTGAAATAAAAGGAAAGTACAGGCTTTGAATACAAAACATCCAGACACTGTGATCACTCAGTCAGTGTGCTTGTCCGAATAATGCAACAAAACACTATAAGTAAATGTAATAGTATTAGCAAAATTTTTTGATTCATTTTTATTTTTGAGATGTTGCACCTAATTACTTCAAGGTTATTTTCTACCTTTGGCTTTTACTACCCTATATTATGTTAGGCAAATTGGTGATTTGAACATCAGGCCATCTCCTTGTAAGATGCAAATCATGTATAATTTACACTCTCTTTAATGTAAATCTTTGAAATAGATATGATCTAACAATATAACATTCCTGAGCACACCTACATACCCTGAAAAAGTTTCCACATAATAATATTAATAATAACAAAACACAAAATTTAATTTCTCAATGGTGTTACTTCTATCATTAATTTTTTTTTTTTTTTTCAACAGATCATACTTACGGTGAACACAGTGGGGAAAAAAAAAATTCTCATTTTCATTGTGTTGAAGTTGAAAAATTTATCCTGAACAACTGATACTTTTTTATTTAATCTGTAATTACAATAGCGACTACAGTACACTCTTTAATATAAAAGGCACAAAAAAAAAAAGTCAGAGGAAACAAGAAATGAAGACACATAAATGCAACTTATTTATCAGCTCAAAAAGGAGGATTATGTTATTGTATTACATATTGTTTATTTTAAGCGAACACAAAAAGTCCAATAATTTGATATCATTTCAATCTATGTTAGATTTACCACAATATAAAACCAATAGGTATTTCCTCATTCCACAGTTCATTAAATTTCTACCAATTTTCACTTACTTGTTGCATTTCATTTACTTGTTACATATTGCATTCTTTTTTCAATACTTCTTACTGAGATAATAGTCTTTCTGTTTTAAATCGGCATTTGAAATAAATTTATTTTCAAACTTAAGTTAAATGTTGAATGTCAATAAATATAAAGTGATAATCTGATGTGTTGTATTTGCTTTGCATGAGATCTTTTGATTTTTGAATAAAACAGAAAAGTAAATAAAATCTAGTTTTATTTTAGATTTAGAAAAGTTTTGCCCCAAAGTTTTAACAGAAGACGGTATTAATAAAAGTTAATATCAATTTCATAAATCTCTTAGAGGAAGAAGAAAATCATTTATACAACATTTGTAACATGAAAGACAGAAAAGAAAAGAAAAAATGAAAAATACAAAAATTAGATGATTTTCATACAGGTAGAATAAAATGTAGAACTTTGTTTTTATTCCTAATGCACGAATTATTCAAAAGCAGTTTGTCTTTTGAAGATTTAACATTCAATTGTGTTATAATAATAACACTATTTGATGAATTTATAAAAAAGTACAGTAGAAGATCTTTATAACAGCAATCTATACAAATACAGTTCCCTATACTGGGTGATTCAAAATAAAGTTTATAATGATTAAATGAAGGTTATAATGATTATCTGTTAAATGATTGATCATAGAAAGAAACTCCCAATTACGAAAAGTGTACAAAAGAAGTATCGTTTTTAGATATGGCATTCATTTTGTAAGAGGATGTATGCATATTTAAAAAAAAAAAATACATATATATGTATATGTTCTTGGGTCATATAAGTTATAAGTAGAAACATATTCTACATGATCTGACAAGTGAAACAGTTTTATCAAGTTATGACACCTTGAATTTTATGAAATGTCAGAGTTTTCCAGCATTAAAAAATGACTGTGCTGTAAAGTGCTGAACTTTAAAGTATCATAATTCAATGAGCTTTAGTCATAGAAGTTTTACTTTTCAAAGCATTAAAAAAAAAACAAAATCTAAATGAAACATATAATTCTGAGGCTATAAATAAAAATTAATTTTATAATTCAACTACGGGGCTCTGGCCCCTGCAAGCTACGCTCGCCAACCCCCGTTCAGACACTGCAGAATCTGAAAATCTAAAAACTAATGGGTTTTAAAAATATTAGAGAAGATTAAATTATACTGAAAAAGTTGTGCAGATCTCCCTGTAAACAGGTTTCCATTCAATTCCCTTTGATTGCAAAAATTTAACGCAGAATCAGTTGCTGTTATGACATCCAATGGTTGTTTTCGTTTTTGATTAAAGAGGATCAGTTAAACATTTGAAAAGAAGCTAAAATAAAATGAATTAAGCATTCAGAGTCTTTGTCAACTGATATTTTAAAACAATCTCTATAACAATAGCCTAAATCATGTGACTATCATCAACAGCTCCGGGTGGAACACTTTGCTTTTTATACTCTAGGTGCCATTTTGATACTTTAATGTTATTCAGGCACAGGTGATAAGTCGCCAAATATTATTCTATCCCCATCATTTCATCTATATTATAATAGTTCAAGTCATCAAATGCGATAAACAAATACGATCTGATCCCTTCGTCTTTCATATGAAAGTTTGGAACAAATGTCATAATGGCGCGATTTTTTTCCAACGCCAATTTGGGGAATGCATCAACAGCATAAACAACAACATCCGGCTTACCATATCAAGCAAAATAATGATACTTTGGCGCCAGTTAAGTACCCGTTGCGTATATGACATTGGCGTCAGAAAAAAATCGTGCCAATATGGGGCCGTATATGACATCTGTGCCGAAAGAAAAAAAAGCCGGGTGGAAATCTCGCCAATATCTTTTTTTCAACTCGCCAGTTAGCATTTTTTTTTATTGTTCGAGTGGTAAATTAAAACATTGATTTGAAGTTGAAATTAAATGTCATGGTTTGTTACATAATTTAATATTTCGTCAGATGTCATATACCATGTTGGCATGTTTGGCATGATTTTTTTTTTTTTTTTTTAACGAAAATTTGGCAAAAGCCTCGTTTTCGAATACCAGTTACATATGTATTTTTGGTACTACTTAGTTATCCCGTCGACAAAAAATCTATTGCGAACTATAAGATTAAATGTCAATAATGCTTGATCGTAAATGTCACACATGTTTACGTCATCAAGTGATTTTTATTTCGACATTTTATTTTTATATTTATTAATGTTATACTAATTTATTTGTTCTTTCGTTATTTAAAATAAAAATTTTGTCAAGCTGTACAATTTGGCGAGTGGTTTGGCGATTTATATAATTTGCGAAATTGGGTGACGGAATAACTACTACACTGTACCGTATTTTTTAATTATTTTCTATTTTTTTCAAAAGGTAATAGCAAAAAAATAATTAACTACTATAGAACAAAATAATTTATATAAATTTAAAAAAGAAATAAAAGTAAATATACATTTATTATTAAATAAACAACAATAGCCGGGTTACCATGTCTATCAAAATAATGCCATTTGTGCCCCGGTGCGTATATGACATCTGTGTCTAATATTTTTCGTTTTGTTTTGTTTTTTTTTAAAAAAAAAGAAGTGAAAGCCATCAATTTAAATGTTTCATTTTTAAATGAAAGTTTTGTATTTAATAAAATGATAACGAAATACAAAAAAAGCCTTGTTCTTACCATAGATTTAAAGGAGGCCCAACTGTCGCCAAATTAATTTAAAATAGTAACCTTTTCTGAATTATGAAAAAAAAATTTCTGTTATGATTAAAATTTGAGTTGCCATCATTAGAAAAAATGTATTTAAAATTAGAAAAAATTAATATTTCAAAAACTAATTCGAATTTAAAAATTCTAATACCAGTTTTGAGATCTGTGGATCAACATGGATTTTTGGTGTTAATTTCATCGCAAAGTATTCCATATTTTAGGAGAAATCGCCGTGAAACAAAATCATTTGTTTAATCAGTCGATTCAAAGAATCGATACATTTCAGGCGTTTCATATATTCGTTTCATTAGGATTTTATATATATAGGGTAGATATGAATACATCCCTTTGCAAAACAAATGTCATATCTAAAAGCTATACAGTATGGAACCATTTATCCGGAAACCAGTTAACCGGAAAACCAGTTATCCGGAATGCTATTTCTGATAGATTGATTTTGGAATCTTTGCAGAAAAAGGTGTCATACACTGCTAGTTTGACATAGACTTTGCTTGAAACAATTGTATAATTTGATGACAACATCTAGTATTTGAAAAGAAAGCATATTTAATTCTATTTTAGATGTTTTAATTTTTATACAGAGGAAACAGAAGAATTCTTGCTCCTAAGGGATTCCCATAAATCACCTTCTTTTAAACTCTGGTTAACTTTTGATCTTTCTTGCATTGATTTTTAATCCAAGTAATCTAATAATTTAAAATCAGAAATAATGCCACAACCACACATATTCCACAAAACTTGTCAAATGGTTTCTGCTTTAATGCACAACCAGTTAACCGGAAAAACCAGTTATCCGGAATACATCTGACCCCAAGCATTCCGGATAAATGGTTCTGTACTGTAATTGATTTGTATATTTGTAGTAACTGGAAGGATCCTTCTGTCCTTAACGGTTTATGAGATAATTGACATAACATCTACTTGAAATAACCTGATATAAAACACTACTTCCCATTAAATTTTGCAGTTAAGTAAGCACCTGTATTCTACATTGTAGAAATAGTGAAAAACCTCTAAAGCAGCAATTCTTAAACTGTGGGACACAAATAACAAGGGGCTTGCAACACACCTTCAGGAGGGCAAGAAGGTTTTATATGAAAGGTAAAACTTTCATCTAGAATATGAATAAAATCTTGCAAGTAAGTTGAAATTAAAAATAGAAAACTTTTTTTAAAAAACCCAGCGTAGTTAGTTTATATATCTTCTATTAGTGAAAGCATGGAAAAAATGTTCCTAAATATAGATCCAGAGACCATATAAAAAAATTAGCTTCATATTAAATTCACATTCATATTGAATATATGAATACATCCCCTTGTAAAACAAATGGCATATCTAACAGTTATACTTGATTTGTATACTTTTGTAACTGGAAAGATATTTCTATCCTCAATGATTTAAGAGATAATCATCATATATCAATTTTGAATGACCCACTATAACACACAACTTCTCGTTAAATTTAGTAAATAAGAAGTGCCTGCCTTTTACATTGTACAAATAGAGCTAACCTTTAGAACAGTGGTTCTTAAGCTGTGATCGGCAGACCTCAAAGGGTTAGGATCTTCAGGGGGGGGGGGGGGGGGGGGCAAGAAAGTTTTTGCATGCAATGTAAAACTTTCCTCTTATCTAGAATCTGAAAACAACGTTGTACCATGGCCAAACTTGATTCCCCTTCCCTTTATACGGCTGTAACAAAAAGTCGAAATCCCTTTGTTTTCGGGGATTCAGAGTTTCTCTTCAGAGAATTGTAGGGGCGCTTTTACCTACTGTGTCTAATGAAGAATTTGCATTGCACACTTCTGTTTTAATTAGGTATAACTTAAAAGAAATTGCAATTTTTGATTTTTTTTAGTAAAAACCAGCTCTTTGCTGTGTTCCATACTGCACTTACGATTCACTAAAAAATTTCCAGAAATTTCTTTTCATGAATTTCCTTCAAATTTGGAGTACAAACTGTTGAAAGAAAAAAAAAAAAAAAGATTCTTTAAAATAATGAAACATAAAAAAAAATATATTATTTATTTATTATTAGTTTTTTGTTTCCCCGTATTTCATGACCAGCACCTACAATATTTAAATTTACTGAAAATTGTTCACTATGTACACATATATCTATATTTTTCTGAATTAAGAATCGTGTAAATATCCATGTTTTCTTTTTTTTTTTTTAAGAAAAGAAGAAAAAAAAAATCGGTATGATTTGATGGCCAGATATTGGCGAAAAGACCTGCTTATTATTATTTTTTTTTTTTATACAACATGTAAATATATTTTTACTTTATCATACATTTTCATATGATGATTGTCCAGAATTAGAATATTCAATTTTATCATGTGATTTTTTAATTTTTCTATATGCTTGTATAGTTAAGAATAGCCCATATCAAGGTTAAATTTATTGAAAATCATTTGCAATGTACTGATATATATATATATTCTAAATAATTAAGAATTATGTAAATATCCATGTTTTGAAAAAAAAAAAAAAAAATCGATATGAGTTGATTACCGGATATTGGCAAAAAGACTCTTACCTTTTTATATTATGAAACATGTAAATATATTTTTATTTTAATAGTCATAGTATACTTTTATACTATGACTGTCCAGAATTAGAATATTTAATTTTATATGTAATTTTATAATTTTTATATATGCTTGAATATTTCAGATCAACACATATAATGGCCAAATTTATTGAAAATTGTTTGCAATGTACAGACATATATATTTTCTTAATAATTAAGAATCATGTAAATATCCATGTTTTGAAAAAAAAAAAAAAAAAAAAAAATCGATATGAGTTGATTGCCGGTTATTGCCAAAAAGACTTGCTTATTTTGTTGATATTATGAAACATGCAAATATCCTTTTAATTGTATCATAGTTCTATACCATCAGTGTCCAGAATTAGAATATTTAATTTTATATGTAATTTTGTTATTTTACTTACCCATCATATGTAGTATAGGGAAAGTCTTGTAATCGTTTTGAAAATTGAAAATTTTTTTTTGACGGATTTACACATTTCAGACACTAGAGATTTCGAAAAACATATTTTTAGAAAAAAAATTTTGCTGTCCGTCTGTATGTGTGTGTGTGTCTGTAAACGCTCTATCTCCCGAACAAATTGAGATAGAGACTTGAAATTCGATGTGTACTTAGGGAGTAATAGTGGGAAGAAGCCTATTGAATATCAGTAACCTCGATTATCCGGAACTATTTTTTTCGGACTTTTGAAATATTCGTTCTGATAAAAGGTATACAAAAATTTTCGAAATTGTTTATTTGAAGGAGTGAATACAAAAGACAATAAAAAAACATAAATTTTGTATCATGAATGAAGTCGATCGGATAATTAGTTGCCCAGATATTTGTAATCCTATTTTTCACACTCTTCGATTTTTCATGACCCTGTATTTCATTCAAATTTCAATTCAAAGACATATTTTAATTGGAAATGAGACGCTTAATCCAATGCAGTAAACTGTCAGTTAATACGATTATAATTTTTCGAGTTATAAGGAAGTTTCTTTTACACAATTTGGTACTACTTGATTATCCTGCCGACCAAAAACTATCGCCAAACTATAAGATTAAATGCCAATAATGGCTTATCGTAAATGTCAAGCATTTAATGCATCTCCATACCTATAAGGGGGGTTACCATAGGGGGGGGGGGGGGGGGGGACTCTGTTCTTTCGCCAAATGCTGCCAAGTTTGTCGCCAACTTGGTAGTATATCGGCAAATTTGGCGACCAAAATTAGTCACCAAAAGTCATGCCAAATTGGCGGTATCTCTAATATTTCGCCAAATTCCCATAGACTTCCATTGTAAACGAATAGTGTTTATTTGCTTACAGAAAATCAACAAATTGAGGCATTTTAATGCAACAAAAAGTAATATTAGCTTAAGGGATTATATTAATTATATGTAAGGGAGTCCAAGTAAATTAAATTATGAATAAAAGTAACATGATACAATGCTTAGCATGTATCCATGTTTTATTTTGATATTTTATATTAGGTATATCCATGATGGGTAAGTTTTACGATGGCCCCCAATGACTAGTTTCTACATGCTTGAATATTTCAGATCAATGCATATAATGGCCATTTACTGAAAATTGTTTGCAATGTATATATATCTATATTTTTAAAATTAATTAAGAATCGTGCAAAAATAATCAATGTTCTGAAAAAAATATTTTATTATGAGTTGGTTGCTGGATACTGGCGATCTTGCTTATTCTCTTAATACTATATAAATAATTTTTTATTATAGTTTTTATAATATAATTGCCTAAAATTCAAACATCTGATTTTATAATTTCCCATGATTTATATTTTTTTTTAAAAAAATGATAGAAACCTATAATAATTATTATTTTTCTATTTCCCTGTACACTTGATTTTCAGTACCTCTAATGTTTACTATTATCCAAAGTTGTCCGCAATCAACTTTATATACCTATATTTTACATCAGAAGTCTGGTATAATTGAATGGTTTAAAAAGTTATCCTGATTTGAGAATAATTTGATTTTTTTAAAAAGTTTTGGTTAATTTTCTTAATATTTTGAAACTAGTAAATAATATTTAAAAAAAATTTATTTTGCAATTTAATTTAAATTAATTTAAAAAAAGCAAAAACAAATGCAGAAATTTACTTATAATCTTTGTTTTCTGTGTTATAGTAGCATGTTATTTAATATATTTTAGTTGCTTATGTTTAATGCATTGTATTTATTTGTTTTATCTCCAAATCCTTCAGTTTTCCTGTTTGCAGTATAAAAAACGCCGAGGCAAAATATACGTATATTATCTATACCTTTTATAATGCATATATAGAGACGTTTATCGTATTTTTATGTATGAAAGTAACTCTTAATAAGTATTTTACAGTAGAGGAAATACAATTTTTGCAGTAGGTATTTGTGCCATCTGGCAGTGACTGTAGTCTTTAACGATTTCAAAACCAAGGAATATTATGAAGGCCGTACAAGGCAGACGATCGAGTTTGGCCATGGTTGTACGTAAAATGAAAGTAAAAAGAAGGAATACTGTTAAAAACTACAGTATAGTTAGTTTGTACATCTTCTATTAATTTATATCTCCTATATTTGATATTCTGAATAATATTAGTAATTTCAGTTTCAAATCCTCGGGGAACCACAATGAGATAGGAAAGGCAAAAAAAGGGTCTGTGGTAACTAGTAGATTAATTAAGAACTGCAATTTTAGAGGAGTAAGTTCAGACATTATTTCATCTTTATTTTCTTAATTCAGCATTTTTTAATTTAAAAAAAGTTATTATTAGATGAAAAATTTTTGGAAATGAATAACATAATGATCTGGTCCAGACATATTTGGACCATGCTTATAAAATAACAATATGTACAATGATCTTATTATGCAAAAAATTATGATCTGTACAACTTCTAGTCCCATAAAGAACTTCTACTGTATATTAATATGTTCCAGACATATTTTATCATGTTTACAAAATAAGTTTAATGATGTGCTGAAATTATCTATATAATGTAAAAACCTATAATACACACAACCAAGGTTATGTTATAAAGAACTTCTACAGTATTTCAGTTATAGGAATTTGTTGTTCTTTCACTAATATTAATTATCACTAAGTCCGTGGATGTTGACAGAACAAACAGTTTATTAAACGAAAACACTGCACAAACACAAAACAATTAATTTAAAGATAAATTTCTCACACAGATTACTTTTTCGTAACAACTTCACACAGAATAATTTTTACGTCTACACTCTTCTACCGTTCGCACACAGACTGAGTGTGGCGGGAGAAAAGACTGGCAGTGCGCAGATATAATGCGCATAAAAAATGTTCGCTCGCCTTTAAACCCAACACACCCCTCCTGCGAGAGATACATTTTTTTTTCTCTTTAAACAATTCCAAAAAACACATATACATATACATACAAAAATTACACACAAATTACATACAATAATTGCACATATCATAATAGTGAAATACTTTCCATAGAATATAACAACTTATCTTCATTTACACCTTTAGTAAGAAAATCAGAAATAATATGTTCACTTTGAACATATTCCAATGAAATACCTTCTGACAATAAATCCCTGACAAAATGAAATCTTAAGTTCATGTGCCTAGATTTATTTGAGGATTTTGTACATTTAATCCACTGTATTGCTGCTTGGCTATCAGTGCTTAAAATTATGGCATCTTTTATAAATTGGTTACAATTTAACTCAGACAATAAGTTTACAGTCCATATTATATCCTTACACATTTCTGAAATAGAAAATAATTCTGCTTCACATGTAGAAAGACTAACACTTTTTTGTTTACGACATTTCCAAGATACTAATGACTTTCCTAACAATACAACTCCACCTGAAAAAGACCTTCCATTTTCTCCATTTCCCCAACTAGCATCTGAACTACTATTTAAATACCCAAATTCGTTGCTGTAAAATAATATTTTGTCTTTTGTACCTTTTAAATACCTTAATACTCTTTTAGCCAAAATGTAATGTCTTTTCTCTGGTTTGTGATTAAATTGAGACAAATAAGTTGAGACAAATGATATATCAGGGCGTGTTCTATTGGCTAAATATAAAAGCTCACCAATAATTTCCTGATACATAGTTATGTCAAACAATTCATTTGTTGGAGGAAAACTTTTATCTTCACCTTTAACAATAGGTGTTTTCACAGATTTACAGTTTTCTAAATTATGTTTTACCAACAATGATTCAATATATTCAACTTGTGACAAACTTATACCTTTTCCATGTTTTTCAATTTCTATACCTGAAAATTTAGAATTCTTATTTTTGTACAATTCGAATACATTTTTAATTTTAGAAACAATATTTTCATACATTATTTGGTTATTACAAAATATAGCTAAATCGTCCACATACATAAATAATATAAAAATGTTATCATTTTCAACTTTAATGAATACACAGTTATCAGAAGCTAATTGATTTAATCCAATATTACCAAGTTCCTCTTTTATTTTTAAATACCAATTTCTACCCGATTGGGGTAATCCATAAATACTCTTTTTCAGTTTACAAACTTTATTAACCCCTATCAGTTTTTCATATCCAGGTGGTGGTGACATATATAAAGTTTCTTCCAAATCACTGTATAAATATGCTGTTTTTACATCAAAAAACTTAACAATCAAATTTAATTTAGCTGCAAGTGCAATTAGTAATCTAAATGACTCAATATTTACAACAGGTGAATACGATTCAGTATAATCTTTGTTTTTAATTTGATTAAATCCAGCTGCCACTAATCTGGCTTTATATTTTATTTCCTTACTGTCGCCCTCTTTTAAAGCATAGACCCATTTACTTTTAATCAATTTCGTTTTTTCTGGCATATCAACGATTTCCCAAACATTATGCTTAATTAAAGAATCCAATTCATTTTTCATAGCTATTCCCCAATCACGTGAATTCACACTATTTATTGCCTCTAAATAATTGCTCGGGACATTATCAGTTAAATTAGCTGACGAATATTTACTTTTCAATCTTTCTGACCTTCGAACTTCAGTCATATTTTCACTTCGGTCTTTTATTTTGTTGTTTCGATTCCTTTTCTCCGCGCCTTCATGTCTAGCTGGAGACAAATTAAGTTTTGCTAATGGGGTTGCGCAACCGTTTTTTATTTCGCTTGTGTCAGAAATTTCTAAATTGAGAGATTTATTCTTTTGATTTTCACGAATTTCATTCTCTTCCGGAAAATTTTTATTTATTAGCAGTTCAATATCCCAACACTCGGAAAATTTACTTAATCCAAAATATTTACTTCCTTTTATAGTTTCATTGAACTTAACAGAACGTTCCTCAACCACTTTCTTATTTTTTACATCATAAATACGATATCCCCTCCTATCTCTAGCATATCCTAACATAATTCCACTTCTTCCTGGTACATCGAATTTATTTCTCATTGTTTTAGGAATATGAAAATAAGCTAAACAACCAAATTTTCTTACATAATTTAAATTGGGCTTTTTACCTGTCCAAATTTCTAAGGGGATTTTTTCTTTTCCTTTACGCGGTGTTATATTAGATACCTGTGTACTACAATTGATAGCTTCTGCCCAGAAATTGGTGGGAAGTTCACTTTCATACAATAAAGCCCTAGCCCTTTCTAATAGAACTCTATTCGCTCTTTCAGCCTTTCCATTGCTTTCGCTGTTATGTGGGACAGTTTTTTCGTGAAAAATACCTGCATTAGCAAGATAATTGTCAAATTCCGTATTTACGAATGCGAGCCCATTATCACTTCTCACTTTTTTAATTCTTTTACCCATAAGATTTTCATATTTAGCTTTAAATTTATAAAATACATCAAATGCTTCATTTTTACTTTTGAGGAAATAAGTAAAATACATTCCAGAAAAATCATCCACTAGTACCATAAAATATTTTGCCCCACCAAGTGATTCAGGTTGTATCAGGCCACATAAATCCAAATGAAACAACTGCATAATATCAGAACTTTGGTCAATATCAATATTTGGATGACTTTTCCTGGTTATTTTACTTATGTCACATGTATCACACTTAAAATCAGACACATTTACATCTTTAAGATCTATATACTCTTTCATTTTTAACATATATTTTGAATTTAAATGACACAATCTGTTATGCCACAGTTCATAATTACTAGCACTCTTATCAGTAAAATTACACTCAGAATTATAGGCAGGTTGAAGTTTAATCTCTAATCGATTATCATTTTTAAATGCTTTAGTTAGAAATTTATTATATTTGTCAAAAATTAGCACACAGTTATTTTCAGAAATAATTCTACAACCCTTATCCATTAAAGCAGTAACAGATAATAAATTATATCTTAAATCTGGTACAAAACTAACATTGTTTATTGTTAAATGTATAGAATTATTTTTACTTACCGTATTACATGATACCTTACCTGTACCCTTCGAAATTATTTTGGAATTTTTACCTGCTTGATAGATATCCTTTTCTTCAGGAATTGGATTCCTGAACCATATTTTATCTTTACACATATGCGAGCTGGCCCCGCTGTCTAATAACCATATATTATCACATAGTTCACATTGTTCCGATGAAATAGTAAGTACCGAATTGTTTCTGTCCTTAACTGGATAATTTACATCGTGGTGCGTTTTTCTTCTTTGTCGATTTCCATTGGACCTGTCATTTCTTGAAATATTATTCCTGTAAAAACAATCCTTGGCTATGTGATTCGGACGTCTGCAAATGTAACAAAGTCTCGGACTTTTATTTTTCCTTGAGTAGAATACTTCAGCGGCGGTCCCTTCAGCACGAGCGGTATTCGTCAGTTCTTCTTCCCGTAGAATTTTTAGTACTTCATCCATACTTTTCTCACGTTGAGTTTTTAAAATATCTCTTACTTTCGAGAACTTTCCTTTCAGACCTCGTACCGTGTAGAATACAAGTTCTCTATCTGTTATAGCCAATCCAAGTGTTTGACATTTTGTTGAGATGCCTCGAGCTCTGGCTATATAATCATTTGCAGATTCATTTGACTTTATTTCTAAGTTCTTTAACTCGTTGCCGGCATCTATTCTTCTATCTTCTGCTTGACCGGTAAAAGTCGATCTTATTTTTTCCCATAATAATTTCGCATTTTCTTCAGCTGTGAACTGTAGTGCCTGTTCATCAGATAATGATAGCTTTATGTATGCGACGGCATCGCTATTTTTTTGGTCCCATTCGGTAGAATCCTTATCACTCAGTCCTTCTGCTTTTACTTCGGATATGAAAGTATCCAACCTTTTAAGGCTTAAAGCAGCTTTAATTTTTAGACTCCATATAAAATAATTAGTTCCGTTTAATTCGGGGACGTTTAACTTGTCCATGGTTTCTTTTAACAAAACTAATTTCGATTTAGAATATCAACCGCGAACTGCTACCATTTTGTTGTTCTTTCACTAATATTAATTATCACTAAGTCTGTGGATGTTGACAGAACAAACAGTTTATTAAACGAAAACACTGCACAAACACAAAACAATTAATTTAAAGATAAATTTCTCACACAGATTACTTTTTCGTAACAGCTTCACACAGAATAATTTTTACGTCTACACTCTTCTACCGTTCGCACACAGACTGAGTGTGGCGGGAGAAAAGACTGGCAGTGCGCAGATATAATGCGCATAAAAAATGTTCGCTCGCCTTTAAACCCAACAGAATTAAAATATATGCTTTCATTTTTAAAATATGTCATTTTCACACTTTAATCATTCCATTTTTAGGGCTTTAAGTCTTAAACACTATTTATTTTAATTATTATTAGATATACATCACTTGATGACATCAACATGTTGTCTAGTCAACCGATTTTACTTGTCACTTATGGCTAATAGGGGTTTAAAACTTTACGTAAACTTATATTGATTTAATAGCTTTCTTTTCTACATTTTAATGCTTATAGAACTTCTTTATTTTAAAAGCAATACCTTCATTACCTGGAATATAATGTTAATTGTTTCCTATAACGCAAATTAATTTAAAAGAACTGATATTAAATTTAAAGTGTTTCATAGATGGCGTTAGCCGTTCCGTAATCGACTATTCTCAGGCCTTATAGACTATACCTCAGTTGGTTTTTGTAAAGTGGAATCGTCTCCAGTTCAAAGGTATAAATTGCCTTTCGTTAATCAATTGCCACGCTCTCTCTTTTCTGTTCATTTCTTTAAAGTTATCATTATGATTTTAATATGTTTGAGTTTAAGTTACAGTAAGATATTTAGTTTGAGTTTTACGATGTTTTTAGAAAACGGTTTTAGCTATGATTTAAATTTAAGCTGTTTTGAAAAGCTCCAGGTGTATTGAAGTTTTAATCCTGTTTAACCAAAGTTATTTTTAATGATTCACTTAGCTATTTTAAACAAAGTTAGCTCTGAATATTTTTCAAATTAAAGTTGTATTTTTTATAAAGTAATTGAATGAAATAGAATTTAAATAAAGAACTGTCGTCAACAATATCTGACTTTTCTATGGATTCAACACACAGTTTTGTAACAGGTATCTTCCAGAGCACATTTACAGTTCCTCTGCTGATAGCAGTATAAGTGTATATCAGACCTGTATTGATACAGGCTAAGAGAAGAGGTTATGGGCAACCAATGCCATACCTGGATAATAGAAGTGTGTTGAATTTAAATAAGAAGAGTCATAAATTTTAGCCCCAATTCAAAGACATTTGTGTTTGTTAAGAAGGGGGGCTGATATTTTTTGAAGATGGCGAGTATGCAAGTACAGATCGATAAGCTTGGAGCTTTAAACTACTCAACTTGGCAAATGGATATGAAATACCTTCTGTTGGAGAAGAACGCATGGGATATTGTCGCTGGAATTGAGAAGGAACCTGAAATTGATGCCGATAAGGGAATTACAGCAAAGGATGTGAAAGATTTTCATACTAGGAAAAGGATTGCTTTATCCACAATCTATTTAAATATGGGAAAGGACTTTAGAAAAATCATAGGGAACAAAGATAATCCCAAAGATGTATGGGATGTATTAAAGAAACATTTCGAGCCTGATAATAGATCACAGCATATGTTCCTGTTTTCCAAGTTCATGTCCTGTAAAGTAAAGCCAGATGAAAAGATAGATTTATTTGCTGCCAGGTTAAATAGAATTGCCGATCAACTAAACGACCTTGGTCATCCTGTTGAAGAGGTGTATAAATCATTTCAACTCCTGCGTCATCTCCCAAGCCATTTCGACAGCATAGTGCAAGTTATATTACGTTGGAAGGAGGAAAAGTTTATTTTCAACAATATTCTAATGGAATTAATCGCCGAAGAATCAAGATTAGCCCTGCGAGATTTAGACAAACGTAAAGAACTTTTCGTTGAGACTCAACATATACAGAAAAGTAGACTTCGATGCTTTCGATGTGGGAGCACAAACCATCTACAAAGGGATTGTCGACAACGCCAAAGAGACTCTAGAAGTTACAATCGTCGTGTTCCATCTGTTTCTAGTGTGTCTGATGCCTCCGAATCCAGTTCCGAACGTGTCCAGTCTCCAGTTAAGAAAAACAGGAATCGCCGAGGCAAAGGGAAGGAACCACCATCAAACTCTAACAGCGTTGAACAAAAAGGTAAAAACAATCCTTTCTTGTTTTATATTCAGGCAAATTTGAGTGGTAGTGAAAGCGAAAATAGCTAGTTATTTGATACCGCAGTTTCACACCATTTTTGCCGTGATAAGAGTTTGTTTTATTAAGCCTTTGAAAGATGAGAAACTGTTTGTAGCTGTAAATGGTGTTACTTTTCCGATAGAAGGAAAGGGAAATGTAAAGTTAAAGTTTGGCCAAAGGCTGTTTTTCTTTTCTGATGTAATGTATTCCCCTAAACTAAGGAAAAATCTTATTTCAGGTCCAAAATTGGATGTAAAAGGTGTAAAATTTACTGGTGAAGGCGGTAAGGTGGAGGTGTCCAAAGATGGTCAATATTTATTTACTGCTTTTCTTAGGGATGGTAATTATCATTTGTATCCTAAAATTCCAAGTTTAGTTCCTAAAAAGGTTAAATTTGAAACGTCTCATCTATCTAAAGATGATTTCAGAATTTGGCATAGTAGGTTTGCGCATGTAAGTCCAGATTTGATAGAAAATAAGGCCAAAAATGAAAGTGTTAGAGGTCTTCCCCGGGTTAAATCAGGAAAATTTTTTTGCTAAATATGTAAACTTAGTAAACATAGACGTACGTCATTTAAATCAATTAATAGGATTAGATCTAAACGTCCCCTCGAGTTGTTGTTTATGGATGTCTGGGGGCCTGTAAGAGAGAAAGGAAGAAACGGAGAGAGATATTTTCTCTCAATTATTGACGATTTTTCGCGTAAGGCCACAGTTTTTCCCATAAAGGAAAAATCCGAAGTGTTTGGAATTGTTCGCAATCATGTGATCCGGACGGAGAGATTTCTCGAACGTAAAGTAAAGTACATCCGATCAGATAATGGCGGGGAGTTTAAAAATGATAATTTTAGGATTTTCTGTGAAGGGAAAGGCATTAAAAACGAATTTACGGACGTGTACTCTCCTAAACAGAATGGAACTATTGAGAGATACAATCAAACGATTGCTAACGGCATTAGATCAATTTTAAGTGAAATTGGTTTAAAACGAAGTTTCTGGCCGGAGGCAGCGTTGTATTTTACGTATACTTGGAATCGCATTTGTCACAAATCTCAGTCGAAGACTCCTTTCGAACTTTATAGTGGCTCTAAACCATCCGTTAGACACTTAAAACCCTTTGGAGCTACAGCATATATAGGTGTTCCCAAGCAACTTAGGTCGAAACTTGATGCAAAAGCAAAAAGGTGGGTAATGGTTGGTTACGCCTTTAGTACTAAAGGTTACCGGGTTTGGCTTCCCGAAGAAAACAAAATTATTGAAACCATTAATGTTTCTTTCAATGAGGAACTCCCAGATAGTGTCCGGCGCAGTGGAGTCGTGATGGGTTCAAAAGAAATAGGATCTCCTATTTTTGATAAGGAATCTGATGAAGAGTTTGAAAGTGAGGTTGAAAACAATGATACCCCAAATATAAATTATTTCCCTTCGTATAAACCTCCAGATTTATCCTTCGGAGGAAGAGAATTCCACAGAGGAAATAAAATCAAGTAAAGATGTTTTGAGGGGGTTCCACTCTCTGATACTGTTTGGTTAAAAAAAGTTGTTCCGAGTGCTTAAGGTAATCGTAACTACATTTACTATTACGAACAGGGAAAATCTGAAAGGTTGAGATCCTTAAACGATGTAGAAAAGTATTGTAAAAAGCATCATCTTAAATTTGAACCTCATATTTTCTGTTTTAAAGGATCAAATAAATTTAAAGGAGTGGTTTCAGGTCAAGAGGATGGTTCTTGTTCAAATACGGAGACTTCTGATATTAATAAAGATATATGACTAGATGACATCAAAATACCAACTACCTATAAACAAGTTTTAAAATCCCCACAAAGGAAGTTTTGGGAACAGGCCATGAGAGAAGAATTGAAAACTACGAGAGAAAGGGGAGTTTGGAAACTAGTGAAGTTACCAAGCGATGCTAAACCCTTAGGTTGTAGGTGGGTTTTCACATTAAAAAAGGATGACAAGGGCAAAATTGTAAGGTATAAGGCCCGCCTAGTGGCACAAGGTTTCAAACAAATAAAGGGGGAAACCTATGATGAAACTTTTTCACCTGTTGTTAATTTTGCTATTATTAGATTTTTCGTTTCCCTTTTAGTCTCCTGTAAAAAATGGACACACCTACAATGCGACGTAAAATGTGCTTATTTATATGCACCTTTGGCCGAAACAATATATATGTCCCAACCTCCAGGATTTGTGGAAAACGAAAATTTAGTATGTAAATTAGAAAAAGCTTTATATGGTTTACATCAGTCTGGTAGAATGTGGTATTTTGAAATAAATAAAATTTTGCATGATATAGGGTTTGTAAAGTTTAAATGGTGCAATTGCATGTATAGTTTTGATGATAACATTATCCTGCTTCTTTATCTAGACGACATAGTAATTTTCGGTAAAAATGAAAGAGTGGTGGAAAAGGTTGTTAAACTTTTGACTGGTTATTTTGATCTTAAGATACTAGGTAAAACCAGAAAGCTATTGGGTGTAGAATTTGAGGAAGGTAATAACTATCTAGCAATACATCAAATTCCATATATTGATGAGATTTGTCAAAAATTTAAAAAGTTTAAGTTCCCTATCACTTCACTTTCAATAAGCAAAGGTGTAGTTTATTCAAAAACCCAATCCCCTCAATCCGATAACGAAATATTTGAAATGTCTAAAATTCCATACAGAAGTATTTTAGGATGTTTGTCGTTCCTATCTAATAGAACCAGGCCCGATATTGCTTATGCAGTAAATATATTTAGCCAATTTCAAAATAACCCTGGATTAGTACATTGGCATGGATTATTAAAGCTGTTGGGATATGTTTGTTTTACTAAATCTTTAAAGTTGAATTTGAATTGTACAAATGTACATGTAATTGCATATTCAGATGCCGATTTTGCCACAAACAGGGATGACAGAACTTCAATGGGAGGTCAGTTATTACTTTTAGATAAATCACCAATAATGTGGAGGTCCTTTAAGGAAAAATGTATAAGTTTTTCAAATGAAAATCAAATTTCAAAGTAATTGCTTAATAGGCGCAAAGGCCAACATAGTGAAAAAGATTCCAAGCCGGGACTCGAACCCGGGCCATCAGTATAGCGCACTGACGTTCTACCGACTAAACCACTTGGAACGATACACAGCTCGGAAAATTTCTCACTATTCAGAGCTGTGTATCGTTCCAAGTGGTTTAGTCGGTAGAACGTCAGTGCGCTATACTGATGGCCCGGGTTCGAGTCCCGGCTTGGAATCTTTTTCACTATGTTGGCCTTTGCGCCTATTAAGCAATTACTTAATTTGATTTTCATTTGAAATATTGTATCCAAGGCGAATGTTTCTCTCTGGAATAATTTCCATATATTAATGTATAAGTTTATCGACCATGGAATCGGAATTTATTGCGATGACAGAAGGTGCAAGAGAGCTCTTATGGTTCGATAGAATAATGGACGAATGCATTGGTCGAAGGATAATTTGTGATAGAAAGGAAAAATCTTTATTATTGGTTGATAATCAGGCCATCATTAGTTTTGTCAAATCCCCCATTGAAAACCACAGAACGAAGCACATAGATGTAAAGTTATTTTTTATTAGAGATTTGGTATATAAAAATATTTTTGAAGTAAAGTATGTTAAAAGTAAAGAAAATTACGCGGACATCTTCACCAAGCCCCTTAGTAAATTTGAATTATCAGGGTTTAAATTGAAAGTTTTCTTGAATTGTTAAATTTGTTGTTAAATTTTGTTAAATACCCCTCACTGCATTAAAGTGTATTTATATAATATTTATTGTACTAGATAGTCCAGCTTCTGTATAAAAGATGTATTTTAAAGTTTTGACTATATAAGGTTATGTATAAGATCAATTTTTTGTGTAAAAATTGAATTTAGTTTAGCCTTGTGAACCAATTTAAAATCCCGCTGGAATGCAATAAGTGCCCTTTGCCCTTCCATTCTCCGGGATTCGAGCGGCCTTTCATAACGTCTCGTGAAAGGTGAAAATGTAATCCGGCCAGAGAGTCTACAGGGGATAGTGTCAGACGAAGGTGTAACTGTTGCAGGAAGGCCCTTTTTGCGGGCATGTTAAAGTTTAATTCAGTAAGTCCTTCATTTTAATATTGGAAATGCCACTTTAGTATCCCGGTTCACTTGGTGAAACTTAAATATAAGAGTTTAATTATATATGAAGTCGACTTCATTACGTTAACATTGTTGTAAGTTTATTGAGATTAACCATGAACTTTATTAGTTTAAGATTTTTTTGAGCTAAATTTGAAATGAAAGTTTAATCTTGTTTCAGTTATTGAAATAGAAATCTGAATGCGTAATTTGAATTATTGACATGTAAAAAATCTGCATTTATTATATACAGTGGAAATATGAAATTATGAGTTAAACATTTATAGAGTATATTATGTGTTATGAAAGAGAATGGAATCATGGGCCCATGTATGATGAAGGATGAAAGATGATGGATGAATGTGATAATTAATAAAGTTTTGAATATGTATAATTTTTCAGAAATTTATATTGAAATATATTGATTGAAAATGTATTGAAACTATATTGAAACTGTTTTAAAATGAAGTCACGTTAGATGTTGTATTAAAACGATTTGCTTTTCAGAAAGATTTGAATTTATCTAGTGATGTATTAGGAATATTAATTGAAGCTGATGGACTGTTGAAGTTTAAACCAGAGTTAAATTTTAGATACTGTGGTTGGAAATATTGCATTTTAGATGCATGAGGGTAATTTGTTTCTTGTTATATATTGTTATAAATTTTGTTAATGTTGATAATGTTTAGTAATTTTATGTTACTGTTTAAAAGGCGACAAGATATATTTAGATAAAAATGTTGGATATTATGAGAAGATTGAAGATGTAATGGTAAAAGTTCAGATTGAATTTTTGTTTGATCTTTGTAAATTCAGAGCGAATTTTGGAAATTCTAGGGATTTGTTAACTGTTTAATTTTTCTTTCCCATGAGTGACAAGTGGGGGACTTTGTTATCTAGTCAACCGATTTTACTTGTCACTTATGGCTAATATGGGTTTAAAACTTTACGTAAACTTATATTGATTTAATAGCTTTCCTTTCTACATTTTAATGCTTATAGAACTTCTTTATTTTAAAAGCAATACCTTCATTACCTGGAATATAATGTTAATTGTTTCCTATAACGTAAATTAATTTAAAAGAACTGACATTAAATTTAAAGTGTTTCATAGATGGCATTAGCCGTTCCGTAATCGACTATTCTCAGGCCTACCCTTTTTGTAAAGTGGAATCGTCTCCAGTTCAAAGGTATAAATTGCCTTTCGTTAATCAATTGCTGCGCTCTCTCTTTTCTGTTCATTTCTTTAAAGTTATCATTATGATTTTAATATGTTTGAGTTTAAGTTACAGTAAGATATTTAGTTTGAGTTTTACGATGTTTTTAGAAAACGGTTTTAGCTATGATTTAAATTTAAGCTGTTTTGAAAAGCTCCAGGTGTATTGAAGTTTTAATCCTGTTTAACCAAAGTTATTTTTAATGATTCACTTAGCTATTTTAAACAAAGTTAGCTCTGAATATTTTTCAAATTAAAGTTGTATTTTTTATAAAGTAATTGAATGAAATAGAATTTAAATAAAGAACTGTCGTCAACAATATCTGACTTTTCTATGGATTCAACACACAGTTTTGTAACAGGTATCTTCCAGAGCACATTTACAGTTCCTCTGCTGATAGCAGTATAAGTGTATATCAGACCTGTATTGATACAGGCTAAGACAACAAACACCTGATAACAAAGGGCACACATAGGATTCATCATAGAAAGAGAAGGAGGAAGTGCAAGAGTAAGAATATATTAAAATAATTTTAATTAAATGCAAATATATCAATGTGTGTGTGAACTTATATAAGAGAGTACACGGGTATATTTATATACCCATCCATACACACAAATGTAAAACACGGTCACAAATATAATTCAAAGTTGATTTGTTGTCATTACAATCGCAGGAATGAATATGACACATATGATATGATGGGCATGAATAATGATTTTGCCATTGATATATAAAGTACAAGCTATAGAAGTGTCATTTTTTAAATTATAATCTTTTGGAGATATCCACAATTCAATTAACAGATACACTTTCATTTACAAAATTTTCAATTAAATTTGAACTCACTTATTAAGTAGATAGATGGCTTTAATTAAAAGTTTAGCTTAATTAAAAAATGTATTAATTTACATTTAATATTGATGTATTTTCCTAAAAAAATTCAAATGTATTTCTGAAACATTCACTCATGTCCCATATAATTTTATTAAAGTTATATCTCAATTCAATAATCTTAAAATAGATAAAATGAATTCCACCCTCTTTCTTCAAGACTTTTGTGTCCAGTGTAATGGGATTACTTGTAAAGAGTAAACACAAATATATCTGCAATTCAGAAAGGATACCCTGTAATTTAACATAGCAGAAGAGTTCCAGAATGATGCAATATGTTTTAGTGGTAAAGGATTTTAAACTCTAATTCAGTAAATTTAGTAATTTTCACCATAAGAATAGTTAATGTTAAGACCTTAAAAACTTGAACTTTTGTAATAAATGATTTTGTTTTATTCTTTTTTCAATTCAGCTTTATTTGTCTTTAAAATGAAAGCAATGCTGAGGTTCAGTAAATATATTACAATAAATTTTAGAGGGAAGAAACAGTTCTCCCACCCCTCTCCTCTAAATATGGGCCTGTCTGATAACCTCCAAAATTTCCTCTTTTATGCCTTTTTTTCCACAATGGAGTAACACAACTTACAAAAAGTGCATTAATACATAATATTTTGCACCTTATGTTATATTTTTAAATTTTGAGTTATAACGACACTCCTGAGTCCTTATGAATGATCGGTGTGTTCTTTTCTTATTCTTGAAGTAGATGTGAAATATAAATACACAATCACATTTTAATAGATTCATCACATAAATGATGTGCTAACCTACAAAGTTAGCTTTGCTATTATTAAGTTATTTAGAAACTCATATTAAAAGGTAAAAAAACTTATTTTGACACATTTCATGTTAGAGGTGAACAGTTTAATAATAAGATAACTTAGATATAGGTTGAAGTGGGATAAGTGTAACCAATTTTTGGCACTGTTGGACTTTAAACATTTCCCACACCTTTATTATTAGACAAAGTTTTTTTTTTTTTTTTAATTATTATTTTAATATCCATCTTTAATGACATCTTAGGTACATTATCTCAGATCTGAATTTAAAAAAATGGTTTTTGAGCTATGATTTTTTTTTTCCCAACTGAAATCAGGTGTTACACTTTACCTAACCTATGGGGAAGTTGAATCAAGACCTTTATCTGGTTTTTAAAACACATGGTTTCAATCCTGGGGACAGTGGGGCAAGCCATTACCATAAATGAATGACCGCCTTAAAAGAAATTATATTTTTAAAACTAATACAAATATTATAATAAGTGATATATGAAAATGAAGGAAGACATTCCAAGTATTTTTTGCTATTACTCAATGCTGAGTTGGATGTGCAGGTATAATGATGGTTTACCCTTATTCGCATGACCACTAAAATTCCTGAATCATACACCATCTAATTTCTTTTTGTGCGGTTACATCAAAGACCTTGTTTACAAACTACTATTGCCAAAAGCACTCAAAGAAACTTAAATAACATATCAGTGCTGCATTAAGAACTACTGACAGAGTAAAGCTGCAAAATGCATGGAACAAACTTGATAACAGATTAGACGTTTGTTGTGTTATGAAAGGTTCGCACACCAAACATTTGTAACTGAAAAAGAAAAAAAAACTTTGAATGATTTTCGTTATTTTCATATATCACTTATTATAATATGTGTAATAATTTTGAAAATATACATTTTTAAAATTCGATCATTCATTTATGCTAACCTATTTTACAATTTAACATTAAATGCTGACTATCTTTAAAACTCCAATTAAAACAATTCATTGGAGCTTTATTTGATTAATCTCACTCAAATATTAAAAAAAAAAAAAAAAAGAGCCTGGAGAAACAGTCAGAGGTTACACTAGCATTGTGATTAGACTTACCCATCTTCACCTCATCTATATATATATATATTCTGAAGTTATACTTACATCCATAACCCATGTGAAATTAAAGTTGGGATGCATCCATCCAATAAGCTTTAAAAGCAGATATATAGTATTGATGTCACCATTGAATCTTTGCCTCAAATCAATAAACTGGGCCTAAAAGTATTTAAAATATAATTTAAATATACAATGCAAAGGAAGAAAGTTCAATGTATGTGTGACAATAAAAATACAGTACAGGACTATTTACCTACACAGCTTAATAACACAGCAATTCTAACCCACACTGTGCATTGAAATTGGTTAAAATTATTTCTCACAATTAGACTGTGGCGAACTTGGATAAGTATCTCATTATTCATAAGGTTTTATGCAACCTCTCTGTGAGTAGCAGATTTTGTACTGTTAACAGCAATGTAATTATTCTCATTTATCAATCAAATCTTTTGTGTAACAAAAAGCTTACACAAATTAGATACAGTACAAATGTGCCATTAGAAAGGTTTACACAAATTTCATGTCGTGTTTATATGATTCTTTTTTTTTCCCATTTTTTTTTCTCTAATAAACATTAAAATTATTGTCATAAAAGTGCAACAAACACGAGTTTTAGAAATAAAAAATTAGAGAAAATTCAAACTTTTTTATTATTGAATTTTTTTAATGTCTATTAAGCTTTAATATTTGGATTGTTTCAATTTTATTTCTAAGGGCTGACCGAAACAGATTTTTAAGACCAAAACCGAATTTCGGCAATCTCCCTATTTTTGGCTGAAAATGAAAATTTCCAAAATTTTTTTTAATTAATACATGCATAAATATACATAAATTTTAATTAATTATATGTGTGGTCCAAGTTGGCTCTTCATTTTCATATAAAATAATAAAATATAATATAATTAATTCATCAACGACACAGAATTATTTTCTTTTACGAATTTCATCTAATTAAAAAATGTTTCAGGTATACATATATCGATTCATCTTTTATAATGATTTTTGTAAATGAAGTTCATCTGTTTTACTACCCCTTTTCTTAGAGAACTTTCTAAACACTTCTGTAATTTCAAACTAAACATTTTCTATTACAGTTAAGTCTGCAGGTTTTAATGAGCATGTGAAAAGTGTCTTCAAAGTTTAGTCATGTATGCATTTATTGCTTTATAATTTACACTCACATCTTGAGACAGTCAGGACTGATAATTATAAAAGTTCATAGCAATAAATAAAGAGTGTCTCATTTGAGCTGATAAAGTTCAAATCTATGAGTAATGTTGAAAAATTCTGAAGTAAGAAACGAGAATTTTGGAATGCAGATAGTTTTGGTCCGTACAAACTTTTGGCTGCATTTTTGGTAAAACTCAGATTTTGGGCAGAAAATGAAACCAAATGAAACCACCCCTCTTCTAAAATTATACAGAAAACCAATTCAGATGCAGCCACAGAATTTTTTTCAAGTTTTTTCTCATGCAGAGGTATGCTAGAGAAAGAATGTCTAAAATTCTTTAACAGGAAATTTACTGTAGAATTTAAATCAGCATTTAAATATCAATTTCAAGCATCGTGGCTTTAATGGTAGTCTTACCGTCCCCAAGGTTTATTCCTGCACTTTTCGAGGAAACTTAATTTTTTAAATTTTTTATTTAATCCAATGTAAATATCTGTTCTTAAAAATCAATGAACATTGTGGCTACCACTTAGTCTTAACATGATTTGCCTAAAATAGATGGTAATTTTCCTTACCATCCCTTTTCTTCCCATTTCGTCCCTTTTTTCCTATACCGTCCCCAATTTTTACCTAACCGTCCCTTCTTTAACACCCCTTTAAGAAAATGTTATACCAAAATTTTGTATTAAAAATACTACACTGTTATTATTTCTTATTTGAATGTCCTGTGGGTACTATGAAAATTCATTATAAGTAAAAATTTAGAAGAAAATAAAAAGTTTTAGTGGTAAAATGATAAGGAAAATTAAACTTGCAAGTTTAACATAAACCTCAGTTAAATAAAAAATTTTTTGCTGCTGACCAGTTTTTCTTTATTTTGAATAATTGAGGTATTCGTCTATCAGATTAAAATGTTATTTTAGCAAGTTTAATTTCACCAGATTTTTATTCCCGAAAGTCAAAAGATCGTGAGAATGTCCCATATATGCATAGCCCCATAAAGCATTTTTGAGTAGAAGGTATGATTTTGATAATTCTTTCTCTTCCTTCATTGAAGAGGTTTGTAACTCTGTTAATAGGGTTGCCAAATTTATTTTTCTCATGAAAAAAAAAAGGGGGAGGGGAGGGGAGGGTGTTTTACGGACACTAGTCTGTTCTGGTTTAGCACTACTGCCATTTTTCATATCCGATAACAGTGTTATCTTCTCTGAGGAATATTCTTTAAAACAGTTCATTAATTAATAGTTATAATTGTTACTATCTAATATATTTGTATTGCATTATTCTATCAATATTATTTAAATAATTTTGCAGTTATATTTCTCATTATGAATAAAAAATTAATTGCAGCACCAGAAATAAATCAAAACATACTAAAATTCTATAACTGAATCTTAGTGTCTTACTTGTCATGAAAATTTTAGTAATGGACAACATACAACAGAAAAGTTAGTATTTAGAAACAAAGCATACACTATGGTGAATCTTTAATGTCCAAGGATTTTACGCATGCCTTCTTAATATTTCACAGCTGCCGCAAGATTTTTGTCATTCTGATCAGTGACAAGTTTGATGCACATACGTGTAGCATTTTTGAAGCAAAAAGTGCATCAAAAAAAGAAATTTTTGAAACACATTGAAAATTTTACATTGAGAAAATTTTGAAATTATTAAAAGACAAGTATGCTTAAAAAATAGACAAAATTGCCATATGTTTTAAATGTATAGCATACAATAAGCCTAAAAAGAGCACAACTTAGAGAGAAAATGTATTATCTGGAAATCCTACCTGATAAACTTTTTTTTGCTTCCCAGATGAATGATTTTTTTTTTTAAAGTGCACTTAAATAATTCTTTAGCATTAAAAGGCACTATTTTTTTTTGTTAATTTTTTAATTAGTGCCTTAAGTCCTATAGCACAAATTTTAAGAAATATCACGTAATATTTTAAAATAAAGTTGAAGATTTATGGTACTACAAAAATGTAAAATTACTAAATTATTAAAAACATAATGTTATTTAAACAGATATTCAGAAACATTATTTAAAAATATAAATGATGTCAGATATAAAATTACTGAAATGTTAAAATGATAAATAACAAGTATAAAATATAACATAATTAAAAAATACAAGTACACTAATGTTTACTACACTATAATATTTTAATATTCTAAGGAAAATTAGCTGCATCCTATTATAGCTGGGTTTTCTCACCAATGAAATAAAATAAAGGCTTCAAAAATATGCAAAAAAGTTAAAAATTACAGTGAAAAACAGAGAAAGCTTGTAATTTCCACCATGTTCAGTGGATACATGAGTTTTAAAACTCTGAGGTGAAGATCATCCCAGACAGATGTGCTACTTGCACACACACAAAAAAAGAAAGGCGGATATCTGATACTAGCCTACAGAGGGAAAGTGAAGCAATTTTCTCAAATTCTACATTCAACATAGAAACAGAAAATGAAAAAACAGTCCAGTAACAGAAGGGAGGCCAGGAAGCAGAGGACCCCAATGGGCATACACAAGTCATCATTGAATCAGAAAAAAGTGAATTACATTTTACAGGACGGGAAGAAAACATCATATCAGACTTCATTTTTATAATGGGAAGTAGTTGTTTTTTCTTTACTCAATTTTCTGACTTCCTCAGCATGACGTTAATAATTATTATTTGGGCACAGAGGATCATAAGGTAATTTTCCCAACAACAAATAAGTAGGTGTAAACTGGGTTATAGAATGTGGAGTAGCATTATATTGACTTAAGTCTTTATCTAACAATTTAGTCCATAGTGAAGCCCAGTAGTGTATTGATCAGCATGCCTGTCTACAATGTTACAGGTCCCCAGTTCGATTCCAAGCTGCGAACTGGGCAAGGTTCACTCAACCTTTCATCTCTTCGAGGTCGATAAAATGAGTACCATGCTTGCTTGGGAAGTAAACACTGAGGGTCCTGCATAAAGCTGACCACCAGACCAGGACAAATGCGGCATAGCACATCAGGATCCATGGTCAAGAAAAGAGAACTGGGCACTGCAGGCCAGGATTCTAAATGGATTGTACGCAAGTTTAATTTAATCTACGATTTCACAAATTTATTTGATTACATTTACAGACACAGTATGCAGTAAAGATTATGTTTTGTGATTAACTCTACCATATAAATTCTTCATTGCTTCAAAGAGTGAAGTCTGCATGCATGCTAATTACAAACTTTCGCAGGTACCTGAAGCAACTGCAATATGCTATTTAGTCTCTCTTATTAATTTAAAATAAAGAGAGATTTGTGGTCAACATAAGAGTTCCAGAGTTGTATCTTTTTATCTCAGATTTGGTAATTTTGTATAAGTAAATAAATAAATATTTGCTTTTCTAGGAAAACCTATTTAGGGGAAAAAACATTGAAATGATTACACTATTATTTTTTGCCTTTCTTTATCGCTTTTAAACAACATAAACAAACACTAATATCTTCTTAGCTGGTGTTGATTGTAGTCAAGGCATTGTAAAGGCTGCCAAATCCCATGTAATTTTATTTATTTCCAGTTGCTTTACATTTTAAATAGACTATGTTGAGGCAGAAAATGAAAAAAGTGGACAGAAAGTCTGTATAAAAAAAGAGCTTTACATTGAAAGCATTGTCAAGATACAGGAATTTGTTTTAAAAGCAAAAATAGTTGTTTAAAAAACTGCCAATAACAGGCACTATCATAAATGCATCTTCTGTAAGTATGCAAATGAGGACCAATGTAAAAGAACTGACTACTTGGTGAATCTTTTATTACTGAATCAACAATTTGGTGCATAGAACCAGGGCCCTCGCTAAGGGGGGGGGGGGGGGTTCCCCCTTCCAAACGTTCAAGAATTTCTGCTACACTTGGCAAATTTACAAACTTAGTTGGCAAATTTGTTTCATACTTTAAAAAAAAATTATACTACACTTTCTATTTCTGATAGACTTGGCAAAAGTTACAAATATAATTGGGAATATTATTAAGCTTTTTACAAATAAGATCTATATCACATTTTCTAATTGTGACAACTTGGCAAAATTATAAAACTAGCTGGCAAACGTCGAGAATTATTTATTTTTGCTTCTCAGTGAGTTGGCAAATACTGAAATTTGATTTGGCAATTTAAGGTCATCTCCCCCCCCCCCCCCCCCCCGAATTAAAAGTGTTAGCGATGGCCTTGGATAGAACAAATTACTGTATGACGTTACCTATGTGAGATATAGCTCTGTTAGCTAAGCTGTTTTCATAAATGGGTTGGAGAAGCAGAATAACTTTAAATTCCTTGACAGAGTGCACCAACTCTGTAAATGTTAAAGGACTATTTTAATTTTTTACATTTTTCTTTTATCAGAATTTAAGCAAGGCTACTGCAGCTGAGTTGTAATTACCATTGGTATTTATATTCAAGATAATTTTCTTCTATGACTGTTAATTTTGCAAAGCATTTGTTGCAACTTCTCTGTTTACAAAATTCATAGGGTCAATTAATTGCTCAATAACTTTTCCATGGCTAAGTAGGCAGTTCTTTTATAATTATCCTCGCATATTTTTAGAAGATTCAATTGCTTTAGTGCTTTTTTGATGACTTTTTAAACTAAAACCTTTCTATGTTGTTACAAAAAAAAAACTTTAGGTCTTCAAAATGCTTTTAGTGTAAAACACACTTTATAAGCCAGCACGTCTCTGTCTATCATTTTGCTCAGCCTTGCTTTTTCCAGCATGCTGTTCCTTTTTCCCTATCTTGCACTAAAGAAGAATCTTTGCTATTTTTATGTATTTGGCATTAACGGGCCTTTATTCCTCTGCGATTCCCCCCCCCCCCTCTTCGCATTGTCTCAAATCAATAGGTTTTGTAATTTACAGTTTAAAAAGTACAGGTTTTTGGAATACTTACATTTCCAACTTGATTGTAGGCTTGTAAGAAGGTTATTCCTAAATTCATTTCCATAGGTTGTAATTTATTTTCTTCAAATAGAATTGACAAGGTCTTATTTTGTTCTAAATTAGCTCTTTTAAGAGCTTTAATTCAAGAGACTCGCCACAAAATTGCTCATATAGAGCGCGAGTTACATTCTTTGCATATCAGCTTTGCTAATTCTACACCTGATTTTGAGTCTATCGACAGAAGGTCATGGAGCAGAGTTCTCACTGCTTCTTCTGTTCATTGTTCGGTCTTAAAGAAGAAATTTAATACACTTTGTGAAAGCTCCGTCGCTAATAACTCCAGGAATGTGTCTCTTGTTAACCAAAATGCAGTTGTCAATCTTTCTAGTGTTCCTTTAAATAACAATCAGCTCGATGCTCTCAAATTGAATAACAATTTTTCTGTCTCTGCTATTCCTTCTTTACCTAATCTTATTGCTCCTATTGAAAGAGCCTTTAAGCATAGCGCTCTATCTTCTTCTCAAAAAGAGTTTATTAGGCATCTCATTGCCAATATTGTCGATTTCAATTCTATTGTTTATAAGCCCAATCTTAAACATCCTGTTAAACAATGTCTGAAAAATTTGCGTTCTGATCCAAACTTAATTATTACTAAGGCTGACAAAGGTGGTCAGATTGTTCTTCTCGACAAATCTACGTATTTGGAAAAATCCCAAAATTTAATTAATGATGGTCCATATGTGGATATCCGCAAAGACCCTTCCACTAGTGAAATTAACTCTATTAAGTCTGCCATCAAGTCTTCTTCCATTATTCCTGCTAACTTTAAGAAGTCTCTTATTCCGTCTATTGCGCATTGTGCCAGGTTTTATGCTTTACCTAAGGTCCATAAACCTGACATTCCTTTTAGACCTATTGTCTCTAGTATCGGTACAGCTTCTTATAAGCTTGTCAAATATTTAGTTTGTTTTTTCCCCATTTTTGAGCAGTAACTGTTTCACTGTTAAGAATTTTTTTGATTTTGTTAAAAAACTTCATAATTTTAAGCCGCAGGGCCACATGATGGTTTCTTTTGATGTTAAATCATTATTTACAAACGTTCCGGTTGAGGGGGCTTTAGATTGCCTCAAGGAAAGGCTTTGTGAATTCCATTTCTCTTATTTTGAAATTGAGAAGCTTATCCTTCCCACTCGCGTTTGCTTGTCGCAAAACACTTTTGTTTTCAATGGTAATTTCTTCCATATGATTGACGGTTTGGCTATGGGTAATCCTCTTAGTCCAATTTTATGCGATATTTATATGCACTATTTTGAGCTCAAACTTTTCGAAATTTTAAAATTTCCGTTCTATGTTCGTTATGTTGATGATGTTTATGTCCTGGCTGAAATGAATTTGGATATTAATCATTGTCTCTGTATTATGGATTCCATTGATCCCTGCATTCAATTTGCCTCTGAAATTGAGACCAATAACTCTTTCTTTCCTGGATGTCCTTGTTATTCGTTGTGAAAATGGCTTTCAGACTACCGTCTTTCGTAAACCTTTTGCTGTCAGTCTTCCACCTCACAGATATTCTTCTCATCATCCTAACCAGAAATTCGCTGCTTTTAATACTTTTGTTTTTCAGGCTCCCAATATTTGTTCCACTCCTCAGTTACTTAGTGCCGAACTTAATTACCTCAAAGCTATTGCTGTTGATCGTGGTTATTCCTCTAATATTATTGATTCTATTTACAAAAAATTGACGAAATCCGTCCATTCTGAAAAGCATTCTAATTCCAACTCTAATACTTCAGTTGTGTTACCATTTTTTCGTAAAATCAGTCAGCAAATTGCTAAAATCTTAAGAAGGTTTGATTTTAATGTTATTTTTTCTCCTGTTAATAAAATCGCTTTTTCAAATCTCAAACACCCAGATGATCGCCTAGATAACTGGGGTATTTACCAAATCTGTTGTCAGTGGTGCCTTTCTTATATTGGCAGTTTAGATTTCGTTTAAAAGAGCATGAAGGTTATGTTAAAAATCAGGAGCTCAAACGTTCTTCTATCGCTCAACATTCTTGGTCTTCTCAACATAGGTTCGATTTTTCCTCAGCCATCATTATCCAAAAATGTTCTAACCTTGATCTTGATTTTTGGGAAGCTTACCACATCATTAAAAATTCTCATTCTTTAGTCAATGACTTATCTAGTACTCCTGATTTTCCAAGTATTTGGAATGCATTAATTTAATTTCCTCCTTTTTTGGTTTATTTTTCTCTCCTTCTCCGGTAGATGTTGCTACTTGTCCACCCTGTCGTTTCCACTGTTTCTCTCTCATTGGTTGTTTTTGGCGATAGGGTATATAATGTCTCTGTCTATCATTTTGCTCAGCCTTACTTTTTCTAGCACGCTGTTCCTTTTTCCCTATCTTGCACTGAAGAAAAATCTCGCTAGTAGATTCGAAACAGCTGTTTGCTGCTTTTCATGTATTATTTGTGCATTTTTAAATGTTGTTTTTTCTGCTTTTTAACACTTCTGTATTCTTACTTGATAAAATTGTATAATTTTTTTAATTTATGGGAGCTCTCTGCCCACCCTATACATAATAATTTCACTGTGCACATGTATTTTTCCGGCTGAGAATGGATACTTGACATGTGTGGTGTGTTACATATTTTTGTTGGCTTATGTTATTTTAAATGCATCTCTGAAACATACCAAAACAGCTTTGCAATCAAAAGTTTACCGAATGACATTCTAAAGAATTTATAATAATTTCAGATTAGTAAAATTTTATTGTATCAAATATTTAATTTGATAATAATAGTAAAGTATGGGGTTCACACAGCTCAAAATACACAAATCAAAAACGTGATAAAAGCAATTTTGTTGCTTTTATCGCGTAACAGAAAAAAAAAAAAAAAAAAAAAAAAATAAATAAATAAATAAATAAATAAAACTCCAACTAATATAAAGAGAGAATATAAAAATTTGTATTCTGAAAGTAATAGTTTTAACTAAAGACTTGAAAGCTTCTTTTGTTTAATATTTACTTATTTATGTACAAAAAATGGATAAAGCAAGACAATATTGATGAAACACATGCATACATACATTAAGGGTGTTCTCAAAACGAAAAGGACAACTTTCTGACATAAGTTTTAATTTATTTTTGTTCGAAAATGCATGAAACTAGCTAATGTTGTTGTTCAGAAAATATGTAATTGAGCTGTTTTTTCCATTTTTTTGCAAACGCAAAAGATCTTTCAGAAAATAGTGTCAAAGTAGGCGTTTTGAACCAAATTTCCACACAAAGGGGAAAGAGCACTCAAGAGCGAGCGAAAAACGGGTTTGTCACGTGATCGAATTCTCTTATAACTCAATAGGTAACTGATTGATCAAGAAATGGAAAACACAGTTCCATTCCAAATCGCTTTCATGGCCAGGCTTTCCAATTTTATATCTTTCCGTTAAAAAATGAATTTGTAAATATGTCAAAATGTTTTTTGCTTGTTGAGCAGAGCAATTAAGAACAGCCTTAAGTACACACATGTAAAAATATAATACAAAGGAAATTTTCAAATTATTAAAATAACTGGAAAACTAATAAAATAATATATTATGATAAATAATTCTTACTTTAACAGCTACCTCATTTCCATCTTTAGTTGTAGCTTTATATACCTGAGCCAAACTTGCTGCAGCAATAGGGGTTCTGTCGAATTCTGCGAAAATCTCTTCAGGAAGCTGTCCAAAATCTTCAAGAAAAAGGGTTTCTAACTAAAAAGGAAAAGAACCCCTCATTTTAAATATGTTCATAATATCTTATTTATATTTAACTGTTCTATACAAGAAAATTTCACTAATGTTATTCGTTCAAAGAACAATAAAATAAATTTATGACAGCAAAGGAAAGATTTCTTTAATATTTCACATAAGAAGAGATATGTATCAATATCATCATCCATCCTATTTCACAAAAGAGGAGGGAGGAAATACAAAATAAATTATTTTTTGGTTACACTGCACATTTTGAAAAAAAAAAAATGTAGAAGGAATTTTTAGGATAATTATGTATTTCTTAAATACTTACAATTTTTTTTATTGCTTATTCCACATAAAAAAGAGCATTATTAAAAGATAAAAAAGAGCATAAATGAAAAAAAAAAAATGCATATATAAGCTAGTCGGATGTGGCAATCCCAAAACTTTCTTCTACATGTTGTCTTCTCATACATGTTAACATTTCCTGAAAAATAAAGCATATCAGTACCACCGGTTAGGTGATACCACAATCTAATCAGCAATAATTTATGTCAAGTTGTAGCTGAATCTGAAGTTTGATGAAAATCCATGCATTAGTTTTTCATGTAAAACTATTGCGGAAATCGTAAAAAAGTCTACATAGCAGCGCCACCTGTTGGTCGATTTACTCCAAAAAATAATCAGGACCAATTTCTATCAGGGACTAACTGATTCTGAAGTTTGATGAAAATTCATGCATGTATTTGAGATACAGTTATTGCGAAAATTGTGATAAATGTAGCCTAGCAGCTCCACCTGTAGGGCGATTTACACAAAAAACTAAACAGCACTAATTTATATCAGGGACTAATTGAATCTAAAGTTTTATAAAAATTTGTGCATTATTTTTTGAGATAAAGCTACTGCAATAATAATAAATAATGCCGAATAGCAGCGCCACCTGTTGGATGATTTACCCCAAAAAATAATCAGCACCAGTTTATATCAAGGATGAACTGAATCTAAAGTTTTATTAAATTCTGTTCATTAGTTCTTGAGATAATAGAGCGCACACAAAATTTATGTCACACACAGACAGACATTTTGTAAAAACATGTTTTTCAGGTTTTCTGAACCCTAAAATGTGTAAATCCGTCGAAAACCGAAATTAAAAAATTTTCATGAATCCAATACTTTCTTCTTGTAAAGATAGAAGAAAGTAAAAATAATTTATTCAAAGCATAAAATTTCCTTAAATTAAAGTGATATCATGTGGTCATGTCTAATCATTTCGAAAGCAAAATCATCAAAGACAATATTTTAAATTGTCTTTAGAAGCATATTAACTTCTTTAATTATCAATTTATGATAGTAGATTCAGTTCTAAATGGAAATTACATGGTGGTTACAATCCTTGAAATTCACTGTTAGTGATTTGATTGGATATGAGTTATGAGTATGATTCTCCTTGATGAATAACACACTTGAATAAAATACTTTCTAACTCAAGATAAGTCGCATGAGCATTTTTTACTTTAATACTCCCATTTTGTTCGTGCAAGATTTTTTTTTACAATGATTTGCATCAGAGTTAATAGGAAGTAGGTAATGAGGTGTATTATCTTCCACAGCTGTAAAGGGGTATCTGTGAAATATGTTGAAAGAAAATCTAAATAGCAATTCATTGAGCAAGTTACAGGTGAAGTAGATGACATGTACAAAGTGTAATTTGTCATGAAAAGTGGCCAAAAATATGTATATTTCCATACATTGATAATGTTGATATAATTAAAGTTAATAGCATTGTTAAAATGTTAGAAATTTCGACCTTTATTAATGAAGGGCAGTATTCATTCTTGTAAATAAATTAGATCTTAATTGAAATCTGATTTCATTTATTTTTATCTGCAGTGTAGTATAGGCTATATTCACTTTACCCCCATGGACTAACCCACTTTATCAAACCCCTGGAGTAAGATGAGTAGTCAAAGAAAGTCTAATTAGAAACTAATTACTAATTCTGTAAATATCGAAACCGTATTTTAAGTTCTTTCAGAAGACTCAAATGTAAATTAAATAAGATGTAAATTAAAAATTGCATCATTTTATACCATTTTATTCCCACTGGAAGTCAGCAGAATTTTTTAATTTTTTATTTTAAAAGATGAATTAACTTTAATCAAGTACAAGACAAATACCTCATTAGATGATGCCCATAACCCCAAAACTATGTCTGTGCTTGGATGGTCTACTTGCTCCCATGATACAGAAATAAAGTTTTAAAATCTTAGTTAAATCGGTCATTTTCCCCTATTTTTTTTATGTTTCAATTTTTATTAAAGTTTATGTATGTCATATGACCGAATATTTTTTCTCTCCTTGAAAATGATCATGAAAATTTTTAATTTTTTCTTGTGTTTTATCAAAAATTTGAATGTAACATACAAAATGTATTCTTATTTGTGATGTGATCACCATATAAATGCTCAGATTGTTATTTTCCCCAATATTCCTTTGTTAAAATTTATTACTTTTTGAGAAATTTAAGACAATTTAAAATATTGTCTTCGATGATTTTGCTTTTAAATGATAAGACACCACATGACATCACTTTAAGGAAATCTTATGCTTTGAATGAATTATTTTTTATACGTTTTTTTTTTCATTTATGCCTTTTTTTAAAATCTTTTAATAATGCTCTTTTTTATCCGGAATAAGCTATCTTAACTCTAAAGACATCACTTAAATTAAAATTAGAAAATTGAACAAAAGTTTATTATTTAGCCCTTTTAAATAAAAAAGTGGCCACTAGTTTAAAGAAAGCAACCACTTATAACCATTACTTACTGGCCAATGGCCACTAATGAAATTTCCCTGTTTTGTCCTTTAAGTAATTTGTATATTAAAATAATAAAACTTTGTAAAAAAATCACCATAAAATAAAACAATACACAGGATGCATTTTGAGCTAAAAAACATAACAGCTCGTCATCAGCTACAACAAAGCATCATCATCACATACTACATCAGCTACAACTGTCCGCAAGCGAACAAGGTAAAAAATGAATTGAAGGTAAAGAATGTTGCAAAGAATCTGACAGATGGCGCTAGCTGAAAGAGGCACATGTAGAAGAGAAAGGTGTTGCCAAAAAGATAGAAGAGAAATTGATAGGGAAAAAAATGGAAATAAAAGAATTAAAATAAAATAAAAGAAGTAAATTCAAAAAATATAAATAATAATAATAAATAAATAAATAAAAATAAAATAAAAAAAATAAAAGAATAAAACAAGAAAAAAACAAAAAGATTTTTTATTTAAAAAAAAAAAAAAACTTGTTTTTTTTTTCTTGTTTTATTCTTTTATTTTTTTATTTTATTTTTATTTATTATTATTATTTATATTTTTATTTATTATTATTATTTATATTTTTTGAATTTACTTCTTTTATTTTATTTTAATTCTTTTATTTCCATTTTTTCCCTATCAATTTCTCTTCTATCTTTTTGGCAACATCTTTCTCTTCTACATGTGTCTCTTTCAGCTAGCGCCATCTGCCGGATTCTTTGCAACATTCTTTACCTTCAGTTCATTTTTTACCTTGTTTGCTTGCGGACACGTGTGTTGTAGCTGATGACGAGCTGTTATGTTTTTAGCTCGAAACACGTCCTGTATATTGTTTTATTTTATGGTGATTTTTTTACAAAGTTTTATTATTTTAATTACTTCAAATCGCCAGTTTTCGGTGCTGTTTCGCTATATTTAACAATTTGTATATGTGTATGAAAAAGGTATATCGGTTGCTGTATTCAATGCAGTTTTTGTATAGAGTATGAAAATAAAATATTTGTTCTCATTCAAATTTTTTAAATCTCACTCAAACTTGAACAGAGGGTGAGAATTTCTCAGCCATTTTCTGCCTAATGGAAACACAGGAGGGGTAGATGTTGATGGAGTAAAACTCTGATATAATTGGTGTCACTTCAAGTGTGTTTGCTAAAAAACAAAACCATAATGTCTTTAGCAAAAACTTTCTTTCAAAAATATTTTATCTTATTTTTGAAAGAAAACTTCATGAGTGCTGGAAAAAAATTAAAAAATTACATTTGAAAATATTTGCAAATAGTTAATAGCAAAAATGAAAGTAGTCAAACTCTATTTAAATAAAATATTTAAAAGTTTCTACTAAATTCCATACCTCTTTCTCTCCTCGAGTTAGAGCTTTATCATGGAGAGTTACCAGAGTTTGAACATACTCTTCAGGTAAAATGTGATTCAAAGATACAAGTCCCTGGCCTAATTTAACATATAAACCTCCATTTACTAAACAACCATTTAAAAGCCGTTCAGCAGATTTCTGATGGCATTTATGAATAGCAGACTTATATTCATCACTGTCCTAAAGAAAAAAAATGTAAAGCTTTCATAACTAACTTAGTTGAAAATACAGAATAACAGAGAAAATAAAATGTATGATACTGGAATAATACAGTAAAAAAATAAATAAAAGGGGAAAAAAATCAGTATAGAAACATTTTCCCTCCTCAGAAGCAAGAGTGGTGCTGCTAGAGGGGGAATCTACTATTATGAATCTATATGAATACAGTTCCATTATATAATGTGATTTGCTTGTAAACAATAAAATGCAATCAGCTTCTAAAGAGTAAGTTTTTATCAGGTGTAAAAAGCATTTTTATTTTAAATTAATATTTAATTAAATTATAGGAGGGGGAACCTGCCGAATTCTGGCGAAAGAAAATATTTACAAAGGAATTGTTGCATTAAATTTATAATAAATCTACCAAAATAATAACAATAAAAAATTCATCTTACACTGGTTATTCTAACAATCCAAACACTTACTTTAACCTAATTTTAACAAAGTACTATTTTCATAAACAACAACTATTAAAATTATTGATAAATTAAACTTTATTCATATAAGTAATCTATAACATATAATCAAAATAAGTAATTATAAAATTATTGAAAAATTAAACTTTATTCATATGTATATAATCAGTAACATACAATCAAAATAAGTAATTATGATGAAGTTATCAATTGAGGCTCTTGTGCTTGGTATTTCAGAATGAAAAACAGCAAAAATGATTTCACTTTGACATATTTTTTTTCATTTGAAATCTAAATGTAACATCATTTTCACTGTCTCACATCCATGTTAATTATTTAAGAATATTTTATCATGCAATAGGTTATTAATAAATATATTTCCAGGCTTGAAGTCTCGTTTCTCAGCTATTACAACTCTCCACGTGAAAATTCCCACTAGTGATTTGATCTTTTAATCTCAGTACCAGTGCACAAAGATTGCAAAAATTTATCACTTTTAGACATATTCAAAATGGAATGTTTTATTTTATCAAATAAAATAATAGTTTTCTTCTAAATATAACGTCATTTTCGCATGCTGAAATATTTCGTCTAGCGTCTCAAACTCAATATCAGCGAGATGAAATGATAGTGAAATGTAACAGCTTTATGAGGGAAATTCTGTGTTTTTTAAAGCGTGATGCAATTTTCTGTTTAAATTTTTTTAAAGTTATTTTTAATTGTATTGAGAAAATGGCATCAGTAAGAATCAATAAAGATAAATAAGCTCCATTATTAATCTTTTCTCTCCAACAATGGAAGTAATTGGATTGCCACCATTTTGAAGAAATTTAATAGAAAACTGTTTAAAATTAAAATATAAAAATAGGAACTTTTTTTAAATAGCTGGTGCGGGCACATCTACAAATGGACAGCTTTCATTTAGAACAATAATTAGTAAAATTGATTCATTAGAAAGCTCAGGGCATATGAGTAACAAAACAAGCTTGTCTTTTAATTATATAGATTATTTCATATTGCACTTTATTATTTAACTAGCAGGGATGACCGAGCTTACCTCGGTCAAAATTAGCCTTGAGTTCAGTTCGATATGTTATTCTCACTGTATCATTCTTGCTGTTTAGATACAATTGGCATGATCCTGAGACACAGTGACCCAAAATGACCCATTAACCGAATTTTTTCAAACATGCGACTTAACCAATACTCTTCTCGAACCCGACAACGATAGAATACAAAATTTAGTCAAAATCGTTAAACTCGTTTTATAAATAGAATTACAGTAGAACTTTGATTATCCGAAGTAATTGGGACCGATCCTCTTTGGGAAAATCGAAATTTTCGGATAATCGAGAATGCTTCAATTTTAAGATTAAGGAGAAATGTATGCACTTCTTATTATTGCAACAAGTGCTTAATTAAAATAAAGCAATAGCAAAATAGAAACAAGAATAAATTATTTGAATTTTAATTTTGAAATTAAGTACCTTTTACATATTTCACAAGGGTTTGAAATAATGTTTTGTTTGTCGCAGTTTCGATTGCCTTTGCTTTGAAGCTCTATCACAAAGTTTTTTAATATTATCAGTTTACCTGTATCACAGTCTTTCTGCTGCTTCAGCTATGCCAGACCTTTTGCAAAACATTCAAAAGCTTCAGAAATGCTAATTTGTTCGTTCCACTCCGCAGAACGGGAATGAACACGATAACTGAAGTTAAATTTCATTCTAATCAAGTTACTGGAACTCAAGTTAAATTCAAAAGAATTCTAAGAAAGGGGATCAAAAATATTTATATGCACTCGTGGTTCAGAAAGGACCGCTTGCACACAAGGAATATGATAGTTAAAAAAAAAAAGGCTTTCAAAACGGATTTTGCACACAAGAAATGTGATTGTTAAAAAAAAGAGCTTTAAAATTGGATTTCGGTTAATTGAGAGTTTTGGTTAAAAGAGTTTCGGATAAAAGAGGTTCTACTGTAACTTGACCCACGGTAACCCAAAAGTGGCCCACTAATCTAAATTTATCGAACATGTGACCTATCCCAATGGTCTTCTTGTGCTGGGGAAATGATGTAATAAAAAGTTTTGTCAAAAATGTTTGAGCCGTTTTTTAGATACAATTAACTTGACCCACAGTGACTCAAAAATGGCCCACTAATTGAATTTTCTCGAACATGTGACTTAACCTAATAGTCTTCTCATGCTCAAAAACTGTATAATACAAAATTTTGTCAAAATGTTTTGAGCCATTTTATAGATACAATTAGCTTGACTCATAGTGACCCAGAAATGACCCACTAATCGAATTTTCTCAAACATGCGACTTAACCCAATGGTCTTCTCATGTCCAGAAACGGTATAATACAAAATTTTGTCAAAAGCATTTGAGTCGTTTTTAGATACAATTATCTCACCCACAGTGACCAGAAATCCACCAATCAAATTTTCTCGAACATGTGACTTTGCCCAATGGTCTTCTCATGCTCAGAAACGATATAATACAAAATTTTGTCAAAATGTTTTGAGCCGTTTTTTAGATACAATTAGCTTGACCCACAGTGACCCAAAAATGACACACAAATCAAATTTTCTTGAACATGTGACTTAACCCAATAGTCTTCTCATGCCCAGAAACAGTATAATACAAAATTTTGTCAAAATTGTTTGATTTGTTTTTTAAATGCAATTAGCTTGACCCACAGTGACCCACTAATCGATTTTTCTCGAACATGTGACTTAATCCAATGGTCATCTCATGCCCAGAAGCGGTACATTACAAAATTTTGTCAAAATGTTTTGAGCCTTTTTTAGATTCAGTTAGCTTGACACTTGACCCACAAATTGAATTTTCTTGAACATGGGGCCTAGCCCAATGGTATTCACGTGCCCGAAAAGGATCGAAAGCAAAATTTCATCAAAACTGTTCGAGTTGTTTTCTAGATAAACTTAGCTTGACCTGCAGTGACCCACTAATCGAATTTTCTCTGATATATGACTTAGCCATTGGTCTTCTCGTAATCCAAATCAGTAGATTACAAAATTTAGTAAAAATCGTTAGAGCCGTTTTTTAGATAGAATTAGCTTGACCCGTAGTGACCCAAAAATAACCCACTAATCGAAATTTCTCGAGCGTGTGACCTAGCCCAATCGTTTTCTCATGCCCAAAAACGGTTGGATATAAAATTTGGTAAAATCGATTGAGCCGTTTCTTAGATATAATTAGCTTGACCCTGACCTATTATGACCCACTAATCAAATTTTCTTGAACATGTGACCTAGCCCAATGGTCTTCTCGGACCCGAAAATGGTAAAATACAAAATTTAGTCAAAATTGTTAGAGCCGTTTTTAAGATAAAATTTACACACACAATTTTTGCTTGTATTATAGTATAAGATAATGGCTTTGTTCAGATAAGCCATTCCCACCATGAGATGTCCACATTTTGATAATAGAAATGATAATAAAAGAAAGACAAGGAGGCAAATCTTCACTTTACAGAAGGAGGTAGGGATTGGATAGAAAGCAGTGGGCGATTGACAAAAAGAAAGGCCTGGTGATTTTTCTTTCACAAGAGTTCATAGAACATTTTTTTTTTTTTTTAATCCTTCAGAGAAGCATTTTAAATGCTTTTGAAGGATTTTTTTCTGTGGTAGTATAATTTCTTTGGCTAAGATTCATATGTTAGAAAACAATTTTTGATAATTTTATTTCCATTACTATGTGAATTATGAATTCCTAAAATAGTTTTCAGCTTTGTTTTTTTAATGCATATGAGGCATACCAAAATTAACAAAGGCTTTTTGTTAATTTATTATTGAATAATAAGACATGTCACAACTCATTTTTATTCTGTTATGTTAAATGACACCTATTTCTACTAATTAGTTTTTTTTTCTTCTATACATTCTTTTACAATAGTTGCTTACCAGATCATCCTTTCTCCATTCTCCTTTAGCTCAAATTTATTGTTAGAGTGTAAAAAAAATAAATAAATTATGATTTTTTTCCCTGCATTAAAATACAGAATAGCTGCCAAGAATTTTAGATTTCCAAAACAATTAAACCTCTAATTGCTAACATAATCTATGTTTTAATTAATAAAATTATAATTATTAATTAGTTATTACAGAAACCATAAAAACTGCATATTAGTAATTTCATTAGTTAGTAGCCTACAATAATAATTAATATTTTGTAATAATTATATAAAACTATTAAATACTATTGATATTTACATTTATTAAAATTATTAATAACTGCATATAATATTATATTGTTAACACTGCTTAAAATTAATAATTATTGAACAATTAACTTTCTAATTAGTCAAATAACACACATTTTTAGCTTTAATTACTAAAATGATAATTAATAATTTAGTATTCATTCTAGAAGGAAAAAAGAGAAGAGTGCTACTTTCCAAAAAGGACACTAGTTCAGTAGAAAAGGGCATGACAATTTTTAATAATTTTATAAATTACCTAAAAATTGAAAAATAAATTACAACATGATTTAATAATATTCTATTTTTTCTAAAGAAATAAAGTTCTATATTTTTTGCAAGGTCTGATTTGCACACTGATTTAGAAATACTGAGATTTTTCAGGAAAAAATTCTGCATACAACTAAAGGTGAATGCAGGATTGCTACTCATACAGGAGAATGAAATTCCCTGACTTTTCCAGGTGTATTTCAAGAAAATTCTAGTCTAGCAGTGTAATGTGTAGTGGACATGCTGAGGTAAAGCAAATATAACAAAAACATAGCTGTGAAATAGGGGAGCCAAGTTCTGTAAAGACAATGGCAAGAAAAGAAGTGATATCTAAGTGGGTGCCAAGTTCAAATAAAATTCACTCAAACTTACCTACAGAAGTATTATAGCATTTTTTAAATAGTTTAGAAATAAAAATTATTGATAGCATATTAATAGTAAATCTAGAACTTGGCAAGTTTTTACCTACGAGTCATTTATTTTTAATAATGACATTATTATATCAAATCTTGTTATTTCAGGATTGGAAGCCTTAATTTGAGTGAGCTCCTTCCCCTTGAAGGGCAGTGGGATAAAATATATCCCACCTAATTTAACTGCAAAATGCCACATTGACACCAGAATTCAGGACTAAAAAGTTTAATTTTATTAAATACGTGAAAAGAAGCTTTTACCCATTTTGAAATAAATTTGTTTTTAAATTCTGGTGTGATTCAATCCTTTCAGCATTTCACGAATAAAAGTTATTTGCCCCTGAAAGGGTTAAAGGGGTGCAGTCTCTAGAGCATACCTGCCAACCTTTGAAAATGAGAAATCGTAGCACACAAAATTTAAATTAATCTGGAGGTTGGTTGGTTGGTTTTTCGTGTTTCACAGCCATATTTTGAAATTCGTAAAAGGAAAATAAGGTTTCCGTCTTTCAACTCAATATAGTAAATTTTTTCTTCTGAAAACTTTTATACGATTTTCAGAGTTTATTTTCGTTTCGCAGCGGTTTTTTTTTTGTTTTTTTTAAACATTTGTAAAAGGAGCCTGGTTTCAAATTTTTAGCCCAATTCAGTAAATTTTGACGGAATTCGCGATTTTTTTCCCGCATCATTTCAGGATATTGACAATTTTTTCCCCACAATCGTAATTCACATTTTCCTATCACGATTCTTTGTTGAAATCCGCACTTTTTACCATGAATTTTTGACGAAATTCGCATTTTTTATGCGATCCGTTGACGAATTTTGCGTTTTTTTACCACGATCCTTTGACTAAATTAGTATTTTCTTTCTACGATCTTTCGGTGAAATTTGCGTTTTCTTACTAATCTTTCGATGAAATTTGCATTATCTTACTGATCTTTTGATGAAATTCGCGTTTTTTTTCTGCGATATTTTGACAAAATTCACGTTTTTACCACGATCCTTTAACGAAATTTATTTTCTTCTGCGACCAATTGACGAAATTGATTTTTTTTACACGGTCATTTGTCGTAATTCGCGATAATTTATCGCAAATCGTGCGATTTTGCACACTATTTCAAACCTTGCCCCTCAAGGAACCCCCTCCAGAATTCTTAAAATGGTACCCTTGTTTCTAAGGAACGGAATTCCTGTATAAATATTTACAAAAACACGATTAGAGTGTTTTAAGTTAAGAAGTTTTTTTGCAGCCCAGGATTTTTTTTTCTCATGAGCATTTTTTAATGTCCGAATTTTCGGATTCTAATGGCCAATTTTTAAAACTTTCGGAAATGAATACTTGGAAATTTCGGAACAGAATCAATCACTCCTGAAAAATATGCTGCGCTGGATAAAAATCGCAACTAGAAACAAAAAATGCTTTTGTGTTTTTTGTAAAAAAATCGTAGTTTAAGACCAATTTTCGTAGCATCGTAGTTCACATGTCCAAATCGTAGCAACTACGATTTTTTCGTAGCAGTTGGCAGGTCTGCTAGAGTGATGACCAAGAACAAGAGTAAGTATATCTGTCTCTTTGTCAGGCATCTTAGTCTGTTTGCATTGAGGTTTCTGGAGGTTGGGTGCTAGAGTGATAACCAAAGACGAGCGGGAGTGTATCTGTGTATGTATTGGTTTATCAAATCTTTAACATGAGTCATTTGTTTATAATAATAATTATATTAATTTTTTTTGTAATGTCATTGAAATTAATATTAACATCACCATTTTATTAAGACATGAAATTGATAGGCATAACATTTATCAAAAACTTGCCAAGTTCTAGATTTATTATTAACATGCTATCAATAATTTTTATTTCTAAACAATTTAAAAAATGCTATAATAAGGCAAGTTTGAGTGAATTTTATTTGAATGTGGCACCCACTTAGATATCACTTCTTTTCTTGCCATTGTCTTTACAGAACTTGGCTCCCCTATTTCACAGCTATGTTTTTGTTAGATATCATTACTTTTTGTAAAGCTACAATATATTTAGACACTTTACTTAATGCTTTTTAATGTGTTTACATGTGACTATTTTATTCACCAAGCAACATTTAATTTTAATTTTAATTTCCTACAACAAACTATTTGGCTGTCAATTTGTGGCAGAAATCTATATTTTAATACTGCTACATTGAATGCATATTTTGAAACGAAATGTATTGATTCGAAATTTTTATTGTTTCTGAAACAACAATTCCTATTAAATTCCTATATTAAATTTTCCAATTAAATATCCTATAGCTGGGCCTGTGTTTTGTACTAAAAGTGAAAAATAAAGTTATGTGCTTATGCCACACTATGTATCATTCATCCATGGGTGCCGGCAAAGAGGCAGTGCAGAGGACGGATATTGCCCCTCCCTGGATTTTCAAATTTAATTAACTAAATATCCTTTTCTCTTATGATTTTGAAAATAACCAGTGGGTAAGTGTGATCACAGATCGCACAGAGGGTTTCGTTTAGAATTCCTTTCAAAACACTTTATCCTTTTGAAAAATCTGTTACTCTATTCTAAGCACTCTATTCTGGCCGCACTCTATTCTAAACAAACCTCTAACCGAACGAAACTCCGTTTTACATACTATCCGTAGATATATTAGTCGAGGAGATTGAGCCCATAGCACCCGAGATAAGTAGGCGCCCCTGGCAGTAAAAAGTGGAACTAAAATATGTAAGGCTATGGTGCATAATATGAAAGAATGATCAAAGGGGTGTCGGCAAATGTTGGAAAAGTGCTCCCCGGGTGAAAAAGGCGGAGGTAAGAAAAACTGCTTAAAATACACAAGTTAGAGCCCGGAGGAGTAAATAATATGACTTTTTGAATTTTTTATGATTTGTCGTGCGGTCTGAGGTATTCAGCTATATGTATGAAAAAGTCATGTCTCCAACTTAATTAGGGGCTCTCTTAGAAAGAATTGCTTAAAATACATATGTGGTAGCTCAAAGAGTTAAGCATAAGACTTTTTCAAGATTTTATGATTTGTCGCCTGGCCTCAGGTGTTCTGCTATAAGTATGCAAAATTTCAAATCTGCAATTTAATAAGGGGCTCAGTCAGGATTGCAAAAAAGCCGGCAAAAATTAAAAAAAGCCAGGCCGGTGGCTTTTATTGGTTTTAACCGGCTTTTTTTGGCCATAATTGGCCTTTATACAATAAAGCATTGTAATTATAAACTACACATTTTAAAGTGTTTTTAATTAGTTTTAATGACATTTAATTGATTTACAGTTTAATAAGTAACCCAATTTCTCAATAATGAGGACATTAATACTGGAATAAAACTTAGATGATTTTGCCAGTGATTTGTATTCAGAATTGCAAATATGTCAGCTAAATTTTAAAAGGGCATACCAACTGCCAATTTTTTCATTTTTACTGCTTTATAAAATTAAAGAGGACAATGGTTACTTAGTTATATGTTTTATTACTTAATTTTAAGAGCTATTAATATACAAGTCTTATTTTATTTCTAGCAAACATTTAAAATTATACATAGTCATATTAATAAAAACACCACCATTTCTCACTATTAAAAACGTTATGAATAGCATATGCATGAATATGCATAGCAACAAGCTTTTCAAAAAAAATTTTTGAGAATTTTTTTTTTTTCTTGTTTAAATGCTCTATTTTTTATACACTTATGTACCACTCTTCTCAAATAAAACATCTTTTCTAATTCATCGTTTCCATTTTGATGTGTTACATTTTGTCATTAAGGCTGTTGAATCCAAAAGGGCAACTTTCTGATTCTGACATAAGTTTTAATTTATTTTTGTCCAGAAATGCATGAAACTAGCAGATGTTGTTGTTCAGAAACTATGTAATTGCACTGTTTTTTTCTGGGTTTTTTTGCAAACGCTATAGATTTTTCAGAAAATAGTGTCAAAGTGAGCGTTTTGAACCAAATTTCCACACAAAAGAAGAAACCACTCAGAAAAGGGTGAAAAAACATGCTTGTCACGTGATCAAAATCTCTTTATAACTCAATAGGTAATTGATGGATCAAAAAATGGAAAACACAGTTCGATTCCAAATCGCTTCCATGGTCAGGCTTTCGAATTTTACATCTTTCCGTTAAAAAATGAATTTGTAAATGTGTCAAAACATTTTGCGCTTGTTGAGCAGAGCAGTTAAGAACAGTTTTAATTAAATATAATCTTTAAAATGTGTAGTATATGTGGAGCTATATAATATAGAATTTCAAAACACCAGTTCGGAGCCTAACTTATATCCTTTTCAACGTTTATATATATATTTTTTTCAGACATAATGCGTTCACAGTTGTCTTCTAGAAGTTATAAAGAAAATATTATTTGATAAAATTTAATATAAATCTATTATTTTTTTTAGTAGAAAATATTTATAAGTGTATTAAAAATTAATTGATCCAAATTTAAAACAAATTTACTGTAAACCAACTTTAAAAAATAAAAACTGGCTTTTTTTAAGTGGTTAAAACCAAAAAAAGACGGCTCACTCAGAAAGAATTGTTTAAAATACACATGGGGGAGCCCAAAGGGTTAAATGTACGAGTTTTTCAAAATTTTATGGTTTGTCATTTGATGTGAGGTGTTCAGCTATAGGTATGCAAAATTTCACGCCTCCAACCTAATTAGGGGCTCACTTAGAAAGAATTGTTTAAAATACACATGGAGGAGCCCAAAGGGTTAAATGTACGACTTTTTCAAAATTTTATGATTTCTCGTTTGATGTGAGGTGTTCAGCTATAGGTATGCAAAATTTCACGCCTCCAACCTAATTAGGGGCTCACTTAGAAAGAATTGTTTAAAATACACATGTGGGAGCCCAAAGGGTTAAATGTACGACTTTTTCAAAATTTTATAGGTTGTCGTTTGATGTGAGGTGTTCAGCTACAAGTATGTACAATTTCACGCCTCCAACCTAATTAAGAGAAAGGATTGTTTAAAATACACATGTGAGACTACAAAGGGTTAAATTTACAACTTTTTCAAAATCTTATTATTTGCCATTTGATGTGAGGTGTTCAGCTATAAGTATGCAAAATTTCACGCCTCCAACCTAGTTAGAGGCTCACATAGAAAGAATTGTTTAAAATACACATGTGAGAGCCCAAAGGGTTAAATGTACGACTTTTTCAAAATTTTACGATTTGTCGTATGATGTGTGGTGTTCAGCTATAAGTATGCAAAATTTCAAGTCTCCAACCGTTTCTGAGAACGGGCTCTGTGACGGACAGAATATCTCAATTTGTTGATTTTCTGTAAGCAAGTAAACCCAGGTAACCCCCCAGTAAGTAGATAGGTTTACAATGGAAGTCTATGGGCATTTGGCGAAATATTAGAGATATCGCCAATGTGCGTCACTTTTGGCGACTAATTTTGATCGCCAAATTTGGTGATATATCGCAATGTTGGCGAGAAACTTGGTGGTATTTGGCGACAGAACAGCGTCCCTGCCTACGGCAAATTAAAATTTCACCTAATAGACGTAATGTTAAAGTAAAAATGGACACTACCATGTGGGTAATTCATAGATTTTCACAATTTTTTTATTTTATTCCTTAGTTTTATAGTGTAAACGAACTTCGCACCGAATTTGAAGTCTGTAGTTGCAGTAGATATGAGATCTTTGTGATGAGTCAGTCAGTCAGTCAGTCAGTCAGTGATAAAATTATCGATTATCAGACATTTTCAAATGCCATTATCTCGGAAACTAATTATGCATTATTTATAAAATTTTGAATTCTAGGTAATTAGGGTGGCCTTACTACACGTTTCGTATAACAAGTACGTAGGTCTCATAGATTTTCAGTAGTAGAGCATCGAAATTTGACGAAAACAGCTCAAAATGGTTCGTGTAAATAACACACGGCTATGTCAGGCGAACTTGGCTGACACACTGCCGTGTGTCTAGATGATATATCACTCCAAAAGGCTAAAATTTCCTGAATAGAGTTGCTAGTAATCAAAAGCTCCTTATCCCAATTCCACTCATGCCCCTTCCAAAAAATAACCTTGCTTTGAGGTTAATAATTAGAATTGCTCTTTTTAATAATTAGAGATCATTATAAAGCTTTCATATAAAGTTTTCTACAAACTGCACAAGCTTGCTACACAGTATTTGTGCACAGAGTCATCATTCATTTCGTCAACTGTATTGCAAAATCCCTAATGTTCAGATAAACTTCATTTTCAACAGGAGGCAAAAAAGCAAGAGGAAGCAGACATTTCAGTGGGGAGATGGAGGCTCGTGATAATTATTTATTGTTACTTGAAAATGACTGCTGGAAAAAATTTTAAAATCTGTAATAATTATTAAAAATGTAAACATTTGCTATGGTGGATAGGAAAGGGGTGGAGGATGGAAGTGGAAATTTTTGAAAAAAAGGTAATTTAGATGATTTTTTTCTTTTTTTAATTGTGGAATTTGCCAAACATAGAAGATTCTGGCAGCGCAACGATCAAACTTTCTTGGAGATCACAATGAAAGTTTATCAAATTCCCTGACTTTTCCAGATTTTGGAAAAAATATTGAAATTCTCTGACTTTTTCCTGACTTATTTGGCCAATTTCAAAATTCCTTGACTTTTCCAGGTTCACCAGGTGGTGTAGCAACCCTGTGAATGTTACGATCTTTTAAAAAGCAAAGTGCATTTTGCCAATAAGGACAGGATGGCACCCTTAAAAAATGGTTTGGATCAGTGGTTCCCAACGTGGGGCATACGTTGGGAACCACTCCGTCCCACTGAATAGAGTTGAATACTATATTAGTATTCAACTACTAATATAGTATTAGAAGTAATATTATATTATAATATAGTATTATATAATATTATATTATAATATAGTATTAGACTAATATAGTATAGTGGTGGCGTACGCCCCACTGGGGGGCAATTTCAAATTTGTCAATCACCCGTTCGCTGTCCGGTTGTTTTGGAAAAGTTTTGTTGTAGACTAAAAATAAAACAATTACATACAAATTTAAAAAATAAAATAAGAAATATAATTTTCCTTTTAAATTTATAAAAGTTTCAAAATGGAACAAAACCAGACTAATTTTATGCAAAACCATTAATGAAATTTTAAGAACTGCCTCCCTTCCCACCTTTTTTTTTCATTATTAAAAATTTCTATAGTTTTTCTGGTTATTAAGGTTGTTTTAATTTTATGCAACACTTTTAATTATTTATTAAATTAGTCTTATTTTTGTTCGCGAAGTTATACGTCACTAAAGGAACTTTTACAAAACTAGTTGAGTAACTAGTATCTAAAACTAAATCTAATCTGACTGCTTTGAAAATATTTAACCTAAAAAAATATTTGAACTATCTAAACCAGGTACTGTAAAATTTATAGATTTTAGCATTAGAAAAGCAAATAGATAAATAGCAAATATATATGGCTCTAGTGTAGGCTTCTTACATAATAAATAAATATGCATCACCACATATACACTTTAAATTTTAAAATCATTAAATTTCCTTTTTAGTTAATAAATATTACAGAGTGCGAAAGAGAGAGGGGGGGGGGGGGGGCATCGTGATTTTACAGATTGCTTCGGTGGTGTGTGGCCAATAAAAGGTTGGGAAACACTGGTCTAGATGGAACAGTAAGTAATTACCGAATTAATGAAAACTGCAAATAGGTATAATTTTATTAGTAGGATGAAAAACAAAAAGTTATATAACTTGCAGCTCGTTTTGCATTTGTACTTAGAAAAAAATACTGTTAATTGCCTAAATCTAATCTTACACAGTATGTATGTATATGCTAAACCAAAAAATTATGAAAATGAATTACACACATACAGAGTAAATATAAGAATAGACAGTTATATCTGAAAGCCTCAAAATATTAAATAACAGCATTGTTACTACTCAGTGGGGATTAGTGGCATTTAGTGTTTCAAATTTAAAAAAAAGAAAAAATCCTTTTGCTGCCTTTTCAATCCTTAGCTAATTTCTTTATTTGGCGTAATGAATTCAAAAGTAAATAAACGGTCAAGAGCGAGCATTACTCGCGCTCAGAGGGTTCTGTACAATAAATATATGAATTATTACCTGTATTAGAAAAAACATCATTGCTAAAAAAATAATAAACTTGGTAAAAAACTATACAATGTAGGGTTAGGTATAGCTGTATAGGGTAGGCTGTGGAGGGTTGACCATAGGGAAGGCTTGACCCATCCTTCAATTTTCATATTTAAAAGTATTTCACAGTTTTGCGAATAGGTAGTTCACCAGGTGGTGTAGCAACCCTGTGAATGTTACGATCTTTTTAAAAAGCAAAGTGCATTTTGCCAATAAGGACAGGATGGCGCCCTTAAAAAATGGTTTGGGTCAGTGGTTCCCAACGTGGGGCGTACGCCCCACTGGGGGGCAATTTCAAATTTGTCAATCACCCGTTCGCTGTCCGGTTGTTTTGGAAAAGTTTTGTTGAAAGCCAAAGCTACTGAAATGCTCAAACAACAGTCTTTGTTTCTTGCAGATAATTGAAACAGGTGTTGAAAAATCAATTGTGAAGTGTTTTCAGCTTAAAAAGTGTATTTTTTAGAAAATTTCTCAGATAAAATATATCAAAGAATTTTAAGTAGATTTTAAGTAACTCAGAAATATTCAGCTTTCATTCCAGGTATAAAGGTACAGTAAATTAGGCTAAACATAACCATGTGCTATACTTTAAAAAGTGTGGGCTACGTGTGAAGGCTTGACCCAATCAATGTGAGGGAGGTTTGACCAGTTGGTCAAAGTTCTTTTAATTAAGTGTTTTTGGAAATAATTTTATTACAGTCGGAGACCTTTATAACGCAAACCTAAAAACGCAAAGTTGTGCATTATATAAAATTTTGCGTTATATGGATCGCATCATTAAATTCACCTCGTAAATATGGCCAAATACGTCTGAAACATATCAAAATACATTAGAATATCTTTATACTGCATTCCTTGTTACCAAGAGTTATCCAAATTATAAACTTTTGCACAATATAGGTCAGACATTGTTAAATTTACTTTATAAACATGATCCAAATATAACTGACACAACTATCTCTTATATTAGACATTTTCAAAAATGTTTATTGTAATAGCATTTTTTTTCAGTAAAAAGGTCTTAAATTAGAAGATAAAGTTGAACTAATGTATCAAATTTAGTCATCTAGAGAGTAGCAATATTTTACAATGTGAAAATGCAGGTGTTTTTTAACTGCAAAAATCATTGTTTACATCTGAGAACTTGTGCGTTATATGGAGAATTGTGTTATAAAGATCTTATACTGTATATTCTGTACATATCAAAGGGTTATGGTTACATTTCTAATGTAATGTAAATTTATTCTGTAAAGCTACAGTAAAATAGAGTGATAGAATGGAAAATGTTTAAAATTGATTAAAGGAAGAAGTGAAAAATTGCTATAGAAGCAAGAAGAAAATTAATGAAATATAAATTGAAAAGTAAATAGGAAGTTTTATTTAATTTAAATAGTAACCATGCTATGTAAATAGAAAGAATGGAAAAGACTAGAAAGGATTAAAGCAGCAGCCTTAAGAAATGTTTATTGTTTATTCCTCTGCAAAAAAACATAGTGTTGATCAAAGCCCTTTAGAAAGGTATCTAGTCAAATTTCACCAAGATGAAGCTAAATTATGTGGCAACTAAGTGTTGGCAGGTAGAGTTAAACAAAAAATGGGTGTTTAAAACTGAATTTTTCTCCTGTGTCTTGAATGTCGTCTAAGCAGGTTTGTTTGCACATATTTTCCAAAATAATTTGTAATAATGATTAATACATGTAGCATAAAGTTATTCTGCCTTATTTTAAACTGATTTTATTTCCCTTAACAAATATTTCAATATATAAAATAAAGTGGGTCAAGCCTCCCATATGTGGGGAGCCTTGACCCATTATTTTCTCATGATTAAAATCAATCATTTTTAAAGTCTCTTTTATATTACACATATATCGCAATTTTATTTTGATAATTGATTGTATTACGAATAAAATGATATATGAAACTTTATTCTAGGTTAAATATTTAAAAAATAAAAAATCATTGTGTAAAAAGTGGGTCAACCCACCCCAGTCTCCCTATACTAGAAAATATCTCTTTTACCAAACAAATGAATACATAAAAAGCAATGAAATGAGCAACCAAAGTTCATACTCACTTCATTCAAGCCAAATAGCCTGATCCAATAATCTAACGATATCTGCATACCAATTATCAAAGATCTAGAAAGAAAAATTGCTTTAAAGTTATTATACATATGTAGTACATACTACACAAAAACAATATACCGTATATACTCGCATATAAGTCGACCCATTTACCATTATTTTGAAAGAGAAAATAGTGGTAAAATTTTTGACCTGCGTATAATTCCAATATGTTTTCAGGCAAAAATCCCATTTTTAATGAAATAAATTCTAAACAAACAAGAATAATTAAATAAAAAACAAGTGGGTAAGTGTGATCACAGATTGCACAGAGGGTTTCATTTAATATTCCTTTCAAAACACTTTAATCTTTAAAGATATATTTAGATATTGTATTAGATATAATTTATAATCAATTAAAAAAACCCTTAACAGGTTAAAAGTTTGTGACGCAGCACTTTATCTTATTGCTATCAGAATTTTAAATATGGAACTTAAAAATAATGATATCAAATTTTAAGTGACGCTATATTTATTTTATCATTTTATTTTTGTTTTATTTATAATCGCATGCGTAAGAATTATGTTAAATTTAAAAGGATGTATAAAAATTTATTCATTGATGCGTTATCATTCACATTTTTCATAAATTCAAACTATGAGTTTTAAAAGATATGATATCAAAATTTAAGTGACGCCTTGATGTAGCCTTAAACAATTTGTTTTAAAATTCAATTTTAATTATTTTTGATTTGGCTAAATATATTTACACATCTAACCAAAACTTTTAATTTTCCAATACACTGTTAAAAATACCACTTTCACTGAACCTGTACAATGCACTGTAATGTATTTATATGAATAAATTGATTTATCTTTTGTACCACGCTATCCAAAATCAAAAGTAAAATTTATGTAAGTGATTTCTTTACGTCATAATATCCATTTGCATATATTTCGCTTAGTTTGTATACAATGACGCAAAGAAATAACTTACATAAATTTTACTTTTGATTTTGGATAGCGTGGTACAAAAGATAAATCAATTTATTCATATAAATACATTGCAGTGCATTGTACAGGTTCAGTAAAAGTGGTATTTTTAACAGTGTATTGGAAAATTAAAAGTTTTGGTTAGATGTGTAAATATATTTAGCCAAATCAAAAATAATTAAAATTGAATTTTAAAACAAATTGTTTAAGGCTACATCAAGGCGTCACTTAAATTTTGATATCATATCTTTTAAAACTCATAGTTTGAATTTATGAAAAATGTGAATGATAACGCATCAATGAATAAATTTTTATACATCCTTTTTAAATTTAACATAATTCTTACGCATGCGATTATAAATAAAACAAAAATAAAATGATAAAATAAATATAGCGTCACTTAAAATTTGATATCATTATTTTTAAGTTCCATATTTAAAATTCTGATAGCAATAAGATAAAGTGCTGCGTCACAAACTTTTAACCCGTTAAGGGTTTTTTTAATTGATATCATTACTTTTTTTAAGTTAATAATAAAAAGATAAAAAAAAATTTAGAGGCTAATGATAGAAACTCATAATCGTGATTTCCATTCACCTTTAATTCCCTTCCCCCTTCAAAAAAAGCATACCTGATACTTATATTGTAAAGAGTGCTGTGTTATTTGATTTTTTAAAGAACTTTTTAGTAAGATATGGAAGTAATATACAAAATGTGTGTGTGTGTGTGTGTGGGGGGGGGGGGGTTATGGTTTGTTTCACAGATATAGAAAGCTTTGTTAAAACTTACTATGTAAAAAGTTTACTTTCTTAAGAAAAATATAAAGAAATATTACTCTTTAAAACTTTTTATTTAAAATACAATAAAATTGTAAGCAAAAAAATACTTTCAAATAAAATTTATTTGGAAATTACTGATTTTTTATTTTTTAAGAAATAATTTCCCATCATGTAAGTTTTTTATCTATAGTTGTATTGGGGTGGTAGGATAATAGATTTACTGGATACAACTGTATAAAATGCATAAAATACATTATTATTGCTTCCATTATTGAAAAGAAAGTTTTATTGTGATCCCCCCCCCCCCATTTATTGTTAATGCTGAACTTAGGCAATAGATGGCGATACCATGCAGAGAAGCATTTAATTATTGATGTATTTAACTAATCCTGTAACAAGCAACGTAAAATACTTCAAAAACAGATTTTAATTATATTTTGTACCTTGAAATTTTTAACAATTTATTTAGCCAACTGAATTATTTAATTTGAGGATTTATTTCACTTAATTTTTCTGTGAATACATTTCCCATTTATTGTTAAACACCAATTCAGCCTATGTTAATGAATGAAGTAACTGAGAGCGTGATCTAAGGACGTTTTCTGACCCTTCCAATATGGCATCCAGTGCGAGAGCAGTGAAACTCAAATTAGTGATTATTAAAAATAAATTAACATGTATGCAATCCAAAGAGTTCTCGATTATTCCTGTTTTCATTTATGAGTAATACTATTAATTTCAAGAGATTTCTCAACTTTTATTTAATATTTATTGAGGAAATCCTTACTTGAAAATCTGAAAGAATAAAAATATTAACTGTCTAGATTACTGCTGCTGCCATCTGTTGAGGCAAACTTGATGAAGTTGAAAAAATATGCTAGATTAAATGTTATTAAATGATACTGAAATACTCGAGAAAAATGTGTACACTGACTCTGAAGTACTAAAATACTTCAGTTTTACTCAGTAATAAGCACAATATTTCTCCATCATTTATTTACTTTAGAGTTAAAATTCCAGATCTTGAGCTAGGTTTTATTTTTTTTTAAGGCATTAATTTCATTAGTGTTAAGTATTCTTATATATAAAAAAAATTAAGAATAATAAAATTTAATGACAAAATTAATTATTATCCCCCCCTCTCAAAATACCTTTTATTATTATTAATTTTATATCACATTAAATCAAAATTGACGTTTCTAAATTCATTAGATTTTGCCTATCAGAAAATTTATTAAAATAAACGTCAAAAGCCTGTGTTCTTAGATTTTAAACAGATTTTATTGCATTAATTTCGTTACCTTAAAAAATATTTTTTAGAATTCTCATCATTTTTTTAAAGTAAAATTATGAATAAGAAAATGCAAAGACAAAATTAATTACTATCCATCCCCACCCCAATATCTCATTTTTTATAATATTATTCATAATTTTAGTTCATGTTAAATCGAAATGACGTTCCAAAATTCACTAGATTTTGTCTACCAGATGGTTTTTTAAATAAACGTCTTAAGCTCTTAAGCGGTAGTCTTCAAATGACTAATTAGTGAATTAACAACAAATTTCTGCCTGATAAGTGATTTTTAATTATTTCACAAAAAAATGTATATATTTATATTATTTGTTATGATTCGCAAATTATTAAAATGCAATAAAAGTTCAGCGATAATGAAAAATTCTTCTATATTTTTGGTTGATAAAGACTTAAAATAATTTTTTATATTTCATTATCCCTTGATTAGTTTTCAACTTTACAAATCTTACTGAAGTATGAAATGATTTTTATAAAAGTAATTCAATTCATTTAAAACACTAGTAATAATTTTAATCTAGGTTCTATATTTTATTATTTTTTGTTAATAAAATTCTAGATTTAAACTTCAGCATTGAAAAGCTTACAAAATCGAATGAATGATTTTTATAAAAGTAATGCAATTAATGCAACTCATTTAAAATATTTCTTATAAATGATGCACTGAGGTGCAATATATTGCATTTACAAAATAAATATATATATATATATATATATATATATATATATATGCTTAAAAAAAATGCTTACTGCTTCAAAGAGGACAGAACTCGCGACCTATGTATTGCGAGGCCCGCACTTAACCGACTGAGCTACGGAAGGATCGTAAACTTTGCACTAAACGTTGATCAGAAGAAATTAAGCGCATGAATACAGTAGACGTAGCTTCGGTGAAATTCCCATAAATGGTGGAAAAATATAGTCCGATTTTTCATGCTTATTATAAAACGAATAAGAGTCTTCCTGGAAACACACATGGTCTTATTCAGTTCACCTAAAATAGATTTATATTATATATTAATTTTAATAAGATCATTTTCGGAGGAAAAAAATGTGAATTAAAAATAAAATTAGAGTTTTCCCAGAAAAAAGAAAAGTGTTATTCACCTCGTCTTAATCAGATTTATATTATATATCAATTAAAAAAAAATCGTTAGTACCATTTTCGAGATTTTGAAATTAGGAACTTCTTACATACCGTACGAACGCTTTCGCTTTAAAAATGGCTATTTAGATCTCAAAATATACAGCACGTAGAAATGTAAAAATTTCAGTATACGATTAGACTGCAGATATAAGACTGTTCTAGAAAAATCAGAACAATAGGACCTATATCTGCTGAGTTATTAAAAGGCAGCTTTTCGCGTTTTCTTTGATGTCGAGTTAGCCGTATATATGAGTTCCGCCATCTACGAATTCTACGATACGATTTTAGGCTTAAGGCTGTGTCACTCGGAATACTACCGTCTTCCATGATTATTAAATCCTTAAAACCACACATAAAAAGGTGAAAAACACTAAAGTTAAAAAAAAAAATTTTTGTGCCCCCCACCTCCCCTTAACAAAATTTCTCGCGCCATTCTTTTGAAAACTTGTTATTATGTGTTACAAACTATCTTAAAGTTTCAAACAGATCGCCGTGTTAGATTTCCTAATTTAAATAAAATCACGTTATTTTAATTCCACATTCCACCACCAGGGAGCGCACTCTATTCTTAAAAAACTATATCTGAATGAAACTCCTTTCTATAACTTATCTGTAGATACATTAGTGGCGGTCTTAAACACCAATTTAAGATATTTGCTGAAATTACTATTCTAAAATAGTGGTATCGACGCTTATGATTTTTTTTTATATTGAACAAGTATGATTTATCTAAGGACTCCATCAAAAAACTGCACATAAAACGGTAAAAAACGCTAAGGTTAAAAAAAAAAATTTATGTCCCTACCCCCCCCCCCCTCCCCAAAATTTCTTGCACCATTATTTAAAAATTTTTTTATTATGTGTTATAAACTATCTTAAAGTTTCAAACAGTGCTTGTGCTGTCTGTCACAAGTTTAACCTTGTAAAAGAGGATTCAGGGCCCAAAATAAAAAAAAATAAAAATTCTGAAATTTATTTAACAACCCCCCATTGTTATCGACGCATGTCATTTGGTTGAAAGTTGAAAAGTAGACTGTATAAAAGCTTGACTTTCTTCCTTTTTTTAAATAAAAGAACATTTTGCATAATTATTCTGAATTGTTGATTTAAATTGACTCAGTGGTACTTTGTCATGTCTGTATGAATGTAATTCTTTAAATAACATGTAAAATAACAATGGGTTTTAAACATTTTTCTCTCCCTCCCAAACTGCTCAACTCCCCTCCATTTACAAATGTTGGGAGGGAGTTTCCCCTCCTAGGAAAAATTGAATTTCAAGCCCTGATTTAGATTTTATGAATCAGCGTATGAAATAACATACAGATGTGAAAGAACCAAATTTATAAAATCAATAGTTAAAAAATTTTGTACTTCCATTATCAGACCCTAGTAAAAAATAACTCTTTTTCCTTCAATGTCACGTGGCCTGCTGTGCAAAAAATGCAATTCTGGAATTAATTACCAAAAAATTAATTATCTCCACTTCCGATTGTCAAAATTAAAAAATAAAGACATATTCTGAAAGAGAATGAAATTTTACATCGGATCGTGTAAAAATCCTAGCTCAAAAATCGATATTAAAAAAAATTTTGGTCCTGTGTAAAAGTTTCTGACCACAAGACGCACCTGTTTTATATTATCTGATTTACCAATGCGTAGGAAAAAGTAATCGCGCCTTAAAGAAATCGCCAGTCCTTATCTGCAGTTAAATGACACCTGTTTTAATCCGTGGAAGAGATCGTTTTTGTAATTTGAGAAAAAATGCAAGCTTCTGTTGAATTATGAATGCTTTTCCGATCTTGTAATTGGGGTTTTTTAATTAATAACGTCTGTTAATTATGACTTTTTCAAAGTTTTGTGATTTGTCGTTTGATGTGAGGTGTTCGGCTATAAGTATGCAAAATTTCAAGTCTCTAACATATAGTTTCTGAGAACGGGCTGTGTGACAGATGGACAGACAGACAGACAGACAGACAGACAAAGGACTGAGATGAATAGGGTTTCGTCACATAAACGAAACCCTAATTAAGAAAAAGGAAACAAATCCTTCAAATTCCGAATCACTATCTGAATCTCCCAAAAAGTATGATGAAGTGTTTCCTCATCATAAAATTCAGACTCAGGATAATGATGAATTTTTGTCATCACTTTCATAAAAAAAATCGTCCTCAGTGCCATCCATAGCATTTCTAATACAGCACTTTTTAAAAGATTTCACAATCACCCTTGGAACTGACATTCACTCCTCTTTAACAAAAGAGGTGATAATATCGATTCCCACTTTTTTCAAATTGCCCTTTTTTGTTTTCTGCATTTCTGGCAAACACATAATTCAGATTTTTCTCTATCTTTGAATAGTTTGTTGATGCAAACATCAAGTGGTTACAACATTTATGTTAGTGATGGGCGATAACGAGATGTTTTTCTCGATTTTCTCGATTGTATGGACATCGCAATATTTTTCGATTGTGTAAATTTTTTCTCGATGACTCCAGTTTGCCAATTGCTTTTATACATCATATATTATATACGTCATACATTTATCAAGAATCGTCTGCGGGTGAACTGGAATGAGTCGCCGTTAATCAAGACTCGGTGACTTCGCCCGCTAGTGGGCCCCTCCTTTAATCGGGACCCCTAAGTTATACGTAATCTTGTAATATGAAATCACGAACAGGTTACCCGCTATATACGACATCGTATAGCAGGCGTGGTGTGCACGCACTACAAAATCTTGTAATAAAATATAATCTCAAAACGAACGAACCTCGGACCAGATCTCTTGGGGGAGGGGTCAAAGTGAGCGGAGGGCACAGTAGCTGCATAATATGAATAAGTTGTCACAGGTCTTTAAGCCTTTCAAACCATATGTCACATGAGTGGTCTGGATCTGAATTTATAAAAATGCCCTTCCCGTGGGGGCAAAGAGGGGGAGGGGTGCGGGAGGTGTATAACATAAGTAAGTGGTCATAGGCCTTTCCAACAATATGTCACATGAGGGGTCTCGGCTAAATTTAGAAAAGTGTCCCCCGTGGGGGGAAAAGTAGGAGGCGGTCATCAGAAGTGCAGAACATCGATAAGTAGTCACAGACCTTTCCAACGATATCTCACTTGTGAGGTCTTGGCTATATTTTTGGAAAAGTGTCTCCGGGGTGGGGGGACGGACACCGGAGGAGCATAACATCGATAAGTAGTCACAGACCTTTCCAACGATATCTCACATGAGGGGTCTTGGCTAAATTTGAAAAAGTGTCCCCCGGGGGGGGGGCAAAGTGGAGGGGGACTGTTACCGGAGGAGCATAACATCAATAAGTAGTCACAGACCTTTCCAACGATATCCCACATGAGGGGTCTTGGCTAAATTTGAAAAAGTGTCCCCCAAGGGGCAAAGTGGGGGGGATGTCACCGGAGGTGCATAACATCAATAAGTAGTCACAGACCTTTCGAACGATATCTCACATGAGGGGTCTCGGCTAAATTTGGGAAAAGTGACCCCCGGGAGGGCAAAGTGGTTGGGACGGCCACCAGAAGTGCATAACATCAATAAGTAGTCACAAACCTTTCCAACGACATGTCACATGAGGGTTCTTGGCTAAATTTAGAAAAGTGTCCTGAAATTTCATATATTATAAATAATACGGAGGGCTCCATAAAAAAATCCGATCTAAATTGATAAAAACGGAAAAAACTATCCCCCTAGGCCAAATTGGGGAGGGGAGGAAGAAAGTCTCATAATATGAAAGAGTCATTCGAGAACTTTCCGATAACATATCACATGACAGGTCCAAAAAAAGTTTGAGAATTGCTCCCCCCCCCCCCCCCTGGGCCCACTCTTTCGCCCGGAGTTTACACAGCCCCCATTTTAAAATTTTTATGTTCAATAAATAATATTTACCGGAAGACTGCATAAAAAACCCACATCTAAAATGATATTTAAAATTTATTATAGAAATCGGCTACGGTTTTAAAAATTTGTTCGCCCCTTCCCCACCCCCCGAATTTCACCTTCAGGGGAAGAAAGGTTCATAATATGAAAGAGTTGTCAAAGGGCTTTTCGATAATATGTCACAGGAAGAGTTCAGTAAATTTTTTTTAATTGCGCCCCGCCCACTCTCACGTCCTCGGAATTCACCCGACCCAACTCCTCTTTGAAATTGTTATATTTAATAAATAATATTTATCGGAGGGCTCCGGGTATGTGAGAGCTTGGTAGGGCTAAAATAAGAAAAACATTGAAAATTAAAGCTTCATTTCACAGTTCATTGTCATGACTATTTCTCTGTCCAACTCGCCCCTCGATATCTCATTTTGGCCTTTCTTGTCCAAGCGTGAAATGACAATCATCGAGAGTAACATTTCGAGGAAGGACGAAAACTGATTTCTCATTCTCGACAATGTCATATGAAATGTTGAACAGAGACCGAGAGCGAGAAACGAGAATGGCAATGGGAAGCGATGAGTTACAATCGATGAGATATCTCGAAGCAAGCGAGAGGTTTGCCTTCGAGAGAGTTCTCTGCTCGAGGTAAACCAACAGTTTGCAGCAGCAGAAAATATATCTCGAAGTGCGAGAGAGAGGGCGAGAGAAAGGAAGCTTTCAGAAGAGTCAAACTTACCGCGCTTCTGGTGTAAGTCATGATTTCCCAAAGGAGTACATGTTCTTTTCCATTCGCTTTTGTTATTAATCGATATGGGTTAGGAGGCATAGTGGTTTAAGTTATCAGTTCGGGTTTCAGTTGTTGATATAGAAGTTTTCTAATGAATTTGGCGGCACCAGTTTGTCTTTGATTTTCAATGTTTCTCTTATTTTAGCCCTTCTAAGCTCTCCCATATCTCGTAATATTAGAATGCTATTGTTAAAACAAAACTGCACTGCAAATTATGTGTTTTTAAGATTTAAGTGTCGCCTCAGGAAAGAGGATTTTTCAAAATTATTTTACCCCACTCATGCAATATATTAAAATAAGGGTAATCTCATAACCTTTCTAAATCTACCTTTCTTTTCTCAATCCACCGCATTAATTTTAGATCCCTGGACTTAAAATGCTCTAAAAAGTGCCTTTACTCCTTTGTTTATTAAGAAAATTACTTGCATAGTAAAAATTAACTCATTGCTGTCTTTAAAATAGTGTTCTGTCTATTAAATATTAAAAAGTAGTTTTAAAAATCAAACGAATGCCTTTAAAAATTTCAAGAAATGTCCTTAAAAATCCCTTTTGAATTCAAAAGTGCCCTTTTCCCACAAGCAGCACCCTGACCTTTTTTAAACCTGGGGGAAACTCTGATAATCTGAACCATTTTTGTGTTGAAAACTCCTATATAACACTTTCATTGAACATTGAAGAAGGATAATAAATGGGATGATTAATCTTAAAAACTATAACAATGCAAACAATCAAGATGGGGTTCAAGTGTCATCTTTTTGCATGCATTAAGATTTAAAGCATTTTGATACATTTTAGATGACAGGCATGAAAATCTTCCTTCATTACAACTTATTTCTTGTTCGGTCATTTTATCTCTGCTTAGAAATTCCTTTAAATCTAGTTCTTTTGAAATATATTTAAATTGGCATTTATCTTTGCATTCTTATACCTTAGATTAAATAATGATACAGTTGTGAAAGCACAAGAAAATTTGAAAAACCCTACAATGGGTTTTTTAAAGGGGGCGCGCCCAAAAAAACCTGGGCGGGTTTTTTTCAGGCTGGGCCCACTTGGTCAAACCCTGTCTAACAGCCACTGACTACTAACCCAATTTTTCAGTTTTCACCTATTCTCATACCTTAGATTAAATAATGTTACAGATTGTGAAAACATGATAAAATCTGAAAAAACCCACAATGGATTTTTTCAAGTGGGCCCGCCCGAAAACACCCGCCCGGGTTTTTTCGGGCGGGCCCACTTGGGCAAATCCTGATTTAAAGGGTAATTAAAAAAAAAACGTTTTGGAGTATTAGTGTTTTGTTTTGTCTCACTATTTTTAACAATTAATCTTTTAGAAACTACTTGATACATCATTTATAGTAATTAATATTACAAGTATGAAAGAAATGATATTGTAAGTTGAATATTTTAAACTGATGAGTATATGTAGAACTGATGTTTAAGGCCACTGATCTGCAAATTTACTAGTTTCATAAATATTACCTGTAACTTTCATTAATATTACTTTTTTGGGGGGTCAATGGTGATTAAGGAAACATTAAGACAGAAAATAGCTTTTTACTAGCTTCTGTAACTTAACTGTTTTTATTTAAACGGAGAGGGGATTAAGCCCTATAAGCCCCTCTCTGACTGTGCTTTTAAACAAAAAGTTTTGGTGTTATTACATTTTGGTAAGTAAAGGTCAAAATTAGCACTAGCCACCGGCCACAGGGCTAGTAAATGAAAAAAAAGGGCTAGTGAAAAATTGTCTATCAGCAGCCACCTTCTGGCCACTTTTCTACAAGGAGACAATAAAATTTTCTTGCATTTCATCAAGGATTATACTTTTTTTGGTTCCAATATATTTATATTAACATATTTATTTGGGCTATTCAGTTTTAGATTAATACGTATAGAAATTTTACTGTTTAGCATTTTGAAATGAAAAAGTGGCCGCTAGTTTAAAGAAAGTGGCCACTTAAAAAGTTAGTCCTACCGGCCAGTGGCCGCTAATGAAATTTTCCAATTTTGACCTATATTGGTAAGTGTAATTTAAAAATTAAATTTGATTATTTAGGTTTGCAGTTAAGTCAGAATATTTTATGCACTATATACAGTACTGAAATTGCATTTTTAGCAATGCCTACATGGGATGTCCATTAATGGAAAATGACTAATTGACCATCCCAGTAATGGTCACCCCCCTCTTAAAACCTTAAAAATAAATTAAATTTTGTAAATGGCCGTAAGTATATAAAATTCTAAGTTTTCTATTGCTACTCAAACAAAAATATTCAAATTTTTCAAGAAAATAAATAACATATAAATTAATTAAACGAAGCCACCTCTTAGCCTCTTCATGAAGATTTTCACAGAAAAACAGCGAAACTTTGAAACACTATTTTCTGCTTCCTGATTGGTTTGATTAAAAGCAGCATTCGAAATCCTTGGTGGTCCGCTGGTCCGAGACCACTAAAAATTCGATCGGAGTACTAATTTAAAAAATTTAGTGGTCCACAGGACCAGTAGCTTTTTTTCCTCTCTGACAGGTAAACATAAATTTTCCCATCCCTGAGAAAACCGCAACCAAACACAAACCACAGAGTTTTATTTTATTTTTAAAAAATAATAAAAAATTGCATTAAAACTTAGTCAGTTGAAATAAATAATCGGAAATAAAATACATAATTATAATTTTATAGATTTTGTTCATGTACTGTTTATTTAATTGTTAGCAAATTATAATTTTACATTTTATTATGCTGAAAATTTTGGGTAACTGAAAGGAAGTTTGGTTTATATTCTAATAGGAAGAGGGGGGGGGGGGTGTCACTTGAAGGGTTAATGGTACGTAATAGAATTTTATGTAGCGGGCCAGTGACAATGTCTGCGGACCAGTAAACTCTGATGTTTACTGGTCCTTTGGACCAGTGACTTTTTTTATCAATTCTACCGCTGAAAAGTGTCAACAATAATCCAGTTTTATAAAACATGCAAGGAGGAATTATAAAAAGAATAATTAAAGTTAAATGTTAAATATTTATTAGTTATTTTTTTATGAACCAAAAACATCAAGGGGTGTCCATTACTGGCACATCTACCCTACATGAAAAGTTCTTTGGAATGGAATTTCGTGGAGGGCACTCAAAAAGGGTGCCAATTTTTGCTTGAATCACTCCTCGAATACAACTGTCTCTTGGATTATACATTCAAAAGTAAACAGCACACACTAACTAGTGACCAACTAAAATAACAATTGGTATGATCCATGTCAATTCAGGCAGCCAAACAAAAAAATCTTACCTTCATAGTCTCAGAAGTTTTTGAATTGAACATATGTTAAAATTCAATAAAAAATAAGATACTTGTATATTTTGGTTTTGCCCAAAAAATTCCTGGCCCGAGATACAGGCCGCCAAAGATGGCATCCCGGGCACCATTCCCAATTCGCCATTTTCGATAAAAATTTTAAAGTGCTCTATCTCTAGAATGGTGCAAGATATTTTGTTGCGGTTTTTTATATTTTAAAGATAATATTCTTCTGTTTAAAATGATATACCCAATTTTGAAAAATGTATTCAACTTTTCTTGTGGCAACCTTTAAAAAAAATTTTTTTTTTTTCGAAAATGCCAATCCCAAAAAATTTGATTTTTTTGCTGTTGATCAATACCATTGGGAACTATCTTCACTGTAAAGGAGAACTTCCACTTTTGAGTTTAACAAATTTTAGGAACATTTTAAAAATTCAGAGAATTTTACAGGAACTGTATATATACAGTTCCAGTAAAAGTCACTGAATTTTTGCTTATTTGTAAGGATAAGCCTACTATATATCCTAAACAAGTTAGAAATTGCAATATCAAATGTGACAAATGAGGTGCGTGCATAGTATTAACTAGTTTTATAAATATTCAGATCTTGGGGCAATAAGTGTTACACTCTTGGGCAAAAAGGCATGAATACAAAATTTACTATAATTCCATGTATTAAATTCAGTAATACGGAAGTAATATGAATCCATCTTAAAAGGACTTAATCGCCATGGCAACCTAGAATCATTGCCTATCATGGTATATCATTGAATCAATTATGTATTATAGGATTTTTATATAGAATGAAGAAAACTTTTATTAATGTCTTTTATGTTTTAATTTGATTTTCATAGCATTTGAAGTGATACATACTTTATTGCAGAGGTTTACCAAAAATTACTTCCTGTGTCATAGAAAGTGCACAGTGTTTACAGGGACACACAAAAGATTTCTGATACTTTACCTTATTGGAAATACTGTACATTAGCGATGATTGCTAGAGGTGCATTTTTAGTTGCGATATGAGTTTTCAAGTTTAATTAAATATTTCCATATTACGTTGTGTGTATAAAGGCTGTAGATCATATATAAGGCTACACAAAAGAAATCGTAAGGGTATTGCTGGAAGTGCATTTTTAGTTGTGTTTGAGTTTTTAAGTTTAACTAAATTTTTCCATGTTACGTTGTGTGCATAAATGCTGTAGATCATATACAGGGCTACACAAAAGAAATCTTAAGGGTTTACTGAGTATGAATGAAAGTAGCTTAAAGGTGATTTTTAAATGAGTTATGCATTTCTACACTGAACTACATTTAGTATACTAAGATATGTTTGGAGAATATAGATAAAATGATATACAGGTCCACGCAAAGAATTAGATACATGGCCGTCTATGGATGATAATCTCTGGAAGTGTGATTTCACTGGTTTTAAGGATGTTTTAATCTTAATTAACTATTAGCTAAATAGTGGCATGTATATAAAGATAGTAGGTAAAATACAGGGTTGTATAAAAGTATTCAAGTATGCTTCCGTCTATTGACATAAATTTGTAAAAGTCAAATTCCGACCTATTTATGTGTTTTTAACAATTTCCAACATAGTTGAAAGTCTTTATGGATTCGATTTGTTTTCCCATCTGTCTGAACTCTAACTTGTATTAATATAATTTGTATTGCTGAGTAATTGATATATGTTATTGAGATTGTTTTACTATGTTCGGTATTGAAAATAAAGTATGTATCACTTCAAATGCTATGAAAATCAAATTAAAACATAAAAGACATTAATAAAAGTTTTCTTCATTCTATTTAAAAATCCTATAGGTAATACATAATTGATTCAATGATATACCATGATAGGTAATGATTCTAGGTTGCCATGGCGATTAAGAGCAAGAATCTGAGAAAGTGTCACACCTAGCATTATGGGGTGATTCATGCCATCTCGGATTTTCTCCAAAAAATTACCAGTTATTACTTATCTTGTTAAAAGGCCAAATCCAGAAGTTTTTTCTCCAAAGTTGAGTTGTTCATTTTTTATGGGCCCCCAAAGGTCACCGTGCAGTGCGAAAAATTGAGCGGTTTTTTTAGACATTAAAATTGCTATGACCCACAATTCTTTGCGCAAACAACTTGCCACAAAATTATTTTTATATATGTGATGTAGGAGGGTTCAACTTTATATAATGGATGAGAAGTCTGTGGCAACTTGTTGCCGCAAGGTCACTGAAGGTCACAAACTTATGCATTTTCGCTGTTTTTTAGCATTTTTAAGGCCCAATAACAGCTTACGCGTTGAAGTTGCCATGGCAAAAGAGGTGTCATTTGAAAGACATGTATTAGCACTTTTTAAAAATGTACATATAATTGAGGCAAGTTGGATGCGCTTTTAGTAACAGAGCGCCAAAATGTGAAAAATGTCATATTTGACCGATATTCAAACTGTCATAATTTCCTGCGGCAATGACATTTTGAAATAATTATTTTGCTATTCTTTTATTCTATTATTGCTCTTTATGAAAAAATAAATTCCATTGAGGCATGTACCTTTAAGAAAAAAAAATTATTTTTTTAAACACTCTATTCCGGTAGTCAGGACTTTGCTTTTCAGAACAACTCGTCTGAATAACAATTTTTTTAACATTTACTTGGCTGTATGAATTGATATATTTTATATATTGTTGAATTTATATTTATTGAGGACAATTATTTAGTTTTAAAATTCAAAAAATCACCGACATGTTCTCTATTTCGTATATACCTGTGAAATGAATATATGATTTTTCCATTACTGTTTAAAAATTTACTATAATTTTTCACATTTAATAGACTAAAAGCAAAAGGTTTACAAAGTTTTTTACTTTTATACATATTTTGGAATATTTTGTTTGATTTTTACTAGGGATTGACCGAATACCGAATAGTTGATTCCAGGGTTGTAGTGGGTAGCTGCCCGGGTACCCGCCCAGCTGCCCGCCCGGGCTGGGTTTTTTATAAAAAGCCCAGGTAAAAAACCCGGGTTTTTAAAAATATATTTCTGGAAAAGAACAGATGATGTAATTGTTAACAGTTTATGGTTATTTTGTTTTATTTATTCACTTCTTTGAATCTTAGAAAATATATTTGTATTAATTTACTTGCACTTTTTGATTGGAAACAATTGGAAAACACACAATTGATAGCTTTGCAATTTAAAATTTGTTTGGGTACTTCTTAGTTATCCCGTTGACCAAATTACTGTCCCCAAATTGTAAGTTTAAATGCCAATAATGGTTGCCATTAATTAATTGTAAGATTAAATGCCAATAATGGCCAATAAAACCATTAATTCGACATTTTATTTGTATTTTTATTAATGTTTTACTAATTTATTTGATCTTTTGTTATTTAAAATAAAAATTATGTCAATGTGTTAAATTTGGCGAAAGTGGTCAACGGGATAACTAAGAAGTACCTTTGTTTATTTAAATTAAAGTGATCATATCTATAAATGTATTTTAAGAACAGAGAAAAATGGTGAGATCATTATTAAGACTATGAAGTCATTCCCATCTATTAGACTATGAAGTGTTCACAAAGATTGTATTCGAGATCAGGATTGCCACTTATTTCGGCAATCAAATTTCTTGTGCTTTACTGAGCAAAATATTAAATTTTCCCAGAGTAATTCCTCTGAGAATTTTCAAAATTTCAATGGATAAATTTTGCAAAGTACCAAAGTTTAGTAAAATTCCTTGTTTTTAATACTCATTTTTAAATTCCCTCAGATTTTCTAGTTTTCCCTATACAGTGGCAACTCTGAAGATTATTATTTGTGAGGAAGGTGGAATCATCGTCCGCATTTTGGCAATTTAATTTACCCGGGGAAAATTGCCCATTTAACCCGGGTTTTTTAATAAAACCCGCCCGGGCTGGGTTTTTTCTAAAAAACCCGGGTTTTTTACAACCCTGGTTGATTCGGTATTCGGTGGTTCGGCATGTAAACCGAATATTCGGCTCCGGCCGAATACTTTTAAGTATTCGGCCGAATAATTGCAGATAAGTATTTTTTTAGAATTAGAAGAATTCTCTTTTACTTAGCAGTAGAATAGGCTAAACAATGAGGTTTAATATTATGTGCATGAGTTCAGAATTCAGCTTGCACTACAAAAAACAAGTCAAAGGCCATTTTTTATTTAAAAAAAAACTTTTCCTTCCTAAAATAGTCTACATAGGGGTAAAATCAAAACAACTGCCAACTAGAGAAGAAGAAAAAAGTAAGGAAGTGCATCCCTTATCATTTAATTTTAATTACTTCTACATTAGTTTTTTTTTTAATTTAAATTTATTTAATATGTATTTTCTTTAATATACACATCAAATAAGTATATTAGAGTTCATATCTGTGTATCTAAGGTTATTAAAGAAAATACACACATCCAATAAGTATACTCCAATGCTATAGCTTTTATAACCGTTATATCAAAATCGTTCAAATTTGTAATCTTCATCACCACAATGTTAAAATATTAATCAAAATATAAATATCTATCAATAATTTGATAGAAAATAGTTAAATGTACAAATTGATATGATACTTTTTGTATTTTGAGAACATTCCTATTCAATATGTTTATAATTAGACAATCAGTAAATCAGCTTAATAACAACATTGTTTCTTTTTATTTGAATGAACTTTTGTTTTTCTGGTAGTCCTTATCCTTAATTATAGCCTGCATAGTTTAATACTTTCATAGGTTATTTTTGGGTATTGACTAGTGATAAATAATAAAAAGTGATGGGTTAATAAATTTGTGAGTGGAAAGAAGTCATTAAATTTTTTGTTAATTAGATTTAAGAATAAAAATGTAACTGAATTAAATTATTGAGAATTTCATTTCAATTAAAGTTTATTAAAAAAGCTAATATATGCAAAAATATGTATTAAAAATTTTCAAGTATTCGGTTGCCGAATACCGAATATTCGGCATACACTTCGACCGAAGCTTCGGTATTCGGCAAAATTGCTGCTTCGGTCAATCCCTAATTTTTACATATTTTGGAATATTTTGTTTAATTTTTAACATTGTTAAAAAATCACCTGAAACTTGTACAAAATTATAACTGAATAAAATGCACATATATAAAGATATTAGTCTTTTTTTTTAATATAAGGTACATTTTAAAATCATTATTGATGAAGTATTTTTAATTTAAAATCATTAATTTCAGAACATAACATTATTCAAAGCAAAATATTCCAACCTTCCCCTTGTTTATATTACTATTACTACATAGTAAAAAATGCCGAACTTCAAAACAATATTTCTGTGGAATATGAATGAATTTATAATGCTCCTTCATTTAAAAAAAGGCTGTATCTGATGATAAGATTAATTTTTGTAAAGTATTTTTAAAAAAAATCATTGATAAAATATTTTAAGTTTATAATCACATTATTTCAGCAACACAAAATTCTGAAAAACAAAATATCTCAACTCTTCTTTTTTTTTGTATTACTAGTACTATTTGGTAAAATATTCTACAACCGTGAGAACAATATTTCTGTGCAATCAGAATTCTTTATGTTCATCCATTAAAAAATAAAATTATTTTCTTTTTTGTTTATAAAGGGTATTTTTTTTAAAAAGTATTACTGATAAAATATTTTACATCTGCAACAATAATTTTAGTAAAATAAAATTGCACAGAGAAAAAAAAACCCAACTCAGCTCTTCCCTTGTTTGCCTTACTGTTATCACATGGTTGGCTATTCTGGAATATCAGAACAATATTTCTGTTGAATAAGAATTACCTTTGTTCGTACATTTAAAAAATAAAGTTGTGAATTTTTAATTTGGATATTTCCATACTTATGTTTATATATTCTTAGTTAAAAAAACTGTTTTACAAAACATGGAAGAACTTAATTCGGATCCTTATACAGATTGTTTTTTTTATAATGAGCTATTGAACTGTGGAAGACACAGCAAAAGTCGTAAGGATGAGTTGTTTTCAGAACAGGACTTGGCAGCAGATGTGAAGAAATTATCTAGAAAGAACAAATGTTAAAGCACCTGATAGAAGTGTGTTTGAAAAAGAACTAATATCTAGCAGAAGTGGTAAAGTTTTACCTGAAGGATTTAAACTTTGTGCAAAGCATCGTTTTGCTTTTGGTACTTATTGGAATGTTCCAGCTGTATGTTTACACCCTTATCACAAGGAAAACAGGAAAAGAAAAGAAAAAGGTGTTAGGTCTGCAAGTTGGGCAACATATGAATTAATATGTAAATATAATTCTTCTGTAAACTTTCCAACTGGAGGAACTGTTTGTCCAAAGCATAGAGATTATCTTCTTTCAAAAGATCTACATCAAATGAACGATGAAGTTGAGATAGCCGACATCACTTCCAGCGATCCAACATTTGAAGTTCATAATTCTCTGTTAGTGGAAACTGATAAGACCGAGACAAATTCATTTATAAAATCATTAACAGAAGGTGTAAGCCCTGTTAAATTTCAGTTGAAATCTCCTGTTTCAAAACTTTCTGCAAGTACCATTCGCTATATGAAACGAAAATACTCTGAAGTTACCAATAATTTTAAAGCAACGTTAACCAAGAAACTGGCCCCAGAGCAAGAACATGAATTTCGAAAGGTTGTTTCAGACAGTACAGTGATGCCACTGTACTTGAATAAACCTGGGTCCTCGGGACCCAGGATTTCAAAAATCTGGGTCCTTTTTTTACAAAAGCGAGTCCCCATCAATAATAATTTATATTTTAAAGGAATAAATGAAACTTGTTTATTTGGAAAAGATAAATGAAATGCATTAATTATTGTTTTAATAATAATTAAATAATGAATTAAAACCAGTATTATTTGCACTCAAATAAGATATTTTTTAAAAATATTAAGAGAAATTTTCTTTATTTTTTTAAAAGTAAAAATGCAAAATACAATTTTAATTGTAAAATAATGTTTATTTGAGAGTAGAAGATACCAAATTCCACTAACAAGTATCACTAATGTTCACATTTCTTTTAAAAAGGGGCAAGACATGTTTATTGAAAAATATATTTTTGCTGAGAAAAAGAATACTTATGTTAAGTAAAGGTGCACTTTTTGTTGAATGAATGGGTGCTTTCATTATACTTCCCATTGAATTATTTGTCAGCATAGATCTGTGTTGGAATCAGACATTTTTCTTGGAAGGAAAATTTACATCTGAATCATTAATAAACATCAAATCCTAAATGTTCTGAAGGTGGGAGACATTTCAATGCAGTAAGAAGAAGGGGGGGGAGGGGATTTTTCACTGGTCCACCTACTGAATACATTATCAAAGTACACTGAAATCATTCTGTATTTTTAAGAATCTCATAAAAAAAATTAAATCCCATTTTATGAATTTTCTCCCTATAAGTTTAGTTTGCACATCTTTTTTGGTGCTTTGACTAAATTCACGTTTTTTACGCGTTATTTTGACGAAATTCGCGTTTTTCCGCGACCCTTTCGTCGAAATTCGCTATTTTTTTGCGACCCTGTCACGAAAATCGTGTTTTTTCCGCGATACTTTGACAAAATTCGGCTTTATTCCGCGATTTTTTCACGAAATTCGCTGTTTTTTCGCGATCTTTTGACTAAACGCTATTTTGTCTCAGCTCTTTTACGGCAATAGCGTTTTTTTTTCGCGATATTTTGATGAAATTTGTGTTTTCTTCGCGATCCTTTGACGAAAATCATTTTTTACGCTATTTTTGGGGATCCTTTGACGAAATACGCTATTTTTTCGCGATCCTTAGACGAAATTCGGCTTTTTTCCGCACTTTTTTGACGAAATTCGCTATTTTTTCGTGATCTTTTAACAAAATACGCTAATTTGTCGCGGCCCTTTTACGAAAATCTCGTTTTTTTGCTATATTTTGATGAAATTTGCGCTTATTTCCGCGATATTTTGATGAAATTTGCGCTTATTTCCGCGATATTTTGATGAAATTTGCGCTTATTTCCGCGATATTTTGATGAAATTTGAGCTTATTTCCGCGATATTCTGATGAAATTTGAGCTTATTTCCGTGATCCTTTGACGAAATACGCTATTTTTTTCGTGGCCCTTTTACGAGAATCGCTGTTTTGTGCGATATTTTGATGAGATATGCGCTTTTTTCGCGATTCTTTGACAAAATTCGGCTTTTGCCCGCGATTTTTTGACGAAATTCGCTAATTTTCACAATCTTTTAACGAAATACGCTAATTTGTTGCGGCCATTTTACGAAAATCGCTGTTTTTGCGCGACATTTTGATGAGATTAGCGCTTTTTTCGCGATTCTTTGACGAAAATCGACTTTTTTCCGCGATTTTTCGATGAAATTACGCGTCCCGTGGGACGCGTAAGAGCTATTTTTTTGCGTCCCGTCTCAGATTTTTCACGTAATTTACGCGCTATAGCGCGTCCGCGGCATCCCTGCAGTAGCAGCTGCAGCGAGACTGAAGCTGAAGATGAATGTCTAAAAGAGATAGTAGCAGCCTTTAAAAGCACTCCATCTCAAAAGATGAAGCTAGCTTTATTGGATCCTCAAAAATACACAAAATCAGAAGTTATAGAGAAATTCCAATGCTCACAGAGAATGGTAAGGAGAGCAAGAGAATTGAGACTTGAGAGCACAATTTGGGGCTGGCAATATGCCTCTTGTACACAAAATTAGTAGAAACTGTCTCGACATGAGTAAGGTTGATCATTTTTTATTTTTTGTTTACAACAGATTCTCTACAAGATGTTGCTTATGGAACAACTTTAAAATATGATTGTGGATTAAAACATGTTACCCCACATGCGATACCATCTTCTCTGGTCCTATACAATTGTCTGGGGCTGATCCTTTTACAGTTCCATGCTTAAAAGATATTCAAGAGTCTTACAAGGAACAATTATATGTTTGTGAGTTTTTTTTTTTTTTTTAAATTATTAATAGTGTTAGCGTTAGCTGAATATACTTGTATTATCAATATATAGATTATAAATGCCAAGAATTTTGATTGTCAAATTAAATAACATCTATCATATATGTGTCACAATATGTTAAAATATATCCATTCATACAGCCAAGTAAATATAAAAAAAAATGTTATTCAGACGAGTTGTTCTGAAAAGCAAAAAGTCCTGACTACCGGAATAGAGTATGTTTAAAAAAATCATTTTTTTTTTCTTAAAGGTACATGCCTCAATGGAGTTTATTTTTTCATAAAGAGCAATAATAGAATAAAAGAATGGCAAAAGAATTATTTCAAAATGTCATTGCCGCAGGAAATTATGACAGTTTGAATATCGGTCAAATATGGCATTTTTCACATTTTGGCGCTCTGTTACTAAAAGCGCATCAAACTTGCCTCAATTATATGTGCATTTTTAAAAAGTGCTAATACATGTCTTTCAAATGACACTTCTTTTGCCATGGCAACTTCAACGCGCAAGCTGTTATTGGGCCTTAAAAATTATAAAAAACAGCGAAAATGCATAAGTTTGTGACCTTCAGTGACCTTGCGGCAACAAGTTGTCACAGACTTCTCATCTATTATATAAAGTTGAACCCTCCTACATCCCATACATAACAAGAATTTTGTGGCAAGTTGTTTGCGCAAAGAATTGTGGGTCATAGCAATTTTAACGTCTTTAAAAAACGCTCAATTTTTTGCACTGCACGGTGACCTTTGGGGGCCCATAAAAAATGAACAACTCAACTTTGGAAAAAAAAAAATTCTAGATTTTGTCTTTTAACAAGGTAAGTAACAACTGGTAATTTTTTGGAGAAAATTTGAGATGTCATGAATCACAGGTGTGACACTCTCTCAGATTCTTGCTCTTAAGTCCTTTTAAGATGAATTCATATTACAGTACAGGACCTATTATCCGGAATCCTTGGGACCGAAGGCCTTCCGGATTTTGGAATTTTCCGGATTTCAGGTCCCCCCGAATTCCGTCAAAAAAATCGCAATTCATCAAAGACGAAAAACGCAAATTTCATCAAAGAATCGCGAAAAAAAAAAAATTTTAAGCACCACAAAAAAAAACACAAATTGCATCAAAATATATCGAAAAAAACAAATTTCTTCAAAGGATCGAAAAATCCTCCTGCAATTTCGTCAAAAGATCGCGAAAAAATCCACAAATTTCGTCCAAAAATCGCGAAAAAAAGCAAATTTCGTCAAAAGATCGCGAAAAAATCCGTAAATTTCGTCCAAAAATCGCGAAAAAAAGCAAATTTCGTCAAAAGATCGCGAAAAAAACGCAAATTTCGCCAAAAGATCGCAAAAAAACCCGAAATTTCATAAAAGGATCGCGAAAAACACGCAAATTTAGTTAAAGGATTGTGGAAGTAAAACCCAAATTTCGTCAAAATGTCACAGAAAAAAAACGCAAATTTCGTCAAAAGATAGCAAAAAAAAAAAAAAAAAGAAATTCTTCAAAGGATAGCAAAACACTCTCTTAATTTCGTCAAACGATCGCGTAAAAGCGCGAATTTCGTTAAAGAATCGCAGAAAAAAATCATAATTAGTGCCGAGCTCCCCCCCCCCCCCCCCCCCCCTCTTCCAAAAAATTTGCTGTGAATTTCAGAATTTTTTTTTTTTTTTACTCAGAATCACCCCTGATTCAAGTAACATAATTGTGTAGTCATAATATTTTATTGAAGTGAGAGGGAGGGTATGAAATCTCTCTTTTTTTTTTAAACGAATCGTAATATAAATTAATTTTAAACTAAAATTTGACAGAAAAATGATTTTTTCTATTTTTTTTTGGGAGGGTGGGGAGGCACCGTGTTCCCTCATCACTGATGTAGCATATTTTAGTGGTTACACATTGCAACACAATAGACCAAAAAGAAAATTAGGAATCTGTAAAATTTAGACAAATTTCAGAAATTGCAAAATTTTAGTAAAAATTTACAAATTTATAGAAAATTTTCAATTTTTTTTCTTCTGGATTTTGGGTCCTTCCGGATTTCGGAATTCCGGATAATGGGTCCTGTACTGTACTTCCGTATTACTGAATTTAATATGTAGAATCATAATAAATTTTGTATTCATGCCCTTTTTGCCCAAGAGTGTAACTTATTGCACCAAGACCTGAATATTTATAAAACTAGTTATAGTATGCACGCACCTCATTTGCCACATTTGATATTGCAATTTCTAACTTGTTTAGGATATATAGTAGGCTTATCCTTACAAATATGATACAAATAAGCACAAATTCAGTGACTTTTACTGGAACTGTATATATACAGTTCCTGTAAACTTCTCTGAATTTTAAAAATGTTTCTAAAATTTGTTAAACTCAAAAGTGGAAGTTCTCCTTTACAGTGAAGGTAGTTCCCAATGGTATTGATCAACAGCAAAAAAATCAAAATTTTTGGGATTGGCATTTCCAAAAAAAAAAAAATGTTTTTTGAAAAAAATTTTTTTTTTTCAAAAGGCTGCCACAAGAAAAGTTGAATACATTTTTCAAAATTGGGTATATAATTTTAAACAGAAGAATATTATCTTTAAAATAAAATAAACCGCAACAAAATATCTTGCACCATTCTAGAGATAGACCATTTTAAAATTTTTATCGAAAATCGCGAATGAGAAAGGATGCCGGGGATGTCATCTTTGGCGGCCTGTATCTCGGGCCAGGAATTTTTTTGGGCAAAATGAAAATATACAAGTATCTTACTTTTTCTTAAATTTTAACATATGTTCAATTCAAAAACTTCTGAGACTATGAAGGTAACCCCCCCTGCCTGAGTTGATATGGATTCAGCCAATTTTAGTTTATCATTTTAATTTATAACAGTCTAGAATTATACTCGATTTAAATGAACAGTTTTCAAAGAAAATTTTAGTTCAGAAGTATTTGATATAAAGAAGAAGCAATAAATAGCTAATTTAAAAAAACTTTATTCTAACTTCCTAATGCCTTAGTTTCATTATTGATTAATACAAGCATATAAAATAACAGATCACCAAGATGAAAATATTTGAGTACTTAAGAACAAATGTTATTACCTGCAAAACCTCCCTATACTTGATATGGTGACATCTACTTGTCTTTTTCCATATGAATCTAAAGACTGATAGTAAAAAACAGGCCCAACAGTAACACTACCTATGGCAAATAGCTTTAAACTAGTAATCCAAGATTTTGTTTTCTTCAGATCCGATGGTGAATGAAAAAATTTATAAGAATCTTTGTGTAACCTGTTATGTTTGTATATCGATTTCACAGTTAAAATACTGTTTCGTTGTTTGTAAAAAACGTTCTTAAAAGGTACAATACGAAGCATTTTCAAAATCTAGTTTAAAAGGCTGACATGTAAAATATTTATTTCACTGACGAATAGCAGTTTTCAGGGGTTAATAAATAAACTCATAGTCACATTTATTAGAAGACTCCCCCATTCTACGGTCATCTTTCGATAATTCAATTAAAATTAGATAAGTTTACAGTTTACACCAATTAAAAAGATTTCGAAGGTGTTGGTTGGTTGGTTGGACTAGTGCTAGCAAGCTAGATCACGGGACTTTCGCGATTTCAAGTCATAAATGTCTAACATTTTTTAAGATAAGGACGAGAGATAAAGGAAAAAAAATCCCTTGCTTTTTTTAAGTTCGGAAACATATATTTTACATAATCATGCCTTAAATATTTTATTAAAACATAACGTTCTGTTTCTTGTGCAGGCAATCAGCTGTTTAGTTTTTTTACTAAATCAAGGAGAAATACATCTCAACCTCTCGCTACATCAAAATGAAAATAAACAAGACAACGTGTTTTTTGTGTTTTTACCACGGTACTTAGAATACACGGTAGGGTCCATGAGCGATATGCGCAGTAGATCGTCCAGTTCGTGACGTCACTGGCACCCATCGTTCAAGCTCTCCCTGTGTTTTTCCATTTATTCACATTGCTCTCTTTGTCTCTTTCTCTTTTCCTGACAATAAATGTTATTATTACTATTTTTTTTCATATAATCATTTTGTGTCTTATTTTTATTGTTAGTTTTTTTAAAAGGATTTGACATTAAAATAATTAGCAACGCATTAATTCTTCTAGATATTCCAAAGGAATTTCATTTTAAACAAATCTTTTAAAACATCTTTTTAAACAAATACTATAGCATGAAAACCATTTGCTGCACGCATGCAAGAGATCAGATAATTTTTGCATTTACTATTCAAGAGAATTTTCAATTTACTTTAAAGAAACAGATTTGTAAAAGAATTTAAAAGCAAAACAGCTTAATTTTAAACCAAACCAAATTGTAAGATATAAATCAGTTTCCACATAAAAATTTCCAGCTCTACTACTACTTTAGTATTACTTTTCACTAATGATATTGCTGAAAAATTAAAGAGAGAAGAATGAGTTGTCGAGATACATGAAAGGAAATAAACTTTTTCTTAAATAAAAATGAATGTGATCAGCAAGATAAATCCAATCCTGATTTATTTCTTCTCTCTTAATAAGAACAGTACAGTCACTCATATATCGCTGATAAATCATTCAGATATTAGATGAATTTAAATAAGAAAATTAAACTAAATTAAATAAAAAATATGTGTATATCAGCTGGTTAGGGGGGGGGGGGGATTGTGCGATGTAGTACGTAAAAAATCAGAAAATTCTCGTTGTAAAGAAGTTATGAAACAATATAAATTCCAGTTTTCTCAAAATTCTATTTTAAAAATAAAGTTGCATATTCAGAAGAGGTGAATTTAAATATTCTTCGCCTAGTGAAATCGCTGTGTTACAATTCCTGAAATTTATGGAAATTAGCTTTAGTTTTGAGTACTGATATAGTTAAATGTACTCAAAACTAAAGAAAAATAAAATAAACACTGTAGTTTTTTTTTCGATGAAATGTAAGGGTTTGTAAGCAATATGGGATCTTAAATCAAAAACTTATATCAGATTAATAAACAGGCATGGATCTAAAATTTTCAAAAATGCATATTGTGAGAAAAAAATATGTTGGTATAGCAATAGAATAAAAACTCAATTTTTATTTGAAAATATATCCCATAATTTTTATTTATTTTAAAGTATTGAGATAATCCATATAAAATAATATTCCACTCACAATTTGTAATTTAAATTTTTCCTGATAATACTTTAGTGCGTACTAAAAATTTAAGGATGTATATAGATATATTAATCATAAAAAAAAATATTTGATTGTTTAAAATTTTTTAACCGTAATATCGTAATATAACACCTATTTTTTTTTTTTTTTTTTTTTTTTCCAAATTTTGAATGTTATACAACCTAGTTTTTGTTTGGCTTTGAGAGTTAGACAGTTGATATTTACTGAACCGGAAGCCCAATACCTAGATTATAACTTAGACTTGACATCGTGTTAGTTAGTCGCAGAATCTTGTGTGTGATGATTATTCTGTTCCTAAAGTTAAAAGTTGTACGGACCTATATTTATTAATATTTTGATACCGATTTTAACTTATTTTCTAATTATTTGTAAATAAAGTAAATCGTTGATTTAAAAAAAAAAAAAGTTGTTCTTTCAGAAATTGCGCTACCCTTTCTCTCATAAGAGTTGACGTAACAATATGTTCTCTAGAAGACTATCTAGAAAGCCTGTTCTTCCGATATTTTCAATAATTTTATAATTTAAATTTCTGTATTAGTGTATACAAAAAATTTAAAGAGTTTCTTTTTTTAATTATCTATAAAACGTTATTTAAGCTATTACGGCTATTTAAGAAGTTTTTTGTTTACTTTGTTTACTCGTTTTGTTATTACACATTTTTTTTTTTTTTAAATATTTATAAATTCGAAAAAATCCCAAGTATCAATTCAAAAAAGCTTTTCTTACATTTATCTAAAGTTGCCCTGAAAATGCTATTAATATTTTTCAATGCCTGCGTTTTAAAGTACATAGTACTATAGAGTTTTTCAGAGTTTAACTCGTAACTTTTAAAAACATTATTAGATCCGTTTTATGTTTTTAGAACATTAAATAGGGTTTTAAAAAATGTATAAAATTATAAATTTTAATAGCATATAACTTTGAGTGTATAATATATATATTTGAAAATATACAACATAATTATAAGTGCATTTTTTCCAAAGTTTTATGAATTGAAGCAAACATTTTCCGAGTTTTCTCAAAGTATTTTGGATTAAAGCGAAATTGCAAAAATGTTATGAAAAGACGGTGTCTAAAATATTGAAATACAACAGAGCAGGTAAGAAAACTGCTTTTTTTACATATGTGTTTAAATAAAATAATGATAATTGCGGCGAAAGTTAATACTTCCAAATAACCAAATGAAAACAGAAGATTCAGGCTTTAGAAAACTCTAAAAAAATAAAGGCATGTACGTATATAAACTGTGAATTTGAAAAATGTTTAATTAGTAGATGTTCCAAGTGTCACGCACCTCAGTAATATCATACACTGGATAATAAACAAATGTTGAATATCTTTTTATGAAACGGAAAGCTTTATACAATGCGAAAAGTGCGTTACCCAAGGCTGGACTTGGGTGCCAGTGACGTCAGAGGGAGAAACGAAACCTGCGCGTGAACCCTACCGAGTGTTCTACTTACCGTGGTTTTTACTACGTGTGCTACATTTCTTGGAAATTGTGATCGTGATCACGTTGATGTACATTGTACATTTGACTATTTCATGTTATCTATGGGCACTAATACTGAAAATTCACACCTCCAGGTTATTAGTTTCTTGATTACGTAATCAATAAAGTCGACAAATTTTTTTGGAGAATATCATGTCAATTTCATGTAGGGCCAAAAGGTGATTTGTAGCGGGCATGGTATTAATTTCATTTTTGAGCCGAATTTGCTTCCCCTTCCCCCTGACAAACATTTTATTATGTCACGAATGGTTATTTATCAAGTATGTTTGATGCTAACCTCGATTGCAAACACGATTACGGAAGATTAGCCTTTTTACTCTTTTAACAAATAACCTCGCTAATTTGATTCTATTGCAGACAGTTATGTGAAAGAAATGAAAATAAATGATATAGTAACTGTTTTATTAGAACTTTTCCCTCAAAAAGAGTTTGTTTTGCTTTGAAAAACTTCTAATCATTAAACAGAAAAAAATCCGTTTCTTTTTATTCCTTCTTTTTTTATCCCATTGTATAGTTTTTCCTATTTGAACATCTTCACAAATAGATAGCGGAAAAAAACATGATATCAGTTCAGAAAGACATAATATTCCCTCTTTCATTATTTAACTGTGCAAAACACTCTCTCCATTTTATTATTTGAAGAATTTTGGGTTATAGCGGCCCCCACAGTGACGATTGTGTCAAGATTGCAGCTATGATTTCGCCCAGATCATCGCAAAGCTTAAAAATGCATTATAATACTCCAAGCACTCGTATATGTCGCTTAGGGGAAGGTGAGGCATGTTGGGACATGGCCCACCTTGGGACATCTCAATTTTGAGGCTTAATTTTGCAGTTAAAAATTAGCACACATAAGTGCCAATATATGATACTACAATCTACTCTTCCATGTGTTTTGGAATCACTGGTGTTTGCTGGCAACAAATACCATTATTTTTGTTTTGAATGAGGTTGAGTAACATTTATGTGTGTTTTGAAAAATAAATTCTTTATTAAAGAAATGAAATAATGCAAGTGGGGGCATGTTGTGATGAAAAAACATTGATTTATTGTTATTTTAAGGGTAAAAAATAGACTGCAATGCTAAGCTTAACTGTTTTAAAGTTTTTGTTACTTAATGTGCGAGGTGGGGCAGGACACTCAGTTGTAAGGCACCTTGGGACATGTCCAAAAATGCAGTATAGACCAAATGCAGCTTACAGAAGGAAAAAAAAGTACACAACCAATTAGAATTTTCATCAAGCAGTGAGGATGAGACAGTTGTGCTAGCAAAATTGGTGAAAATTACCCCTGGAAGGAAAACAAACATAAATGATTTTTGTGTAATGGCAGTAGTGATGAATTCAGCTGTTCATGTGACTGATTTTCCTACAGATTGCAAACTTACTTAAGATAAGTCCAGAAACTTAAAGGCTAAAGGTAAACCCACTCTGGGATAGTGTAGGTACATTGACAAAGTTTGCAGGAAAACAAAGCATTGCTGTATTTGTAGGGCATGTTCAAAATGTTGAGGACAGCAGCGAGTATGAGATATCCATTTTGAGAAGACAAGATCTAGAGTTGTCATTTTTTTTTTTTTTTTTTTTTTTTTTTTTTTAATCCTGATAAACATGATAGCTCATTTGTGTATCAAACAGATATTCTTTTAAAACTTGGCACTCCTGAAAACAAAATAGGTCAAAGATGTGTTTTATTAGAATTTGATGAACACCATTTTTTTTCACATCAAATACAAGATCTGTTAATGAAAACATGTTACAATTCAAATTATTAAAATGTTTCAATGCTTAAATTATTTCATGCTGAACTAAAGCTTTATAAATAAAGCTTTGTTCATCAATTAAATATAAAATTTTACATGTATTTTTGATTAAAACTAGTGTCCTGGGACATTTTAAAGGCTTTTTTGTTTTGTTTTCACTCTTTTCCTATGTGAGATATTAGATTATTATGAGGTTTATTTGATGCAGAAATGTTTATACTTTATGTCTAATTGGTTCTAAAATAAGAATAAATATTAATAAAATTTAGAAAAATTACTTACTGAAAAATGTCCCAAGGTGCCCCACCTTCCCCTATATGTCATTGTGTAACGTATACATATTATTTATGTTTTATATGCCTGTATACATCTTATACGCATGTCATATATGACTATAATTGGGCCATATGTGTCATAAAATCAGGGTTGCATTACACATGTCATATATGACTATAACTGGGCCATATGTGTCATAAAATCAGGGTTGCAAAAAAACCTAGGTGGATATTTTGGGTAAAGCCCACTTTAAGAAACCTGATAAAATCCACATCAAAGCGTGTTTTATTGGGTTTTTTATAATCCATGATATTATTTAATATTCAGTAACTTTTATATTAGTTTTTTAACCTTTGTGTTTAAAGAGTTACATTATTCTCAGGGGCAAACAAGAAATTGAACAGAATCCAGCATAGATGAAATTGAATAAATCTATATAGGGTAGATGTGCCAGTAATGGACACCCTTCAACAATTTCTTTTTAAATTATTTTTTTATTAATAGTTATAATTATTATATTCCAGTTTTTTCAATATTATATTAACCAATCAACAATATTTAACCATTCTTATAGTCTCATTTCCCAATATGAACGGAAATTTAATTTTAAATAACAAAAATATATCAAAAGCCCAGTAATGGACACCCTATGTTCCAGTAATGGACACCCCATAAAAAGTAATAAATATAATTGTTTTTATGACTGTCTTTAGAACCAGAATTTAATGAATACATACTAATGACACAATATAGTTATTTCCAAATAAATTCAACAATTAGTAGTGTTGACTCTAGGAAAAAAAGGCTGCTGGGCGGGAATTTTTCAAGAAAGGAACAATATTCTAAAAAAAGGGAAAACTATTCTAAGAATGGGTATATTTTTTTCAAAAAGGACACACTTGTACCTTGTTCACAAAAAATATTTTGAACTGGTTTGTTTAGAGTCCGTAGAATTTGCAATATATTTCCCGGGATTAATTGAATTGCCATGGGGCGCATAGGAAGTGTTAAAAAAGGGCATCAGGGTGCATCGGAAGGGTTTGAAAGAGCCACCAGGCACAAAAAAGAAATAAAAAAGGCCACCGGGCACTGCCCCTGCTAAAGCGGCTTAGAGTTAACACTAATTAGGATACCAGTAATTAATAAAATATTTGTGATAATCATATACTGTTTGCATCAATTATTGTAATTACCAGAAGAAAGATGTTTTAATTATTTTAGATGGATAGTTTTAAACACTAAATATCAGGCAATTACAGCATCAAATTATTGAAACAGTGGGGGATTTAAAAAAAAAAAAGTTTGGAAATATTTGTGTTTAGTTTTGTCTCACTATTTTTAACAAAATTCCAGAGACTACTTGATATATCATTTATAATAATTAATATAACCAGTGGCGCCAACTTATATGGGCCCATGGGGCGCGAGCTCACTCAATAATTTGATCTCTCCGCCTACCCAATTCTAATTGATTTAATTCATAATTAATTTTTTAAATTATTTAATCACTGAAATGAAATTTGGTTTTAATAACGTTCTTAAAATAGTTTTGTTTGAAAAATAGTAAGGACAAAATTCTACATATAGGAGCGCTGAAAACCTCTTCAACGGATGTAGGGTTAAATTTCTTACAAAAACGAATCTTCTGCATTTTTACCATCTCTTTTGTATAGGTGAAAACTGGGAAATTGAGTTAGTAGCCAGTGGCCGGTAGACTCAGTTTCATTAGTGACCACTTTTTAAAGTTAGTGGCCACTATAATGTTTCAAACTTTCTTGACGTCTACATGAACTATAATCACTGTATATAGACATATTTTTCTATAAGTCAGAGTTTTATACCAGCCAACTATTCATGATAAGAATAGGGAAGCAGTCAAAATTCAAGAAAATTACTTTAAAACCACTGAATCTGTTACATTCATTTTTTAGAATATATTTTTAGATTATTTTTATATGTTCATAAACACTATTATCAATTTAAATTACTATTACTTTCTTTATATAAAAAATAATTAAATCAAAATTCCAACAGTTAGGTGTATACAATAAAAAAAAAAAAAAAAAAATCAAATAAAGCACAATAAAATGTTATTTGGATTTTATTTAATAAGTAAATGTGTTATTAACATACTACACACATTACATACAGTTGAAATCGAAGCTAATGAGTATATTCCGCAGGATTAAACGGTATCTCTTGAAGAAAAATAATCTAACTGGTGAGCATGTGGCCAAAGTCGAAATATTGAAAATACTGTAATGTCCTTAAAATCCACTTGCATTCGGTGAAAAAAAAAAAGGAATAAATTATTTGAAATGCATGTGGAATCAAAGCTGATTAATATATTTTGCAGAATAAAACTGTATTTCTTGAAAAAATAATCAAACTGAACAGCAATGGCGAAAAGCTGAAATATTGAAAGTACAGCTAAATCGTTGTAATCTGCTTGCATCCGGTAAGAAAAAGAATTAACCAGTTTGCTAATTAGATGTAACCAAAGTAGAGATGCATATTTCTATGAAAAAAGCTATATTTCACTTGGCGATCAATAACAGATTTTTTATCGCCACTTGGCGAGTGACGACTAGGGTGGCGATCGATGGCCGATTTTTTAATCGCCACTTTTACAACTTTAATCGCCACGTGGCGAGTGGCGACCGCCAGTTTACACCTATACTCTTTTGATGTCTTGAATGGATAAAGCAATTGGTGACTAAACTGTATGCTTTTCTTGACATTTAGTTTTTTAAATTCAATACTTAGCAGTTCCAATGTTATTTAAGGCTGTTCTCAAATCCAAAGGGGGAACTTTCTGACATAAGTTTAAATTGATTTTTGTTCGGAAATGCATGAAACTAGCAGGTGTTGTTATTCAGAAACTGTGTCATTGAACTGTTCTTTTCGTTTTATTGTAAACGTAATAGATCATTTAGAAAATGCTGTCAAACTTGACGTTTTGAACAGAATTTCTAGACGAGAGAAGAAAAAGAGTCAGGGAGGGAGGAAAAACGCCCCGCTCACATGACCCATTTCGTTTATAACTCGTTAGGTAATCTTTTGATCAAAAAATGGAAAAACAGTTCGATTCCAAATCGCTTCCCTAGCCAGCACTGCCAATTTTATACCTTTACATTTATAAATGAGTTAGTGAATGTGTAAAAACGTTTTGCGCTAGTTGACGAAAGCAGTTGAGAACAGCCTTAAAGCAAATATTAATGTATTTATAAGGGAGAACTTACAAGAATATAATTTAATAAAATTCTTTATAAAATTATAATTAAATTATAATAATTTAAAAATTTGCTTAGAAAAATATAATTTAAATATCGAATTATCTTTAGTGATTCGCTCCTCCCATCTCTCTCTACACACACATACACACTAAGAGGAAAAAAATGATATGTTGTGTTATTTTACTCAAAAAAATTTTGAGCCCACCCAATATTTTCGAAAAGTTGGCGCTACTGAATATAACAAATATGAAAGAAATGATATTGTGAGTTGAGTATTTTAAATACTAAATAAAATACTTTCAAAATAAAATTAGAACTGATGTTTGAGGACTCTGATTCTCAGATTTACTAGTTTCATGAATATTACCTATAACTTTCATTAATATTATATTTTATTTTTTTTTTTTTTTGTCAGAGGTGAATAAGAAAACATTCAAGACAGAAAATAGGTTTTTAATAATTTCTGTAACTTAATTGTTTTTATTTAAACGGAGAGGGATTTAAACCCTATGAGCCCTTTGACTGTGCTCTTAAACAATATTTTCTGCTTCCTGGCTGGTTTGATTGCCAGATTATAAAATATGCAAGGTACATATGTACCTAAAAAAAAAAAAAAAAAAAAAAAAAAAAAAAAAAAGAATAAAATATTGAAATTTTATTAATCACATAAAATAACTTAAAAGCAGCTATTTATAAAAGTGTTGGTGTTATTACATTTTGATAAGTATAATTTAAAAATTAAATTTGATTATTTAGGTTTGCAGTTAAGTCAAAATATTTTATGCACTATAAACAGTACTGAAATTGTATTTTTAGCAATGACTACATTAGAGCCGTACTGAGTACTCGGTACTCGTCGAAATTTTGGCCGAGTAGTTGTAAGAATTTAATTTTTTAAGCATATGAATTTAAAACTGATCTGTAAAAAGTTATTCGAATATCAATGTATAATATATGCAATAGTTCATAAAACTATTTACTCAATATTTAACAGTATGTCTACAAAATATAGAAAAAGTTAAGAACAAAAACCCTCATAAAATAATTCCAGATTAAAATTTAGTTTCACATTTATACAAATAAAAATAAATTCTTTTTAAATATATAGGAAAACAGTAAAGACTATTATTTTAGATAAAAAAACTGAAAATACAATAAATGTAATAAAAAAATTAATAATTAAATTTATTATATTTCAAATTATGGTGCAAAAACACCAAATGTTCTACATTATCAGTAGACAGGGCATTTCTTTTACTACTATAAATTTGGCCTGCCTCTGAAAATATACGTTCAAAATAAACAGTGGTTGAAGGTGCATATAAGAATTCTTTTGCAAGGTTGCCCATAATCAGAAAAGTCCCCCCCCCCCCCCACCCCATCATGCAAATGGAGTGTCAGTTTTACATAAGTCTTCTGTTAAGAAAGCCTGTATCGCTTTTTGTGCCTCTCATCGTATTTTTCTCTTTTTTATTTTTAATCAAAAGAAAATAAGGTACAGTTACAAAATAAATATGAAATATTTTGCATTATTCAATGAATTGTTGCAGTAACCAATAAACATTTTTATTTTTGATAGACAGATTTCAGGTATCAGAATAAATTGGAGGGTTGAAGAATGTTTTAATTTTACATTGGTTAATAATGGTACTTGTTATGTGTCAATTCTTTTTTTTTTTGGCTACTATTTTAATGCTACTGTTTTGAAATTGTCAAAAATTGTCTTTAAAAGGTGCACAAATAAATTTCAAATTTAATTAGTTAATTTATATATACTATACTAGCAGAACTACCCAGCTTCGCCCATGTCAATTATAAGGAACCTTCCAGGTAAAATAAATTAAAACGAAATAATACGGCAATCACAATAACTGAAACTTGTGCATTCATTCATATCCACAAAACGTTAAAAAGGCAATCAGAAAACATGACGTTATTGTCTCGCAACCATAGTAAAATCCCTGAGCTTTAATAACAGAATGCGCGTTTTCTTTGCCGGATGTAAGAGAAAAATGTGTGATTTTCCTCACAATACGAAAAAAAAAAAATTCCACCAAATCGCGCAGCATTTAGTGAAATTCTTGTTTGCGTGCTATATATATAAAGTACAAACACTATGTCAGTGCCCATAAATTGTAACCTATAAATTGCGCCTTTACTGCAATTTTTCTAACTTCTAAACATCACACAATTTCATTTTTTACAATTTCGAATAGAAAAAAGTTCTTTCAAATGAAATTTGTTTCAAAATTGTATCTCAATTTTCTGATTTTAATGGATTTTAAAGTAATTTTCAAGCATGGATGTTTTTAAAGGTACGTGCAACCCGATTACGAAAAATGAACCCGTTTACTCTTAATGCAATAGTAATAAAGAAAAGGCATGTGTATGAGTAACCTGGTATCATATTTTCTGTGGCAACAACCTAACACAATAATTAATTTCCCTTTTACTGCAATTTAACCTCTAAACTTCGCACATTCGATTGTTTCAACGTCTTATAGAAAACAAAAGTACTTTCAGTAAGATTTATTTGTAATGTTTATCTCAATTTACAGATTTTTTTATGGATTTTAAAGTAATTTTCAAGCATGCATATTTTTTAAATATGCTTGCAATCCAATTACAAAATATTAACTCAATTGTTCAAAAACATTGTAACTAATTTAGAATTTGTTTGTCTTCGTGTAATATGCATTAACTAAATTGGCAAATGAAATTAAAACACCAAAAATAACATAAAATAAAACACGAACTTAACAGATTGTGGCTGTAGTATACAATCGAAGAAGTAAACAAAATATAAGAGCCATTTATTTACGGTGAGTTGACTACACATTGAAAAGATTTGATGGATTGTGAGGTCATATCTAGCCTTTTTTTTCTTGTTCCTAAATTGTTTTCATGAAATTTGACTGTTTGTATTAAAGTAGATATTTTAATTTTAAAAAACAATTGAATTAAAGTGCTATGTCATTTTACCGCTCTTATAGTTGAAGTTTTTATTTTATATATAAATAATGTGCGTTTTCTGTTTAGAATGACGTCAATTTCAAAAATGCAAAAATATAGCAACACGTTATCGTTACTTTTTTCACATTATTGTGTCATTTTTTAGGGTGTGGCAACGGGAAAGAAACGATTTAATTAGAAAATTAAAAAGATATTTCTATAATGTTAAATTACGGAACATGGTAGAAAAAAAAGGATAAATAGTGTTCTGATGATTTTTTAAAGTAGACAGTGCTCTTTTCCACGTTCTAAAGCCTATGTAAATGAAGTTTTGTGCAAATCCGTCAAAAATTGAAGATTTGTATAAAGGACATACACACAAAGAATGGCTTTTATATATATAGATATATGTATATTATATATATGTACACACAGGTGTACAGTAGACTCCCTCAGATCCGCACAGCTTGGGACCAGAGGTTGTGCGGATTTTAGAATTTTGCAGATTTCTGGTCATTGATTTGTTTACATTTTTGAAACATTAATTTGATTGGTAGTTAAGCAATGGAAATTATAATAAATGCTTACGATAAAGTGAAACATTAAAATAAGAAAAATATTAAAATAATTTGTCAGTTTAAACATAATTATTAAAATAATTATGTAAAATAAAAATTTAGAAAAGTATTAAATTATTACCGATGAAATTGATTCAATTCGATTCCAAATGTCCTATGCTGCCATCTAGTGGTAAAACGATCATAAGATCGATATGTCATTATGCTATTATAAGTATATATAGCTTATTGCGCTCTCTGTAACTTTTTTCACTGTTATTTAGAGTCTTGCATGCTTTTCTTATACTGCTTTGTATGTTTAGAAATAAATTTGTCTATAATTAAAAAAAAAATTTCCGCAAACAATAATTTTAAAATAGCGTTCCGGTTCGTGGATTTTTCAATTTCGAATCCCGGAATTTTTGATATAGATATGCTAATTCATATCAAAATCAAAAGTAATGTAAATTTATTTAGTAATAAATCAGCTGTAATAACCAAAAGAGAATGATTAACAAAAAATTTAGTAAAAAAAAACATTGCAGTAGTCGCTGATTTCGGTGCTATCTTGAATTTTGTTCCTGCAACTTAACTGTAAATTTCATTGTTTAAATCTGAAAAAATACGCGGATTTTAGGCGTTCGCAGATTTAAGGGAGTCTACTGTATATATATATATGTACACAGGTATATTTATCTATATGTTCACGCATATGTACACCTAAGCTCACATTATGTGCACATCAGTGTTTTTTTTCCTCATTACACAACTACTCGGCCAAAGTACTACTCGGTACATCACTAGTCTACATGGGGTGTCCATTATTGGAAAATGGCTAATTAACCATCCCAGTAATGGACACCCCCTATTAAAACCTTAAAAATAAATAAATTTTTGTAAATGGCTGTTAGTATATAAAATTCTAAGTTTTCTATTGCTACTCAAACAAAAACATTAAAATTTTGCAAGAAAATAAATAATATATAAATTAATTAAACAAAGCCAGTTCTTAGCCTCTTCATTAAGATTTTCACAGAAAAACAACGAAACTTTGAAACATTACTTTCTGCTTCCTGATTGGTTTGATTTAAAGTGTCAACAATAACCCAGTTTTAAAAAACATGCAAGGGGGAGTTATAAAAAAAATAATTAAAGCTAGATATTTATTAGTTATTTTTTTATGAACCAAAAACATCAAGGGGTGTCCATTACTGGCACATCTACCGTAATTCTTGGAAATTTTTCTGTAGAAAATTTCTCACACCTTGTATTCAATAATATTTCAAATTTTAATTGCTTAAAAGGCATAGAGCCAACAGAGTGAAAAAGTGCCCAAGCCGGGACTCGAACCCAGGTCATCAGTATTGTGCACTGACATTCTACCAACTGAACCACTTCGAAGTATACTCAGCCTGAGACTTCTCACTATATGTTGCTGAGGCTACAATTGATGCTGGATTCTCTTTAGTTTCGTGTTTGCTCCAGAGTCGGTGGCTCATGGAAAAATATTCCATCTTGTGCTGTGGTTGTAGCCTTGCCAACATATGATAGTGAGAAGTGCCAGGCTGGGTATCGTTCCAAGTGGTTCAGTTGGTAGAACGTCGGTGTGCTATACTGATGACTCGGGTTTAAGTCCCGGCTTCGACACTTTTTCACTCTGTTGGCTGTACGCCTTTCAAGCAATTAAAATTTGAAATATTATTGAAATAATGAGCTCAAGTCTTAAAAGCCTTCTAATGTTATGGGGGAAAAGGCCAAAATCAATTTACATAGCTAATCACAACATTTTTGCATAGGTCAAAAATGACAAGGTCTTTTCTATCAGGATTTAACAATAAAACTTTATAATGTAAGTTCACAAGGTTCATAATATGAAGACTTTTCCGATGATACATCACATGAGGGGTTCGGAAAAATTTGAAAATTGCCGAAATATGGCCAAATATTCTAAAATTTTTAACCCCTTCGGAGGGAATTTCGAAAATCGCTGAAACATATGTTCAATTATTTTTTTAGTAGATTTATTTTCTGGAATTTCACGCTCCTACCTAAAACTGCTGCTGAGATATGGCCACATGCTCTAAAATTTTTGACCCCCCTTCCCTTTTAACCCCCTTGAGGGGGGGGGGGGGAATTTTCAAGAATTTTTCCTTAGTGCACACTTATGTCATAAGAAGTATTTCCCCCCCAATTTCCATGCTTCTAGGTTCAGTAGTTTGGGCTGGGCGATGATGAGTCATTGAGTGGGACGTTGCCTTTTATATAGGCCAAATATTCTAAAATTTTCGGCCTCCCCTTTTTAACCCCCTTAAGGGTGGGATTTCTAAAATTGCTGAAACACGGGTTCAACTATTTTTTTAGGAGTTTTATTTTTTGGAATTTCACGCTTCTACCTAAAAACGGCTGCAGAGATATGGCCACATGCTCTAAAAGTTTCGACTCCCTCTTTAACCTCCTTAGGGAGAAGAATTTCTAAAATCGCTGAAACACGTGTTTACTTTTTTAGTTGATTTATTTTCTGGAATTTCACAATCCTAGCTAAAATGGCTGCTGAGATATGGCTACATGCTCTAAAATTTTTGACCTCCCTTTTAACCCCCTTGGAAGGGTGTGGAATTTTCAAGAATTTTTCCTTAGTGCACACATATTTCATTAGAAGTATGTTTCCCCTAATTTTCATGTTTCTAGGTTCAATAGTTTGGGCTTGACGATGATGAGTTAGTGAGCGGGACATTGCCTTTTATACAGGCCAAATAGTCTAAAAGTTTTACCCCCCTTTTAATCCCCTTAGCGGAGGAATTTCTAAAATCGCTGAAACATGTGTTCAATTTATTTTTTGGAATTTCATGCTTAACAGTTGCTGAGATATGGCCACATGCTCTAAAATTTTCCACCCTTTTTTTAACCCCCTTAGGGAGGGAATTTTCAAAAATCCTTCCTTAGTGCTTGCTCACTTATGTCATAAGAAGTATGTTTCTCCCAATTTTCATGTTTTAGGTTCAGTAGTTTGAGTTGGGCGATGATGAGTCAGTGAGCAGGACATTGCCTTTTATATATGAAGATAGTCATATCTATTTTATAATTTGGTGATAAATCTTGCTTGTTTGGTGATTGTTTCATCATTGGATTCTGCTATAACCCAAAAGTACTACCGAATTTTGTTGATGACATGCACTTTCTTTGTTTTATCGATTCATCTGATAACTTTAAAAGAAAAGGAATTTTCTAAATAAAAATTTAAATAAAATCAAAATGGATATCCTTTGTGTTTATAACCAGAGGTGTAGAGAAGCAGATACAGGCGGGGAAAATTCCCTGCTTCTATAAATTTTATACAGTTTTACAGGGAGAAAATTTTTACAGAGCTTTCAAAGTTTAAATCCTATTTTTGTGTGGAATAAGAATGAAAAAATATAACTGGTTAAAACTACAAATGTGTAAGAAGTTGAAACAGTTTATTTCAAAATTCATGGTTGATATAAGCCTCTCAAGGAAACATATCATGTAAAAATAACGTAATACACCCTATGCAATGTTTCTGTTTAAGTTGGTGTTGAAAATTATATCCAATTTGCCTATATCTATATCAAATAAAAAAAAAAGATAATTGTCTGTTTGTTAGCAATGGCTAGGAAAATCTATTGCATGTAGAGACTGAAAACTTGAATAAGCATAGATAAAGACATTCCTAAATGAATCTGAAACTCAGATTTTTTATTTTTGGATAATGAGCTGAGATATTAATTAAAAACCTTCTTTGAACACTAATGAACTAGCGCATGTTCAGAGAAACCGAGGTTTTTCATGCACAGACGTAGACATTTTTTAGGCATAGTCGGTAGTGTGGCAAGAGGAGTGGTTACTCTGGAAACCATTGCTATTCATATTAAGCAGTGTTGAATTCAGGGGGGACATTCCCTCCCGGAACAATGAAATGTCCCCCCCCCCCCCCCCAGAAGATTTGAGATTTTGTGTTTTCAATGGTCAAAAAGTGCAATTTCCCCCACCCCCAGAACTCAAAAATATCCCCCCCCCCCCCTGAGCCTCAGAAATCCCTCCCAGAGAAAAGTGTCTGATTCAACACTGATATTAAGAATGTGTTTTGTTCTTGTTTAGTTATTTCTTTTGATTATTTTTTAATAACTTCATTTAAAAAAAAAATATGCACTCATTGCTTTTGCAACATGTACTATGTATAGATACTCTTCATTATTTAACTATTGTAAATAACATATGTAACTAATATGCATAAAGAAAACTTCTTGTGCTTATTGTTTTCAGTTGAACCTTTCTGATTTTTTTTTATTTAATTATTTTAAAAATAAATCAGGATTGTTCACCATATTTTTTTCTCATACTATGTGGATTCTGCCCCCTACGAGCTATGCTCGTCAACCCCAGTTCAGACACCGGAGACTAAAAGGGTGCTAATTTGATAGATTTTTAAAAGATCACGAAAGATTGAATTATAATTTAAAAGGTGGCGATCTCCCTGTAAATGGGTTTTAGTGCATAATCATTTAATTCTAATTTTTTTTTTTTAATTCTGATTTTAATAAATTTTTAATTGAAAGGAAATGTTATTCTTTGGGCTGTTTTTATAATTATAAACAATTTAAAATAATAACCCTTTCTAAGATATGAAAAAAATATCTCCTGAAATGGGGAAAATGTGAATAAAAAATTAGTCAAATAAAAAAAATAAATGCAGTCTGCACACCGCGAAGTTAGTAATGCATATTCTTAGAAAAAAATATTACATTCCTATGTATAGTTTTTGCTACTGTAAAACTTTTTTAATGGAACGATTTTGACCAACTTTAACATTAAATAGCTCTTAAAATAATTCTTTAAATTAAAAACTATCTGCTTCAGCGTGTTTATCAAACATTTTTTTACAATACTACCAATTTTCATATTTTTGCATGTAGTTTTTTTTTTTTTTTCTTAGTAAAGAAAAACCTCTTGTCACAAAAAATACATTTACGGCAGTGTTACAAGTGGTCATATGGGTTTTTTTCTTCAGGCCCATTTTGTGAAAATTAAAAGTTATTTTTGTGAAAAATGACATTTTGTCATGAAAAATGAATTGCAGTTTCTCAAATTCAAACCAAATGTTTATTAGTAATAACTTTGTTAATCCTTCTGCTAAAGTTTTCCTTTATGGCGAGTTTATTTTGTTTAAATATTAAACATTTTAATCGGGGTTCGTTGATATATATCTTGATATATATCATGATATATATCCGATATTTATTTTCAAAATATCAAGATTTTTGATGTTTTCGATATTTTCATTTTCATACATTTGATATTTATTTTTTAAATGTCGTATTTCTTGATATTTTCATATATCTGATATTTATTTTCAAAATATTTTCAGTCAAAAGAAGTGCAAATGAATTCTTCAACTGTTATTAAAAATTAGTCTATCTGTAAATAAATAACTAAAAAGAATAGCTCCCAAAATATTCCCTACACTCCAAAAACTAGTTTTGGACTGTACCTACAGCTTTCCCATTATCATCATAAGAAATCTGTCTTTGAACGATACCTTCTTACCCTGTCTCAATTCTTTATGTAGACTGCACATTCTAGAATGAGATAAAGGGGTTAATCGGTGATTGGATTTTAGCAAAAAAATCTCATATAAGCTTTATGTTTGAAACTGAATATTTAAATGTTGAACCAAAAATTTGGTGGGATAATATTAAATTACAACAGCCCATGAAAGATAATTTAACTTATCAGTTGTTTACAGATTCTCCTTCAATAGATGCATTAGAATCTTTTCTAATTTTGATTTACTTCAGTCTAAATTGCGTAGTAGGTTAGGGAATGAAAAAGCAGACAAACTTACATTCATGTTCAAATTCTTCAACAGAAAAAATAAACTTTATTTTGTATTTCAGAATTTGTTGTGTAATTTTATTTATTTTTTAAACTGAATCCTGTATTGTGCATTCTGTGTTTTGATGAGTGAAAAAGCAACTTTTGCAGAAGATTGTTTGTTTTTTCAATTATTTGATCATAAATTTTGTAAGAAAAATATAAAAAAAGACATTTAGAATATTGTTTTATTATGTTTTCATGTTAAATGTAATATGCTTTAGATTCTAATTTATATTAAGTCTAAAAATCTTTATAATCAGCAGTAAGCTGACAATTTTGAAAATATCGGATATATATCAAAATATCGGATATTTTTGATATTTTCGAAAATATCACGATATTTACAAACCCTGATTTTAATAGAAATAATCAATGAAAAGTATGTTTTCATCGAATGGAACTTTGTGAAGGCACCTGTTTTATTAAAAGAAATTTTGTGAATGGGTCTGTTTTATTAAATGGATTTTTGCGAAGGGACCCTAAATAAGCCCCAAGTTTTGCCTGGATCGACCCCTGCGTTAGTTACTTTTCTCTAGAATAGAGAGATTCATAATCTTTTAATAAAATACTTAAATCTTTCTTAACATTTCTACTAGATTGATAAAATCAACTTTGTCACTAGCAGAGGTGTGAATGTTGCTCCAATTTTCATATGTTCCCATGACTTTTTCAGCATAATAAACTTTTTCTTATTTAATGGCAGAAATTCTGCAATCAAATAAGGCAAAGAATGTTATTCAGAATAAGTAGTAGGAATGCATGAAAATTTTAGCAGCATTTGCATGCCTGCAAATTTCAACACCCTTTTCACGTGCTTCAGGAACAAGGCAGGATTTGTCTAATGAACTCAATTTTTGTTTCTTTCTGGGTAACTTTAATTGTTAGTTTTATAATGCTGCACACTGTGGTACAGCAGGAATCATGATCATAAAGGTGGTGCAATTTTTATTTTCTTACTTGTATGGTGAGATGCTTCAACAAAAATACTCTTCATAATCTAAAAGGAAAGAAAATGTTATCTGTTTCTTTATTTTTAAAATAACATTAATTGACACAGAAATTATGACTTAATTGTTTTTATTTATTTTTCAGGCTGATGAAATAGAAGCACTGGCTGCCATTTATGAAGAAAATTTTATACCAGGAGGTGAAAGCAGTTTTCAAATAAAAATTGGCAGTAAACCTGGTAAAGAAGTCTTGTTAAATGTAAGTACTTATTTTATAAATTAGTAGTTGTATTTTATTTCAAAATGTATGACTAAGCCTTTGTGTTAAGATGAGGGGGAGTGGTCATAAAGTTTTGTACAGTCGTGGGAAAAAAAAAGTAAATACCCCCTACAATCTCTACAATTAATTATAATAGAAGAAAGTTACTGGTACTAAACGATTGGAAATAAAGTGTACTTTTAAATGATGTATATAAAATTTTCTTAGGAGGTCATCTACAAATCAAAACCAGTCCAAACTTTATTTTTTACAATGGCAACACCTAATTTTAACAATATATTTTAAATTTTCGGTTCAAATTATGCCTAGAAACGAAATTTCAAGTCATTTGGATGATAAGTTTTTCATCCAAAAAACTGGATGTTATAAGTTATAAACATTCAAAGTTTAGAACTTCTAATGTTAAATTACATTTTCATATTTTTATTAATGTCTCCTGAAATTATAATCCTAATGTGATAATTTTTTTTGTGTGGTTATAATACTAAAAAACCCAAAAATAAATACATCAAATTTGTAATTTTATTATATGAATAATGAATTATAATATTCGAAAAAAAAAATATGAACTGCACCTATAATTTTTTTGATAGATTTATATGTATTAAGTCCTGCTTTATGTGAATTCTCAATTTGAAATTTTTGTGCGGAAAAGCATAATTTGAAAAAAATATATTTCACTCATTTTATTTAAACATTTGAGCTGGCAACAGTCGAAACATATTAGGAAAATGAAATGGTCCTAATGGCAAGAAATAATACATTAATAGAAGTGATTTAGTCATTCTGCAGCATTTCAACAATCAAGTACTGAACTTGAAATTGGCTCATTTTAAATAATTAATTTCTCTGAAACTAATTGTACGAATTTCATGCAAATTTATATTTAGGCTAATTGAAGGGTGTAGAATTCATTTATGGTGTCCAACTTGAGTATTGCTATTGAAAAAAACAAAGTTTGTATTCAATAAAACACACATACTACAATGTATAATATAACACACACAAATAACGCCTGCATTCAACAGTTAACAGTATATATAAATATTATACAGACATACATACAATAAATACTGGATGGAAAAATTAGCCAGAGCCAGGAATGCTGTGGTCCCGGGTTCGATTCCTGGCTATGGCCAGAGTTGTATAATATAAACTTATGCCGTGCGCGAAAAATTTTCCGCAAAATTCAGAATTTTGCAGAAATTTTCTTAGAAAAAAAAACGGAATTTTTATTCTTGTATTTTTTTTTTTTTTTTTTACCGAAAAATTAAAAATGTTCCCCAATTTTATGTACGGTTTATTTATTGTTTGCCAGGGGTGATTCTGTTCCACAAATTTAAGGCATTCGGTTCCGAAAATTAAAAAAAATCGACCATCAGTCCGAAAATTCAGACATAAAACAATATCACTGAAATATATTGCGGATTTAAACAAATGGTCGCCAAAAATAAACCAATTCCGTCAATCGTTCACAGAAAAAATAACCAATTTTGTCAAAAAAACGCGAATTTCGTCAAAGGACTGCGGAAGAAACGCGAATTTCTGTAAAGATTCGTGGAAAAAAATAATTTTGTCTAAGAATCGCAGAAAAACCGCAAATTACCTCAAAGAAGCGCAGGAAAAAAATGAATTTCGTAAAAGTATAGCAGAAAAAGCATGAATTTTGTCAAAGGATCGTGAATAAAACCTCAAATTTTGTGGGTTTTCTATTGCGGCTTAGTAAATGACCGCATGTTGTTTTTCCCTCGAGTCATCCTCTGTTTCATATTCTCTTCAGACGATCGCAGAGTTCGGGGCGTGATGTATGGCTCGCGCTTTTCAGGAGACCAATAAGAGCTCCTGTTACATGTTTGATCCCAACCAATGGGAGTCTGTTGTACATATTTTTCTATGTATATTCTGTAAATAAATTTGTTCTTCGTGCTGTGTCTCTCAGGCTTTGGATGTGACTTATTTTCTCTCCTTGGCAGAAGTGCCGATCAAAAACAAAATGAAATGAAAGCGCACCATTCGAAGATCCCCGACAAATTTCGTAAAAGAATTGCGGAAAAAAAACTAATTTTGTCAAAAGATTGCGAAAAAAACACGAATTTCGTTAAAACGCCGCGGAAAAACGTGAATTTCGTCAAAGAATCGCAGAAAAAAGCAAATTTCATCCAAAAAGTGCAGGAAAAAAACAAATTTCGTAAAAGCATAGCGGAAAAGCATGAAATTTGTCAAAAGATCGCGAAAAGAATGCAAATTTCGTCAAAGGATCGCGAAATTCGTCAAAACGCCGCGAAAAAAGCATGAATTTCGTCAAAGGATGGGAAAGAAAAAAAAGCACATTTTGTCGAAAGATCGCGAAAAAAAAGCGTGAATTTTGTCAAAGAATCGCGAAAAAAACGCACATTTCGTCAAAAACGCAGGAAACTGGAAATTTCGCCAAATGATGTCGGAAAAAACAAGAATTTCGTCAAAGGGCCGCAATAAAAACTCATCGGTCTCTTTAATGATGATACCTGTGAATGGACCCCTCCTTACAAAAGGTGATCCAGTTGTTTCAGAAGCAAAGTCTATTATTTCTGTGAACAGAGTGACTGTTTTAGCTGCTTCTTTTGAAAATATACGGAATGTTCCCTGTTATCACTGATCAATAGCTAAATTTTTAGATTTAGTGGTATAGTTCAAACTGCATTTCTTTTTAAATATTGTTCTTCATATCTTAGAAGTCATTTACATCAAAGTAGTTATTTTCGTAAATGTAACAAATTTTAAGTTTTTATAAGATACCTTTCCTATAAGTTTTAAAATATTATGTTTAAAAAATATTTTCTATGATCTAACAAATATCATAACTCGAAAAGTTGTGCAAAAATTTGTACACTGCATAAAAATTTAAATTTTGTAACTTTTTTCTAAAGTAAAAACGATTTTTCTGAAGATGAACATTTGAATATTCCGAATTTCCAGCAGTTGAAATATTTTTGAAATTAGACGTAATTTAAATTTAACAATTTAGGAATTAGCTCTTGGTCAGCGATAAGAAGTGATGCCCTACATATTTTAAAGCTGATATTTCCTTGATGTTTGCATATTTTAAATGAAATTGTTTGTCTTTCAAAAGCACTGCAAACAAGAAGTATAAGCATCATAAAGAATGAAAACTTATGATAAAATTTATTAAAATATTTGAAAGGCTTCGGAAGAAAAAAGCCCGTACAAAAGAAAAACGGCGAGGTTTTTATTACTTCAGAAAATTGAAAAAATATCAAATTTGCAAACGATCATAAATGTTTTAATAAGCTCGGGGGACATGTTTTCTAACAACGTACTGATTTTAAAAAAATTATATACTACTGAATTCTGAATATTTAAAACCAAGTTGTAGTCAATTTGAATGTAGTAATGAACTATATTTTTTTCCTCGTCAGATTACTGAAATATTTGAGAAGTAATTATTCTATAGAAAACAGCTGAATAGCTATATTGTTTATATTTAATGGCACTTACATTAATATTAACGATTATAGAGGATTTTTTTTACCATATTTTTTAAAAAATTCTAAAACTATAGAGTTTTTGAAAGTATTCAAAAGTCTGAAAATATTGCCAGAACAATTACTGCAAGTTCAGCAGAAATGGAAAGGAGTTTTCAAAGATAAACATCATATATCAGAGAAGAGAAGTAAGCTAACTATTTCTAATGTATCAAACATAACGACGATTAGTCTAATTGGCATACCTCTTAAAGAATGGGTTCCTACTTTTATAGTGAAGGTATGTAAAGAAAGAAGCACACATCAGATAATGTTTGGGTAAAGACAAAGAAAATTGAAAGTTAGGAGGTTTATGAAGAAGCTATATGTAAATATCTCAAATAATAGAAGCTACTTAACATACTAAAATTCTTTTCTGTACTATAGTATCGTTTTTTCTACATATTTTATTGTTTTATTTATCAACTATCTGAAATAATACACTACCTTTTAGCATATCTTTTTAATACTTTTCAACATAATACAAATAAAGTTATTTTCAGTACAGGATATCTCAAATAATTCTAATTTATTTATTTCTGGTTTCAATCTGAAAATGCATAGTGTGCTGATACATTTCATCGGCAATTGTTATCCATGGGCATTTATTGTATGAAAGGTTTTGGAAAGATGTTGCATGTTTTTAAACTGAGCTAAATTTTATCACTGATACAAAATTTTAAGAATAAATCTTCTCCATGTGCGCATTATTGTTATTACGAAAATAATTTTAGAGTCGTTTGGTATTAATAATAGAAGACGGCATTGACGAATAGCTTGGTGAAATTTTTGGCTTTGGTGTCAGAACATAGCATGAAACACAAATTTAAAAAAAAATCCAGAAATCAGTCATTTACCACTCACAATAACCTATTTATTGAGATTAACTTTGAAGAAGTTACAAGCATTTATCACCAAAACAAGGATGTGAATAGGAAGGTTTGATATTCAGTGAGGTGGTATTCTCGTGAGATTAGAGACTTAGCAATATCTCGAGCTCTTCCTACAGTTAGTGTTTTTAGTATCTAACTGTTTGCAACTTTAGATCATGAGCATGCACTGAGCTCCATATATAACAGGAGATCTGTGTTCCTATTTCCCAACATGATTTCCAGTGGTCAGTGCGGAAGTTAATGTGATGATAATTTTAGTTTGCATTCATGGCAAATAATGCTGTTTATCACATTCCCCTACATGATTAGAGAATCATTCTTTAATTTGATAGGTGTAACTTATTTAGAAAGGCATGAATTAGGGTAATAGTAACTGAGAACACTAATATCTAACATTGATAACACAGACTATTTTATACCTTTGCCTTGCAAGCTTCTGACCGCCGACTAAGAACTCCTATTATATATGGAACTCAGTGTGAACATGAGTTAATTCTTAAACTTAAATTTCTGCTATTTTTGTGCTATCCTTTTTGTATTATGCTGTTTTGATGCATTTTCTGATAGAAATCTTGATCAGAGTTTCACGACTGTCGAATGCGTTTTAAATAAACTATGTCCTTTTACAAGAAAACATGTGTCAGAAATTTTTATTTCAATATACCACAAGGTCAAATATTTTTATCAATTTTATTATAATATTGGAAAATGCTTCATAATCTATGTGTGATGCTAAATTTTTCTTTGATTTTTGTACGTCAAAAATCCTTCGTGCAGCGAACCGGTTGTTAAATTATTTGAATCCCACCACTGGTTGTATCCAAATACAGTAGTACGTGCAATATTGTGTATGCTATATTGGCATTAATTAATGGATATATGGATACAACCCCTCATCTTTTTGCTTCAATTTGGGAACAACGGATTTCGAGCTTATTCTATCAACGATAATTTTCAGAATTTTCAAGCTATGTTTTTGAGACTTTCACAGAAGTTGCTCTATACACTTAGCTAATATATTATGCACATTATATTTTATTTGCATGCACAGTGAAACATCTTTTAGTAAACCTGCTAATTTTTCATCCAGTTTTTATTATTTTTTAATTCTGATTGCAGCGTATTGTGTACAATGTTGTTTGTCATATTTTCTGAAAAGAACTACTTTTTTTTATATTAAGAGCTCTGCAAATTATAAGCAAAAAACTTGGCAAAATTTGGGACTCTTTTTATAAAAACTTTAATTTCTCTATGAATATACATGCTATTCTCATAAAGATGAATACAGTTTATTGCAATAAGGCACTTAATCATAATCTACTGTGTCGAATGCCTTTGCTATGTTAGTTTTTACAGGATTATCCAAAAGATGTTCGTTCTTTTTCAATTTGTTGATGGTCCCCTATGGGGTTTCAGGAAAAAAATCTTCTCGAAAATATATGACCTGTACTATTCTGTTTACATACCTGGAGTTTCAAGATAATTCCTCATGTATTTTTCTAGATATTTAAGAAAACGTCTAAAATTGCCAGTGACCGATCACCTTTGGCCATATAGTGTACAAATATATTATTAATTTTAAACATAGCACACACAAAAAAAAACTTATATGATTGTAATTTTTTTATGCTACACACTTGATATAGCTTTAGAATAAATAAATAAACATCATACTAATTTGCATTAATTATGTAAAACTGCATTTTATGTTAAATAATTTAATATTATTTTATTTTTTACATTTTTAAGATTATTTTTTACTTTATACTGTACTAGGGAATTACCGAATAGTGATTTTTGGCTGAATAATAATTAAGCCAAATACCGAATTTTCGTCTAACCGAATAATAGCTATTCACACGAATACTGAATATTTGTCTGGCCGAATGCTTTTATATTTCACAGTTTAAAGTATTAAAAGTTAAATTATAAAGCAATTTTACGTAATATTAAGACAGGTATTTCCATTTTATGAACAATACCTTTTTACAGGAAAACTTTACACAAAAAAATCTGTGTTTTGAGTTTTATCTTAAGAGGATAATCTTAAAACTTTTTTTATTAATAAAACTTTAAACTTCATGGCTTCTTCTGTGAATTAAAATAAATTGATAAAATTTTCTCTGCTGAATTAGAAGAAACATTTTACAGTAATGTAGTGTTTATTTGTCAGGAAGGGACTAAAGTAAAACAGTATTAATCTATTAAAATGGCGGCAAATCATCAAGAATAACTTTCCTGCTCCTTTTGATTTGGCAAGGAAATTTTTAAATGCACGAGAGAGCAGTGTGTGGAATGGGCGATCATTTTCAGAGGTTGTAAGGTAACATACAGGGTGCAGGATTGCATAAAATGTTTCTATGGCCAACATTTCCCCCAATCCACATGAAAATTTCCCCAAAATTTTTCTGTGTGTTATACGTAAATGCTGTATTATCGTAGGTATAGAAAATTTATTTTTCCTATTTTCTCAACTTATGCACGAGTATATATAGCAGGGGTGATTCGGAGAGAGAAAAAAAAAAATTCTGAAATTCACAGCAAATTTTCTGAAAGGTTACAGTAGAGTGGGGAAAGGGGGGAAATCCACTCCCAGCACTATGTTTTTTTTGCGGCCCTTTGACGAAATACGCGTTTTTTGGGGGGGGAATCTTTTGAGGAAATTTGCATTTTGTAGTGATCTTTTGACGAGTTTTGCGGTTATTTCGCCTTCCTTTTGACGAAATTCGCAGTTGTTTTGCTATCGTTGGATGAAATTCGCGGTTGTTTTGCGATCGTTTGGTGAAATTTGCGGTTCTTTCGTGATCTTTTGACGAAATATGCGGTTGTTTAGCGATCTTTTGACGAAATTTGCGGTTGTTTCGCGATCTTTTGACGAAATTTGCGTTCATTTCGCATTCTTTTGACGAAAATCGTGTTTTTTTTTTGCCTCTTTAGACGAAATTCACGGTTGTTTCGCAATCTTTTGACGAAATTCGCGGTTGTTTTGCGATCATTTGACGAAACTTGCGGTTGTTTCGCGATCTTTTGATGAAACTTGCGGTTGTTTCGCGATCTTTTGATGAAATTGCGGTTGTTTTGCGATCTTTTGTCAAAATTTGTGGTTGTTTCGCGATCTTTTGTCAAAATTTGCGGTTCTTTCGTGATCTTTTGACGAAATTTCCGTTCATTTCGCTATCTTTTGACGTGCGTTTATTTCGCCTTCTTTTGACAAAATTTGCGTTCATTTCGCGATCTTTTGACGAAATTCGCTTTTTCCCGTAATTCTTGGACAAATTTCACGGTATTTTTATGTTTGAATTTTCAGATTGATGAACAATCTTTTTAAAAATTTTCAGAATCGAATGCCTTAATTTTTCAGAAAATTCGGAACAGAATCACCCTTGATATACGGTACATGTTATTCTGAGATCGTTTTTGTGAAGGTCATCATACACATACGGATCTTTTTATTTGTAGTGAAATTTTTCTATCTCAGAGAATTATGGAATTTGTTGTTAAAATTGTTAAATCAATTGTAGATGTTTCTGCAAAATTTCCCCAGATGGTTAAAATTTCCCCCCGATCCTAGATCGCCGGATCGGACATATTCTGCACCACTGACAGGGTGTTCCTAAAATCTTGCGACAAACTTTCCAGGAAGATAATGTGCTCATGGCAAACATTTTTTGAGCAAGATAAAACATATCAATCCATTTATTCCATCAGAAATTCCATACATTGAATAAAAAATAACGGGTGTGTCAATGCAAGTTGAAACACAATTTTTGTTCACAACTTTTAACAACAATGAAGATATTTTAGCGAGATTTGCATCACAGTAATTTTGCTTGTGTGAAATATATTATAGGAAGTAACTGAATTTTTGCCAGTATAAGTACTGTCAGCTGCATTCTGAATAAATTAATATCTAGCTCGGTATTGTTTGGATATTAATGGTGACAATTTCCAGCACTTCTTATCTTGTCATCATATTTGACATAAATAAAAGTAAATTTGTTGAACATATTGTTACAGTATGTATCTTACTTATTGTAGAGCAGGGTCGGTGAACCTTTTCACATCCACATGCCAATTTTTTCCAGTTTTTGGCCTGTATAAGTACTGTCAGCTGCATTTTGAATAAATTAATATCTAGCTCGGTATTGTTTGGATATTAATGGTGACAATTTCCAGCACTTCTTATCTTGTCATCATATTTGACATAAATAAAAGTAAATTTGTTGAGCATATTGTTACACTATGTATCTTACTTATTCTAGAGCAGGGTCGGTGAACCTTTTCACATCCACATGCCAATTTTTTCCAAAAAAATATTTTAAATGATCATAACGTGCCAACAAATTTAGTGGATCAAAGCAGCAAAATGAATTAAAATACTGATTTTAGGATTCAAAATATATGGGTAACATTTTGTAATATACTTAAGTGTATTTAAAAAATCCTATTTCTCTTGTAGTGTCTTAGATGCCAAACAATTCAGATCAGCTTCGCATTTGAGTTTTTCTTTAAGAAAATGCGAGCTGTATTGGAGCCACATAACAACAGGTTTTTACTTGAGTTTTTCGTACTTTTCATTTCCAAAAAAAAAAAAAAAAAAAAAAAATTCAAAATATGCTTCTTTAAGAAAGTTCTTCTATGGAATTGAATTCAAAATTCCAAGTTATCATAATTTCATCATCGGAACTTTTGGCTTATGGTCGTTATTTTCAGAAAATCTCCTAATTCTCTCATAATCTCAAAAAGTTTTGAGCTAATAGTGAGCTAGATTGGGATTTATAGTTACAATCTGTACAGGGGTCGATCCAGGCAAAATTTGGGGCCGATTTAGGGCCCCTTCACAAAAATAACTTTAATAAAATCGGCCCCTTCACAAAAATAAATTTAATAAAATGGGCCCCTTCACAAAAATAAACTTAATAAAACAGGCCCCTTCACAAAATTCCTTTGAATAAATAAGCCCCTTTCGTAACATTCTTTTTCATAAAAACTTTTTAAAATGTGTAATTTGTAAATAAAACCCGGTCACGAAAAACAAAAACTTCAGCAAGCAGATTTGAAGAAGTTTTTGTTAATAAATTCTAGTTTCGAATTTGAGTAACTGGATTTCAACTTTCGTTACAAAATGTTATTTTTCACAAAAATATTATAAAATTCACAAAAAGAACTTTTACTTTTCACAAAATGGGCCCCAAGAATAAAAACCTGCATCGATCCCTGCTGTATGATAGCGACAACTAACCTAATTTAGAAAAGGTCAGCAAGTCTAAATTCAAAATACTGCAATTTGTGCATTTTCACTATGTGAAAGGCTGGGGTGTAAAGCATGGCAACTGACATTTTTTTCTGATAGATTTTTTTTTGAAAAATTGTTTAACTGCATCGTGACAACTTTTTAAAAGTACAGAGATTTTACTCAATATACGTTACAGAAACTAAATACTTTTTACATCTAAATTTGCAAAGCGAAAACTATTTGCACTTAAGTCCAATAAAATAAAATTTATTAGTAAAAAAATGTTGCACATAAGTTCAAACAAATTCTATTATTAACAAATCAGCTGTTTTGCAAGAAGCAATTCTAACAGTTTTGTTTGTATTTCTCTTTACAAAATTCTCTTAAAATTTGAATGTATCAAAAACTGAATTTTGATTAATACCTTGTTTTACACATGAGCCCTTCCACATTTTAATTTAGAACATGAACCTATGCTGTGCCGAAAATAATCTCCCGTGTGCCATAGGTCCACCGTTCCTGTTCTAGAGCAACAAATGAAAATTCAAGTGCAACCTAGAATGAGATACGCTGTGTTTTTGACGGAATAACTAGATTGCGATCCTGGTTTCCTGTACAAAAATTGTATGTTTTGATGCCTTTTATCCCCCCCCCCCTTTTAACTTTGTTCCAGTTTGCTTAAAAACATCTTATTTAGGTGGGGGGAGGGGGAAAAGATTTGCCAGACAGTATTCAGGAAACTTGCATTTGTAAATTATTAATTCCTACAAAGGCTGTTATTAATATTTAATTTTCTTAAATGTCATTTTTCAAACAACAAATAAATAATGTGAAAGCAATCTCTTTTATTTAAAGTATTCTGCTTCTTAATTATTCTGAATGCCTTTATTAACTGACAGTAAAAAAAATAGAAGTTGTGTAAAGTTTTTAAAAATATTTGAAAAAAGTTTTTTTTTTTTAAAGTATTCAGCCAAACCAAATACTCAGCTGATTGAATAGCTTGATATTAGGTCTAAATAAGTATTCGAAAGCATGGGCAGATACTGAATACATTCTGAATATTTGGGCATCCCTACAATTTATGTAAAGTAAGACTTTACTTTTGTATGACTAACGAGTAACAATGTAGTTTTTAATAACTGTCTAAATAATGGTTAATATTTATATTCTTTATTGTATGACTAACGAATAACGATGTTGTTTTTAATAACTGTCTAAATAATGGTTAATATTTATATTCTTTAAAATAGAGGGTTTCCTAAAAAGATCTGTACAACTTCAACATTTTATTTAAAAAGAATGAATAGGAATGCAATAAAACTAGTTACAACAATAAATAGAATAACTCAAAGTGTTTTTTCTACAGTATGTTTCTGGTCATAGATGGAGCTGCACAAGACATAAACGATTATTAAAGATTTCAGTTATTCAAAAATTGCGGATCCCCTGAAGAAAGCTTAATGTGCTGAGTAGTTTATTGATGTATTGAATGGTTATGAAACAAAATCCGATACTCAAGCTCAGAGAAATTATCAAATGATTGATTAAAACGTTCATGGATTTAATTTGAATATCATCTTGATATTCTCTGTACTATGAAAATATCTCATGCTGAAGTTTATTAAGGCAAAAAAAAAAAAAAAAAAAAAAAAAAACCTTTTTGAGTTATTCTATCTATTGTTGTAACTAGTTTTGCTGTAGGCCTATTCATTAAAAAAAAAAAAAAAAAAAAAAAAATCTGAAGTTGTACAGATCTTTTTAGGACAGCCTGTAATATGAAATTTACTACAAAACATGACCACTTAGGGGCCAAAAATCACTCATATTTTATTGTTTTGTGCATATGTGAATAGTACTATATTGTTATTAAAACAATTTAAAAAAATCTAACTATTGAATTTGATTTAAGCTATGGTTTTCTGTATGTATAAAAATAATAATTAACTATTTAATATTCTTACATTATTTGTTTCCGATTAGAATACAGGGAAACTAAATTCTACATTTGGATGAAAAAAATGTTCATGTAGTACAAAACTGTACAAGTTTACAGATAGTCATTTCATTTTGTTATGGTTTTCTGTACATATAAAAATGATAGTTAATTATTTAATATTCTTACATTATTCACTTCTGATTGGAATACATGCATTACAAATCTAAATTAGAATGTTAGTGTAACACAAAATTGTACAAGTTGATAAGCAGTTGTTTTGTTCAGAACTCAACTATGAAAATGCAATATATTTACAGAAAACTAGGGATGCACCGAATAGTGATTTTGGCCGAATGCCGAATACCGAATATTCGGCCTACAGGCGAACTGAATACTGGATATTCGGCTAGCCGAATAGTAACTGCTAGGCAGAATACCGAATATTCGGCTTATCGAATAATTTTATATTTCAAAGTTTAAAGACATTAAAATGTTAACCTTTAAAACAGTTTTACATAATATTTAAAACAGAAACTTTCATTTTGATAATCAAGAGCTTTTTTCAAGTAAACTTTATGCTGAAAAAAATCTGCTTTCAGTTATTTAAGAAGAGGATAGTTATAAAACTTTTGTAATTAATAAAATTTTAAATTTCATGGCTTCTTCTGTGAATTAAAACAAATGAATAACATTTTCTTAAATTCTAAAACAAACATTTTAAAATCAAAGAGAAATTGTGAGAAAATTGGAAGAAAAATTGTACAGGATCATATATTATTTATTTGTCAGGAAGAGACTAAAGTAAAAGTAAATAAATAATACAATCTATTCAAATTTTATAAGGTGGCAACTCAGCAAGAATAACTGTTCTACTCTCTTTTATTAAGCAAGGAAGTTTTTTAATAGATCCTAGATCGGTGTCTGGAGTGGGCGATCATTTTCAGAGATTGTAAATGTTGTTCTTAAAATTTTAGCAAGAAACAGATTATTTACTGGTCAATGTTCAGGAACTTGCATTTGTACATAATTAATTCCTATTAAAATCCTCGTGATTGGTTAATTTTCTTAAATAATACTTAACAAACAACAAATAAATAATGTAAAAACATTCTCTCTTATTTAAATATATGATTTTGTTTCTAATTTTTCTGAATATCTTTATAAGTTGACTGTTAAACTTATAAGTGGTATAAGGTTTTTAAAAGTATGTTTTAAAAGTTTTCTTTAAGTATTCGGTTGGCTGAATATTTCGATATTCAGCCAAACAGAATATTCGGCAGGCTGAATAGTTTGTTATTCGGCCAAGCCGAATATTCAGTACACCAAATAGTTTAATATTCGGCCAAACCGAATATTCGGTAACATGGCCGAATACCGAATATTCGGTGCATCCCTACAGAAAACATTTTAACATAAACAAATTTGTCAATGTATTTATTTTACATTCCAGAGTTTCCCCAGGCAGTTTCAGGAGGTTGCTGCACCCCACCCGCCCTTTGGATTACAAAATATAACACCCCTCTTGCCCTTCATTCAAAATATTAGCACCCCTCTTGCCCCTCATTCAAAATATTAGCACCCTTCTTGCCTCTCAGTAATAAAAGTACCCTTTCTCCTTTTTGCGTTAAAAACATTGCTTGCATAGTAATAACGTTGTCTTGAAAGGCTTTAAAAATTGAAAGAATGAATTTAAAAATAAAAAAAGTGCCCTTAAGAATCCAAAACATGTCCTTTAAAATAAAAAAAGAGCCCTTTCTCATCATCAGCACCCTACCCTTTTAAAACCTAGGATAACTTTGTAACATTCCTTACAATTTAGTTTAAGAATACGTGTGTAAATTTTATAAAGAAATGTACATTTAACTTCACACTGGATTTTCTCTCTTTTGTAGTTTTCTGAGTTGCAAGAAAATGTATGGAAGGTGAATAATTGTTTTTTAAGTATCATCATGCTGTAATATAAAAAGAGATTTATGTTTTTCTAAGTGAGGAAAGTTCTTAATGTTAGTCATTAACTGTTTAAATTATACATTAAATGCCCTAAAATGTTACAAATTTCACTCCGAGTCCTGTAAGATCTCATGCATCTTGAGACACTTACAAGGAAGGTCGTCTTACTGGGCATACTCAGAATATTTTGAAAAAAATACCAATTTAACTACTTATGAATGTAATAAAGGATCAGTCAAATTTAGTGGCGGAATTACAGTAGAAAGTCCGTAAAAAAGTAAAATATTTTAGAGTATTTGGTGCGAAAAGACAAAAGTGTCACGCAATTCAGCGAGCAGTACTTTTCCTCGCCAAAAGCAAACGATTTTAATGTACCTGAAAATTGCTTGTTAATTGATTTTTACAATGCGTGTAAATAGTATTTAATGAATTTAAACTTAAACAATGAGAGAGTTTAATAAATACGTTTTTTATGTTACATATTTATGTTGCTTGTTATTTAATTTTATTACTTTAAAAACAATTTCATATTTAAACATATTTTCATGTAATTAAGCGTATTCCAAAAATAAAGGCAAGATGAAGAATGCTGCAGTTATTCATTTCAATATCAAAGAAGTTGTTGTTTCCATAGCAACAAAGTTGAATTGAAAGTGCTCAATTGGACTTAATTTTGAGATTGAAAAATTTCCATTATTTTTTTACAGATGCTGTATCGAGTTTACGCCGAAATTTTTTTTATAAACATATCTATCCTCATGAGTAGAACATACTATAATTTTTTCAGATTTTTTTGGAGTATGCCCATATGAAGACCTTCCTTGTTAGGCATGTTCAAAAGAATTTAGCATAAATTTTTTTAAGATTTGTGACCTGCAAACATTGGTGTAAAGCTCAATACTATGAAAGAAACTTCTCAAATACATCTTTAAAAAAAATCTAATGCAACACATTTCGAAAACCTGAATTTTTATTCTTCAGGTGTAAACATATGACGATGCCCTACTACTATGACAGTAGAAGGAAGACAGTCTTTCTTTTTCTTCTCTTAATATGGTTGTGCAAATACCATAGAAATTAGTGTGGCAACTTATTGTATTTTACCTCAATAATATTAATTCAAATTTAGAAAAGTCGGGGTATTTTAAAAATATATATATTGCACAGGGTACGCATGTCATCATCAGATTTGGTAAAATTTGCAAATGGTCATTTGAAATGGGTGTACATCAATTGCGCCTACGGTGGGAGGAGATCATAAATTGCGCCTACAGCTTCGGCCCCTTCTGTATGAACTGCGCTCGAAGGGGGTGAGATAAGCAATCCATCATTTTATTGAGGGTTGCCTTAAAGAGTTATTTTTCCCAAAAAAGTCTTCTGGATGCAAATTCGGCCATGGTAAATCTTGGCGACAATAATCACAATACTTAAGGTCTGTATTCATCTAGCATTGCATTATATCTTATGAGATATTCAACGTAATGAATACAAATAAAATATTACTACAGGATACTTACTAATATTTACTACGAAAGAAGGGGACTTCTCATTTAAATAGCGCGGTGCAAACTGCCGCCCCAAATTTTGTTAGCTCTTTCAAGGTATTTCAAGAAATATCTAATGTTAATTTAAAAAAAACACACCATTATTAAGAAAATTTTTATTTTGACTTGTAACATTTGGATAAAAAGTGTTTTTCCTTTTTCAATGACAAAAAATGCTGAAAATACATAAAATTTAAGTTATCATAACTCGGTAAGTTTTATTTGTACAAAAATGAAACTTTTATTGTTTAATTATTAGTACACGAAGAAAGTTTTACTAAATATATAGTATTTAAATCCCGTAAAAAAATTAAATTTCTGTAACTTTTAAAAATAACATTTTATATATATATGCAGTAGAAACCCGGTTATCCGAAAATCGGCTTAACCGAAAGCCCTTAAAATTCCTCAAAGTCCTTTTTAAATGTGGAAAATTTTATTGCCAACACTATTTTGACCGATGTCAAATGACAACTTTTAACATATTTTGATTTATGATTACTATTTTATTTGTAAGTTTTAGATCAAACAATTCCGAATCATTTTTAGTACATTGAAGAGTTGTTTTAATACTTATTATCTTTAAAAATTAAAAGGAAAATAAATAAAAATCAAAACTTTGAAAGGTGTTATTGGATGTGGATAGAAATAGTGTTAAAAAAGCATGTTCTTTATGAAAATAATAAACAGAGTCAACTTACTTATTTTGTCAATTGCGTAATTTCGGGCACTTTATTAGATAGACACGTACGACACTTCATCTTTTTTACAAAATATGTTGTGATTTTCTTTTGTTTTTTAACTTTGCATCATTTCAATGCTGCTTTATCAAGCCACCTTTTAAACAGGACCGAAACTAGCCTTTTTTGCACCCTGGGCAAACATGGATTTTGCCCCCCCCCCCCCCCCCCCATCTCTTCCGGAAAGTATATTTACAAAGAGAATTTTACTAATTTTCGAATAGCCGACTTATTTTTAAATTTAAAATATGTAATCATAATATATGTAATACTGAACTATGCAATCTACAATGACGCGTCCAAGGGGGATGTCACGGGGATCATGACCCCCCCTCTGAACACCAACAAAAATATTCTAAGGACCATTTTTTAAATGAAATACTCAGTAGAGTCCCGCTTAACCGAGTTATTTTCTTCTGGTGGGCTGATGGCTTCCATTATTATGAAACAGCCATTATAAAGGAAGTGTTAGGTGAAGATGAAAGAGCAGCCGTAAAAAGTTAGAATTCTGATTTTCTGGTCGTCAGAATGTGGGGGGAAAGTGCCCATATACATTTTTTTTTTTTTAAATTATGGCCATTTTTCTTTCCCATTCTGTCCAGAAAATCGGACTTCTAACTTTTTACGACTGCTCTTTTATCTTCACCTAACACTTCATTTATAATGGTTGTTTCATAATAATGGAAGCCATCAGTCCATCAGAAGAAAATGATCCATTCCAAAGACTAACGAAAAGCACAAACATCCATTATAGAAATTGAGCATTTATGTGCTTAAAGGCTTAATCTTCAGAAAAGACAGACAGAGAAACAGTAGTAGCAGTAACATTACAACTTTGCTGCTATTGCTGCATTCTTTTTCTTTCTTTACAAAAACTTTTCTTTTCTAATAAAGGCTCTCATTATGGAGCCACGAAACAGTTGTATGCTAAAAATTTTGGCTGTTTATACTTTTCTTTACGTTGGTTTTACATATAATGTATTTATTTAACACAATGAGTTCTGTATGCATGTTATTAGTTTATAATCTTGGAGGAATTTGACGTAGAATCCCCTCCTCCCTTACCTTATTTTGCGCTAATGATGTTTAAAACGGAATATTTTATTTATTTTAATCGAAAATCTATTGAATGATTAAATAATAAAAAAAAAAAAGATTAAAAATGTATTCATTTTTGCAAGAACTATAGGTAGTAATATAAAATAAATGTTTATTCTCTGGTGAGAAAATTTTTGGCAAAATATTGGCGTCCGAAATAAATCGCGAGATAACCTGTAACAGATAATCATAACCCTCATTTCAGCAGCAAGAATATTCTTCCATTTAGAATGTTGTTTTTTTTCCTCAGCATCTTTCTTTCAAAATACTACAGAGAATAATATTAAAGTGAAATTTATTTCTAGCATATTAATTGAATTATGAAATATCTGTAAATATCTGTATATAAATGTTAATAATGTTTAAGGTTCTTGAAGAATCTTAGAATGAAACATCTAAAGGCAGAGTAAATGAGATATTAGTTTAAACCTTACGAAAATATTTGTTTCCATACATAATTGGCCCATGTCAAATATTATATTATTGAACGAAAAATAATATGCTTGGAGAAAAAAATGGCATTATTAGGTAACAAGTTTTATTTCTTCATAAAATTTTCTCTTCTAAAGTAATTAAAAAAAATTCTTCAACGTTTAAATTTCTTGTGTAAATATTTGAAATTGATGACGATTTGTAATGTTCTATCATGGTTATATATATGGATTTTTTTATCATCATACTTCTATTTATTTCCCCCTTTTTTTTTTCAATTTGTGCATATTTTATTAGCGGAATATACATTTTTATAGTGTCGATTTTTCTGTGATTTAATAATTATTATTAACAAAAAAAAAAAATAATAATATTATTATACTCATATATAAAATATATGTGTATAAGTTTTTTGCGAGTTTAAGAAAAGCGTTATTGATAGCCGAAATTATCGATAAAGCGCCCAATTTAGCGAATCAACGCCAACAGAAAAGAGTCTTTCTAACAAAAAAAAGCTGTCACTTCGTGCCCATAAGTGTAAGAGAGGGGGTTGACAATGATATCCGGTCCAACGTGACGCCGAGCGCAGTTCATACAGGGGGAGGCAAAGAAGGGTCGGCATCGGCGCAATTAGCCGGTCTCCATTTGAAATTACCCTTTCAAAGTTAATATATATATATATATATATATATATATATATATATATATATATATATATATGTGTGTGTGTTACGAAACAATTTAATAGGTTATGTCGAGATATCATGTAGTGCTTTTTATTGCATATTACTGGATTCATACCACATTTAATCAGCTGTTGGTGATGTTGTAAGCAATCCTACCACTTAGCACAAGCATTGCTAGTGAAAGTGTCAACTCTGTGAAAATTTAGCAGCTGTAGAGCGATGTTAATATTTGTAGAGTCCAATCAAACACTTATTATTTCATTATGAAAACAAGGTAGGTTAGGCTGCGTGAGTGGTAACAGGCGTATGAAGAAATCAGGGGTTTTCCCAATTAAACACATGGAAACATAGTCATAGGAAAACTGTTTATTCCATCAGAACATACCAACACTAAACAATTCCCGTAGGATGAGAAATCAGAGCATTCTACTCAAGCGTAAACTAGTTACTCATGCTAAATAGATGTTTATTCACGAAATGAATATTCTACATGGCTAAGGACACTGGGTAACAGGTTATGTAAACAATCAAACAGCACAAAAATCTCTGGTTCTGAGCTCATGCTCTCGCTATTTATTAGAATGAGCGGAGGAATTCTGATTGAAATGGAAACTTCAGGCTAAATCAACCAAAATCACGAACGAGCCTCGAAGTGAAACTGGGATCCGACACTCAGCCAATGGAGAGCGATCAAGAAACATCACAGGAAAAAATCCCGGCGCCGCTAATGGAATGATTTCGATGTGAAAAGGCTGACGCCTCGCGGGCGGGAAAATGAGATGAAATAGAATGAAAATGTAAAAATGGCTTTGATAAACATTCGAAAAATAAATAACTGTGTTCAGAACTTTACAGTTTGGTAGATGATAAAAATTAATGACGGGATTAAAAGTTTAGATTACATTTTGGAATAAATCTATTATTAAGATACGCGTTTTAAAATTATAGGAATTTAACTAGAAATAAATAATAGAGCGTATTAAAAAAAATAGGAAATAATGAATAGGCAGGCAATTTAGAATAATTTAAATGAATAGTAAAAGTAAAAATTTTTATATAACATATATATGGTTCATTCACGCCAAAATTATTTTTGAGTGACAGCTGAGTCCTGTTATAATGAACATCACGGTACTTCTGATGATATTTGTTTCTGTAATGAAATTTTGTTACAATATAGTTTTTAATTTTGCACTTAGAAATTGTAAGAATTGGTTGAATGTAGACTTCCGTTGGGGGTTGTGAAAGCGTTCATTGTAATAGATATTTCACTGTAATGAAATTCCAATTTAAAATTTTATTTCTGGTTGAGAACTTTTTCTTTTTGAAGTTAATTTCCCAGACTATTTAACCGTTATTGATATTGATCTGGTAATGTTTAAAATGAAGTATAACACTTTTATCTGTGGCTTTTGTCATAATATTTTAAAGTTGTGTGTCTAATAAATAGTATTCTTCATTATAATCTACTATTTATTAAGCACATAATTAACATGTAATTATGTCAAAATTTTTAATTTTATAGGTAAACTTGCCTGGAGGTTATCCTATTGAATGTCCTCCTACATACCAAATTAGGTAAGTTATTCATATATATATATGCATAATTTTTATGGATTAATATATGGGTGGAAGTAAAAAGATATAAAACCAGTGGTGTAGTCGTAAAAAAAACAGAGGGTATACGTTCTAAGCAGAGGGTATACGCTCAAGGCAGAGGGTATACCCTAGTACAGGCAAAGTTCTTTAATCCGCACAAGTTGGGACCAAAGGTTGTGCAGATTATGGAATATTGCAGATTATGGATTACATGTCATTTTCTTATTTCCGGACACTATTTTAATTCTATATTCAGTATAACATGAAAAGAAAAATATGAAATATAATTAATTTTTCTGGACACTATTTTAATTCCATATTCAGTGTAACATGAAAAGAAAAATGTGAAGTATAATAATTAATTTAATATGCTATCTCAAAAAATGCATTTTTCAAATTCTTGAACTAAAAAATTGATTATATTCACTTTTATATTTAAAATTTTCAGATAGTTCTTTTAAAAAATCATTTTTGGATCAAGAATTTGTAAATTTTGTTTACATTCAGTAAGCAATGCGAATTATAGAAAATTGCAGATTATGGGTGTGCGGATTATGGATCCTTGACTGTATATATATATACTATAGCTTTCTTGAGAAACAGAGGGTATACGGTGTTCTTTAAAAAAATCCAGATGGTATACAGCGTATACCCCCGTATACCCTCCACTACATCCCTGTATAAAACTAGTATGTTGTGGCCATCACAAAACTTTCTTCTATATAAATCACGTCAATTAAATCATTTAAATAGTACAAGAAACAACAACGATTTAGCACCAATTCATATCAAAGTATATCTGAATTTGAAGTTGGATGACAATTCGTGCATTAGTTCTTGAGATAGAGCTATAGCGGAAATTCTGAAAAAAATGTAGCATAGCAGCGCCACCTGTTGAGCGATTTATACCAAAAGTAAACAGCACTAAACGATATCAAGGTATACCTGAATCTGAAGTTTGTTGAAAATCCAAGCATTAGTTCTTGAGATAAAGCTATTGCGGAAATCGCAAAAAATACAGCATAGCAGTGCCACCTGTTGAGCGATTTACACCAAAAATTAAACAACACTAATTTATACATCAATTTATGTCAAGGACTAACTAAATCTGAAGTTTGATGAAAATCCGTGCAATAGTTCTTGAGATACACCTCTTGTGGAAATCGTGAAAAATGCAGCACAGCAGCGCCACCTGTTAGGCGATTTGCACCAAAAATTAAGCAGCAATAATTTATATCAGGGACTAACTGAATCTGAAGTTTAATGAAAATTCGTGCATTTTTTCTTGAGTTATAGCTATTGCGATAATCATGAACAATGCAGTATACCAGCGCCACCTGTGGGGCGATTTTCACAAAAAAGTAATCAGCACCAAACTATATCCTGGACTAACTGAATCTGAAGTTTTATGAAAATCCGTGCAGTAGTTCTTGAGAGACGGACAGACAGACAGACTCACAGACAGACATTTTGTAAAAACATGTTTTTTGGAATCTCTGACTCATAAAACGTGTAAATCCGTCGAAAACTGGAATTCGAAAATTTTCATGAAACCAATACTTTCTTCTTGTAAAGATAGAAGAAAGTAAAAATTTGAGAAGCTTAGAGTTCACACTTGACTTGCACATCAAATGTTTTATTTTGTATTAGTTTACTTTTTTATACATTTTAAATTATTACAATATCATAGATTATTTTCACTGTTATTTGTTTCTTAACTATAAAAGTATATAATGATTCAGGTATATGAGTGTTATTTGCCTGTGTGTTGATATTTAAATGTTATCAAATCCCAATACCTCCATTTTTCCATTGAATAAAACAGAAGTAGCCATTTAACTGGATTTTTTTTTTCCAATTTGTGTTAAAAAAAAAAAAAAAAAAAAAAAAAAAAGCTTAGGAAGCTACATACTGAGCATAAATAATAAGCTTCATACTGAAATTGTACCAAGCTCTAAAATTTTCAATACAAACACCTGGTATTGATATATTTGGCTTTTTTGGTAACTTTTACCTTAGGATATAAAACAAGAAATCATTTGGTTAAGTAGTTTAGAAATTATGGTTTAAAGTTTGTAACTGTTATTGTTAAATTCATTTGTAATCATTGCAAAACCGCAAACTTTTTTTGAATTTTTTTCTTAGTATATATATATATATAAATAAAAGAATAAAAAATAAATCCTTTTTTAAACTTAATATTCAAAATTTCTAACTTCTTTTCCTAAGGTGAAATCTCAATGCTAAAGTAAAGTTTCATCTTTGACATTGATTGGTGTAATGAATTAGAGATGCAACGAATAATGGTTTGGCTGAATAACCGAATACCAATTATTCAGCCTAGTTATGGTCGATTATTCGACAGCCGAATAACGACCTCATTTTTGTCCAAAATCAAAATACAGTATGCACTATACACACAATTCTTATATATTTCACAATTCAAATGTATTACTTTCTTTTTAAAAAATTATTTATATGCAAATTTAATTTTTTTAAATGACGAGAAAATTTTAAAGTACTAGAAAATATAAATTTCAACTTTCAGATGAAAGAAAATAAGAAATCTTAATATCTTAAGAAAAATCACTGATAGAAAGGAATACCCTCTAAAATGGTGAAAATAAATCACTGTAGACTTTATAAAGCTCACAATTAACAAAAAAAGCCTCTTTTTTTTTTTCCTATATCAGCAGACAGCACTATTAAGAAGTATATAATGAATGTTTTCAGATTTAGAGGAAGAAAATATCTGTAAGGAAAATAAATTTCAAAATATTGACTATGCAGTATCTTAGATACTGTATTGTTACAATTTAATAGATATTAGGTATGTTGTTGCTGTTACATTTTAAAATAATCACAAAATTTTAAAAGTACTAGGCAGCATAAATTTCAAGTTTCAGATGAAAGAAAATCTAAATTAAATAGTGATGTAAAACATACATGCATACTAATTAAAAGAATTTAGTACTTAAATTTCTTTCATTATTTAATAAGAAGTAGTAACACGCTTAAAAAAATTACTTAAATTATATTTAACTTTTAAGCGCATTTTACTCAAAAAAAAAAAAAAAAAAAAAAAAAAAACTTAAGTATTGCAGCATATACGTCTTAAATATTTTTGTTATACATACAATACATCTATATCTATAGTATATATTTATGTTTGTTATAGGTCTAATTAAAAATATCATTGGAAGAAAGATTTTTTAATGTAACAAGGGATAAATATTAAATTTCCCATTATGCTTTTTAAAAAATAGAATTTGCTTACTATTAGGAAAATTTTGAATAGATTAATTTTAAATTTAACAGATCACATTAGCTTATTACAGATACTTTTTGTACTTAATAAATACTACAGAATAAAAGTTTTAACATGATTCCTAAATGACTCTCTTATATAAAAATGGGTAGGTAAAACCCATTCAGGGTATGAAAGTTAGAGAAAAAAAAAAGTGTTTGTTAATTTCAAATAAAATTTTCATTATACACGATGAATGTAAATTGTTAAATTAAAAAGTTTTACTGTGTAAATATAAAAACAATTTTTAAAGTATTATTCGGCCAAGGCTGAATAATAGACTTGATATTCGGCAGACAGAAGCTGGAAGGAAGCTGAATATTCCGCAGATAGGCAGAATGGGCAGATTATTCAGTTCGGCCCCATTGCATCTCTATAATGAATACTTAAAATCACAAGTTTCAGTTAAATAAACATTATATGATTGGTAAAAACTCATAAATAGCAATTGTCTTTTCTCAGGATGACAGGTATTACATCTGGTTGATTATTTCTGGCAAACAGAGTATATTTTAGCAATAAATTTTAATCAACTTTCTCTATATTTGACAGTTATTAGATGTAGAACAGATAAGTCAAATTAAATCATCATACTAAAACACAGTTTCACATTAATGTCAAAATAAGTATTTGAAATGACATAAATCTTAATTAAAGTCTCTCAAGCTGATATTTATTAAAATGTAAATAATCATTAATGTCAAGGATGGTAGTTACTTTTAGTGGTGCAATGAAGATAATGTAAGACATGTTTAATTTCAGAAAACCCATCATTAAAAATAGTTTTAACCAATAAAATTAAAGTCCCCCCCCCCCTCCTTTCTGTCGGGTCTGCCCTCTGTCAGAAATAATATGATTTATTTTTATAGTCGTGTCCCCAAAAGACTCTTTATCTTGTCTTAACTGTGTAGACATAGTACATGAACATTTATAGGTGGTTTTATATCAACGAACCACCAACGAGCCTCGAACAGTACCGATGTTATAGAGAACCCTGTCCGCCTCCAATTCTTTAACACACACACACATATATATATATATATAGATATAACAAAAATTTTTGCAATTAATAGTATTACTGTTAAATCACAGGAAAATCTACATATGTATATATATTCATTTTAATTACATATATAAATTAATTTTTGAAAAAAAATTGAATTGCAACCTCTAAATTTTTTAGTAGAAACTGATTTATACAATCTTGAAATATGTGGATACAAAATTACAGCCACCAAATAGTTTTTGAATTATTCTTTAAAAAATCTACCCACATTACAATCTGTTTTGGAACAATTGCAAATAGATGTAACATTAGGAGTTCAAGTTCCAAGTTTTAAACTTTCATAGTTCCTAAACTTCCATTTTCCAATAATGGTAAAAGATCTATAGGAAATTGCTATAAAAGTGGGCATTTTAAGTAAATTTTCAGAATGTAACCTAAAAGAACCTAAAAAGAACATCATGAAGCAATAATCAATTATAACTCAAAATGTAATGTATTTATGAAAAAATGTTATTCGATTCCAAATCATTTCAATAACCATAGCTTTAAGTTTCGAGCTTTTATATAAAAATAACTCCATGAATGAGTGAGAAAGTTTTGCATTGTTAAGAGGAGGAGAAATATTTTTTTGCTTAAAGAAAGAGCAGAAAAATCGTCTTTACTCGTATGTTACTATCTTTATTTCAGTCTATCTTGTAATTTAAAATATATTTGCTCTCTACAAGTAATAATTTATCGATTGCTGCAGTTGATATTTTAAATGCATTGTAAAATTTCACAATTTGTTTATTTATTATAGTGCACCATGGATGTCCAGAGAATCCAAACAGATATTGAATGATGAAATTCAAGAAATATATAGGTAAGATTACTTTTACTGGTAATTTTATGCATTATTTATCTTCAATATGAAATAAAGCACCCCATATATTATTTAAATTCAGATAGAAGATAGCTAAACTAACCCCCCAAAAATGAAGCCTTTTATGATTAACAAATATAGTAATTAGCGAAAAGGAATTTTATAGAACTATTAAAAAAAAAAAGGTATTGTGTTCTCATGATCTAAAAAAGTTAGTCACAATTTTTTTTACAAGATTCTCTGTTACTTCCAGAATGAATAAAAAATTTCGCAAAACTTTAAATAACAGTTTGTTTTATTTCATGCAAAAGTCATTCTATTAATACCTGATCCAACAATTGTCCTGATTTAATGAGTTTACACTTATATATCAATTTTTTTCATATTTTGTGCATGTCTCTGTGCATCTACAATGGAAATGAATATAATGGAAATTATTAATATAAAATTTGAATCTTACTATCTATGTTTTGTTCTTTAATTATGAAATGCTCCCTGAATTCAATTAAGAGATCTTCAGTTTGTTATTTGTACTTCGGATTAAATCTCCTTGTACAATACTCTTCTAAATCTGTATGTGTGCTCTTGAGCATGCAAAATATTATGAAACCTCTTGATTTCTCCCAGAAAAACATGGGAGATTTTTCAATCATGCTGTAATTTAATTGTATTTTTCAATTATAATTTATTAAATCATTTGAAATGTATGTTACTTTATCACATCTAAATTTACACAACATCGCAGCAACTCTATTTGTCACCTGTTGCAAAAAAATGTTAGTTTTTCTACCAAAAGTTGGCACATTAGTAGTTATAAGTGTTAGCTGTGATGAATACTGTTGGTACCTATCATAATTGATTGCACCTGATGTGGGAACACAGTTCGCACCACCAAGAATACTCAATTTTAAAAAAATGCCATTTAAAAAAAAACTTTGATAGATTCTGTGCGTGATTAAAATTTGGGAAATTTTATTTTAAAAAACATAATAGTCATAAATACAGTTTAATGAAAATTTAAAAAAGCTGTAAAGCTAGTTTTTTGGAATCAATGACTTCTTTGAATTAATTTTCAGCAAACAATTAATGTCAAAAGTCAAATAAAAGATCAGTTAGTTTTCTTACAAGTGAGCAGCTGATGTATGGGTGTACAGAGGCAGATTAACTACCACCAGGCCCCATAGGCTTGACTTTTGGAGGTCCCCTCTCCTTCAAAGAGATATATCTACCGGGTGATTCAAAATACATGTCTGCTCAATTTACTTACAAATCACTGATGATAAAAGCATACAAAAAGTATAGAAATTAAGTTTGGATTTATATATGGCATTTGTTTTACAAAAGGCTGTATACATATTAAAATACGAAATTGAATTTTTATACAGTTTCAGTGTCTTGTAACTTATGTTTATAAAAATGCTGGACATAAAAAAAAAAACTTTTGAAACCAAACCTTACCAAATTGTGAATTTTATGTAATTTCAGTGTTTTTTGGCAATAAAAATAGAAGTACTTTTATTGCAGGTAATAATTGAAATTTCATAAAATTCAAAACATCATAATTTGGTAAATTTTGGTTGTAAAAGAATGGGATTTTTTAAAATGTTCTTATTGGATTGAAGACAAATTTTTTTAGGACACAGTGACCATATAAAAAACTAAATTTCGTATGTTAACCCCTCAACTGCCGCGGGTGTATATATATGGCTTCAAAAAATACCTACATATATTACAAAAATGAGGAACTTTCATTATAGCAGGACAATTACCCTTTTAAGGAGAACCAGCTTTTATTTTGTATTAGTGATTAACACAGTGACAGCAATAAAGTGTTTATCTCCCCCCTCCCCCTTGCCCTTAACACATAAAAATGAAACAATATTATTGTTAACATGGTTGTGAAGAAAATGAGAAATTATATAACATAAAATTGCAACCATGAAATGCAGTTTAGCAACTGGAAAACAAATTGTAGGCATCATTTGACGCCTTACTTAGAGTTCCTGATTTCTAACCCTGGTTAGGCCAAGTGAGAATTTATTTCTACCAATGTTAACAATTGTTCCTGTGACCCCACAAAAATCCCCTTAATAGATGAATACTTATCACAATGCCAGAGACACAGTTGTTTAGATCTTGATTAGATCAAAAATAAAACTGATATGATGGAAACTTTACAATTATTGCAGCCACCCGTAGTCTTTATTGAAAGTTTTGTTACATTATAAATATGCTGTGTCTGCAGAAATATGCAGAAAGACATATTTTTTTCCTTCAGTGCTGTTCTTTTATTTTGAACTTAAGTTAGATATTGATATATTTTATTTTATTTATTTAAACATGTTCTAGTTACTTGAAAATCATCTGAAAAATCCTATTTAAAATTAATTCAGTTAAAAGTGATACATTTCTTCCTCCCCTTTCCTTTGATATTACATTATATACATGGAAGCAAGCAGATGTAATTATTTGTAAAATATATATTGTTATTACTTTTTTTTTCTTTTTTAGTAATAACCTAGGTGAGTGTATCATACATTTGTCTGTTGTAACAATAACAGATTTCATTGAAACATTAAAAGTTAATGAAGAAGAACAACATAAAATTAGTAAAGCAAGTCATATTGCAGATGTTGAAGGTAATTGATTATCTTAATTTTTTAAATGTTTTCTAACTGAGTTTTAATGTTCAGAAGTATTATTGATTGCTTGTCTGATTTGTGTTATTTCAAACCTAATCGAGGCAGAAAGAATCTAAATTTTTTTGAGATTTTCAATTTTTTTTTAGATTTATAAATTAATATAAAATCATAGTTTGGATTTATGTATGTAATATATATATATATTTAATAATAGGCATTTAGCTAAAATATCATCTATTAATTATTTTAGAAATTTTTTAAATTACATATGTTGTATGAGAAAAAATTAATTATACTTCATATAATTTGTATTTATATATAAATCTTTGATTATATATAATTCTTTGTTTGCCAAGTATTTTTATTTGCTGTTTTACATTAATAACTGTACATTAGAAAGAAAAAGGTACCCTTTCTATTTTGGTCATTCCATAAAGTCAGGGCCACAGATGTGGGTGGAATTGGTACAAATTACCAGGGTCAAGCATTCTTAAAGGACCCATCTGGGGTACTTTTTTCCAAATAAAATAGGAAAGAAATAGACAAACACATTTTTACGCAAAGTTTTAAAGTTAAAATTAATTAAGTGAAAGCACTAACTTAACTTGTATGAGTTGCTTATTAATATTATTACACAACGTCAAGAAAAAAGAATTGAAATAAAAATTTGCATATAATAAATCATCGGCTGTAGTACAACTAAAGTGGTGAAATACCAGGAACTCTTAAGCCAGGGGTGTAAAATTTTTTTGAAAATCTAGGAGCCAGTTACTATCGATAACAAATTTGTAAAATGAAATAACAGCAGTATAAGTTAAAATAGTACATACAAATTACTCTTTTTAATTAAATGTATCTGACACATGACATAAACTTTTCTTGTATAAAAAGTAATGTTACATAAAATTATAAATATTGATATAAAAAAAATGGAAGTGCTGATGTAAAATACAAATAATAATCATTAAAAACTTCTTTAAACACCTCAAAAGTAGAAATATGTAATGCACTTCAAGGACTATAATGTATGCCATAAATCAATATTGTTAACTTATTGTTTGTCCTCATTTGCTTTTAAATTTTTATAATGTTTATGACCGCTCATGTGTCTTGTTGTTTTTGATGTAAAGTACCAGCGTTCAACTGCTTTTGTAGGATCAAATTCTTCTACAGAAGGTCCATTTAAATTTATTAATAATAAATCATTTAAATTTTGTGATGTCAAAGTAGAGCAAAACTTGTTCTTGATAAAATTCATTGTGCTGAATCCTCGCTCACAGGATGCAGTTGCCACAGGTATTACAGATATAATTTGTAGTAACTTTGATAAAATTAGAAATTTAGAATCATTTTTCATTGATTTGATCAAAAGCTCACTAAATTTTATCCCTTTGCATAGCACCTTAAACTCGTACCATTCATCAAGAGCAATACTTTCAGTTGTTTCCAAATCAACATTCAATGTGACAAAATATTTCTGGAAATGATTTAATAATGATTTTATTTCTTTTATTCCAAAATCTTGAAGCTCTTTTCCACTGGGCCAGGAAAGTGTATCAAATATTTTAGTGCACATTTCAATACTATTTTCATCTATAGTAAACCTTTGGTTAATATATTTTGAGACATCATCAATAAGCTTCTTTTTAGTGCCTTCAATTTGAACTTTAATGGACTCACAAAATCCGAGTTAATTCGATATCTTTAAACTTGCCTCCGAGAGATGTATTCTTAATGAATGTGTCTTCATAGTGACCTGGTACAGTTGATAACAAACTTAAATCTTCTACAGTTTTCTTAACAAACAACTGAACACTTGAAATAACAATGTTTTCTTTCTGGAAAATGAGGGAAAGTTTTTTCACAATTATCAAAATATCTAACAAGAAATGTGTCATTTGAACAAATTTAAAACTTTTTACGTTCTTCAAAAGACCTTTAGCTTCTGCGGAAGCATTCCCCTTTTCATTAGCAGCAATAGTTTTCAGATGAATTATGATAGGTTTCCAGTCTTTAACAAGAGCAGTTAATGCACCAACTTTACTGGCAACCCATCTAACAGTGTGAAGATACTGCAGTTTTAAAATTTCTTCTTCCAAAATTGCTGAAATATTTTTCAGTTCTCTCATTTGTTTACTCGGTGAATTGTAAAATTTATACAGTTTTTTTAACACGCAACTAATAACATCAATACTCTTTATATCTTTTATGACATCTAAAACACTTAATTGTAATGTATGTGCAACACAGTGAATCGCAATCAAATGATTAAGATTATGTCTGACTTTTTCGACAAATCCATTTTCAACACCAATCATAGTTGCAGCTCCATCTGTTCCAATGCCAATTAGCTGATTGTCATTCAATAGTTCAGAAATACCGAGATTATTTAATTCATCTTTAACAGCTTCAAAGTAACCATCAGCAGTTGCAGATTCTAAAGGAAGGAATAATAGATAAAAATGCATCTTGCACCACATAATTTTTAATATGTCGAAGATACAGTAAGACATTTTCAACACTACCTTTGCCAGTTGAAGCATCTAACAATAGACTAACATATTTTTGATTTTTTTATTTCAGAAATCATTTCTTTTCTAATAACTTCAACAATATAGGAAACAAATACTGCACATTGTATTCTATTATTGTATTCTGTTCTCATTTCTACACCCAATTTTTTTACTAATTCTAGGATACTTTCAATGTCTGAAAAGGGCTTATTATTTTTTACAATATAATATGCACAGTTGAAAATATTTTTTAAATGGTTCAGCATACTTTTATCACACTTTTTCAAACATGTTGCAAAGGGTGTTCATTCTGGCAAATTTAAAGCTTTTTCAGCACTTGCGCACTTTTGATGTTGAAAAGATTTATCATGTTTCTTAAAAGTTTCCAGTTTAAAGGGAATACTACATCCAATGACAACTTTTGAGTTGCAATCTGCCACACCGGGTAATAAATTGCAAGTTCTGCATTTGGCTATACCTATATTCGGATTATAATCCAGCCAAGGTAATATATTGCACCATTCTTCTTTAAATTTGCGTTTCTTCACGTTCTTTTCAAGCGGTACATCCGAATTTTTTTAATTCGGCACTTCATTTTTCCGCAGCGTATCATCATTTTCTGATATTGCCTTTTCTGTAACAGTATCAGTTTGTTTATGAAATCTATCACTAGGTAATATATTGCACCATTCTTCTTTAAATGCACATTTCTGTACCTTCTTTTCAAGTGGTACATCAACATTTTTTGAATTCGGCACTTCATTATTCCGCGGCGTATCATCATTTTCTGATACTACCTTTTCTGTAACAGTATCAGTTTGTTTATCAAATCTGCCACTTGGTGAAAAAAAATTTGTTAAACGCGATTGTGTAGCACTTTTAGCTTCATTACTTGTTGATTCTCCTGATCGCTTCATTTTCTATCGAAAATACGAAACATATAGCACATGGTTTTATCATTAAAGTTCAAACATACAAATGCGGCGGAGCAAAGCTTCCGAAGTCACTATGCAGTTGCGCATGCACCCTACTACATTCAGCATACGCAAAGCATGGAGGAAGATATCTTCCTCCGTTGCGTTCATTTCCCCCCCCCCCCTCCCACAAATCTATTGCCGGAGCGAAGCGTCACCATCCGACCAATCAACCAACCATGGCGGAAGCCATTGGTAAATAATGTTATGCAATCCTCCCAATAGCGATTTGCAATGTTAATTTTTCCAACATTTCTGTAAATATCAGTCTAGTTCAGTGAAAAAGAACTTTGTTTTTTTTTTCTTTGCGCATGGAAAAAAAAGAAATAAAAAATCCATAAATAATCAAGGTTATAAATACAAATTATTTTTCATTTCCTAAGACATATCTAGGCGTCAGTGACGAAAATTTAGTCGCCCGGGCGACCTGGCGCCCGGTATTTTTACACCCCTGCCTTAAGCTATTTTATTTTTGATTTCTTGTTATTTTTTACTTCTTTTTCTGGATTTACTGTGTACGATAATCCAGATTTTGCACTTTTTTTGGCTTATTATGGCTAATGCAAGAGTGAAATTGTGCATGTTATTTGTGGAATATAAGGTAATTTGGGACTGATGATTCAAGGTAATTTGGGACTGATGATTCTGTTTTGGTTCCACAAATATTTACATTTTTCCAATATTTTTATGATATACAGTATTTTACTGTATTTTCAATTTCTTGTCTAGTTTGATATATTCCAATGATCTCAATTAACTACTTAAATCTAAACTTATTATTTTCAACAATCATTTAAACTGTATTCTTATTCTAAATAAATAAATATTTTTCCAATAAATAAATAATTTAAAATCAAATTCATGAATAATAATCTTTTAAATTGCTTTTATTTCAGTTTTAATGGTCTTATTGTAATCAGCTTTATTTTTCTCACAAATTTGATGTTTTCATTTAAAAATTAGACTTTTAATTCCCAAAATAAAATAATAATGATCTATTAATGATTTTAAACTTTCCTGCCATCATCTTGTTTTTGTATCTTTTAAGTTATTTAAAGGTAGCCATCTTTGTTTCTTAGATAAAAAATACAACTTTGGCTACCATATTGTTGATTCTATATCATACAGTTTTTTACACATCACATACAAAATTCTATATATTTCTGAATGCTCAGTTATCATTGTAAATCCAAGTAAAAATGCTACAAAAATTTTCATAGCCTTAACGGTCATTCAGCTAATCGATCACCAATCTCTGGAAAATTTATTTTGCACCAATTTATGCATATAGCATTTATGCATTTATACATCCATGCAATGCTCTGACTGTAGAGCTCAAAATTTGTTGAAACTGTTAGCCAGGAATATATAGTAAAGCAATTGTTTGTTACTATGAAAAAGTGAGTGACAGAAGGTGGTGTTTTGGTTATGAAAAGCTGGCACCAAGTCTGCCCACCTAGATTTTTTTTTTTTTTTTTCAGCCTGTTTGCTGAAATTTTGGCAAAAAAAATTTAAATTTGGTACTTTGGCTTCTACCTAGTTTTACTTTTTTTTTTCCTTTGAAGATAACATTCATCTTCCCTGAGTTTTTTTTTTCTCTCTCTCTCTCTCTCTCTTTCTTAGTTTTGTGCAAGAGATTCTTTGTGGATATCACTCATAGAAAAAATATTTTGTATTTTATTACTGCTATTTAATACGACAGTAGATTTCTGTCATATAAGTGCAATGAAAATTATACCACAGCGTATCCTGTTTCCAGCATCATTTTGGCAGTTCGATGAATTTGAGCAACTATTTAATGTGATAGTGAATTTTTGAAATGCAAAAGCAATCAAATTACTATCATAAAGTATTTTGACTCCAGTACCTAAATTAATGATTCTACGTCTGCTATCTTCAAATAAGAAAATAATAATTATTGTAAGTTCTGTATCTTCTGTCCTCAGTATACATATGTAAATGTATATATATATATGTATTTATATTCATGATTGATGTTTAGATACACAGAGTTTCCACCAGACAGTTTCAGGAGGGTGTTGCACCCTGCCTGCGCTTTTCTTTAAAGAATAAAGAACTAAAGAGCCAACCTGCTTGCCCCTCAGTAAAAAAAAAAAAAAAAAGTGCCCTTTCTCCTTTTTACATAAAAAATTTTGCTTGCATAGTAAAAACTGACTCAATGTTGTCTTGAAAAGAGTGCCAAGATTGTTAAATATTAAAATTGCCTTAAAAATTCAAAAGAATGCATTTAAAAAAAGGTGCCCATAATAATCTAAAATGTGCCTTTTGGGGGGAGGGGGGGAGGCTGGATGTACACTATATGGCCATTAATGATCGTCAACTTTCAATTTTAGACATTTTGTCAAATATTTAGAAATATACTTGACAGATTCTTCTGGAATTTCAGGATAAAAAAAAACAGGTATGACCTCATATTTAGCAATGTCGATTTCATAAGGGGGGAAATTAGGGGGCCAACAAAAAATCAAAGAAAAAAAATAATACTTGGGATAACCCTGTAAAATAAAATGCACGAAATGATCTATCGCTACCGAATATAAATAAACAGACATTGTGCAATATGTGTATTCTTTTGTGTAAGAATAGCACATATATTAATAGAGATATAGAAATTTATTTTTAAAAAAATTTAAATTCTTGCATGTTTTTTGCTTATAACATGCAGGGTTTTCAACCAAATTTAACACTGGTTTCAGAAAAATTGACAAAATATAGTAGAAACAATATAGTGCAATTGGAATATAAATATATTAAATATTTTAGGAAATATGAGCAGTTGTATGAAATATTTTTTATCTGCTCATGCGCGAACGATACCAAGGATTATTTTACATAATTTAATAGTCAACTCTATGGAGCAACTTATTAAAAAAAATCTAGTCAAAGATCGTAAAAATTCAGAAAGATATCGGCGTTAGAGTGAGCAAATTTTTAGTTGTTCTCTAAAAGCAGCCGAATGATAAGGGATTTTACACAAATCGTCATTTTTTATTAACTGACTTTCAGAAAAACGTTAGTATTTAGTGACTGTCAACGAGTAGATTTAGAAAAAATGCTTCGATTTTGATACTCCTTTTGATCATGGTATAGGCTCATTCTGGGGGTTATCCAAGAAGAACTAAAGCATCAATAAAAAATGAAAATTGAAAAAAAATTTAAATTAAAAATGACAATTTGTGAAAAATCCCTTATTATTCAGCTGCTTTTAGAGAACAACTAAAAATTTGCTCACTCTAACGCCGATATATTTCTGAATTTTTACGATATTTGACTAAATTTTTTTTAATAAGTTGCTCCATAGAGTTGACTATTAAATTATGTAAAATAATCTTCATTATCGTTCGCGCATGCACAGATAAAAATTATTTCATACAACTGCTCATATTTCCTAAAATATTTAATATATAAATATTCCAATTGCACTATGCTGTTTCTACTATATTTTGTCAATATTTCTGAAACCGGCGTTGAATTTGGTTGAAAACCCTGCATGTTATAAGCAAAAAATATGCAAGAATTTTTTAATTTTTTTAAATAAATCGCTATATCTCTATTAATATACGTGCTATTCTTACACAAAAGAATACACATATCGCACAATGTCTGTTTATTTATATTCAGTAGTGATAGATCATTTCGTGCATTTTATTTTACGGGGTGATCCCAAGTATTATTTTTTTTCTTTGATTATTTGTTGGCCCCCTAATTGCAACCCTTATCAAATCGACATTGCTAAATATGAGGTCATACCTGTTCTTTTTAATCCTGAAATTCCAGAAGAATCTGCCAAGTATATTTCTAAATATTTGACAAAATGTCTAAAATTGAAAGTTGACAGTCATTAATGGTCATATAGTGTATATATTTATAAACTGCATCTGAAAAATAAAAAACTTTAATCAAAATCTGTCATGATTGGAACTGCAACTTCCTAAAAGACTGTAATGGAATATGGAAACAATTATATTATGGTTTTATGTTCAGATTTTTTTATTATTATTATTTAAAAAATGCTTGTTTGACTGTGCACTTAATATTATTATTATTCATTTTGTTATATTTTAACATTGAGTAAATAAAATATCCATGATTTTTATATCTATAGCCCACCTATGATAATTTGGCTGATGAGTAGTGTGCCAGGTCCAGTGTCATTAAAAAGTCGAACAGAAGATAAAAAAAAAAGGCAGGACAACTGCTTTCAAATCGGGACATAAAAATACTGTAAACTCTTTCAAAACAGAACCTGTCTTAAATGAAAACATTTCATTTTCCCAACGGTAGAAGTATCATACAATTATACCTATTAAAACAAAAGTTAGTTTCAAATGAAATTTTCTCTGATGCCTTGTCATTCCCTCTTAGCGAGTTTTATTATAGTAAAAAAACACAATATGTTACATGTGTACAGTTATGTACAGCATGTGAAAGAGGAATCGCTAAGGGCTGATACAAAATTCTAATTTAGCAGGTATAATTGTATAGTAATTCAATCGTAGGGATAATGAAATTGGTAGTTTTAAAACAGAATTCCATTATAAACAAATTCCATTGATACAGGATTTATTGAACAAAGTACAGTAAAACTTGTAAAAACAAAATCACTGGGAATCGCAAGAATTCCATTTTAGGCAGGTTCCTGTTTAGTCAGACAGGTTTCTGACTAAGAAGGTAGATTTGTAAGGTATTCCTTGGAATGGACTATAAAAATTTTCCATTACAGACAGGTTCTGTCATCTCAGATTTTACTGAATTAAGTTCCACTCGGTGCAGACTAACAAATAGTATGGCACTAAAAGAAATTTAAAAGGATTTGTGCATCATGAAAAATCGGGACTTTTGGCATACCACAGAGTGGTTACGCAGGACAGGTGTTGGAGCCACTGAAAATTGGGACACCTGGCAACACTACTGATGAGCGATACAAATTCAGGTAAATTTATTTGTTAAATAATGTGACAGTCTCCACTAGCAATTAGCAGAATCTAATATATAAAACATTTCCTGCATCCTTTGTGCTGCTAACAACTTTTCTTGTAGCATTGTGAACTCTTTCAAGGTCATCAGCAAACAGTAATCGTGTATGTCCTACATAATAATCAGTTTTTCAAAAATTAAATTATCTCTTATTTCTCTTTTAGCAAATTCAGAACCATCTGTTGATGTCAATTTCAATGTGGAATTGTCTGATTTACCTCATGTTGAACATGGGGAGCCAATTATTGACAAGAAGAGTGTGTTCCAAGCACATCTTGCTAGAATTACATCTGAAAAAGAGGTGTAGTATACATAAATTTATTCAATTATTAATGTCATTTGTTTAATTTGGAAAAGAACTGAATTTGTAATTTTTACTTGGATAAAGGAAAATGCTTTGTTAGGAGAACTTCGACCGTTAAGAGTTAACCCATGTCCACGATCTAAAGTTGCAATCAGTTAGATATTAAAAACACTAATTATAGGAATAGCTCAGATATTGAAATCTCTAATCTTGTGAGAATACTAAGACACTGAATGTGAAGCATTCCTATTTGCATCCTTGCTTTGGTGACAAATACTGGTAATTTCTTCAAAGTTAATCTCGATAAATAGGCTATTGTGAGTGATAGATAATTGATTTCTGGCATTTTGTTAATGCATGTTTTATGTTAGGTTTTGTCACCAAAGCAAATTTCACCAATAGATTCGTCAATGTTGTCTTCTATAATTAGACCTAAATGATTCTAAAATTATTTTTGTAGTAACAATAATGTGCTCATGAAGAAGATATATTTGGTAATTTTATATAAAAGAAAATTTAGTTCAGTTTAAAAACATGCAACATCTTTTAAAAACCTTTCATGCAATAACTACCAAGGATAACAATTGGCAATGATGAAATACATTAGCACACTATACGTTTTTGAATTGAAACCAGCAAAAATAAATTTCAATTTTTTGGGGTGCCCTGTACTAAAAATAACTTTATGATGTTAAAAAGTTTAAAAGGGTATTCAAAAAGGTAGTATTTAATTTCATATAGTTAATATAGCTTAAATAAAATAATAAAGGATGTAGAGTCCTCCAGATTTGTCTGGGATACCTCAGTTGGCAGCTTCAGACAAGAGATCCCTGGTTCGAATCCTGGCCTGGACATTTTTCACCCAGTTGGAAAATTACAACTCTTATATATTAGCAATTGATTAGCAATAACAAGGAAAATTCCGTGTTAAAGCAAAAAACGTTTTATTCGAATATAAATAATTATTGTAATGTTGAATAAGCAGGCCATATAACTAACCTAGGCTGTTGATTTGTATCCCAAATTTCTGAAAATCTTCCAAATCTCATTTTTTTTAAAGTTGAATTTGCTTTTTACAGGACTTGTGAATAAAAAATATATTCTTTTTGCAAATGAAACATTATTTTATCAAATGAAATAAATCAGAACATGTGACAGCATTATGTTTAGAAAACACTGTTGTTCAGATAAAAATTTAAAGAAAGTAAATTAATATAAATGCGATTTTCTCGATTGAAGTATCATTTTAACAACCGGTCTGCCGAACTAAACACAAATTGACAACTTGTTCTACTGAACTGGCTGAATCCCACCACTGCCTTTACCACTCATCCTTATTTTGAATTAAAAAAATATAAGTATGTAAGAAGTGAAGCTAAAATATGAAAAGTGAATTTAAAAATGACTCTGGCTGGAATTAATTTGTTACTGTTTTCACCTAGCAGCCTGTTAATGGATAACATACACATTGCATTTCCAGTATTTGTAAAAGAAAAATTAATCAGGGAAGCAAGCCTGAAATAATAATTATTTTGGAAAAATGTGAACAGACTTCAGTTACTCTTAAAAACAAATCAAGTTTCATTTCTCATACATGCATCCTAATTTTTGAAAAATAAAAATTCTTGTAATTTCAAAAAGAGAAAAAGTTCATAATTTTAGTGAAGTTTGTTTAAAATCTAAAATTATTTTCAAATTTTGGGAAGAACTACACTTTTTGTAATACTGTATTTTTTAAACAGTGGAATTTGAAAGTAAACATTTCTTTTAAATTGCAAATAATTAAAAAATATTGCTTAGACGAATTTTTATGATTTTAAATGGAGATCCTTTATTAAAAACGAACTTTGCTTTTGTTTTTCTTGATAAGGAGACATGTGGTCACGTGATCATTACTATGACAAGGTGGAACAATATACAGTATGGAACCATTTATCCGGAAACCAGTTAACTGGAAAACCAGTTATCTGGAATGATATTTCTGATAGACTGATTTCAGAATCTTTGCAGAAAAAGATGTCATACACTGCCAGTTTGACATTGGTTTTGCTTGAAGCAATTGTATAATTTGGTGACAACATCTAGTATTTGAAATGATATTTAGTTGTATTTTAGATGTTTTAATCTTTATGCAGAGGAAACTGAAGAATTTTTGTTCCTAAGGGATTCCCATAAATTACCTTCTTTTAAACTTTGGTTAACTTTTGATCTTGCTTGCATTGATTTTTAATCCAAGTAATCTAATAATTTAAAATCAGAAATAATACCACAACCACACATACTCTACAAAACTTATCAAATGGATGCTGCTTTAATGCACAACCAGTTAACTGGAAAAACCAGTTATCTGGAATACATCTGACCCGAAGCATTCCGGGTAAATGGTTCTGTACTGTATAGTATTATTTTTAACTTTCTATATACATAAGAATAAAGTTTTGGGATCTAGAAAATTTTTGGCTTCCGTTTTTTGATGGATTTAACACTTTATCTCAAGAACTAATGCACAGAATTTCACCAAACTTCATATTTCATTAGACTTTGACCGGTTTGTTATACTATTTTTAAACATAATGAAATTCACAAAAACTGCTCTTGATTGTTTTTTGGTGCATACAGCTTGATAAGTAGCACTGCTATGCTTTGTTATTCAAGATTTTTGTGATACTTCTCGGCATCTATGGGATGGAATAAATTTTGCATTCACTCACACTTTGATATAAATTTGTACTGATTAGGTTTGGTTGTATTTTGTACTGTTATTCAAGATTTTTGAGATACTTCTTGACATCTATGGGATGGAATAAATTTTGTATTCAATTATACTTTGACATAAATTTGTACTGATTAGGTTTGGGAGTATTTTGTACAGCAGTCAGCCCTTCTATGCTGTGCTTTCCATGATTTCTTTGATAGCTATATCTTGGCATATACGAGGTTGGATTTCCTCAAATTTAATATGTAACATATTTATGAAAAATTGTGTTGATTCAATGTTGACTTTGTCTACTCAACAGAGAGCATGGTTGTTATATGTTTTTCACAATTTCCATGATAGCTATATCTTGACATCTATGGGATGGAATTTCACCAAATTTAATGTCTCATATTTATTCAAAATTATGTTCATTTCATTTTGACTTTCTTTACTCAGTGGAGACTTTGTTGTGCTATTTTTGTGATGGACACTATAGCTGAATCTCAGTTTTTTTTTTGGTTAGAAATGCACCTAATTTTTTATTTGAAGTTTTTAATTAAAAATGTATGTTTTTACAATTTTGTACTTTAATACCCTACAGAGGGTGCTGTTGAACTATGTTTTTTTATTAACTGATCACTGTAACATCAAATTAAATTTAAAGAAATGTACTATACTTCATATACTTGTTGGTGTGTTTATGTAACAAAGCTATTTAAATTAATATGTTAGAACAATGTAGTAGAAAGTTTTATTATGCTTACAGGATACTAGTTTTTGGTATTTTAACAGCTAAAAAGAATGAAGAGTAAATACTGGGTGAACTTTGATCCCTTTTTATATGTTAGTTTCAGAATTTAAGCAGTTTGAGACAACACAGCACCATCTATCCATAATGTTTGGAATTGAAATTAAGAAGTGTATTAAATAACTTCACAAATTCATGCCTTAATCAGCTACAAAAATAAATTTAATAGAATAACTTCACACCATTTATTTGTTATTGGATTTAAAAAACTGACAATTCATTTCGTGACACTCTGTAGCTACAAGATGTAACTATTTATCATGTATGCAAGAAAACATTTAAATTTTATTCACAATGCATTTCACTGCTTTATTAATTTTTATGTCAGTTTTTTTTAATCAATAAACTCTTAAAATTATGAACATATGCAGACCTGCCAACTGCTACGAAAAAATCGTAGTTGCTACGATTTGGACCTATAAACTACGATGCTATGAAAATCGGTCTTAAACTACGATTTTTTGCAAAAAACATAAACGCATTTTTTGCTTCTAGTTGAGATTTTTATCCCACATAGCATATTTTTGAAAAGTGATTCTGTTCTGAATTTTCAAAAATTTCAAAGTATTCATTTCCGCAAATTTAAAAAAATTGGTCATTAGTCCAAAAATTCAGACATTAAAAATTGCTCATGGGAGAAAAAAATCTGGGCTGCAAAACAAATTTCTTAACATAAAACCCTCTTTATGTGTATTAACCACGAGTGAATCGTGTTTCTGTAAATATTTATACAGGAATTTCCTTCCTTAGAAACAGGGATGCCACTTTAAGAATTTCTGGAGGGAGGGGGTGGGGTGTTCTCTGAAGGGCAAGGTTGGAAATAGTGTACAAAATTGCACGATTTGCACGCAGAAAATTAAAGTCCTGCATAAATGAAAACTGCTGTGCAGTATTTCCCCCTGCAAATTCTTCCACAGATATATGATTCTTCTGCGAATATATTTTGAAATTTATTGGAAGTCTGCGATTTTTTATTTATTTATTTATTTTTTTTTTTTTACGGAATTTCCCCAAATTAATTTGTGAATCAATTGCGGAAAAAATTGAGAATTCCTTTAAACGATCGTGTAAAAATATCGGGTATTTCGTCAAAGATCTCCGAAACAAATAGTGATTATCTTCAATAGATCGCTTAATAAAATGGTTAATTTCTTTAAGAGTTCCGAAAGAGATTGCGAATTCCGCTAAAAATTACGAATTTCGATAAACTATCCAGGGAAATATATTGCAAATTTCGTCAAAAGGTCGTGGAAACGAGTAGTGAATTTTGTTAATTGGTCGCGAAAAGATATCGAAAATTTTGCCGAACGGTTGCAATAAACTATCGCGAATTTCGACAAATGACTGTGTAAAAAAAATCCATTTTGTCAATTGGTTGCAGAAGAAAATAAATTTCGTCAAAGGATCATGGTAAAAACGTGAATTTTGTCAAAATATCGCAGAAAGAAAATGCGAATTTCGTGAAAAGATCAGTTAGAAGACTCAAATTTCATCGAAAGATCAGTAAGAAAATGCAAATTTCACCAAAAGATCGCAGAAAGAAAACACTAATTTCGTCAAAGGACCATGGCAAAAAACGCAAAATTCGTCAAAGGATTGCGGTAAAAAATGTGAATTTCGTCAAAAGTTCTTGGTAAAAAGTGCAGATTTCAACAAAGAATCGTGATAGAAAAATGTGAATTACGATTGTGGGAAAAATAGTGAATATTCTGAAATGATCGTGGGAGAAAAATCACGAATTACGCCAAACTTTACTGCACTGGGCTAAAAAATTGGAACCAGGGTTCTTTTACAAATGTAAAAAAAAAAGAAAAACGCTGCGAAACGAGAAGAAACTCTAAAAATCGTATAAAAATATTCAGAGGAAGAAATGTACTATATTCAGTTGGAAGACTGAAACCTTATTCCTTCTGCGAAACACGAAAAACCAACCAACATCCAGATTAATTTTAATTTTGTGTGCTACGATTTCTCATTTTCAAAGGTTGTCAGGTCTGCATATGTATAGTTTTGAATCCTTGATACAATTATTTTTTTATGTAATTTTAATACTTTCCATTCCAACATAGTTGAGAGGTGTTTATGACTTTGGTTTCTCTGTCTGCAGTCTGCCCATGCTCTAAGTATAGTAAATATACTCAGATTGCCATGTAATTGATAAATGTTATTGGTATTTACCATGGTATTAAGAAGTAATTAATTGTTCTAATGGGTGCTTATAATATTTCTAAAAAAAAGGTTCACTACTGTCTTTTGCATACTAGAAATGGATTCATTAGAATAAACGTGATCGTCCAGTTGCCTCGATAAATTATGTGCTGTGAATGTAGATGAATAACCCGATCCTAGTAGGTGATCAAGCTGAGAAAGGAAAAAGGAAATAAGATACAGTACCTCCACTCTTGCAATAAAAAACTAACACCTGTACATGTTTTAAACAAGGAAGACTTTTATCCTTTCAGTAAAAGGTATGCAGGTGAAAGGTGGGGTCCACTGCTCGGCATCCGACAATCTCCGGGCATCTTGGAGACTTGAATCATGATTTAGAAAAAGGATCATATCAGTGAATCTTGACGATGTACGCTAAAACTAATTGATTCAACACACCAAGAAAAGGCCTCTAGGAGGGGAAACTTAATTCGTTATAAAGATGCTCTCTAACAAGAATCACGGCATTTCCTTCCTACATTACCGGCACATCCGGAGCACGAGGCCCGCGGAATGTGCGGCGAGCTAAAACCGTATGACGCTGTACCAGTAACTGCACTATATCTGCGACTCCTGCTGCTAGGAGAGAGAACGCTTTTAAACTCACGCGAGGCAGCTAAAGGGTTGCCGTAAAAAGGCGAGAGCACGCCAAGAAAATCCAGGAGCGAGACGGCCTCGCTAAAACGGCGCAAAGAGGATCGCAAAATGCGATTTACAAAACATCGCGTGATGAATTGAAAACAGTGCTTAAACTGAAAATGGGAAATGAAACCAGTAAATTTAAAACAGAAAAGGTTAGATTAAATAAATAAGAGATGTTTAAAAGTAAGATTAATTAAACTGCCCTAAACAAAATATATTGCTACACAATATATTACACCCCAACAAACGTTGAAAAAGAACTTTTAGTCCATAGCTATAAGAGCTGAAGCAAGGTCTGAAATTCCAATGCTTTATTGCAGAAATAAAGTTGATTTCTTCACACTAAGAATTCCAAACAAGATGCAAAAATGAACAAAAGGACTAAAAGTGACTGATATTGAACTAAAGGAGACAAGCAATTAAATGGAAAAACAATTAAATGAAATGACTGAAAAAGAACTTACCCAAAACAAGGTAAACAACAAACCCAAAAAGAAAAATTGAAGTTGAGAGAATACCGGAGGATCATCAGATGCCGTCAGGACTACACGGGGAACAGACGTTACCCTACAGGCGGGTAGCTTTGAAAACAATTAGTACATGTACACAAATGTTGAAAAAAATTACAGTTATACCTTATTAAACCTATATAAAAAAAATTACATTATTTTAAGTTAAAAGAAAGAAAAGGGGGAGTGGCACCACAAAAAAATAGGAAAATTCAAAACATTATACACATAGTACTAATCACATGAAAAAGACTACTCACAACATGGGCAAAACTGCATAACCCTAAGAGCATACTTCCTATCAAAAAATTTTAAACACATACAAATATAAACACACTGCTATAGCAATAAAATTTAACACCAAAAAGTGATAATCAAAAGTAAAAAGGTGTGTGTGAGCTCACAAATTATAAAAATACGTACGTACACAATAATTTATTAAACCATGGTAAAAATTGATAGACTAAAAAAGATTTTGTAAACATGTATGTTTACATGAAAATAAATATTCACATAGAATATTCTTACTTTTGTTTACATCTCTTTTGAGATTTTGCTAGCATGTTATTATTCTGAAAAAAATTTGTAAAATGTAAGTATATCTTTTTTTTTTTTTTTTTTAACACAAATTTGAATATTTTCTTGTAAGTACATTCTAGAGAAGAAACATAACATAACATGAGAAGAACATAGACACATAAAAGAAAAATTAAAACTTTTCCCTTTTTTTTTTTGAAAAAAAATCAAGAAAATTTTGAAAATTCAAAAAGGTTTTGAAAATTCACTAAAATTTTGTCAACAGACAAACACTGGTAAAAAAATTTTAAAATATTATTACAATACTCAAAGCATTCTATTATGTCTATAAGTATCATTAACATGATACATAAAAAAAATGACAAAGTCATTCGTAAAGAATGGTTGAGAAAAAATGATTGATACCCGTAAACTATTGTAAAATTTAAAAAAATGTAAAGAAAGTGGAAATGTGAAACAAACATGTTTCATGAAATATTAGTCTAACGACTACATTGTGACATGAAGTCACCACTGGAACGTTGCTAGAAATTGAATCTTTTAAAAATTGAGAATGATACCAAAAAAATGCATTAAAAAAAATTTATAGCCTACTAAATAACTAACAATGTGACACGAAGTCACCACTAAAAAATTTATTGGAAAAATTAACTTTTTGAAAAAAAGTCAAAATGTAACGTACAAAAAATTTCATTTTATTCTTTTTCTTTTTGTACTTCAAAATGTGACACAAAGTCACCACTAGTAATTGAAAAATGTGCAATCTTGAAAAAGTCAAACTTTTTAAAATGTGCCCAAAAAAAATTGTATTTCACTACAATTTTTGGAAAATGGTGTGACCACTATAGTCACCACTGGCATATTGTAAAAAATTTAAAAACAATTATTGCTAAGTTTAAAAATGCACTTGAATCTTATAACACTACACTATAGTTGAAATGTGACAAAGTCACTACTAGAACCTGTTGAAAAAAAATGCATTATAAACATAAAACAACAATGTATACATGTGTATTTAAAAAAACTGAAAAAGAGTTCAGAACATAATTTAAAAGAAATATGACAAAAAAATTCATCTGGCTGCAGATGTTGGATGTATTGAACAGCATCTTTAACTATGTCAAACATAAGTTGAAAAAAACAAAAGGATTATTTAAAAATTATAAGACAGATGTCCTAATCTTGTAGCTGTAAAAATAATCTGGTATCAGAAGATAGTATCACTGCATGTAAGATTTTATGCCGAAAAAAAATGTTCTGTTCTGCTTGGAAAAGTTCATGCTGTGAAGATAAACTAAACACTGGACGTAAAAGTCACAACAGTTTCACTCTATTAATATTGTTCTGTATTTTATCACACAACAAACTATAAAATACTTGAATTTTTCACAATTCTATGTCTTCTTTGAAATGCTAATTTTGAATGATGACTATGAACTGGCATGGAAGATACACTGTGACATAACACTGATGAGTAGAAAAAAACACAAATTGATGAAAATACTTGATGCTGAGATGAAATTTTAACACTGTAGAGTAAAGTTTCATAAAGAAAAAACTGGATACTGTTCCATATGATATGTATGCCTTTCACTTAACTGGTATTCTTGTTAGGTTTTCACAAACTATAAATCACTATTTGATTTTTATAAACATGGATAAAACATCCAAGTAATTAAATCTGTGTCATAATGGTTCCATACACACACTATAAATCTGTATAATAAAATACAGCTTTTTGAAATACAATTTCAACATTGACACAAAATATAAAAAAACTTGAAATTATTTATACCATTCCTTAAAATTAAAAATTGATTATTTAAAATTTTTGCTATAAACATGGATATGTTTTGAAGAAAACAAACTGCATCGTATAATGGCTGAATACACAGACCATATAAATTCTGTATTAAAATACAGCACTCTAATTTTCTATTGTAATGGAAGAATTTTTGCACGTATCCTCATAATGCAAAAATAATTTTCATGCCGCACATAAGCCCAAATAGTGCTAAACATGAAGAAAACAGTTCCATATGAAATGGACACCAAATATATGTATGTGAATTTTGATGCAATCTTGAATTCTTCTACTTTTATATCTGCTTTTATAAGCATTCTTAAAAAAAAATCTTGAGAAATAATTACATTTAATACTTAAATTCATGAAAAATAAAACTTTGCACTGAATGCTGTGACAAGATCTGACTGCTCTCTAAAATAGCTTTAAAACACTTGAATTTTGTCAATCCTCCACATTACACAATACAAAGCAACACTATTAAAATTTTCTTTAAAAAACAAAATCTTCTTATTTGAGGCAAAACAATTTCTTAAAATGTAAAACTGTTATATCACTTCTTGACAGAGCACAACGTGCTAAAATAAGGCATAATCTTGTATTACATTTCTATCTATTAACATCCATCATTTGAACTATTAAATCTTGAAAAAAGCGTTATAAATGTCGTAAGAGACAATATATTTTCTCATATTCACTAAAATTTTCATTGCAAATTAAATATTTGAAAAGAAAAAAAATGGACTTAGAACAAATACTACACGTGCATGATATTTCATCTTATTCAGCAATTTATCTTCATGTATTATTTATTTCTATACTTTCACAAACTGCCACATTATTATTTTATTTATTCTTTTTACTTAAACTATTGTTCGAACTTCTTTTTTTTGAAGAGGAAAAAAAAACAAACTGGAGCACGTGGTCACCGAACAAAATGATGATGCAATCGCTACAAGACTTAAATCCGAATGCATCCATTAAAATACATTTGTAAAAATGAAAATCAGTAAAAGAAAAAGCTGGAGTAAATACGATTAATCAGTAAAATTTGTTATATACATAAAAAGTCATTGAAAAACTTCTGCTTCTGCTTGATCACTCAAATGCACTATCTGTGCACCTGGCACTAGCACCATTTATTAAGAAGTAATTAATTGTTCTAATGGGTGCTTATAATATTTCTAAAAAAAAGGTTCACTACTGTCTTTTGCATACTAGAAATGGATTCATTAGAATAAACGCGATCGTCCAGTTGCCTCGATAAATTATGCGCTGTGAATGTAGATGAATAACCCGATGCTAGTAGGTGATCAAGCTGAGAAAGGAAAAAGGAAATAAGATACAGTACCTCCACTCTTACAATAAAAAACTAACACCTGTACATGTTTTAAACAAGGAAGACTTTTATTCTTTCAGTAAAAGGTATGCAGGTGAAAGGTGGGGTCCACTGCTCGGCATCCGACAATCTCTGGGCATCTTGGAGACTTGAATCATGATTTAGAAAAAGGATCATATCAGTGAATCTTGACGATGTACGCTAAAACTAATTGATTCAACACACCAAGAAAAGGTCTCTAGGAGGGGAAACTTAATTCGTTATAAAGATGCTCTCTAACAAGAATCACGGCATTTCCTTCCTACATTACCGGCACATCCGGAGCACGAGGCCCGCGGAATGTGCGGCGAGCTAAAACCGTATGACGCTGTACCAGTAACTGCACTATATCTGCGACTCCTGCTGCTAGGAGAGAGAACGCTTTTAAACTCACGCGCGGCAGCTAAAGGGTTGCCGTAAAAAGGCGAGAGCACGCCAAGAAAATCCAGGAGCGAGACGACCTCGCTAAAACGGCGCAAAGAGGATCGCAAAATGCGATTTACAAAACATCGCGTGATGAATTGAAAACAGTGCTTAAACTGAAAATGGGAAATGAAACCAGTAAATTTAAAACAGAAAAGGTTAGATTAAATAAATAAGAGATGTTTAAAAGTAAGATTAATTAAACTGCCTGGGGAAAGTAAACAAAATATATTGCTACACAATACATGGTATGTTTGCTATGGAAAATGGAGTATTTAGCATTTATAGTTTGTTTACAGGGACACTCAAAACAACGCTCTTTGCATTATGGAAAAATATCATTTGTTGTGTATTTTGATGATGTTATACTATTTTAAACATAATAAAATTAATGTGCATTTCTGAGGTGTACTAAAACATGCTTTCTGTAGAATATGGCACACAAAGCATTTAAAATTCAGTTACAGGATCACACAAAAGAATTTAGTTACATAATGATCTATGAGAAAAAATTGTTCTCAGCAAACTTTAATGATGTTACTTTATTTCAAAGATAATGAAATGTGCTGTATATAAATTCTGTAGATCATGTGCGAGGCTATGTAAAAGAATTCATAAGCATTACTATGTATCAGTGTGAATTGCTTAAAGGTGTTTTTTAATTGAATTAGGCACTTTCCAGCTGAACTGTATTTAGTATGAGAGATGTTTGTAGAATATAGATAAATCCATATACAGGAATATGCAAAGAACTGGATGATAATTTCTGAAAGTATATTTTCAGTTGTGTTTTGTGGTTTTTGCTGAATTAAATTTTAGTTTAATATGAGGCATCTTAAAAAATCTGTAGATAATATACAAGGCTGTACAAAATTATTGGACTGTATTTCCCTTTATTGGTAAGAATTGCTGAAGATTAATTTTTGACTGTTCTATTCCTTATGTAACTAAACTGAATTTTAACACACTATGTAGTGTATATACAGATCTATAGATCATGTACAGGGATTCACAAAATAATTCAAGTACCTTTCTGCCTACAGATAGTAATTGCTATATCCTGGTTTTCAAATGTTTTATGCCTTTTCTAAGTTGTGTAGTTATATATTTCCTTTCACCTTTTTAAATGGAGAAGTTGCTTTACAGTATTAGTGTTGGAAAGTGTTTCGAAATCTATACTTGAAACATGATTTTTCTTTTTTGTTTATATGTGCATTTTTTTTTTTTTCAGGTTCCTTTAATATTGGGAAAGTTAAAGGAAAGCAAAAAAATATCCTCTGCAACGCATAATACTTATGCATACAGGTATATTATGCTTTTAACCCCCCTCCTTTTCTCACCCCCCCCCCCTTTCTTTCCCATAAGACTTTTTTCTTGTATTATTACTTTATAAAAATCTCATAAATGCTTTTGAATGAAATTTTGAATTATTTTTATAGGTGTATTCTAAGATATAAATAGAAAGAATGTTTTTTCCCTTCTATTTGTTATTTCTCTTGAATTTATTTATAATAATATTATATACTAATAATTCTTTTATTATCTGTGAGTTGCTTAGTGTTTATTAGTAACATTTCGCAAATCAATATCATCAACTCTTTATCATAATTCATTTTATGTAATTACTTTCCAATTTGCATTATTTCTCTACATCAAGAAAATATTTTAATCAAAAGTACAATTAATTTTATGATAAAGCAATATTGGTCATTTCACCTAACCATTCAATGTAATATTGCAAAATAATTATTATTCTAGAAGGTTAATTCACAAATCTCATCTAACTGTCTTAAAGAGAATAAGTAAATTAAAATGAATATTTTTTCTGATCTAAATTTATTTTCCAATTTGCATTTGTGTCTATTTATTTATTTTATAACATTATACCATAAAATAACTATTTCATGTTTTTAATTATATATATATTTATTTATTTACATTTTTTATATATAGTAAAAAAATGAAATTAAGTTCATTCATTTATCTATTTCTTTCTTTATTGCTTGCACTAGACTTTTTTTTTCTTTTTTTAAATTTCTAAATAATTACAAGTTTAAAAGCTAAAATTTAATCTGTTTTTGTGAAGGGTTTTTTTTTTTTTTATAAAAACCATAATTTAAAATAGTATTAGCCCCCGATATGCTATTTCTTTCGGGCAGCAATTAAAGTGTCGTCTCTAAAATATAATGTTACGTTACAGAAGCCAGTCGTAAAATAAAGCAGATGTATCATTGCATAAATACTGATAATCTCTATTGCAATTTTTTAAACTTCTAAGCATCGCACATTGTCAATTTTTATACCGTCATATAGGGGAAAAAAGTACTTTTAAATGCACTTTGTTTGAAAATTGCATCTCAATTTATTGTTGAGATATTAATTTTTTTATACTTTTTAAAGCCATTTTTTAGTTTTGGCAACTGAAGTACTCCATTTCTGTAGAAAGTAAACGAAAAATAGTTGGAATATAGTAGATTATTATATGCCATTTTCCCATAACAACTGAAAAAAATCGTAATTAAAATACGTGCTATGTTGAAAAAATATAAATTTATTATTTCTGATAAAACATGCAGCTATTATAAACTATATTTAATTTTAATTGTATGTATCCATGTTAATGTTACAAACATATGAATCATTAGATCTTTTTTTTTTGTTGTTGTTGAGTTTCTTGAATGATGACATTGCTGTTTTGCTGGTGTATTATTCTGCAATAGTGACATCATATGCATACTTTTCTGTAGATGTTGTTTAAGACTTGATCGAAAATATGGAACTCTTCAGCGGATCTGAATGACGTCATTTTATATAAAATAAAAGCGTGTGTTTTATGTCTTCAAACGGAATTATGCTTTGTACTGTCTATATTTATATATACAGTGAAACCTCCTTGAACAGTCACCTCTAAAAAACGACAACCTCTGAATACCGGCCACATGTTGATGGAACTAAACACATTCTATAGCATTAACATTAGTATGAACCTCTAAATAAGGAATTCTGAACAATGGCCACTCAAAAGTCACGAGAAATTTTTTTTAACAGTTTCTGGGGCAATTTCATATTTGTTCGAAAACCAAAATCTGAAGCAGATTGCACAAAGTTTACTTAAAATGTCAACAAAATATTACTTAATATGTTGAACACGTAATCCTTTTCCAAAACTAGACATAAAAAATGAAGACAATAATGATGGGGAAAATTTAGATAATATTCTTAGAACAGCAAGCATAACTAACACGAACACCGGTAAGTTTGTGTGTCTGGGCAAATATTTGACAGTTACTGCTACATTTGATTCATACAGCAAATGGTGGAAGATAGGAGAGAGGAAGAGAAAAGTGATGTGGAAGGGGATATGGAAGAGATTATAGAATTGCCTAAAATTTTCAGTATTAACACATATACTAAATTTTGTCATATCTCAATCCAACAATAGTTGAGATCTGCGTTAATAGATGGCAGCACTACACAATCTGTTTGTAAGGTATTGCATGTTACCAGAGTATTCCACGCAGTTGTAAGAAATGACCTGTTCTGAGAGCTGCGTTTAGCAGCTGCTGTAAATAATGTAAATAAAAACTATAAGTAATCTTATAGTTATGCCTTCTTCCTTAGTTAAGAGTAATTAGTTAGAATAATAATAAGACTGTGGCGATATAATAGTGGTGATGAAAATGGGATTTAACCTAAATTGAAATGTTGTGAATTTTTTTTTTTTTTTTTTTTTCGAAAGAGAAAAAGAAAAAGGGCACGAAAAATGGCCGATAAAGAAATAATTTCTCTGGGACGCTTAGAAGATTATAATGCAAATGTTCCTTGGACTATTTATGCCGAGAAAATTGATTTTTATTTCTCAGCGAATAGCATAAAAAATGATGATATGAAGAAGAATATTTTACTAAGTTTTGTTGAAACAACAACGTTTGCGATTTTACGAGATATTATTGTTTCGAATATGCTGAAAGAAATCAGTTACAAGGATTTTTTAAAGAAAGCAAAAGGTCATTTTTCACCATGCCCAAGTGAAATTGTCGAACGATTTAAGTTCCAGAAATGACTAAGGAAGCAAGGAGAGAATATAGCCGATTTCATAAGAGAGTTACGTCGTTTATCCGAACATTGCAACTTCAGAAATACGCTTAATGACCGCCTGTGTGATCCGTTGGTATTTGGGATCCAGAATGAGAAAATACAGCAAAAATTACTGGATTCTAGAGACTTAATGTTCCAAACAGCGATAGAAATAGCTGAGTCATTTAAGATAGCTGAGGCTGGAGTGAAATCCATACACATCGGAGATAGTACGACTGTCAATCAGGTGCGTGTTTTGAAAGGAGAGAAAACGAAAGTGCAGAAGTTCGCTCATGCACCTAAGCCTAAAGAAGATAAATTTGCGCCTGAGAAACCGTGTTACAGATGTTCTAAAAATCATAATCCTAATAAATGCCCTTTTAAATCTTCAGAATGCCATTTCTGCCATCGATTGGGTCATTTAAAAATTTGTTGTCGAAATAGAAAATTTGGAATGAAAAGTGAGAAACCTTTTAAGAAGAGAAAAAGGAGGAAGAATATTGTTTCAGGAAGAATATTGTTCTGTTCAAAGAATACTGTTCAGGAAGAATATTGTTTAAATTTTATGGGCGACAACTCCAATAAGGTGTCATGGATAAAATCGGTTAAAATAAATGGTGTAAATATACAATTTGAAATTGATAGTGGTGCGGCTCATACTATCGTAAGTAAAAGTGTTGCTCATAAATTGCGCTCAGGTAAGCTGCCTTTAATTAAATCTAATATTAAATTACAAACTTATACTAAAGACTCTTTAACTGTTTTGGGGGAATTAAAAGTAAATGCTGTTGTTGATGAATATTCTATACTTGATTTAAGAATATTGGTAACTAAAGAGGAGGGTCCGAGTCTAATCGGAAAAACTTGGTTAAAAGCATCAAAATTATTTTGGCCTAATGTAAATGAGATTAAAAGCATTTCGAAAGATGATTTAATTAGAAATTTTCCTAATGTTTTTGCTGACGGGATCGGGACAATCAAGGGTCCTGCCGTGTCAATAAAATTGAAAAAAAGATGCAAAACCAGTTTTTCTTGTCTCGACCTATTGCTTTTGCTTTAAGAAAAGCTACTGATGTAGAATTGGAAAGATTAACTAATGAGGGTATTTTGAAACCTGTTGATCATTCAGAATGGGCTAGTCCTATAGTAATTGTTCCTAAGCCTAACAGCTCTGTTAGAATATGTGGTGATTATAGAGCAACAGTTAATGCTAATACTGAAAATGATAATTATCCTCTTCCTAGAATGGAAGAATTATTTTCTAAATTATCAGGCGGAAAATTTTTTACTGTTTTTGATTTAAAAGATGCTTATTTACAACAACCTGTAGATAACGAAAGTAGTAATATTTTGACTATAAATACACATAAAGGTTTATTCAATGTGTTACGATTAGCATTTGGGGTAAAATGTGCTCCTGGAATGTTCCAAAGAAAAATTGAACATATTTTAAAAAAAATTTGAATATGTTGGTGTATTTTTAAGATGATGTTATCATTAGTGCTAGTAATGAATCAGAACATTCTGAAAGAGTTGAAAATGTTCTGAAATACTTTTCTGAGCATGGTATAAGATTAAATAAGGAAAAATTTAAATTTATGGTTTCAGAAGTTTCTTATTTAGGTCATAAAATATCTCAGGAAGGAATTAGACCTATTCCAGAAAAAGTTAATGCTATTTTGAATGCTCCTATTCCAAATAGTGTGTCACAATTGCATTTATTTTTAGGCTTAATTTCTTATTATAGAAACTTCCTGCCTAATATTTCAGATGTTTTAGAACCTTTACATAGATTATTAGATAATAATGTAAACTGGACATGGTCAGAAAAGCATGAAAAAGCGTTTAAAAAGGGTAAACAATTATTATGTACATCTCCTGTTTTAGAATTATATGATGTTAACAAAGACATAGTTTTAAACTGTGATGCTTCTGAATATGGTATAGGGTCAGTTTTAAGCCACATTGTTGAGGGTAAAAATAAACCTATTGCTTATGCTTCGAGAACTTTAAATAAAACTGAAAGAAATTATGCAATGATTGATAAAGAAGCTTTATCTGTAATGTTTGGTGTCACTAAATTTCACCAATATTTAGCTGGAAAAAAATTTAAAATCATAACAGATCATAAACCTTTAATTAGATTATTTGATCCTGTTAAAAAGGTACCTAATACATTATCACCTAGAATGCTGAGATGATCGTTAATGTTAGCTGGGTATGATTATACAATTGAGTATCGCGAGCGTAAAAATAATAAAAATGCTGACGCATTAAGTAGATTATCTCTCCCAGAAACTGTAAATATAGTGAGTAATCCTGTGGAAATAATGTTCGTTTCAAATAATGATAATTGGCCTATTACGTCTAAAACTATTGCAAAGTGGACAACTGAAAATCCTGTAACTAAACAAATTTTAGAGTGGGTGTTACATGGGTGGCCGTGAAAGGTAAAACCAGAAGAATATCAACCATATTTTCGTAGAAGGGAGGAAATTTCCTGTCTAGAAAATTGTCTATTGTGGGGACATAGAGTGATCGTACCAGAGGAAGGCCGTAAATATATATTAAAATTACTGCATTCCGTTCATCAGGGTATATCGAGCATGAAAGCGAAAGCTAGGGGGGGTAGTTTGGTGGCCAAATATGGATAAAGAAATTGAACAAATGGTAAATTCTTGTAATAGATGTCAGATGTTTGTGAGGGATTGTCCCAAAATGGAACCCTTGAAATGGAAATCAGAACTGCCCTGGGAAAGGATCCATATAGATCATGCCAGTCCTTTTGAAGGTAAAATGTTTTTAATAGTAGTCGATTCTTATACTAAATGGTTGGAGGTAGAGGTAGTACCTAGGTCTGATAGTAAAACTACAATTAAGGTATGAAGGAGAATTTTTGCTACATTTGGATTACCTATTGAATTGGTCAGTGATAATGGTCCCGCGTTCATACGCCTGTTCTCCCTTATCATCCGTCTTCGAACGGACAAGCGGAAAGGTATGTGCAAACTGTGAAAAATTGTCTTAAAAAGCTAGATAAAAGTGACATAACATTGTCAATTTCACGATTTTTGTTAGAAAATCATTCCACTCTTCATTCGGTGACTGGTAAATCTCCTGCTGAATTAATGTTTGGAAGGCCAGTTCAAACAGCCCTTCACTTGGTATTACCATCAAAACCTAAAATACAACAACCCCTTCACAAATATAAGCTTCATGATTTAGTTTTTGTTAATAATTTTGGAAAAGGGGAGAAATGGGTAAAAGGAAATGTTATGAAATTATTGGGGAGTAGATGGGTTTTAGTAAATAGATGTGATGGAATAATGTGTAAGCGTCACGTTGATCAGTTGAGATGAAATAAAGAGATAAGTGATGAAATACCAGAGAGAGTTGTAGAGATAAATCGAAATGATAAACTAATGTCAGATAAAGTTGAAAATATGGGACATAGTGGTAAAAATTACAGTGATTATGATAGGTATGAAAGGGCTAACCAAAACTGTTTTTCTGGAATTAATGGAAAAATAAAAGAACAGCTTAATAATGATGATACTATAGAACCAAGCCAATCTCAGCCTTCGCATGATATTGTGGTAGGTGCAGTTGTGAGTAATAAAAATGATGTTAAGACAAAGAAAACTGCGAAAGACAATTTGACTGAAACTTATGATGAGGACTGTAAGAAAAGTGCTCCAGTTCGAAGAAGTCATATTACAAGATTACCTGTAGTTCGTTTGAACTATGAGGGGAGGGGTGTCATATCTCAATCCAACAATAGTTGAGATCTGCGTTAATAGATGGCAGCACTACACAATCTGTTTGTAAGGTATTGCATGTTACCAGAGTATTCCACGCAGTTGTAAGAAATGACTTGTTCTGAGAGCTGCGTTTAGCAGCTGCTGTGAATAATGTAAATAAAAACTACAGTAGAAGATCTTTATAACGCAAACTTAAAAACGCAAGGTATTGCGTTATATGGATCACATCATTAAAGTTATCTTGTAAATATGACCAAATATGTCTGAAACATATCAAAATACATTAGAATATCTTTATAGTGCATTCCTTGTTACCAAGAGTTATCCAAATTATAAATTTTTGCATAATATAGGTCAGACATTGTTAAATTTATTTTATAAACATGATCCAAACATAACTGACCAAACCATCCCTTATATTACTCATTTTGAAAAATGTTTATTGTAATAATAGTATTTTTTTCATTAAAAAATCTTAAATTAGGAGGTAAAGTTGAAGTAATGTATCAAATTTAGTTCTCTAGAGAGTAGCAATATTTTTACAATGATAAAATGCAGGTGCTTTTTAACTGCAAAATTCATTGTTTACATCTGAAAAGTTGTGTGTTATATGGAGAATTGCGTTATAAAGATCTTCTACTGTATAAGAATCTTATAGTTATGCCTTCTTCCTTAGTTAAGAGTAATTAGTTAAGAATAATAATAAGACTGTGGTGATATAAAAAAAATTTTATGAACCTTTGTGAAATAAAAAAAAATTGCGTTAAATCATAATGATGATGAATTGTACAACAAAACAACTTATACTATTATTTCTTTGGAGAAAGATATTTGCAGAAAAAAAAAGCAATTGCAAATCACTGATTTTTTTAAGGCTGTTCTCAAATCCAAAAGCGCAACTTTCTGACATAAGTTTTAATTCATTTTTGTCCGGAAACGCATGAAACTAGCAGGTGTTGTTATTCAGAAACTATGTCATTGAACAGTTTTTTCTGTTTTCTTGTAACCGCAATAGATCTTTCAGAAAATGTTGTCAAAGTTGGCATTTTGAACCGAACGAAAGAAGAAAATCCAGTCAGTAAGAGGAGAAAAATGTCGTGTCACGTGATCAAAATCACTTATAACTCAATAGGTAATTGATTGATCCAAAAATGATAAACACAGTTCAATTCCAAATTGCTTCCATGGTCAGGCTTTCAATTTGATATCTGTCTGTTAAAAAATGAATTTGTAAATGTGTAAAAACGTTTTGCGCTTGTTAAGTGGAGCAGTTGAGAACAACCTTAATGTATTAAAATAATGAGGATTAATTAAAATGACTGTATATTTCTATTTAAATTTATATAATTATGATTTTTTAAAAATAATACCTCTGAATAGCAGTCACTTTTCATCGGTCTCACTGGTAACCGTTATTCAGAGGTTACACTGTAATTTTTTTTTTGTTTTTTTTGTTTCATTGAGGGCAACACTAAATTCTGAAAAAGCAGAATTCCTGTTTTCTAGTTTTTATTTATTTATTTAGTATCATTATATTGCAACCGCTGTAACATATTTATTTCATGTTATCGTGAGGAAAAAAAGATAGAAAAGAAAAGAAATGTAGTAATGTTAAGATATAATTAATTTTCAAATTTTTTGTTCTGCTTGCACTACGTTCTGTTTTTTGGATTTCTTTTAAATTTTATGCTTAAAGAAGCAGAAACTTAATCAATTTTCATAAAGTTTTTGTGATAGAGACCACGGCAAATAAAAAAATAATTCTGCTGATATGAGTTCTCATTTTTGTAGTCTACTAAAGTAATTTTTAATTATTTCATCTTTAATGAAATGTTATTGCAATTATTATTTTGTTCTATTATAGAATTTCACTACCGAATGGTTCTATTATTGAAGGCATTGAAGATGATGGAGAAAAAAAAGCTGGTGCTGTTCTGCTTCGTATATTACAGGTAAATAAAAACAAGGGGAAATGTTGCTGAATAATTAAAGATAAAACTTAAGATAAATTACTTGTTCATTTGAAACAATACAAATTTCTCCCTTTTTCTAATTTCCAAGAAGTTTTAATAAGTTGCCAATTCCCAAAAAGGCTCATGTGGTTCCAAAAATATATAAATTAATTAAAATAATAATGATAATTAATATTTTGTTTTACTTAATTTAGCCCATAATCCCACATAGGGCCACTCCTGCTCAACTCCCCTTTAAAGAATATCCTGGATTGCCATATTAAAAAAAAAATCTTTAAATCCAGATTAAAATCTAACTATGATGGAGTATTATTAGTAAAGCACAATAGATTATAATTTTTTCTATAAGACTAAAACTATTCCCATAAATAAAGTGTGTGTATATATATGTATATAATTTTTTTAATCTGATCTTTTATATATATATATGTAACGAATTCGTCGCTACTCCAGTTATGGATCTTCTGTCGTGTCGTCGGCCAAGGCCCGACCGCTGGGGGCAGGGGCGCGAACCGCGGACGCGTGCGTGCCGATTTCTGAGCGAACCCTCGGAACTTCTATCATCTTTAGGTAGTCGCAGGCCGCAAGTGGTATCTGGGAAATCAAAGTCAGATTCAGACAGTAGTTATTCCAATAAAGACACAGTTTTTCCGGGGACCTGATTTATTGTTCCTTTGTTACATCCTTTTGAGAAATCAGACCCCTTTTGGCTTGAGAGCTGCTAATTTACTTTATGGACATCGGGCTTGGGAATTATGTGTACCGCTAAGCGATACTTAGAGAGCCGAGTGTCGTGGAGTTAGGGCATTCTTTTGATGGTCAAAAGCTCTGTCCGGGGACCTGTGCATCGGTATAAATATGCTGTATTTCGCATTATTCCAGCTAGGGGCCGTTGAAGTCAAAGGAGGCGTCTTTAAACTATAATTGGTCGTTAGCTGAATGATTGACTGCCCGGGATACAGGCTGTGGTTTGAGTTGGCCGATCGAATGCAGCAAGACTTATAAATTGCACTTATTCAGCAAAAGTATTCTTATGAGATGTGCCAAAACGATCTCTAAAAGTTATAAAATGCGATGCTGACTTAACAGGGGCAACCTCATTCAATCAACTGAGACACAATTACAAAAGCATTTTAAAAGTTTTAATTTTAATTTCTAAATTTAAATTTTAAAAAGGGACAAAAAAAAAGGGGATTTTAAAAAGGGGCTTTTTTATCATTTCATATCCCCCCCCCACTAAAACAAGAGCCACAGGGCTCGCCTGCAAGACCTGTGGGTCTTATCTCGCAAATTTAAACCAGGGTGTTTTTTTTTTTTTTTTTTTTTTTTTTTTTGCTCCAGTTCTCAAGTCAATTGGACCTATTTTTACATTCATATCAAGTTACATAAAAATATTGGTTACACTAAAACATTGGAATTCTTTAAATGGTGCTGCAGCAAAATAATAAGGGGACAGTCTCGAGACATGGGACCTTTAATTACACCAAACTGTCTCTAAAGCAAGTCTTTTGGATGTTTTTTGTAAATGTCTCTGGGTATTGTCCATTGAGAAACATCCTTTTTTGGTGTAAAATTGTAACATTAACATATACAGAATATATAACATATACTAAAATACTCAAAGATAAACCTACTGAAAACTATATAACATATTCAAATGTAAAAAATATTTACAAATACAAAATATTCAAAATTATAAAATATTCATTAATACAAAATGTTCAAAAATATAAAATATTCAATAATACACAATATTCAAAAATATAAAATATTCAATACTACAAAATGTTCAAAAGTATAAAATATTCAATAACATAAAATGTTCAAAAATATAAAATATGCACTAATACTATCAACACAAATATATTGTCTACCAAAATGCACTTTGGCAAGTTTGCATTTCTAAAAATACTGAATTTTCACACTGAGCTAACATAAAAGTAAAATACACTGTAATACTAACAACAACAAACACATTCCTTCTTATTCTACCTTTCTGTTTCGGTAGGGACTTTACTACTTCTTTGATGCAGCCAAGGGTTATTTTTATGAAAAACAAACTAAGTTGTCTTTAAAAAAAGGAAAACTATAGCTAAAAAATTATAAATATGCGTTTGCTATAATTTTCACCATGCCCAGGGTCAGTGTGACATGGATTTTAATACTCTGAGGTGAATATCCTCCCAAAAAATGTGCCTCTTGCACAACTGAAAAAGGAAGGTGGGCAATCGACATTCACCTACAGAGGGGAAGCGAAGCAGTTTTGCCAGATTCTCCGTTCAACCTGGAAAGAGAATCTGGGAAAACAGTCCGGCTAAAGATGGGTGGCCACGGAGCGGAGGACCCCTTCATAGGTCACAAAATTATCATAATAATATAGTTATAAAAAAAAACAAAAATTCTAACAGTACTTTTAAACTGTTATCATCATTCTACGCCGCCGGGGAGTTAGGTTACACGCCCAGCTGGGTCCTCGTCCAAATGCTACGAGCAAGGGGGACGATAGGAAAGCAAAAATAAAAAATTGAAAGATGAAAGAGATAGATTGGGTTTTATTTATGGTTGAGCTTAAGGTTTTGAGGTGGGTGGTAGTATCTTAACTTGGAGGAATGGACAATTTCAGAATTTCTCTTAAAATGTGGACTGGGTTTATCAATTTCAAAGGATACATCAGAAAGTTGTTTTAAAATGGTGTATGGGCCAGAGTATGGCGAAGTCAGTTTACGGGTATTAGGATAATGAAATTCTTCATACATTACAATGTCACCAACTTTAAATTTCACAGGAAGGAAACGAGCATCATAACGGACTTTATTCTTTTTATGGTAAGCAATTGTTCTCTCTTTAGCCAATTTTCTAGCTTCCTCCACAGGGGGATAATAACTATTATTTGGTAAAGGAGGATCATATGGTAATTTTCCTAACAATAAATAACTAGGGGTGAACTGGGTTACAGAATGGGGAGTATTATTATATTCATATAAGACTTCATCTAAAAGCTTAGTCCAGGGTATTTTCTTGGTTGTGGAATTGACTTTACATTTTAATCTAGTGACAATAGTCTGATTTAGGCGTTCAATTTTCCCATTCGTTTCTGGGTGATGGCTGCTTGTTAATCTGTGTTTTACATTGTAAGTACGAAGAAATCTTTTAAACCTGGAAGCTGTAAATGCTCCATTTCTGTCGGTTAACAATCTATTTGGTACTTGTATCTGAAATAATTGCTTCAAAATGTTTGTATAAGTTTCGGTGGTTACACTTTTTGAAGGAAAACCCCACACATAGCGAGTTGCATGGTCAACGACTAAATGCAAATATTTTTTTGTAGAATTGTAATAATTAAATCCACCAACAGAGTCTACTGCTAAACATTCAAAAGGTATATCTGTTGGGGGCATTAATTGCAATAAGCCAAATCTTTTTTGCCTACATTTTTTGTTTATCTGACAAGTGTGACAGTGTTTTACAAAATTTTCAATGTCCTGATTAATGTTAGGCCAATAATACTGCAGAGAGATTAAATTTATCATCTTATAAATTCCAGGATGGCCAAATTGTGTGTGGGTTTTTTCTAAGAGGGGTAGACGTAAAGACATGGGGACCACAATCTTATACAAACTTTTCTTTCTAATTACAACAACATCATTTATCTCAGTGTATTTTTTACCATCAACTGTTACATTTTCTTTTCTCTGATTGTCTCTTACTTCATTCAAGTCAAGGAGATGTATAATATGGGGTAAATTTTCTGAAACAGGCTGTCTAGATAGCATATCAGCTTCAACATTAGTGGAGCCTTTTTGGTATTTAATTTCATAGTCAAACATACTAAGTTTTAGGGACCAGCGGAAAAGACGTCCTCTTAAATTTTTAACACTTTTGAGCCAGGTAAGTGCCGCATGGTCTGTATGTATGACAAATTTTTGACCGTGTAAATAATGATAAAATTTATCTAAAGCATCCACAATCGCCAAACATTCTAACTCAGTAATTGCATAATTTTTTTCATAATCGCGAAGATTTCTAGAGTGATATGCTATAGGATGTAATGTTCCTTTTTCATCAACTTGTTTCACAACACATCCCACTCCATGACTTGATGCATCTACAAACAAATGACAAGGTGTTTTGGGATCAAACAACTTTAATATAGGTTTTTCAATTAAAGCATTTTTTAACTTTTCGAAAGAATTTTGACAATTTTGGTCCCATACATAGGGGACATTTTTCTTCAACAAATTGTTGAGAGGGTATCGAATGTTAGCATATTTTGGAATAAATTTGTGATAAACGTTTATAGATCCCAAAAAACGTTGTAATTCTTTTACATTCGTAGGTGGTGTTAATTTCTTAATTGTCTCTATATTAGGGTTGTCAGGTGTGATACAACCATTCGAGACTTCATATCCTAGGAAATTAATTTTGGATTTAACAAAATTACACTTTGACAATTTTAGTTTAAGGTTTTCTTGGACACAGATATTAAATAAGGTCTCTAAATGACACAAATGTTCTTCTTCATTTTGGGAGAATACAATAACATCATCAAAGTAACTACAGGCAAAGTCAATTTTGTATTTATTAAGGATTCTTCTGAGGGTACGGTTAAACCAAGCAGGCGCGTTTTTCCATCCGAATGGTAAACGATTCCACTCATATAATCCAAAGGTAGTGGCAAACGCCAGCTTCTCCGTATCTCGAGGGTGGATAGGGATGTGCCAATATCCACTGGCCAAATCAAGAGTGGAAAAAACTTTAGCATGTGCCAATTTATCTAACAGGGTGTCTATTCTAGGTAAGGGTTCTGCATCTGTTTTTGTAATGGCATTCAATTTTCGAAAGTCAATACATAACCGGGTTTTCTTCCCTTCTTCACGTTTATACACCAAAGTTACGGGTGATGAATAAGGGGAATAGCTTTCTTTAATGATACCGGCTCGCAATAAATTCTGAATTTGGTCTTTAATTTCTTCTTCTTCCTTAGGGGAAGTGCGATATGCTCTTAAAGAAACGGGGAGGTCTGATGTTAACTGTATTCTCTGGGGTTCAATGTTTACACAACCTACATCATATTTATCTTTAGCAAAAATACAGACATATTTGGCTAGAAGAGCAGGTAATTGTTCCTTGACAGTCTGAACATTTGGCACATGTTCAGTGGTCTCGAACAACTCCGGCTCAAAATTTTCTTCGAATATCTCTGCATTTTTAACTGTATTTTCCATTTCTGGCTGGTTAGTATATGTTTCTGATAAATGTAAGGTATGATGGGATGAATTTGTTGAAATACTGTCCATGAGAGGTACTTTCTTTTTCTCTTGCGTGATTTGCATTTTAACACAGTCAATATTCAATTTAAACAGTTTACAGTGGGGTAGCCCAATCAAAGCATAAGGTAAGTGATTATTAATTATAAAAAGTTCAACATTCTTAGAGATATGTCCTAATTTCAAACTAACAAGGCATTTTTCTTTCAAAGCTAGAACACCTTGTGTTTGTGTGACCGATATACTCTGCTGAACTTTACATATTTTTAGGTTAAGTTTGTGGGCTAAATGATAAGGAATAACACTGATAGAACTCCCTGTATCGATCAAACAAGGTAGTGAGCCTTCACTTTTTAAATCAGTAATTTTTTGACAATTTCTATTTGATTTTTTGTAGCTAGCTTTTTCTTTTTGTACATGTCCGGACATAAGAAACCGTCATTGATTACTAGATATATTTTCGGATGACTCATTAGTTCTCTGATCTGGGTTGGGGTTCGCAAAGTTCATATTGGGACTAGGGTTTGGAACTGCTAAGACTTGTTGTCGAAAAGGGCAGTATTCCACCCAATGATACGCATTTGGTATTCCTATATTAAGACAAACTTTGCATGGGGAGGGTGGCAAAGTGGTCTGGTGATGTACATTTGGTCTCGGTTGACCATTTGTCGTCGATCTAACTGTATTTTGGGGATTTCGTGCTTGATTAGAAGCAAAAGGTCGAATCGGGGGATTTTGATAGGGAACTCTGTAGTTCCACTGCCGGTTATAATTCTGTCCTGTCTCATATGGGGGGCGAAACGGTCGCCATTGTCGATACTGATTGGGGTTTTGCGGGCTTGCATCTACTTTGCTCTCATTTACTTTTCTGTCTAGTTGCAGCTTGCAAATTCTGAATACTAATTCACGCCATGAATGTGTATTTGAGGGGTTGCTTGCAATAACTAGCTTTTGCATTTCTAACGGCAAGCCCTCCGTTAATCCTTCCAAGATAAGCTTCTGGTCTAACCCTAAGGTTCTCCCTATTTTAGTCTTTTTCTGATAGTATTCGTTCAGGTCCTCTCCAATCTTGTATCTAATACGGGAAAAATCAGTTAAAGAAAGAGTGTCGGGAATTTCGTAATGTTCATTGAACAAAGTGACAAATTCGGACCAATGCAGCACATTTAAACAATTATTAATGTACAACGTAAGTGCACTGTCTTTTAAGTATTTCTGTATGTGCCTAATTTTCCAGAAGTCGTCTTTTTCCTGTTCTACACAAACACTCTCAAAATAAGCCAGCCAAGCGGTCCAATTCATATTTGAATTAGGCGAAAACGCAATAATATCAGGTTCTATGGACATTTTTGGGCTAGCGGTTACTGAGTTGTGACCAGACCCAGCTTGAGCTGACAGGGTCTGTTCACCTAATGTTGTTACATTATGTGTCTGTGTGGCAATCTCGGACTTCTGACTATCTTTCTCTTTATCTGATTTGTTTTCTAAGTCATTCTTTTCAGGCGGGGGAGTGACACTCATGTTGAAATACAAAATATTACAAGATTACACAAAAATATAAGGCACAATTTAAAACAAATAAAAATGGAATATTTTTCAAAAAAATTGCAACACAATATTTGTAACAAAAATGGGCTTAAATCTAAATAAAATTCAAATTTAATACATCATTTTTTTTTTTTTTTTTCAAATAAAAATGGAATATTTAAAAAAAAATTGCAACACAATATTTGTAACAAAAATGGGCTTAAATCTAAATAAAATTCAAATACATTTTTTTTTTTTTTTTTTTTTTTTTTTTTTCAAATTGAGATTTTCAAAAAAAAACGAACTTTGAACTAAAATTTTAAAATTCCAAAGATTTAAATACTGTCTAAATTTCAGAAAATTACTCTCTTATAGCAAAAATAAATAAAATAAACGTTGTCTTATTCTAATTTTGGCTATTAAAATGACAAACAATTAAAAAACTACCTTTTAAAACTGTATTCTTTTTCTCTTTTTTAATTCAAGAATAGATTAAAATGGTCTTACCTTCAACAAATCTATTCAAGGACAGCCTTACATATCCACAAACAAAACAACAACAAAAAAAAAACGATCTTCATAAAAATTTCCAGGATTAAATTTACTCCCTGCATAAAAAAAAATCATTTTCTCTTTTTCTTCTTAACACAAATCAGTGAGTTATCTGCCGGTAGAAAATTCGCTTTTCAACACGGTTCTTCATTTTGACCTGGTGACCCACTTTCTCAGCTGATAACGTCCATGGCTGGGCTGGGAGGAGAGTTTTATTTTTCTTTCTTGCAAAGACTGTTTCAGAGGCTTGTTCGTTGGAGAAATAATTGATTTTCAGTAACAGATAATTTTTTCTTGATTGCTAGGCAGATGAATGTTTTTCCCGTTCTTTTTGACCAGTCTTTTCCTTTTAATGACCAGATTTTTTTCTTTTTAATTAATTGCTAGGGAACGACACTTTTTTTTTTTTTTTGTTTTCTTTTTCACTCATGGAAGGCATAAAAAGGATTTGAAAACTGTTCTTTTTAGAGATTTCTTTCGTCACTTGTTACACACCTCTTGAGTTTTGTTGGAATTAATTGCTGGTTAAATAAACAGTAGATACGTCATTTTTTAGGACTTCATTACACATCTCGTTGTTGTTCTTGCTAGAATTAATTGCTGGAACTCTGGGATTTTCCCGCGCAGGTTCGAATCCTGCCGACTTTTCAATGTAACGAATTCGTCGCTACTCCAGTTATGGATCTTCTGTCGTGTCGTCGGCCAAGGCCCGACCGCTGGGGGCAGGGGCGCGAACCGCGGACGCGTGCGTGCCGATTTCTGAGCGAACCCTCGGAACTTCTATCATCTTTAGGTAGTCGCAGGCCGCAAGTGGTATCCGGGAAATCAAAGTCAGATTCAGACAGTAGTTATTCCAATAAAGACACAGTTTTTCCGGGGACCTGATTTATTGTTCCTTTGTTACATCCTTTTGAGAAATCAGACCCCTTTTGGCTTGAGAGCTGCTAATTTACTTTATGGGCATCGGGCTTGGGAATTATGTGTACCGCTAAGCGATACTTAGAGAGCCGAGTGTCGTGGAGTTAGGGCATTCTTTTGATGGTCAAAAGCTCTGTCCGGGGACCTGTGCATCGGTATAAATATGCTGTATTTCGCATTATTCCAGCTAGGGGCCGTTGAAGTCAAAGGAGGCGTCTTTAAACTATAATTGGTCGTTAGCTGAATGATTGACTGCCCGGGATACAGGCTGTGGTTTGAGTTGGCCGATCGAATGCAGCAAGACTTATAAATTGCACTTATTCAGCAAAAGTATTCTTATGAGATGTGCCAAAACGATCTCTAAAAGTTATAAAATGCGATGCGGGAAAACTGACTTAACAGGGGCAACCTCATTCAATCAACTGAGACACAATTACAAAAGCATTTTAAAAGTTTTAATTTTAATTTCTAAATTTAAATTTTAAAAAGGGACAAAAAAAAAGGGGATTTTAAAAAGGGGCTTTTTTATCATTTCATATATATATATTTAAGCATCAGATTCATGTAGATTGTTCAGTTTTGTTTATAAATGACAAAATTTTTTAATCCTTACTCAGCTAAGCTTTTCTCTGTGCAATTGCCTAATCTTTGGTTAATATGAATGATGAATTTGATAATGAAAGTGATGTTATTTTGTAATTTATTAATTATTTCACTTTTAAATAAAATTTCATTAAAGCTTATTAACATAGTTATGATTAAAGTATCTTTCTCCTTTCTTTTGTATTTAAATTTATAAATCTTGAATCGACTTATTTCAAACTATCAAGTCATATATTCTCTTGAAATTGGTTAATATTAAAATGCGGTTAAGTTTTATGATAGGGATTTTAAAGGTATCAATAAAATTATCTTGCAAAACACAAATGATGTTTGTTCCAAGCAATACACCCACATGATGCATATAAAACTTACTTCTTAATCAGGGGTTGGAAAAACTACTTTTTTATTGTAGTGAATTACAATTACTTTATCGAAAATGTAGTTAACTGCAACCATAACTACTAGTTTAAAAAAGTAGCGACTACAAATTACTTTTCAAAAGTAGCCACTACTTCACTACTTTCAGATTTTGTTAAAGGATTCAATGTACAATTGAAACTGAAGGCACGGATTAAACAACACAGTGACCCCATTATACTGCGTCTGTTTGGATAGAATTAAGTGCAATATAACCGAGGCTATTAAAATTTTAAGAAAGATAATACAGTCGAACCTGGTTAAGACGCTCACGGTTAATACACGATCCCGCTTAATATGCGGATTTTTCTGTTCCCTTGAACATCACCTGTAGGGCTAATGCAAAAATATCACGTTTAATATGTGAACGGTTATTACGTGATCCCGCTTAATATGCGGTAGATTTTCAGTACTTTGAGGGGAAAAATCACATTTAAGACGCGAAATCATTGATGAAGATGCAAATTTCCTTTTTTCTTCTCCATTGGTACCAATTTAGCAGATTTTTTTTATTCATATAAACAACACTATTTCTGATTAGTAATATTTACTTAAAACAGATTACTTAAAGCGAACATTACTAATTGAAAATAGGGGTAAATATTTAAATTTAAAAAAACTCCGTTAAATTAGCAACACTGCAATTATTTTTTGGTACCGCGTCCTAACATTCTTAGTATTTTGCTTCGTGTATGTTTTTACTATAGTAGAGAGATATAGATGAATTGAGGATACTCAGATATGTCATAAAAATTATTATGATTAGAGATGATTATACTTGTTGCTAATAACGTTTAAAGTGTACGTTATGTCACTACTATGTTTTATAATGCATGTTATAGAAAAAAATAATAAAACTCGCAAAGATTGAACAAATATGACTGCGGTTGTATAATTCTTTTAAGTTTTCTATGCTTTCATTACTTTTTGCTGAGCTAACAATATTTTTAGACAAAAATTAATAAGGATGATGTTTCTTATATTATAAAAAAGGGCAGATTATAATGGTATTCATTATGACAAGTGTTAAATATGATTTTAAAAACTGAATTGTGGTTCAAAGTGTTGGAAATGTTTCATTCTTTTAAGTTATTTTTAGCTTACCAACTGCTTATTTTAAGTTTTAAAACCCCATTCAATCATCTTATCGTCCACCCTGCAGAGAACACGTTTTCACGGCGACTGTGGAGATGTTTACGTTCTCAATCGGCGCTCGAGTCGAGTTGAGTTATCTCACGGTTGCTCTTTGGAAGGAAACTTCTGTTTTTCAGGCTCTATAGATGGCGCTGTCATTCCGGAGATGCACGACGCTTCATCTTTAGTTGTCGTTTGCTAGGCTGTGATTCATCCAGGTAATTAACTGCCCGTTTCGCGGTATTTTATGCAAATGTCTTACTTTTGAGGTGTATGTATACCTGTACAAATTTCAGAGATGCATGCTTGTTCTCACATGCAAGTATCAGTTCGTTCTCATCTTGAACGAACATTTAATGTAATGTTAATGGGGGTATTCTTTTTGGAACACTTAGATATGTTCTTAGCTCTAGTAGAGCTCTGTCTAAAGTTAATGTCTCTTTTAGTTTCTAATAAATGTGTTTGCTTTTAAAATCTTTGTCATTTATCAACACCATCTCATCTTTTACATTTTCAGATAATTCATTAATGAGTAGAAAGAGTATGTTTCCCCATATTTTGGGAAACATCGGTTATGGGCCGCACTTTTTGACCACCATTAAGTATTTAATTTAGAGATGGTGTTAAAGTTAAAAGTTCTAAAAGCTTAAAGATAGGGGGGATCTAAAAACTAAAGATGGAAATAGAGAAACTTAACAATTACAACTATGCCACTTAAAAAGATGATGTGACAGCACTTTTAATGGACAAAGGGGCTATGAACACGTTATTAATAAAGATTTAAAACTTAAAGAAGATGCAATGCCTAAAGAGAAGCGTGATTTTGAAATTAAAAAGAATCAGGCCTATAGTACAATATATTTAAATATTGGTAAAGATTTAAAGCCATTGATTCATGATACTAAGGTTGCATCAGAAGCTTGGGAAAGACTTAAAGTTCACTTCCAGCCAGCAATGCGGGGAAGATCTATTGGTATTTTAGATGCCTACTTTAATTGTACTTGTGATCCCAACGAAGCGATAGGACTGTATGGAGCGAGACTTAAAGAAATTTTACAAAGTATGGGGGATACGGAAATTGAATTACCCAAAACTGTCAAAACTTACCAGCTGATTAGATTCCTTCCAGACACTTTTTCTGGTATCGTGCAAGCCATTTATAGATGGGAGAAAAAGGACTTTACCTTTGACAAGGTATTAGATGAGTTAATATTAGAAGAGGACCGTTTAAAGCAAAGTAGAAAAGATTCGCTTAAAGGGGAAAAATCGGCATTAGAAATAAAGTTAATAAAACCCAAAGAAGTCCGAAAAAGAGATAAACCGCAAAATCAGAATTGTTTTAAATGTGGGAAACCAGGTCATAGAGCTGTTAATTGTAGAAGTAACCCTAAAAATGCAAAACGGAAAAGTTATGTGACAGAAGCTAATTTTGGTCAAAATAACAATTTTCAAGATAAATTCAATTGGGTGTTTGACACCGGTGCATTAAGTCATTTTTATAACAACAAAGACTTGTTTGTAACATACAAACCGGTTAACAATACTAAAATGACTCTTGCTGTAGGTTAAGTAACTAGTCCTATTGAAAGAATGGGAAGCGTAGATGTAAATTTCAGAGTAAATGGAAAAGTTAATGAAATACAATTACATAATGTAATGTACTCTCCAAAGTTAAGAAGAAACTTAATTTCAGGCGCAGTATGTGAGAAGAAGGGTTCCAAATTTGTAGGAAAGAATGGCAAAATAACCTTATTTGACGAAAAAGGTGAAGAAATGTTTTCGGCCTATAGAAAAAATGGACTGAACAGCATGAAACCTACATACCCACAATCTGCCACTTATGTCGAAAATAATGCTATAACTTCGAATGCAACTGAACTGGACAAATGGCATCAGAGATACTGCCACATAAACAACCAATACATTGTAAATACGTCTCAGCATGAAAAGGTAAAAGGGTTACCGAAGTTGAAATATCAGGAATTAAGCTGCAAATCGTACAAAATTGCCAAAACAAGAAGAGTATCTTTCTAATCTCAAGAAGCAGGTAGAACGAACAAACCATTACAATTACTACATATGGACGTCTGTGGACCAATGCCAACATATTCACTCGGAGGATCTGAATATTTTCTAACGATTATAGATGATTACTCAAAGAAGGTGACTTCTTATCCCATTCAACATAAAAGTGAAGCATTTGGTTGTTTCTTAAAATTTCAGAAAAGGAATGAGAGGTTTTTAGGGAAGAAAGTAATAGCTATAAGGACTGACAATAGTAAAGAATTCGTCAACGATAAGTTTAAAGTTCATTTCGAAAAAGAGGGCATACAACACCAAAAAACGAATCCATACACCCCAGAACAAAATGGCCTCGCAGAACGATTTAATTACACAGCAGTAGATGCTATAAAAGCCATGCTGAAAAGTAGGAAAATGGACGAAAAATTTTGGGCAGAAGCACTTTGCTGATTTGTATATGTATGGAACCGAGTAGCCAGAAAAGGTCAAGAGAAAACCCCATTTGAATATTTTTGTGGAAGAAAACCATCAGTGAGCCATTTAAAGAAGTTTGTAAGCATTGCATATGTTGGAATACCAAAACAACAAAGAAAAAAGTTTGACATGAGAACGAAGAAAGGACTTTTAGTTGGGTATGCACATCAAACTAAAGGCTATAGAATATGGATTCCAGAGTTGGGTCGAGTCATTGAAACAATAAATGTATCTTTTGATGAAGAGTTTGGTGCGAGAGATGAGAAGAAACAAAGCTCAAACAACAGGAGGAAAGAAGCAAAGCTCCGAAGTGGAGCGAAGCTGGACCCAAAGGTAAAAAGTAACGAAGATAAAGGTGAGATCAGCCATGGAAGAAGTCGCAGAGCAATTGAAGAACATGTAGAAACTCCAGAAGTACAATCAGAATCTGAAGTAGATTCAGAAGTCGAGAAAATGTATCAATATCAAGATAACGAAGAATCAAGTACTGACTCTGAAGATGATCAAATTCCGTGTAAAAGTATAAAGTGGATCAGAGAAGCGAAGGAAAGAAGAGATGGTTCAAGAGCAGACATCTACTACAAAATTGAAGGTAAAAATGTAAGCCTTAGATCACACCCAGATGTGAAGAAGTACTACTTGAAGAACAATATAAGATATGATCCAAATTTCTTTAGTTTTTCTGGAAAAGATGAATATTCAGGACCCGAACCAAGAGCTGAACCTATAACTGAAAACAAATTGTCTGACATTAGTGAAGAATCTGACACAGAATTAGAAGTCAATTGCATAGAAGTGGAAATTCCTAGATCATTTAAAGAAGCTGTCAAGTCTAACCAAAAAGAAGAATGGATGAAGGCCATGCTAGAAGAAATCAAAATGATGGAGCAGCGAAAAGTATGGGAATTAATTCCAAGGAAAGATGGTGAGAAAATTATACATAATCGATGGGTGTATACTATTAAGAAAAACGAAGAAGAAAAAATTGTAAGATATAAAGCAAGATTGGTTGCGAAAGGCTTTAGCCAGAAAAAAGGAGAATCCTATGAAGAAGTATATAGCCCTGTAGTAAATTTCGCCATCATTAGATTTTCACTATACTAGTTGGACTTTTTGGTTGGCTCCACCAACAACTAGACATAAAATGTGCATATCTTTATGCAAAATTACAAGAAAGAATAGTCATGTATCAACCAAAGGGATTTAAAAGCCAAAGGTATCCAGATTATGTTTGTCTCTTGAAAAAGGCTATCTATGGACTCCACCAAAGTGGGAGGCAATGGTACTTTGAGATCCAAGATGTTTTAGACGAATTAGCCTTCACCAGGTTAGAATGGACAAATTGTGTATTTATTTTTAAGAGAAGAATCTTACTACTCCTATATGTAGATGACATAATTATATTCGGAAAGACAGCTGAACATATAAAAGAAATTACAGAACTCCTGAAAACGAAGTTTGACCTGAAACTCCTAGGAAAAACGAAGAAACTGCTTGGCGTTGAATTTGAAAATGAAAATGAGAAATTGTATATCCATCAGAAAGGATACATCGAAAAAATTTGTAAAGTTTACTCGAAGTATAAAATTCCAATAATATCGTTACCTACCTATTGCGAAAGGAATAATTTATTCAAAGAACGACTGTCCTAAAACTGGAGAAGAAATAACTGAGATGGAGAAATACCCCTACAGAAATTTAGTAGGATGTTTAGCTTTTTTAGCAAGTCGGACAAGGCCGGATATTGCTTTTACAATAAATCTTTTCTTCAGCCAATTTCAAAAAAACCCAGGCATGATCCATTGGCAAGTTCTACTTAAACTTCTAGGCTATGTTCAAGCTACTAAAAATTTCAAGTTAAATTTATCAAATGTGACATCTCTAAAAGTGACATGCTATAGTGATGCTGACTACGCATCTAACAGAGATGACAGAGTATCCATGAGTGGAGTTATGATGTTTGTCGACAAAGCTCCAATCATTTGGAAAAGTTTCAAGCAAAAATGCGTATCGTTATCTACGATGGAAGCAGAATGCATCTCATTAAGTGAAGCAGCAAAAGAAATGATTTGGATAAGAAGAGTTCTAGAAGAAACTATCAAATCAAAATTAATCAAACAAGACTGTACTGAATATACATTAAAGTGTGATAACAAAGCAGCTATCGACTTTTCAAAATCACCTATCAAAAATGCTCGCACAAAGCATATAGATATACGCTACCATTTTCTAAGAAATCTAGTGTTCGACAACATGTTTGAGTTGAAATAAGTCCAACCTTCACAGAATTTAGCCGATTGTTTGACCAAACCAGTAACGAAAATCTCCTTAAAAGCGTTCACTACTGAACTGTTTATCGATGAGTGACTGCCGTCCAATGGACATTTAAGACTGTTTCAAGTGAATCAGGACTTTATATGAACTTTTTAATTTATTTTTATGTATTAAACTGTTTGCAAATGTGTTTATACAGTTTTAAGATATTTGCATAAATGTTAAGTTTTTTTTTTTTTAAATCTTTCAATTGAAATTTAATAACTTTAAATTTAGTGTTAAAATCATAATGCATTATCATCTTTAAAGTTTGCAAGTTTAAAGTATTTTTCCTTTTAGGTTTCGGCAGCCTGCCTTTTTTTTTCAAAACTTAAATCGTTAATGTATGTATTATAAGTAAAATGTTTAAACTTTAAATTTTCATTAAACTGCTTTTTGTAAGTTTGTATTTCAAGAAATTTTATGTCAAAATTTAAACTTTACGTTTTGGCATAACTTACCTTTTGAAAGTTTTTTTTTTAGGCTGTTCTCTGTCAGAGTGTTCGAAGGGGGGCAATGTTGGAAATGTTTAATTCTTTTAAGTTATTTTTAGCTTACCAACTGCTTATTTTAAGTTTTAAAACCCCATTCAATCATCTTATCGTCCACCCTGCAGAGAACACGTTTTCCCGGCGACTGTGGGGATGTTTACGTTCTCAATCGGCGCTCGAGTCATCTCACGGTTGCTCTTTGGAAGGAAACTTCCGTTTTTCAGGCTCTATAGATGGCACTGTCGTTCCGGAGATGCACGACGCTTCATCTTTAGTTGTCGTTTGCTAGGCTGTGATTCGTCCAGGTAATTAACTGTCCGTTTTGCGGTATTTTATGCAAATGTCTTACTTTTGAGGTGTATATATACCTGTACAAATTTCAGAGATACATGCTTGCTCTCACATGCAAATATCAGTTCGTTCTCATCTTGAACAAACATTTAATGTAATGTTAATGGGGGTATTCTTTTTGGAACACTTAGATATGTTCTTAGCTCTAGTAGAGCTCTGTCTAAAGTTAATGTCTCTTTTAGTTTCTAATAAATGTGTTTGCTTTTAAAATCTTTGTCATTTATCAACACCATCTCATCTTTTACATTTTCAGATAATTCATTAATGAGTAGAAAGAGTATGTTTTCCCATATTTTGGGAAACATACTAATACTTTTAATACTTTTTTCTTTCTGTTAAAAAAATTAGTCAAGCAAGAAAATTATTTTTGGTTGTAACACATTTACAATAAAGCCATATTTGATTACATATTTATTTTCAGTTATTATTCCAGTTGAAACCATAAAAAGAAACAATGAGTAAAGTTGAATACAATTAAATTTAAATCTAAATATAAGTATAAGCAAAATTTTCAACCGTAAACATTTAAATGAAAGCTCTAATGTTCATTTAGATGATTAGATGTGTAAATAAGCCCAGTTCCTGCAACATTATGCAAATCACGTTTAATACGCAATCCCGCTTAATACCCGACTTTTGTTCACTCTCCTGAAACGCGTCTTAACCGGGTTTGGCTGTATATAGCATTTTTGTTTGTGTCCAAAATGCTGGTTTATACATTTATTACAAATTTTGAACCAAAATTAAGTGAATATGAATATTTAAATACAATTATAGTGGACATTCTCATATGCAGACTCTCCCATATCCGGACTGACAAAATTTATTGTGTGCTTGTAAATTAAATTTTTTAAAATGTTTTTAGAATTCTGTCTACTCGTTCGATGTGTTCATGAAAGATGTCCAAACAAATGTTTTGCATCTTTGCAGTGTTAGGACCCATATATTCAGTCCTAACTGATTATCTCTTCTTTTTTTTATCAGTTGTATGGAGAATTCTCAAATATTCTCCCTTAATTTTTTGGATAATCTGAAATCTGTAAACACTAAGGATGCAATATCCTGACTTGCTAAAGCATGGGAGACAATCAAAAGCTCTACTTTGGAAAAAAATGTTGGAATAAATTGTCAGCAATCAATGAAAGTTGTGAAAATTCAGAAGATTACCTAGATTTAACAAATATAGTAAGGGAAGTTTCTGGTTGTGGAAAGATCACAGAAGCAGAAGTTTTTGACTGGGTAAATAGAGATGTAGTTTGTAGTTCACTACCTGACCAACGAAGAAATTTTAAATTTTGTAAATGAAAAAGAAATGGATGTAAACAGCGACAATGAAGTACCTCTTGAAGAGAAATGCATTTCTTTGAAGGAAGCATTTCAAGCATTAGAGGTATGCACTTTTTCCTAATTTTTTTTTTTTTCTGTTTTTTTAACTTTTTTAAGTTGACATTGAATTTTATACAGGTTGCTTTGCGATTCATTGAACAGCACAGCAAATAAACTCCTCTGACATAATTATAATTAGGCATTGGCGTGAGGTAGTCTAGTAGCTTGTCAGCGAATTGAGTAAAGAAGAAAACAGACAAATTTAATGCAATATTTAAAAAAATTAATTTATGTACTTCCAATTGTAATTACAAAAATAATGTGTAAATATAACAAAAAGTGAAAATAAATGTTTTTATATGTCGAGTAAGTACCATACCTGCCAACCTTTGAAAATGAGAAATCGTAGGACACAAAATTTAAATTAATCTGAAATTGGTTGGTTGGTTTTTCATGTTTCGCGTAAATTTTTTCCTCTCAAAATTTTTATATGATTTTTAGAGTTTCTTCTCGTTTCGAAGTGTTTGACATTTGTAAAAGGAGCCTCGTTACAGTTTTTTAGGCCAGTGCAGTAAATTTTGACGAAATTCGCAATTTTTTTCCCTAAGATCATTTCAGGATACTCACAATTCCCCCCCCCCCCCCCCCCCCCCAGTATCGTTCTATCACGATACTGGGATACTCACGATATTTTTCTATCACGATTCTTTGTTGAAATCCACACTTTTTACCACGAACTTTTGAGGAAATTCGTATTTTTTACCGCGATCCTTTGATGAATTTTGCGTTTTTTACAACGATCCTTTGACGAAATTAGTGTTTTCTTTGTGCGATCTTTTGGTGAAATATGCATTTCCTTACTGATCTTTCGATGAAATTTGCATGTTCTTACTGATCTTTTGACAAAATTAGCATTTTCTTTCTGCCATATTTTGGGAAGATTCACGGTTTTACAATGATCCTTTAACGAAATTTATTTTCTTTTGAGACCAATTGACAAAATTTTTTTACATTGTCATTTGTCGAAATTGGCGATAGTTTATCGCGACGCAACCGATCGGCAAAATTTTCGATATCTTTTCGCAACCAATTAACAAAATTCACTAATCGTTTCCGCGACCTTTTGATGAAATTTGCAATATTTTTCTCTCAATAGTTTATTGAAATTCATGATTTTTTGCGCAATCATTTGACGAAATTTGCAATTTCTTTCTCAACTCTTAAAGAAATTACCGATTTTATTCAGCGACCAATTGAAGATAATCACTATTTGTTTCTGAGATCTTTGACAAAATACCCGATATTTTTACACGACCATTGGAAGAAATTCTTATTTTTTACCGCGTTCGATTCACGAATTAATTTGGGGAAATTCCATAAAAGAAAAAAAAATTGCAGACGTCCAAGAAATTTCAAAATATACTCGCAAAAGAATCATAGGTCTGTGGAAGAATTTGCAGACGGAAATACTGCACAGCATTTTTCATTAAGCAGGACTTTCCTTTTATGTGTGCAAATCTATGAGATTTTGCACACTATTTCAAACCTTGCGTCTCAAAGAACCACCTCCACCCCCATTCCCCCCTCCAGAAATTCTTAAAATGGCATGCCCTGTTTCTAAAGAAGGGAATTCCTGGATAAATATTTACAGAAACACAATTCACTCGTGTTTAACATACATAAAGAGGGTTTTACGTTAAGAAGTTTGTTTTGCAGCCCAGATTATTTTTTCCCATGAGCATTTTTTAATACCCGAATTTTCAGACTATTGAACAATTTTTTAAAACTTTCGGAAATGAATACTTTGAAATTTTGGAAATGAATCACTCCTGAAATATATGCTGCGTGGGATAAAAATAGCAACTAGAGACAAAAAAATGTGTTTGTGTTTTTTGCAAAAAATCATAGTTTAAGACCGATTTTCATAGCATCGTAGTTTATAGGTCCAAATCGTAGCAACTACGATTTTTTCGTAGCAGTTGGCAGGTCTGAGGTACATTTATGACTCCTTTTTAATAAAAAATATATCCCTCTCTCTCATCCTGATTTTTCTCATATCCAGATTACTCCGTGTCCACATTAGTTTGGTTATGGGAGAGTCTACTGGTCAAATTCGACCAAACATTTTACACATTTTATTGTGAATTCAAATAAATAGTAATATAACAATAGATAAAATCTGTATCCTAATATTACAAAGGTGAGCTCTGGAGACCTGAAAACAGAAGGGAATTTTAATATTATGCCATAAAATTTCGAAAATAATCTCCTCTTTGACAACATGAAATATTGAAAAAAAGTGGGGAGGGTGTTTATAAATAGAATTTTCTTGAAAACTTCTTGAATGCTAACTCTTAATATTAATTTCTATTAACAGAAATTAATTGGTACACATTTAGGTATATTCCATAAATATTTAAAATAAAATGTTCCAAGAAAGTTTTAAAATAAACAAAAAATAATAATTAAATAATCCTCTAAATCAGGGCTGTGCAACATGGCACCCGCGGGTGCCATGGTTCCCTTTAAAGGTTTTTTTGGTGCCCTTTTGAAGGTTTCCTGTTACTAACATTTTTTTTTAAATAAAATTCTATTTAAAAGGATGCTTTATTTAAAATCCTTGATATTTTCTTGAGAGATATTTTTAAAACCTCTATAAGTTTATTTTAGGAATAAAAATGAAAATGTATTTTAAAAATTGAATCATGTTTTATTGTGTTTTTTCACTAATTTATAGTTATTCTTTATGAAAAATGTTATGGAAATTATGACGATGGAAATTGGTAAAAGTTGGCAATAACTTTTTTAATATGTTAATATATGAAATGTAGAAAAATAAGCACACTCCTTCCCCTTCTTTGTGCATGAAAGTTCAATTTTTTTGTTGTTGTTATTGATGTTACACTGGCCCATTTCTATTTTATAATAAGGTTAAAAGAGTGTCATTTTCTCCTCCAGACCTATAACATTTTAGGTATTTTTCTCATTTTGTTAAAAAAAAAAAAAAAAAAAAAAAAAAAAAAAAAAATTCCCTCATCTAGAATGTTTTTTATATTTTTGTCTTTAATAAATATATTTTTCTTAATAAATGTCATTTTAATAGAAGTTGATTCCACTTTAGTTTGATTAAAATGAAACCAAAATGAATCTTACTAATAAATTTCAATTGGTTATAACTTTTGAAAGCATTAATTATAATAGAGTACAGTTGTATTTTTCCTCATCTAGAATGTTTTTCATATTTTTGCTTTTAATAAATATATTTTGCTTATTAAAAGGCATAAATTTAGTGATATTTAATCTTTTCAATAATGATATTAATGAGACTTTTGCTGCTGATTACGGTCTTATTTTATACAGAGTTCTTACGCTTCATGAAGGACCTGGAAATCACTAAGTCCAAAAATATTACGATGTATAAAGAAATATATTCTGTTACTAATTCTAATAAAAAATCTCTTGCCTTGTCGTGAGTTATGAATGCCTTTATTGATTGATCTCATTAGTAAGTATCATAATTTAAATTAAGAATTTCATTTTAAGCCAAAAAAAAAAAAAAAAAATTGATTTCACAGAAGATTAATGTTGACACAAACAAAACGATAAAATATTTACAAGAAATCAGTATCTGCACATTATCATTGTGCAATCAAACTTTTCCCTCAAAAAAGAATACATAGAACACCTTAATTAACAAAAAGTTATTTTCAGTTCAATTCACACATTTTTCATCTGCAATAGGTTAGAAGAAACTTCCAAGGGAAAGACTAATTTTTTTCAAAACTTGGAAAAGTTGTTCAGTTACTCTAGAATAAAATATCTAATCTATTTTTTAAGTTCATGTTAATCCAGTGATCACAACTCTTAACATGTTTTCATTTCAGTTTTCTAATTTGACTGACGTTCTCATTGTTGTATCACGGTGGTATGGTGGAATTAATCTTGGAGCTGACAGATTCAAAGATTACAGCAATGCAGCAAGAAATTTAATAAATCATTTAGAGCTTATTCAAAACCCAGTAAGTACATGAATGATTAACTAGGTAGTTATAATCAGGGCTTTTTTTTTTCTAAAAAAAAAATGTTTTGATTCATTTTCAGTCTGATTTTTAAAAAATCACCATCGTGGCAGTCTGTCTTTGAGTAGTTTTGGTGAGTGAAAATGTAAGCCTCTTTGTTGCGACCAAACTATGCCTAAAAATTAGCAAATTACATATCCACAATAAGTTTGAAGTTGATTTAACAGAAATTATTATTTGTATTTTATTTCTTTATTTATTTTGTCATATTGATAAAATGTTTAAGGGTAAGCACACTTGAAGGACTAAGAGTTACCACAAGCTTGGTGTAAAATGTGTGTAAAAAACAAGCATAACTAAATGCAGTGATTGATATCTGACATTATAAAAGAATACATATACAAATAAGCATAAATTTGCAGCTTTAGTGAAAACTTATTCATATGTGGAGAAAAAAAATGTAGAGTGTTAGTGGCTTAAGGTACACTTAAAAATTTTATAAACCAATTTAAAATCAGTAAAATATGCTTACAATTTTTGTAAGTGTTCAAAATACTTTTAAATCACCAAATATTTATTATATTAACGTTTTCATATATATTTGTCTAAATACACCATTTCCTCAATGTATATTTAGACCTTGTACACTTGTAGATATTTTTTTCCATTTTTTTAAAAAGAAGATAAATATTTCCCATTAAAATTAAATCAAACGCTATCATTCCTGAAATTAAGGCTATATTGGTCAGGGTCACTAAACGTTCAGTTCATGGGCTATCCAAAAGAATTCTATTAAATTATTATCAGTGTACCCGTTTGCATTGCAATCTGAGATTATTCGCTATGTTTTTTTTTTTTTTCATTATTTTTTTATTAACCAGAATTTCTTATCAAATGTGTTTTAATGAAATATGGGTGTACTATGTCAAAAACCTTTTGAATGATACCTCATTCATTGTTGTGTGTTTTGTATGTGCATAGAAAAAGGGAGGTTGACACAAAAAAGTAATATATAGCATTTTTGTAGAGTATTTGAAAAGATAAATGACACATCGAAAGGCACTGTATTTTAGTAAGAACTGTTAAGGATTAATATTATTTTGATATTTTTAATATTATTTTGATAGAATTTTCATTGTCAAAGAACAAATTTTTTGTGTTATAAAACTAAACTGAATATATACATTATTACATACTGCATTATTTCTGCTTTTGGGATAAACTGAATATATACATTATCCCAAAAGCAGAAATAATGCAGCATGGCAACGAATGTTGCAGATTAATCTAATAGCTGAAAAAGAACGTGCTAGGCTAAAAAAAAATTTGGTAAACTTTATTTTGTCTGGATTACAGTACAGTCGTGGAAAAAATAAAATATCGTCTTACGAACTTTGACACAAATCGTTTTATAAAAGTGATACTGCCACCAACTGATTCATAATAATGTCTAATTAGTGCTATACTTAAATTATGCTTTAGGGATAATCTACATATTCTAATTTTAATAAATAATTAAATTTTTAATACTTACAATTTTTGACATCATATTTGGGTTCTGTGATAAATTTTACGATTTGAAAACAATAGGCAAGTTGTCAAGTAGTTCAAATACTCGGTCAAGTAGTTCATGAATTAGGCAGATATAAATTTTTGAAATCCTAATGTTAAAATAATTTTTAATTGTTGCAAAACAGATTGAACTGTGAGTATTTTTTAAGCTTAACTCAAAACCACTTGGCAGAATGAGCTGTCAATTTTTGTTTACAAAAAATTTTATAAGTTATATTACATATTGTTTTTGAAGATTAATAAAAAAATATATAACTCTTAATATTAGAAAACAATGTGTATTGCAAATTTTAAATTTTTTAACACAAATCGATTTCTAAGAGCTTCAAATATGCAAATCCAAAATTACTGCTCCTTCCACAACATAGTATTTGAATTATGCTTAAAAAACTACTTGCATTGCAATCTATTTTGCAACGATTGAAAATTGATGTAACATGTACTGAAGAATCCAAGTATGTCAAAATTAGGTGTTAGTATTGAAAATTTTAAAGTTTTCACAATTTCAATATGTAGATGACCTCTGAACCATAATTTAAATATAGCATTAATTAGTATTTATAATAACCAGTTGGTACCAGTAAAATTTTTATACTATGATTTGTGGCAAAGTTAGTAGGAGAGGTGCTTTTTTTTTTTTTTTTTTTTTTTTTTTTTTTTTAACAACTGTACAACAACTGCAATTTCAGCATAAAAGTTATATCTAAGAATATAGCGTACTAATAGTAGCAAATTTCATATTATGAATAGAAATTAAAAAAAATGTTCATAGCAATAGTCACAAAACTTAAAAAAAAAAAAAGACACATTTATATCTGATCTCAGAGTTTATCAGATTAAATATCATTAATCAATTGTAGAGGAGAATAGTAAAATTATTTTGCAGTTGTATCTTTCAGAGGCAGTACATTTAAGGATAAAACGACAGAATATTTAAAAAATGCTTTATATAATTAGGAGAATAGAAAAATTTTAGAGGAGAATAGAAGAATTTTTTTATAATTAGCTTATATTTTATGAGCGCAATGGCTGAGAAATCGGTGCGAAAACAAATTGCTATTTCGCTTTAAATGAAAATGAAGTTGCTTAATGCAGTTGATAAAAAAGAAGGACAAAAATAGAAATCTGTAAAGTTTGGCATTGCCAATTCTACTTTATCAATGATAATTAAAAACAGGGATCCCATTACGTTAATGTTTGAGTGCAGCATGTTTAAGCCAGAGAGAAAACATATGAGAACTGTTAAGCACGAAGACTTAGAGAAAGCTTTGCTTATTTGATTCAAACACGCTAGATCTCAGAATGCTGAAAAAGACACTTCAAAAAAAGATTCTCTCCCCCCCCCCCCCAAAAAAAAAAAAAAAAAAAAACCTGCTTTTTATTCTAATGGATGCAACCTAGTAGTAGTTTAACTGGAAATCAGAATAAAATTTGACGATGTCGAAAATACTTGTGAGTTTTGTTCTTTTTTTTTATGAATCTTTTAATGCAAAATTCTTTTAACGCAAAAAAAAAAAAAAAAAAAAAAAAAAAAAAAAATTGCAGCCCCCTCAATTTCATGTTAAACGTATTTCACTGTATACTGTGTAGTATTATAAAGCTTACTACAATTAAGTAACACATAACACAGTTGAAAATTCCCCTACAGCAAATTTCTCCAATAAATGGAAATGTATTCAAAATCTTTTGTGCAGTCCTGTATAGGATCTATAGAATAGATACACCAGAATCCCCCCCCCCCCCCAAAAAAAAAGAGAGAGAAATTTAATATTTGGAGGTAAGAGGTTGAGGATATTTTGTTTAGTTTCTTTTTTCTTGCCACAGAAAATGGAATAATATCTACCACAGCTTAGACAGATGTGGTAGAATGAATCCCAGCTACTATGCAGAGTGTTCTAAATATATTCAGCCATGTAGTAGTGTTTTTGCTGTCCACCACCAGATTTAGCAAATACTGATCTCTACACATCATTGCATTCAACTATTTAAGATGTTCATCTTTTCATAATTTTTTGTGAAGTATTTTTAAAATAGTTTTTTTCCCATGAACACCTACTGCCATCCACACACGGTTGTAGTGGTTAGATAGCCCTTGGTCTCCTGCTGTTAGTAAGGCAGTTTGGTCGCGGTGGGTGGAAGTGGGGGATTACAGGGACACTCAAAAGAATTACATTACATTACGGCCTATGGGAAAAAATCATTTCAGATAGTTTTTAATCTTTATCTCCATATATAAAAGGCCAGGCCCAAACTACTGAACCTAGAAGTATGAAAATTGGGGGGAAAAGAGCACTAAGGATGGATTTTTGAAAATTCCCTCCTAAAGAGGTTAAAAGGGGGAGTCAAAAATTTTAGAGCATGTGGCCCTACCTCAGCAACCGTTTTAGTCAGGAGTGTAAAATTCCAGAGAATAAATCTAATTAAAAAAAAATTAAACATGTTTCAGCGATTTTTGAAATTCCCCCCCTTAAGGGGTTAAAGGGGGTGGGGTCGAAACTTTTTGAACATTTGGCCATATCTCAGCAACCGTTTTAGCTAGAAGCGTGAAATTCCAGAAAATAAATGTACTAAAAAAATAATTAAGCACATATTTCAGTGATTTTAGAAATCCCCCCACCCCCAAAAGGCTTAAAAGGGGTGGGGGTCGAAAGTTTTAGAACATTTGCCATATCTCGCCAGCCGTTTGAGGTAGGAGTGTGAAATTCCAGAAAATAAATCTACTAAAAAAATAATCGTGTTTCAGCATTTTTAGAAATTCGCCCTTAAGGGTGTTAAAAAGGAGGTGTTAAGACTTTTAGAACATTTGGCCATATCTCAGCAGCCATTTTAGATAGAAGCATGAAATTCCAGAAAATAAATTACTAAAAAGTAATTGAAAATGTGTTTCAGCGGTTTTACAAATTCCCCAACCTAAGGGGTTTAAAAGGGGAGGGGGTCGACAATTTTAGAACATTTGGCATATCTCAGCAACCATTTTAGGTAGAAGCGTGAAATTCAAGATAACAAACATAATAGAAAAATAGGTAAACTCATTTCATCTTTGCTAGATTAGATATATTTTGTTTGATTCAAGGTTCTGTTAGAGAAACCGACCAGCGAAGCACGCTAGTTATTTATAAATTTTTAAGATACATAGAATATTTCAGTTTGAAAAGAATATTATTATCCTTTATGCTCAGAAGTGCAATCAAACTGAGCAACAAATACAGTCTTTTGATCATATGAATCGATGTAAAATATAGTTTCCATTTTCTGTTTAAAAAGAAGCTTGTATTTATAATTTTTCTTTAAACATGTAAATAACTGTATTTTTAAATTGCTTTTTCAGAAAAATAAAGATTTAAAAGAAAAGAAAAGGAAGTGAAGTATATGTTTTCCAGAAAAAGTGTACATATCTATTTTAAAGTTGTATGTATTTTACACCAAATAAAACGTTTGTTATTAAAAATTGATTTTCTGTCTACTTTCAAATTTATGTCAATTATTTGCTCAATAATTTATACTCACCCTGTAGTGTTTAACTCAAAATAAGATGAGATTGATAAGAACATTTTTATAATAAAATCATCATCATTACGTTGTACAGTGGATTTCAGTTCTTAAATCCTCATTTTATTGTTATCTCTTTAATGAGTGTAATGTGACCCTGGGTTAAATAAATCGGAGCACGAATTTAAATTGAAAATTTATAAAGTATTTAAATTCCAGAGAACTGAATTAAAATAACTCCAATTCACGAACCCAAAATCACACTACAGCCGATTATGTATAGTGGCCAAATACATTTACATAGAAGTTAAATGAGATATTTGAATAAAAAAATTCCTGAAGTATTTATTTAACAATTAATTAGAAATCATTTAAAAAAGTTATAGCTAAATAATTAGCATAAAATTAAATCATTTCTATATAAGATTGGCCAAACATCCTTTAAAATATATTTGTAAAACAAATGTAAAGTTATAATACTCATCCCTAATTGCAAAGATCTCAGAGGAAATAAAAATTGTGCACAAAATAATCAGAAAGAAAATCACATAAAAATCATTTATTAAATACTAATAAACATCGTTTTACCGGATCTGGAATGTAGAGATATATTATTGCATATCAAACATCACTAGTATACATTGTAATAAACCATTGATTGCTGGAAAGGAAATATATATAATTTATTTTTATTGATTTTATTTTCAGTTCTGATAGGTTTTAGATTCTATAGTAATTTTCAATTAAAATGTAAAAAAATATTGTTTCCAAGTTCAGCCTCTTAAAGTCTGAAATATTAAAATATATATAAAAAAGAAATTGGCAGAACCGGTTGTGAGATGAAATCTCACAGCGTTTAAATTATGTTACTGTTTTATTTCTTTTGGCCTTATACATCGATGTTCCTTAAACTTAAATCCATATTTATTTTTGCGCGGACGATTCGTTTCGACCACAGATCGGCAAGTTCTCTGATGTTTCACAGCGCCTGGCATAGGATGCTTCTCCTTTGAACTTTGTACGATTGTGATGACGTCATCGGAGCAAGCCTCTCACAGCATATGCATTGAATGGATGTTGATCTTTCGGAGGTGTGTTTATTCGCCGTGCGTGGAGCAAATAAAAATAAAGCTTTTTAAATGTTTTCTTTTGGATTTGTTTATTAAGACATTACCCAATATTTTAAATTCTCTAATAGATTTAAATCTTTTCTTTCAGTAACTTTTGAAGTCCCTGTATTCTTACTATAAATTAAAAATTCGGTTAATTTTAAATCAGAATCTGTTTTGTTGGTGATCTGTTATGATTTAGTTCTTGTTTTAAAGACCGCGGGCCGCGAGCTTCGGCTCCGGTCTATATGCCGATGGATGTGGAATCCGATAAAAAGTTTTTCAAAAATGATGTCTACGATTTTAACAACTCCTGTTAAATTATTTCTTGATACTGTGGAAAAGATTTTAATTACGTTTCTCATCAATACTAAATTTGATTTATGCTGCACTTTAATTTTTAAAAGAAATATCTATCTTCAAGTGGAGTAGATGCTTTTATTGGCAAGAATTAATTTATGAACGATGACCAACAGGAAGCCTTTTCTTCTCTTCTTCAAGATGAAATAAAAGATTGATTTATGCTTAAAGGTGTCCTCATCATTTATTTACAGATATACAAGTAAGAAGTTTCCTTTTTCTATTTTTTTACAATTACTGACCTCAAAGAACGGAGGGTTTTTATTGCAATACTACACAACGCATGTTACTAAAAAGAACTTCAAATTTAATTATACCTTCAAATTAACGGCAATTTATTAGTAATACCACACTGGTAGATATTAGGATACATCAGATCAGTTAGTGAACAATCTCAAGATTCGTCTTCTTCTTTAAATGGAATTTTTAATTGGAGGATATCATACTTGAAGAAAAGGAGATGCTCATCTGCAGAAATGCTGAATTTGTAAGTAGTATTAGTAATCCTCAAAAAAGGAGAAAGCAAAAATCATTTAGCAACATCTGCAGAGATGAAATTGATATCGTAGCATGAACGGCAACAACGTCACTAATTGGAAATAACTATATGAAATTGATTTCACAGCAGGAAGGACAATCGTTGCTAATAGAAAACAATTGCTAATGTAGACAACAAGAAATAGGCAATGGTTTACAGACTCCCAGAAGACACACAGGGCATAACTATTTAACAATAGCTTGGTAATTTTAGTTTTAATACTTTATAAAGCAACATTTTTGAAGAATTCATTCAAACATTTGTTGTAGAGGGGAAACGCCCATTGGGCACCATGGCCCAACAGCGAAAAGAAACTTCCCGAGCAGAAAAATTGATGTTTCATGTTCTTGCAAAAGTAACGAAATGAAATCACTTTGAAACAAACGCCGAAGTCTGAGATTATGCTCTCGGCACGTGAGCCAATCAGAATGCGAGAAAAACAGCTTGTCAGATGCATAGCATACGAAAAAGTTTTTTGCGCTAGTCTTACAGCTGTGAATGGCAACAGCATTTCGCACGAGATAAAAACAGACGCTTAGCACTTCTGGGAACTGGGTAACGTGCTATTGGAATTTCCGCTAGCATTCTGCAATATGGTTTCTACTTGGGGGTAAGATGCTCTTTTGAGGCACGTAGGCATAATGTCGAAGCATGAATTAAAAAACCCAAAGCGTGTTCCATTATAAATACCGAAAAGACTAGAAAATATTTTCTTGTTTATCTGGCAAAGTAGAAAAGCAATTACGCTCAAATTTTGTCAGAGAAATGAGAATAAATATTATAATTCAATGAATATGATTAGAAATCAAAATATTTAAGAATAAAGGTTTTATATTTTTAATATTTCAAACTTAGTAAATATTGCTGTCAGTTTGATATCGCGAAGATAGAAAAATAAATACAAGTTTATAGATTACTGAAAGCAAATTAAATTATAGTTAAATTTAATACATAGTGATAAATAATAAAGATTAATTTTAAATGGGAAATATTATTGAGAATATTTATTTTACTTTTTGAGAAATAAGTTTATTAAGTTGAGGTAGAATTTGAAGTTTTGTTTATTTTAATAAACAAAGTAATTTATGCAAAATTATATTAATTTTGAATGGGAAATGTTATGTAATGTTTTTATAACATAACAATGAGATTTAGCAAGAATTAATGAATCTGCAATCCACAGTATATTTCTACTGCCTACAGCCAACGAAAGAAATAGGCCATGATATTGTTATTCCTCTTGGCTTTCACTTGATCAAGACAGGCTGGTTTCCATAAATTGTTGAACTGTCATGTAATCAAGGTTGATGATATCCATGAGATGCAGCCAAGATCAGTTGAGTGCCATGGTCTGTCTCTTTTGCCGTATGAAAGTACATTTAAACTATATTATATTATATTTAATTTTTTACTGTTTTCCATGCAATACTAAAATATAATAAAGCATGCAAAAATGAAACCTCTAAATGAAAAAGTAACAGAATTTTTTAAAAGAATAATTTTACTCAAATACTGACATTTTATTCTTTAAAATTTTTTATTTTGCATGTTAATAATGCACACCAGTGTGCAATCAATGAAAATTTTAATAAATTTAAGTTTTCTAACACAGTTATGATTTTTATTGCACTAATAACAGCAGATTTTACATTATGAATGAAAATTGAAGGTTTGCTTACAGCACATGTTATACAGTATTATTATTAACAGGCTATTTTGCACAAAATGTTTTATTTCTTCTGTTCTTTCCATTAGGATCACAGAATATTTCTTTTATATGCAAGTTCTGTTTAAAGAGTTTTTGTTTGTCTGTATAAAAGTGTACAGAATGTCCTATAAGTCTGTTGATATTTAAAAAATTAACAAATTGCCAAATTGAAGTGCTGTTTGCACCATAGACTTCAAATATTTATAAAAATTTAACAGACTTTGATATCAGAGTATAGTTTGCACTGAAATAGTATACTATACTTATAAGACATAAAAAAATCCATCTATTTACATAGGGAAATTAAATATTTTCAAAATATATCTATTGCTGGATGGAACTTGTTCCCGCCGATCGCTCTTTCTCAAATAATCACTGCTCACAACTCACCATAAATAAAACTAGCGGACTGTATTACTAATTAAATTTTAATTCACAAACAATAAATTGATCGAGAGCCGATATTTACACTACTCCTCGGATCGGCGTCTCGAACCCAACTCACATGTTTCCAAACAAACCACATAGATGGTGCTTCTAGCGGCAACATACCGCCGGGCCTTGAATGTTTCAAACATTCAATACTATAAATACGATATCAATTTAGAATACAATCTCAATAATACAATTTTTTTTCAGCATATACACTAAATGAAATGTTAAATTTACAAATATAAACACAAAATATAATAATACACTACACTACAAAATTTTTGTTTAATTAAAATAAAATGTATGAATTCAAGTAGTTAATGTGGTTTCATTCACATGAGGCAAAACAACAATTTTTGTTAGTGGCCTTTTATATGTGCCATTCTTATCCTTTAATGTTACAACTCTAATTATACCATCTTGGCCTGGATGGATTTTAACAATTCTTGCCAAATGCCATTTTAAAGGGCTATGATTATCAGGATTTTTTACCAAAACTAAATCTCCCTCTTTTATCTCTACTCTTTCTTTATGCCATTTGGGCCTATTTAAGAGCTTATTTAGATAGTCTGATGACCATTTTTTCCAAAGATGTTGTGTCAATTTTTGAACTAATTGCCACCTGCTCAACCTATTCATAGGGATTTCAGTATAATTCGGTTCAGGTAAGGCCATTAAAGATGAGCCAATAAGAAAATGAGCAGGTGTCAAAGCTTCAACATCATTTGAAAGAAGGCAGAGTGGACGAGAATTAAGAACAGCTTCGATTTGAATAATGAGAGTCAAGAGTTCTTCATAACTTAAAATAGTTTTACCTACAACACGCTTTAAATGATATTTAAGTGATTTAACACTTGCCTCCCATAAACCTCCAAAGTGAGGGGTTGAAGGGGGATTAAAATGCCACTTAATCCCTTCATTAGCTACATAATTTTGAATTTCCTCCTCACCTTTATCCTTAAATCAAGATCTGAGAATTGCTCTTAATTCTTTATTGGCACCAACAAAATTTCGACCATTATCACTAAAGATATCAGAAGGTTTGCCTCGCCTCGCAATAAAGCGTTTAAGTGCTGCTAAAAACGCTGCACTTGTTAAATCACTGACAATTTCAAAGTGCAAGGCCTTTGTAGTAAAACATACAAAAATACAAATAAAAACCTTTTTTACCTGTTTACTCCTACCTGTGGAATTTTTTACCTCAAAAGGACCGCAGTAGTCTAATCCAGTGCGCGTAAATACTCTGGATCCCGTTACTCTTGTTGCTGGCAAATCAGCCATCTGTTGCTGCGAATTTTTAGAATTAATTTTCTTACAAATAATACAATTAACAAGTGGGTAAGTGTGATCATACATCGCACAAAGGGTTTCGTTTAATATTCCTTTCAAATCACTTTCTTTCAAAACGTCCAGTACATTTATCGCCATGGAATACCTTCTAAATTTTGGCAAACACGTCCTAAACTATGTTAAAGTTTCAAACATATTCGCCTTGTTATATTTCCTAATTTTGTTCGCCCCCCCCCCCCAAATGTTACGATATATCACATGACGGGCACCTGCCAAATTTAGAAAGCCCCATCCTTAATGTA